>CAUEEP010000903.1:0-600000 GCA_958450365.1 Mesorhabditis belari
GGAGAAAAAGGAAAATCGGATCGAAATATCAATGGCTAAACATAAAAATTTCTTTATTCAAGGAAATCCGAACAAATGGAATGCTTTTGAATGAACAGCTCGTAACTCTCGAATTGAAAATCGCCACTTACGGCTGCGATTCTGCTATCTTTTTGGAGGAAATGCTTGAATTCCTTCTCGATTTCCTTTAAATACATACTCTCATTCAACTCTTAACCTCCAACAAACCGAGTACTTGTATTTGCAATCCCGAATAGGCCTCTCTGAACTCTTTCTCGCTTGTCGCGTCTTGGTGTTGAATGTAGCGATTCATCATTTGGAATGTCGAATTGATAGGGTTTTAAGATTGCCTGAAATGCCAACTGATGATGATTGCTAATCATTTGGGTCGGTTTTGATTGAAAGTTCTTGAATAACAGATTATCAAGCATGCCGCTCTAGTTTTCAATTCCCCTTTAGAGTGCCGCTCTATTAGAGGATGCCGTTCTCATAGAGGGTGCCGGTCTAATGACCGGAAGCATCTAACAAAGTAAACCGGATGAACCTCTTTGGATCACCAAGAAATACATTTCGATCAATAAAAGTTGTCCTTTAATTTTATTTAAAGTTTAACAAAAAAAACATACAAATATAATAAAGCTAACAGAGATAACAATTTTTCTAACCAATCATAACTCGTCTTCAACTAGCATTTAGCTTGCTTCAACACTTTGATGGCTGGACTTGTGGTGATTCTTCAAGTTCAAGCAAGCTAAATGCGAGCAAGCAAGCAAGCTAAAAGCTAAAGCTTTTTCTCGGCTCCTTGTGATCTATTCCAAATGGCCAGAGCAGTACCGACCTCTGGTAGCGTCAAATCCCGCCCAGCATCATTGACCCGTTTCCGTTTTCGATTCTCGAGTTGTTTGAGAAGTGCTTTTGGTTTTCACCTATCTTGAATCGACCATCGTGATACTCCAAAATGTTTGGCAGTTCTCTGATTGGAGTTCTTCTTGGCGTATTTAATCACTTCGAGCTTGAATTTCACGTCAAAGGCTTCCCGCTCCTCTTGCACTCTCAAATCCTCGGCTTCAAATGGGAAGAGCGAATGCGGCGAATGAGGAAAATTCTAACTTTGTTACAATTGTGCTTCGAGATCGTCGTTCTTGCTTTTCGTCTCGGCGACTTTCCTTTCCAAATCGGCTTCCAACTTCGCGATTTTCCCCATTAAATTCGCCTCGATTTGAACCATTTTTGCTGCCAATCTACAATCTCTCCAATTCATAATTTAACACAGCTCATGTTCTCCGGGTTATCAATTCGTTAATTTTATGAAATAAATCTTAAAAAAAAATCGTTGCCTACTCTGATGATAGCCATTTGATTCCTGGTGTATATAGGTAAACGAAAACAATTCATACTAGCCTACAATTTTAGTATACAGAGACGAAGCAAAGCGAAGCGTGAAAACAGTGATCATCAGCTTCTTTGAGTAAGTGTCCAGCCTAGATTTATCAGAACGGTATAAAGAAAGCAGAGTTTTGTTAAGAATTCTTCAAGTATCCTTCATGATTCCTCAAGATTGAAAAACCAATGATTTTTTAATTTTCTTGCTATTGTTGTATCTTTTTTGTGTGTTCTCCAATAAATTGCTCCACTCATTAATTTAAAACTTAAACGGTTTACTGATGCCTAAATCATTGTATAAATTTGTTAAAACGAACTTTAAAAATTTTGTTAAAAGTCGGCTATCGGCTCCAAAAATATTATCGAGAAATAAAATTTCCACATTAGGTGGCGATATTCAATTCAAAATCATTTAGATTAGCAAAGAAAACCATCGAGTGGGCCTCGTTCAGATTTCGAGAGATATTGGCCAAACGATCCACAAGGCTGTCGACGAGATTTGTGTCAAGCACTGCCGGGTTCGAGCTTTATTCGAACGATCAACAATCGGAACTTGGGAATACAACCGAGCCTATTCATTTTGGTCAAGGAATTTAAAGCTCACATGATTTCGTTATCAAAACAGTTGGGGCTTACGGAGGGGCTCTCCTCTATTGTATATCTTACTGAATCAATCGCTAGTCAGTCGTATCAACGTCAAATGTCGTATCGTGTTTTAGTAACAGATTTCATTGAATTTAAACCAGTATATTCTATTCAAAAACATATCAATTCTTTTGTTGGCAAATGCAAACTCGGTTTAAAAATGGCAAGTGAGGTGTTAGGCTCGTTGAAAGATGAAGCTGGGTATTTAAAGTTAAATAATAGAATAAGATCAAAACTATTAGAACATGAATGGAATGCGGAGATTATTGAAGTTATTTAGACGAAAGTTCGGCTCGTTCTGGAAAAAGTTGAAATCATCACGGAATTCCGAGATCATCGATATTTATTCATTTATTTGTTTCCAATGCATAGTTAATTCAAACATGTTTCTATCAATCTGAGGAAATTTCTTTTTTTCTTTTCTTTAGAAATGAACCCATTTCAGTTTTAGAGCGGCCATGGGAAATGGACGGTCTGGTCTCCTACCCGACAGCTTCTTCAAACCCTCGTTTCGGCTCTTTGGGTCGTTCAAAGCAAGAAAAGTCCAGTTTCAAATTTACTGAGTCAGTCAATCTGCAGAACCGAATAAACTTCTCAATCGTTTGAAGAAATCGTTTGCTCTTCAATGCGGGCTTCGATTTGCATGGAATGCTGTTTGAAGACACGGCCGGAAACTTATAAGCATTCAAATGCCTATCAAGGCAAATATCCAACTTGTACACATACCTATGCTACGTACTACGTCAAAAACCGAAAAATCAATTTCGAGGTAGATGAATTCTCTTTAGACTCACTAATTTTTCCATAGATTTTCTTAATGAGCTACCCCAAATGACTCGACAAATGGAAACAGTCGAAAGAGTGCCGAAGTTTTCGTTTTCAGTTTTCGCTGAAATGAATATTGATTGTTGTTGGTTGACGAATGATGACTAAACGAATCGGCCATTCCCCTCCTTTCTCTTTATTTGGTAAGAAATCCGTATTTTGCCTGGCAACAAATTTCTGGTTTGATTTTCTCATCAATTCTGCTTATTTAGTAGCCTTTTCCTTTAAATTTTCACTTGTTCTTCGAGAAAATTCAAAATTAAATTAAAGACTGTTTTTGATAGCAGCAAAGATTTGGTGAAAAACCCACAAATCGGCTTCGAGTTGGGCGATTTTCTTCAACGAGGTGGCCGGTTCTTCTATGCGTTTGACACTCTTTTCAGGCCATTCCTCAGTCCTTTCGGGCATTTCTGGAGATTTGGAAAAAGGAGAGATGCTCTGAAGACATCGAGGAGGGAAAGGAAGATTCCAGAGATTCTACAACCAACCACATCATCATGATGCCTCGGTGTCTCAAGATTTTTTGTGATCTTCATTCTTTGTCTCGAGTTCGATTTGAGCAATTTGATCTGAGAAAGCTGCTCCTCATCCGAGTTAACATCACTCAAGTTCAAAATCTCTCCCAATTTCTCACTCATTGCTTCTCAGTCTCAGTGCCCTCGATAAATTTCCTGATCATGATGCTGCTTCCGGGAGGCAAGGCGTGGATCTCTGGTTCGAGTCTGGTAGCTGATTGTCTTTTTGCTTTTTATAGATTTTAATGCCTTGAGCAGTCTCCCTATAAGAGAAGTTTTGTTTAGCTATGCTTTTTATAAAAATGTTCTGCTTTAAAACAAAACAACTTAAAAAAGATAGAACAACCAAAACAACAATCCGAATGATCACACCTCGAGGAGCTTTGAATTTTGAAGTTGGAGAAGTCAAAAAGGCTCTATGAAAAATCGTTTACGCCTGGGGGGGAGATAGATAGCTTCCCCCGCGGGGATTAAGGAACAATTGTGGTGATTTGATGAGAACGGTCGGTTCAGTTAACCTTCCCCGAAAGTAGTCTCCTGATAACTCCGCGTTTTCTCACTCACCAACTTCACCCGAACTGACGGCTTTGTTTTTCCCGAAATGCTACTTTTTTTTGCACGAAGTTCTATTCGAAGCTATTGTTTCAACGGCTTAATGAGTCAATCGCTTTCCTAAACAATTTCAGGGCTCTCAAAAGCTCTTTTCCGTAAAAAAACAATTGTTTATCGGATCGTCTCTCGATTCGGTCTTCCCATTTCCTCGAATTCAAAACTAATCAACCAATTCATCAGAATGGGTGTGATGGCCGTCAGTCTATTCATCACGATTCTCCTCCTTTTCCATCAAATTTCCCCGTCAATTCAACAAAGCGATCATTTGGATCAATTCACGTATCCTTTTCCCTTCAAATAGCTATGTAGTCAACCATTCAGAGCTCCGATAGATCGAGATGAAATTCTGTCTGGTGATCGTCGTACTTTGAAGTTGATTATATAGGGGTTTTTCGATGATCTTAGATTTCAGCAGTAAAGATACCGTCCTTCAAATAGCTTCAAATAGTTTGAGATCTTGTCAGAGAAATTGGTGAGTTTTTTGAGAGAAAAGCGAAATTGATAGAATAAACCAGAAATGGCTTGAGTGCCTCAATGACAAGACTTTTCAGGAATCAAACGCAACAAGAACTCGTCGAGGCCCGAGGAAAAATCAGCGGACTCGAGACGGAAATGTGGGTGAAATCAAAAATCTTGAAGAATTCAAGCTCATCTTTTTTGGACTTTGAATAATGAGCGATTTGAGTATTCAGCGCAACAGAGCGGAACGAAACGAAGGAGAAAGACGTCGAGATGAGTCGATTGACAGCAAAACTGGCTCAAATCGAGGCGAATTTAATGGAGAAAATCACCGAAACGAAAAGGAAGAACGACGATCTCGAAGCACAATTGTACTAATTTTGTAATTTTCTTTTTGACAAGCTCAATATATAGTAAAAATCCGTACCTTTTTCAGAAGAACTCAAAAAACGGAAGTGAGGAAAGGAAAAACCAAGATTGGAGAGCTCGAAGGGAAAAACAACGCGTTGCAGAGCAAGAACTCTGACCTCGAAACCCAAATGTGAGTTCATTTGGTATCTCTTGTCGACTGAGACTGGAGAAAACAATTTCTTCATTCCCAAAACACCCATTCCACTCAATCCAATCAATTCCCCTCTAGAGAATTTGAAAGAGAAAACAAAACGGCCGAAATCAAGAAGTTGCGGGCATATTTGTGGGTTTTTTAAGGAAAAGGATGGAGTATTTGTCTAAAGAATCCGGAGTAATGTTCTTCCAAGAAATTCAGAAATCGAACGATGACTTTGGTCTTGGATCCGAATGGATGGTCGTATTTGACAAAAACCGCTTCTTTGTACAAGGTTTGACGGATGTTATAAACCAGGATTAGCTTCATCTCAAGGTTATCGATCAAGAAATGACATTTGATGAAGCCGAGGCATATTGTGCGGGCCGACAGGGCCATTTAGTCACGATTCAAAGTGAGGAAGAGAACGATTTTGTTCAGAAACTGGGTAAGAAATCGAAATGATTCAATTCTGAAAATTCATGATTATCGTAGAAATTTATGCTTTGTAAACCAAGAACAACCGATGTTTATTTCAGCGAAAACTGTTCACCCCTTTCATGGGTTCTGGATCGGACTGAAGGTTGAGTTTTTCTTATTGAAAGACATAAATAAATATAAGATATAGAAACTGAAAGAATATAAGATATTCTTTCAGCCATTTCCCGAAGGCTTTTTGTGAAAAAATGATTCGTTTGGCTAGTAGTTCTTTGATTGAAATAATGGTTTCAATTGGGTAACTAGAAGAATTTCAAGAAGAAAAAAGGAAAATCGGATCGAAATATCAAAGTCTAAACGCAAAAAATTACTTTATCCAGAGCAAACCGAACGACGAAAATGCTTTGGAATGGACCGATGGAAGTTCGGTGGATTTCACGAATTGGGATCCGAAAGACCCGGATTGGGACACCCACACTTATGTGAGATTTCCAGCGTGAAATCATCGATATTTATTCCAATTTCCGATGCATAATTTGATTCAAAAATATTTGGATCAATCTTAGGAGATTTCTTTTTAGAAATAAGGCAAAGTGTTATATCAAAGGATTTCGATCAGAAATGAACACATTTCAGCTTGATAGCGACGATGGAAAATGGCGGGTCTATAGTCCTGGCCGTCTGCTTCGTTTTATCTGCAAAATTCGCTCTCAATTCTGATAAGTTCCTTATGTTCTTTTCTGTGGACAAAAACCAATAAATCCCATTTTATCCAGTCTTCTGAAAACACACAACTGCACATTACCTTTTTCTTTATTTCTGAGTTGTTATTTAAAAATCTCATATAAAAGTTTTCCCTAAAACCCAGAATTTCGCCAAAGCTGCAAGGATTTTGCTTTCTCGTCACACCTGAATAGACTATTAGATAAACGTGTTGAACATCAATAGACATCAGCATGAGGAAACTGGCAATTCTTCGTGAAGGTCGCGCTTCTCGTCCCTCAACTCGTCGATTTGTCTTTGAGTTTTTTTTCCTTGTTGTTCTCACTGTTGGTTCTGTAGGCGGAGATTTTTCGGAGATCAGAAAAAGCAGAAACCAGTGTGGGCTTGAATGAAAAAATTTATTATTGTGAGTAATTATTAAATGATCGTAATGAAGAGAGATGCTTTCAAACAATGATCATGAATCACCTTCTTATATATGAACTGGGTTCTGGTTTGAGATGAGCAGATGGCTTTCTGTGAGTTTTGGGTTTTCGAGCCAGATGCTTCAAAGCACTCACTCATTGATTGCCGGGTAGTGAATAGAGTTGTATCTTTCTTTGCCAGTGTATTTCGATCTAGAAAGCAATGAACTACTAATTCTTGTTGTCCGTTTGACACTACACATATTGATCGTGATTCTGTGGATATCCGGGATCGTAGCTGTGCCGTCTCGGTTGAACGTTGATCGGCGTCTTGTACTTACTGAACATTCTCAGATTGACTTTTAAAGGCATTAACTCCGTGAAAAATTTATCAAAAGGGGAAAGAAGAGGGGTTGGGGGGAAAAAAGGGGGGTTTGGGGGGGTTAAAAAAAAAAAAAAAAAGGTTTTTTTTTTTGGGGGGGGGGTGGGGGGAGGGAACCCCCCCCCCCCCCCCGCCCCGGGGAGCCCCCCCCAACTGAAAAATCTCCTATTGTCAGCCCAATCGATATAACTCTAAGTTTACCGTAATCCCTCAACGAAATGGCAAAAGGCCAGTAGACAGAAAGTCTGGAATTCGGTTTTTGTTACAGGATTCATTTGATTCAAACCAGTAGAAGAATCCGTAGAAATTCCATTTTTACGAATACGACAGATGTTGGCTTTGGTGAACGATATGACTCCTAAAATATGGCGCCTCAGAAACAATTATGAATGTTAATTTAAGGAGGGGAAGTTGTTGATTGCGATGAGCAAGAGGGAGAGGTCCCAAGAAGAGATAAGATTTCAGAAGATGTGGATATGTCAGAAGAAGTGCAGTGCGTAACAGAATGATAGATCCACCATGTTTTGAAAACTGAATAACATCAATTGATAAACGAAAACGTTGTTAAATCAAGGTGGATCTATCATTTTGTTACGCGGGCAAAATGGCGAAAAGCATAGAAACATTTCTATAAGCGCCATGTCTTCGCGATGAAACAACAGTTTGATGCAGATTGATTTAAAACTAAATTTTGAACTTGTTTTTGGTCAAAACTTGAATTTTTATTCAAAATGTCTAGTTCCTGGGGCGAAAAACATGGTGGATCTATCATTTTGTTACGCACTGTAGCTCCGATTTTTTGATGTTACTCGAGTTGTTAAACAATTTCGATCTCCAGCTCAGTTGGGTTGTGGATTGGCCATCTCAATAGCATCGAATTCAATTGTAGCATCTCAGGTTTTTCTTGGGGTTTTTTCATCACTTGTAAGATTTTTGTTCTCCTTTTTTGACGTCATTCGATGAATGAGTTAATTTCTGATGATACAACACATTTTGATAAACACTGATACAACACTGATTTGCAGATAAAACGATACTGATTGATAGGAAAATAGGCCACCCATTTCCCATCGCCGCTCCCAAGCTGAAATGAGTCAATTTCTGATGGAAATCTTTTGATCAAACACTTTGCGCAATTTCACAAAAAGAAATTTCCTCAAATTGATCGAAATATTTTGGGATTAATTATGCATTGGAAATTGGAACAAATATTGATGATTTCACGCCGAAAATCTCACATAAGCGTGGGTTTTGTTTCAGTTCGTTTCCATCCTCCAATTCGTGAAATCCTCCGAGCTTCGATCCGTCCATTCAAAAGCATTTTCTTTGTACGGATTGCTCTGGATAAAGAAATTCTTATGTTTAGACATTGATATTTCGATCCGATTTTCCTTTTTTCTTCTTGAAATTATTCTAGTTTCCCAATTGAAACCATTATTTCTATCAGAGAACTATCAGTCAAACGAGTCATTTTTTCACAAAGAGCCTTCCGACAATGGCCGAAAGAATCATTCCTTTCTATCTATTTATTTCTTTCGATAAGAAAAATTCAACCTGCAGTCCGATCCAGAAATCCCAGTTTAAACTAACAGTTTTCGCTGAAATATCGCTGAAATATCGATTGTTTTTGGTTAATAAAGCATAAATTTCTACGAAAATCACGAATTTTCAGAATTGAATCATTTCGATTTCTTACCAAGTCTCCAAACCAAATCGTGCTCTTCGGTACTGTGAATCGAGACTAAATGGATCTTTCGACTCGCACAATATGCCTCGACTTCGTCGAATGTCATTCTTTGATCGAAAGCCTTGCGATGAAGATAATCCTGGTTCACAACATCCACCAAACCTTGTACCGTCGTTCTTCCTTTTCGTCCCGGCGATTTTCCTTTCCAATTCTCGATTTCTCGCCCTTCCGTCAACCAAATCAGCCTCCAACTTCGCGATTTTCAAATTCGCTTCGATTTGAGCGATTTTTGCCTTTTTTTTGATTTTTGACCATCGACCCATCTCGACGTCTTTGTCCTTTTTCATTTCTTCCCTAAACGCTTCGATTAAATTAAAGACTGTTTTTGATAGAAGCAAAGATTTGGCGAAAAACCCACAGATCGGCTTCGAGTTGGGCGATTTTCTTCAACGAGATGGCCGGTTCTTCAGTTTGTGATTTCCTAGTTAAAAAGGGGTTTTTAGATATTCTGTTTCACGATAAAGTTTCAGCTAAAGGCATTGTATCTCTTTTCTGTTGTCTACTGAGATATCTGTTCAGGAATCGTTGAGAGGATTCTGGACAGTCCAGCTCCTGATGCGTTTGCTTCGAAGAACAAAAAGAATAAATTTCAATGAATGTTGAACGCTGTCAAGCAAAAAGATTGTAGACTCTCGGCGGTCTCGTCTACATCGCTAGAAAGCTGCAACTCAATGGAGACTTGTACCTGGACCTAGCGGCTGAGAATATTTGGCCTCAAAACGGCACGGTTGCCAATTTTACGATCCGAAATAAGTTGAGTAAATGACTTTGGGCTAAGCGATGGGAAAGACAAGACAAACACAAAAGGGCATGTATTGACCTACCAAATCCATTCAATGCCAATCCTTCCATTTTAGTCGCGCCCGCAAAGTGTGGTAATCACAGAAACTCGAAGTTGATCATCATGGGCTTTTTTTCGTTTTGTGAAGTTTGGGAGAGAATCTATCTAGATCAGATCCAAACCATTTAGCATCATTTCGATGTGGGTGCCGGAGAAAATCAGTTCCGAGCCTTTCTTTAAAGCTTTAACGCAGTCCCCTAGACCGCCACTGTATTTCTTCCCTTATAGGTGAGGTGAGAGTTCGCCGAAAATGACCGAAAGCGCTGAAATGGAAATGAGAAAGGCTCTCGGGTAGTCTACGAACAGTATTTCTGTTGCAATAACATTTCACCCAATGTTTTATTGTCTTCTTCATCTTCTATTTCAAGCCATTCGGTTAACATTCCCAGGTCGACTTTTCCCAACCAAAAGGAAAGCAAGAAGGAAAAAGGGAAATGAACACTTTTTCATTATTCTAAATGAGATTCAATTTTGGAATTGAAATTCTCATCGATATAACTGGATAAACTTAAATGTAACTGGGCAAACCCAGAAAAAGTGTACGGTAAAATAAAAGTGATATGAGTGCTTTGAAAGAACACGAATAAATTGACTGATTAACTTGAAATTTACCAATCATCCGAGAAAGATGACACAAATTTGATCATAGAAGGGTGAAATCGAGGAGAAGTTGAAATGAAAAAGAAATGGTTGTCACAAGAAAACTCTTAATGTCATAATGTTATAGCTTGATGATTGAGATTTTGCGATCTTGCGGAAGTCAGAAGATTTGTTGAGAATCTCGACCTAGATTTATATGTACCATGTAATAGTATGGCCTAGCAAATGAAATGCTCATTTTATGATCAAGGACTTTTGAAAATTTGACTGGCTTTCTTTCTGAATCTGATGTGAAATTACTGAAGTAATCGGATGAGTGTTAGCGGTGGATTCGACAAAGAACACGGGTCAGTCTAAACAACGTGCAATCTTTGCTGGACGATCTTTGTGGAGAAAATGTTAGTAAAGACGAGACGTGGATTGCCATCTCACAGTCCCTTTTGAGAATTTGATGTGAATTCGATGTGAATTGGAACTAATGGCTTTTCCTGACTGGGGGATGGCAGAACTGGTCACCATGTATTGATATGGCAATTGTAGCGAAATTTTAAATACTTTGGTACCGGATTAATTAGTACTAGACTTAGTACTAGTGCTACTAATTAGATTTACATGGGAACGTCCCAAGGAGGGTGTAAGGTTTTTAAATGGCAATGAGATGCAAACGCCTATCGGACATGACGAATCCGAGGCTGTGTACAAGAAATGCCTACTGCACTCACATCAAAATATTGCCAAAACAGATGATATACCCCCTAAGGTTCAGTCGAGTGGATTTCATTGATTGGCATCAGGGATACCCGGATTCGAACACCCACGCTAGGGTGAGATTTTCAACGTGAAATCATCAATACTTATTCCAGTTTCCAATGCATAATTGATCCCAAAATATTTCGATCAATCTTAGGCAACTTCTTTGCGTAAAATAACGCAAAGTGTTTTATCAAAGGATTTCCATCAGAAATGAACACATTTCAGCTTTGGAGCGGTGATGGGAAATGGGCGGCATATTCTCCTACCACTCCGCAGAGCCATTGGATCTGCAAAAGGAGCGAAAGGAGCAAATTATTTTCCAGCCAACCTAATAAAAGGAAGAACCTATCAGATAGACCCCTTAAGCCACTCCCAAACCTGATATTCATCGAAAGAAAGTAATGCTCTGTTGCTCGTGGAACTGCAAAGGCTTGGTGCACTATGAGTTAGCTAATCCAGGAGAAAACATTGATACGGATCTCTATTCAAAAGAATTGGCCAGAGTTAACGATGCTTTAAAGAAATTGGGGGTCAATCCATCAAAGATTCGATTTTTGCACCAAACAGCAAACAGCAAAATTGCATAGAAAATTTCTAGATTCTAGTTTCTAGATTTGCATAGAAAATTGCTTCATGCTAAAAATAAATAGAAATATCATTGAAATTTTAAGGAAACGAAAATCTTGAAAATGAAGCTACCTCCAAAACCACAGAATGGAGCGGCTTTGTCGATAATTTTCTGTCGGTTTGCAGTTTAAGTTCAGATGTTTGATTCAAGACGGTTACCACAGTTTTCTTCCACAGTTTTTTCCTCAATTCAAAGCAGTAGACAAATCAGAGACGAGTGGGAGACGAAAATTCAATTCTCGCGAGAATTACCAAGTTTTCAATCTCAGAGATGCGTGGAATTATAGAAAAAGGCATTCCGCAATTGTGGAAATGGTTTTGCTAACGATATGGGAAAAATTTCAGGATATCATCCTCATTTCGTTGTTAGGATTTGTCTTGATGGGTAAGTCGAAATTGAAATATTAAAGCAAAACAAATTTAAGGCACCTATTCCTTTTTGATGTACTTTTTCTGGGAAGTTGGGTGGTGTTTGCTGAAAAAACCGATTGGTATTCAGCACAACTTTGTCGAGAATTTTCTGACAGTACTGGAGAATGCGACAGCTGTGGTAAGGCTTCGGCAGAGAAAATCCAATTTCTGACATCTTCAAACAAAAAAAGCTTGGAAACATTTCTAGAAATTGACTCTGTCCAGTCATAGGAGAATTCAATTTTCGTCTCCCACTCGTCTCTGATTTGTCTACTGCTTTGTTATATAAAAAGTTCTCCCAAAAACCCAGAATTCCGCCTGAAGCTGCAAGGATTTCGCTCGCTCGTCGCTCTTGAATAGACTATTAGATATGGAATATGGAATACAATCAAAATGGATTTCATTCGAAATTCCCCATTCATTTGCCTCGTGATGTTCTCGGCCACGTTTGCGGAGAATTACGTGTAGCGAATTTCTCTTTGATTTCTCTGAAAATCGGTTTGAGGCACGAGTAGCGAGTGAAGAGGAAGAGAATCGCTTTGAGTTTAACAAAGATCTCTTTTCAATCAAAGGAGTCCCTATTAGTCCAAATTAAATAGAATAACGGCATAGATCGAAGGCTCGGCTTTCCGTGGTTGGATCAAAGATATCATGGAGGTCAGAAAAGATAGAAACCCGTGTGGGCCTGAATGAAAACTTTATTATTGTGGGTAGTTATTAAATGATCGTAATGGAATTATGATCGAGGATCGTAATTATGATCATTTAATGATCGTAATGGCCCCAAAGCCCCAAAGCTGAAATGTGTTCATTTCTGATGGAAATACTTAGATAAAACACTTTGCGTTATTCTACACAAAGAAATCTCCTAAGATTGATCCAGATATTTTAGGATTAACTATGCATTGGAAATTACGATAAATATTGATGATTGAAAATCTCACAAAACCGTGGGTGTTCGAATCCGGCTCTCCAACGTCCCAATTCGTGAAATCCGCCGAACTTCCATCCATCCATTAAAAAGCATTTCTTTTGTTCGGATTTCTCTGAATAAAGAAATTTTTATGTTTTACTGTTGATATTTCATCCAATTTTTTTTCCATTTCAACTCAAACTATTTAAAACATTTTAAAACTATTCTAGTCTTTCAATTCAAACTATGATTTCTATCCGACTTTCCTTTCTAATTATTGAAATCATTCTGGTTTCCCAATCGAAACCATTATTTCTATCAAAGAACTATCAGTCACACGAATCTTTTTTTACAAAGACCGTTCCGAAAATGGCTCAAAAAATCTCAAAAAAGAATCAAGTGTAACATTATGCCTTTCAATAAGAAAAATTCAACCTTTAGTCCGATCCAGAACGTTTCTTTCGAATAAACAGTTTTCGTTGAAATAAATCTTGTTTTTATCTTGGTTTATAAAGCATACATTTCTGCAAAAATCATGGGTTTTCAGAGTTGAATCATTTCGATTTCTTACCGAGTTTCCAAACAAAATCGTTCTCTTCCTGAAGGTGAATCGAGACTAAATGGCTCTTTCGACTCGCACAATATGCCTCGGCTTGAGCAAATGTCATATCTTGATCGATAACCTGAAGATGAAGATAATTCTGGTTCACAACAGCCACCAAACCTTGCACCCAGAAGCGGTTTCTTCCAAATACGACCAGCCATCCAAATCTTAAGTCTCAGTCGACAAGCTGGCTGTTAAAACCAAAGCCAACACTTGAACTAAACCCAGCAAGGTCTAGTTTTCACAGCTTGGTGGACTCTTCTTTTGGGAGTTATGGACTGGCTAGACAGAGTCAATTTCTAAAAGTGTCTAAAGGCTTTTTTGCCTAAACATGTGAGATGTTGGACTTTCTCTGTCAAAAACCTTACCAGAAAAACCTCTCTATCGTCTTGGGTGATTCGTTTCCTGAAAATTTCCATGATATTTCTATTCCTCCCATGAAGCAAGTTTCCATGAATATCTAGAAACTATTTAAAACCTAAGGAGAAGTGTTTTATTAACTATTAGATTAGGGAAAAATAATGCGCGTTTTTTGCGTGTAACAATAGAGTGCATTCTACAAGAAATAGCAACTATCAATCAATAAAGTATTCTCCATTTTGACTTCTTCCCATCTTCGACGCAAGTCCTTCATTTCATTTATGGAAAATTGGGGATTTTTGGATCCCTCGTCTCTATCGCCTCTGGTGATTCCATCCAATTAACGCCATTCCAAACACTCACAAATCGGCTTCGAACCTGGTCTCCAATTCGGAGACTCTTGTCGTGGTCTCGCTAGCTCCACGTCCGGTTTTGTTCGCTCACGATCGTTCGCTTTGCCTGCTGTCTAATTGGGGGACCCGTGAAAGTATTTGCGCTGATGGGTTGGAAAATAGACATAGTTCGGCCCTTAGGACCGTACAAATCTCTCATTAGGCCTTTCAGACAGTTCAGAAAAGTCCACGGTTACACTCAGGCCCTTCTGGCCTTCAAAAATTTTCATTCCAGTCCTTCGGGTCTTTCAGAAAATTCATTCCAGCCCTTCGGGCCGTCAAAACAGTGGTTCAGGTCTTACACACATCGGTGCAATTTGCGTTTTTTGATGAATTTTGATGAAAGATGTGTCATTCTACACAGAAAAATGTACTCATTTCAAAACAGGAAAAATTTCCAAATTCTCCTGACAGCTTTTTTGAAAAATCATTTTTTAGTGGAAAAAGCGTCATTTATAACGGAGAACCCCGGGAACCCCTTTTTTCGAAGCTTTTAACTCGGTGACATCGCAAAATCGAAAGATGTAAGGTGATAGATTCGATTTATTAGATTCTTATCCTCCTTTTCACACCAAGCAAGCAATTATAAAGCCTCCACAAAAACTAGTAGTATTGTGAATCTAGAAATAACTGTCTGTCTGTTTGTAATGACCTCAGAAAGCGACTTTGAAATGCTCAAAATTCCATTCTCAAACATCTATTCGGGCTCGTCAAAACAGTTATTCCTGCCCTTTGGGCCGTCAAAAAATCAAAGACAAATCGACGAGTTGAGGGACGAGAAGAGCGACCTTCAAGAAGAATTGTCAGTTTCCTCATGTCAATTCTCAATTGATGTTCAACACGTTTATCTAATAGTTTATTCAGGAGCGACGAGAGAGCAAAATACTTGCAGCTTCAGACGGAATTCTGGGTTTTTGGGAAAACTTTTTATGAGATTTTGAACAAAGAGTTCAGAAATAAAGAAAAAGATAATGTGCAGTTGTGTGTTTTCAGAAGATTGAATAAAATGGGATTTATTGATTTTTGTCCACAGAAAAGAATATAAGGAATTTATCAGAATGGAGAGCGCCTTTTGCAGATAAGACCCCACTGATAACGACGAGCATACACGGCCTTTTTTGGGTGTGTTTTTTCTGTGAGCAGCCATTTCCCATCGCCGCTCCCAAGCTGAAATGAGTTCATTTCTGATCGAAATCCTTTGATATAACACTTTGCCTTATTTCACAAAAAGAAATCTCCTAAGATTGATCCAAATATTTTTGAATCAAATTATGCATTGGAAATTGGAATAAATATTGATTATTTCACGTTGAAAATCTCACATAAGTGTGGGTGCTCGAACCCGGCCGTCCTTCATTCCAATTCGTGAAATCCACCGAACTTCCATCCGTCCATTCAAAAGGTTGTCTTCTCCTCGGAATTTTCTGAATAAAGAAATTCTTATGTTTAGACATTGATATTTCGATCGGGTTTTCCTTTTTTCTTCTTGAAATTTTTCTAGTTACCCAATTGAAACCCTTATTTCAATCAAAGAACTACTAGCCAAACGAATCATTTTTTCACAAAAAGCCTTCCGGAAATGGCTGAAAGAATCATTAGTTTCTATATATTTATTTATGTCTTTCAATAAGAAAAATTGAACCTTCAGTCCGATCCAGAACCCCCACATCGAATTAACATCTTTCGCTGAAATAAATATCGGTTGTTTTTGGTTTATAAAGCATAAATTTCTACGAAAATCATGAATCTTCAGAATTGAATCATTTCGATTTCTTACCGAGTCCCCAAACAAAATCGTTCTCTTCCTGACTGTGAATTGAGACTAATTGGCTCTTTCGATTCGCACAATATGCCTCGACTTCGTCGAATGTCATTCTTTGATCGAAAGCCTTGAGATGAAGATAATCCTGGTTCACAACATCCACCAAACCTTGTACCAAGAAGCGGTTTTTGCCAAATACGACCATCCATTCAGCTCCCAGATCCAGGTCATCGTTCGATTTCTGAATTTCTTCGAAAAATTTGCTCCAGATTTTTTAGATCAAGACTCAATCCTTTTCCTTAAAAAACAAATCTGCCCGCAACTTCACAACTTCGGTCGTTTTGTTTTCTCTTTTAAATTGTTAAGAGGGGAGTTGATTGGATTGAGTGGAATGGGTGTTTTGGGAATGAAGAAACTGTTTTCTCAAGTCTCAGTAGACAAGAGATACCAAATAAACTCACATCTGGGTTTCGAGGTCAGAGTTCTCGCTCTGCAACGCGTTGATTTTCCCTTCGAGCTCTCCAATCTTGGCCTTTCCGTCTCTCACTTCCGTATTTTGAGTTCTTCTGAAAAAAGTTCGGATTTTTACTATATAATGAGCTTGTCACAAAAAACGTTACAAAATTAGTACAATTGTGCCTCGAGATCGTCGTTCTTCCTTTTCGTCTCGGCGAGTTCGCTGATTTTTCCTCGGGCCTCGACGAGTTCTTGTTGGGTTTCATTCCTGAAAAGTCTTGTCATTGAGACACTCAAGCCTTGTTTATTCTATCAATTTCGCTTTCCTCTCAAAAAACTCACCAATTTCTTTGACAAGATCTCAAACGGACGGTATCCGGACAATCCTCTGTACTGCTGAAATCTAAGATCATCGAAAAACCCCTTTCTAACCAACTTCAAAGTACGACGATCACCAGACAGATTTTCATCTCGATCTATCGGAGATCTGAATGGTTAACTACATAGCTATTTGAAGGGAAAAGAATACGTGGATGGATCCACATGATCGGCTTGTTGAATGGATGAAGAAATTTGATGGAAAAGGAGGGGAATCGTGATGAATAGACCGACGGCCATCACACCCATTCTGCTGAATTGGTTGATTAGTTTTGAATTCGGGGAAATGAGAAGAACGAATGGAAGGACGCTCCGATGCACAATTGTTTTTTACGGAAAAAAGCTTTTGAGAGCTCTGAAATTGTTTAGGAAAGCAATTGATTCATTAAGCCGTTGAAAGAATCACTTCGAATAGAACTTCGGGAAAAAGAAAGCCGTCAGTTCGGGTGAAATTGGGGAGTGAGAAAACGCGGAGTTATCAGGAGACTACTTTCGGGGAAGGTCAACTGAACCGACCGTTCCCATCAAATCGCCACAATTGCTCCACAATTGCTCCTCCTCATCTATCTCCCCCCGGCGTATACCATTTTTTCCTAGAGCCTTTTTGACTTCTCCATCTTCAAAATTCATAGCTACTCGAGGTGTCATCATTGTTGATTGTTGTTTTGGTTGTTCTATGTTTTTTAAGTTGTTTTGTGTTAAAGCAGAGCATTGTTGTAAAAAGCATAGCTAAACAAAACTTCTCTAAAACGGAGACTGCTCAAGGCTTTGAAGCTTAGAAAAGGGAAAAGACAATCCGCTACCAGCTTCGAACCTGAGAGCCCCCGCTTTGCCTCCTGGAACCAGCATCATGATCAGAAAGTTTATCAAAATTTATGGAGGGCACTGAGACTGAGAAGCAATGCGTGAGAAATTTAGAGAGATTTAGAACTTGAGTGATGTTGCTTCGGATGATGAGTAGTTTTCTCAAATCAAATTTCTCAAATCGACCTCGATACAAAGAAAGAAGATCACAAAAATCTTGGCACATCGAGGCATCAGGATGATGAGGTTGGTTGTAGAATCTCTAGAATCTTCCTTTCCCTCCTCGATGTCTTCAGAGCATCTCTTCTTTTTCCAAATCTGCAGAAATGCCCGAAACGACTGAAGAATTTCCTGAAAAGAGTGTCAAACGCATAGAAGAGCCGGTCATCTCGAGGAAGAAAATCGCCCAACTCGAAGCCGATTTGTGGATTTTTCACCAAATCTTTGCTTCTATGAAAAAAGTCTTTAATTTAATTTTGAATTTTCTCGAAGAACAAGTGAAAATTAAAGGAAAAGGCTACTAAATAAGCAGAATTGATGAGAAAATCAAAGAAGAAATTTGTTGCCAAGCAAAATGCAGGTATCTTACCAAATAAAGAGAAAAGAGGAGAATGGGCATTCCTTTAGTCATCATTCGTCAACCAACAACAATCAATATTCATTTCAGCGAAAACTGAAAACGAAAATTGAAAACGAAAAATGAAAACGAAAACTTCTTGGCCAATTTATATTCCAGATCGGTTGGATTGAAAAAGTGATACCCGACGGTCTTCTTTTGCATAACTATCGGTCCTTTGAACGTAAATTGAGCCAAAAGTAAAAGTGCTTATTGTTTGTGGATCCTCGTCGTCTTTTTTCTTTCTCGAAATCTTTTGACTTTTGACATGTAGTTGTAGGAATGTCCTCCGAAGAGGAAAACGCTGTCGACGAGGAAATGATTGCATCCAGCCGTCGCTTCTTTTGGAATCGAGACCAACCTCAGAAACGGTTCATCGCTTCGGTATAGGTTGGATGCAACTCTCCACAGCCAAATATCCTAATGGATCTGAAATCTGAAATGTGCCTTTCAAGTCTGAGGGAGATCTTCTGATAAGACTTTTAGAGTTTCTGGTAATCACGACTCATCACCAGAAGACACGGAATGAAGAACGAATCCTTCTGGACTCTCTGATCACTTTTTATCAAAACACGGAATTCTTTTTCTTCACATCCATTTCCTCTCACTTTATTGTACATAACAAAATCATTTAAAAGAAGTTGTCCGAAGCTCTAGGTGGAGTTGTTTGTAACGATGAGGTTTCTACCGATTCTGCTACTGGTTTGGTTTCAATGAACTCTGTAACTAAAACACGACACGACATTTGACTAGCTATTGAGTCAGTCAGATAATACATGAGAGCTCCTGCAGTTGCATAGACCCGGAAGATATACGTATCTTTATTTACAGTAATACAATAAGATGAATAGATTAGAAATGAGTGTAAGGGGAAGGGGGGACTCCAAATGAGAGTCTCATTTGTCCTCCTAGGCAGTCCCAAGGACCGCCCCTACTCGGGAATAAAAGGGCTAAGCACAGGGGAGGACACATTTGCATAATAGACAAATCATTCAATAATAACAATAGTAACTAAAATATCAGTTTGGCTCGGAGCTGACAGTAGATAGTTTCAGTCATTAGACCGGCACCCTCTATGAGAAAGGTCCTACCAGTCCAATATAGACTATTTTAGATGAGCCTCGTCATTTCGAGTCAAGAAATGGGTGAATGGTTTCTTTTCCTTTGTTTCGGCATGAAAAAGACCACAAAGCAGTGGATATTCAATTTGAGTAAGATTACAAAGATGATGCATAGACTTTTCATTTAATTCTCCAGAATATTGCTACATTTAAAGTAACCCTCCCATCGGCTAAAGTTTCTCTGCCGGAATAGTGAATTCGATCATTTTGAACCTCCAATCGTCTTTTGTGCTTTCGATGGCCATTCTTTTCAATCGAAACCAAACGGGCAAAATGAATGAACCACTTAGCTTATGCAGATTTTTGTGCTTTTCTATGAACTTTGAAATTGAATCTCCAGCAAAAAATAATGATACTTTAAATTTTTCCATCATAAATTTATTCGACCATACAATATATCACAGTTACTTTATAGTGAACGAACATTGGCTGAAAAAATCATTACTTTCCATATACATGGCTGAAAGAATCATTACTTTCCACATACGGAGAGCTCGAAGGGAAAATCAACGCGTTGCAGAGCGAGAACTCTGACCTCGGAACCCAAATGTGAGTTTGTTTGGTATCCCTTGCCGACTGCGACTTGAGAAAACAGTTTTTCCATTCCCATTCCACTCAATCCAATCAATTTCGCTCTAGACAATTTGAAAGGGAAAACAAAACGGCGGAAATTGTGAAGTTGAGGGCAGATTTGTGAGTTTTTTTTAAGGAAAAGCATTCAGTATTTGTCTAAAGAATCTGGAGTAATGTTTTTCGAAGAAATTCAGAAATCGAACGATGACTTTCTTGGAACTGGATGGATGGTCGTATTTGGCAAAAACCTCTTCTTGGTACAAGGTTTGGTGGATGTTGTGAACCAGGATTATCTGCATCTCAAGGCGTTCGATCAAGAAATGTCATTCGATGAAGCCGAGGCATATTGTGCGAGTCGAAAGGGCCATTTAGTCACAATTCACAGTCAAGAAGAGCACGCTTTTGTCTGGAAACTCGGTAAGAAATCGAAATGATTCAATTCTGAAAATTCATGATTTTCGTAGAAATTTATGCTTTATAAACAAAAACAATCGATATTTATTTCAGCGAAAAATGTTATTTGGAAATTTGTGTTCTGGATCGGACTGAAGGTTGAATTATTCTTATTGAAAGAACTAAATAAAAAATTTGTTTCTTTGATCTTAAATAAATGTTATAAGATTGATTAAGCCAGTTTTTACACTTTTCTGCAAAATTTTGGTATCTCAACATCTTTTTTAATTTAGGGATGTCGCTATCTCAGAAAGGTGGAGTGCTACTTCACGATGCAGATGGACACGAGTATCGGAAGGACAAAACAATCTGAAAAGGAGTAGCTACAGCTTATCGGTAATTTCTTTTTACTAGTTTGGTTGTATATTCGTTGAACATTATAAAGTTTTCTTTCAGTGGTACGAAAACAAACTGCCGGGGAAGGATGCATAAAGATGAAGCAACTGGAGTCCTTTCTGTCACCAACGAGCACGCTATGACCTGCCTGCCATTGAAAGAAAAAGAAGAGGTACGTTTTATTTTGTTTAACTTATTGTTTCTTGTTTATATTTTTAGATACGTGGGATACACTCTGGCGCCAAAAACGATCGGATTGCTGGAGTTCCGACGAAGGAAATTATTAAACGACGTGTTCTCGGAGCTCGCCCACACCTATTACCTTTTCTCAATGCCAAGGGAATTCAACAAATGGCTCGTCGGCAAGTCAAAGTCGATGGTGATAGAGATTGGCCTGCTCCGGTCACTGGAACTTTTCGTGAGTTGTTGTTATTTTAGCCTCATAAATATTTACGTTTAGGGGTTTTATTCTTACGATATGATAACTGCTCAAACTACCCAGCTCCACACGCAAACGCAATTAAATTCTTTGCTACTGATTGGGGAATCGATATGTTACATCAGGTATATGAAACTCTTTAGACTTTCAACTTTAATAACAAAAGTTAAATACTTTTAGCACCCTATTTGGAGTATTGATGGCACGTTTTATGCGGCTCCCTTTGGGTTTTCTCAAATTCTAGTGATCGGGATTGAGGTTTTTTTATTATGTTAGTTTTATAGTTTTGTTTTTAGATAGAACATCTTTTCGTTCTGTGTGCATATGCATTCCTGTCAAGCAAGTTGACACAAACGTATAGCGACGTCTTTGATCTGGTCAAACAATAGGGATTGCCACCACCAACAAAAATTAAAACAGGTTATTTTTTGTTTATTTTGCATTGAAAAACTTATAAAACATTTTTAGATATGGAGCTGGCTATTGTCAACGGTTTTATGGCAGTCTATGGCAACACATCAACCATACATTTCTGTTGTTTTCATTTCTTCAAGGCCATCTTTCGCAAAATTAAGGTTATTAAACTTTGGTTTTTTTAATATTTATCTATTCTTTTAGGAGAAGAAACTACAAGACATCTATTGTGATTCTAATACGTTTGTCTACGTGAAAGGATTGCTTGCACTGACATTCATAAGACCTGTTGATGTCTTGCGATATTTTCGTGTACTACGAGATGAAGCCTTCAAACAAATTCCCTCCCTTATTAATGAATTACAAGGTTTGTTATTTATATTTGTTATAGATTTAATTTTTTAAATTAGGCTTATATTCGTACTTCGAAAAATCTTTTGTTGGATTTGTTCAAAATAGTCGCTTCATTCGACCGACACACTCCATTGAAACGTGGAACTCGTATGATACAATCTGTCGTGGCGAACAACTTGGCAACTCGTCTCAAGAATCTTACAATTCTTTACTAAAAGTTTGTGCTTTTAATGTTTAGTTAATGTTTAAAGATTTAGGCTCTTACTTCACGATGTTCTGCTCGCTATGTTGCTCAAAAACTACTAGATGTTCAAGAAGACTTCGCAAAACGTCTTCTTGCGGCTACATCTCGGCACATGACGCTACCTTAATCTTCACCTCAATCGTCGAAAGTTCTTCACGGCCACCGTGTTTAGATAGATGGCAGTTGTTTCGCAGTGTGCCAAACAGTTAATCTTCGATGATGAACGTTACGAATACCGCAAGGACAAAGAAGTAAATGGAGGAAACAGCTCTTACAGGTGAGATTTTTTGAATCTTGAGTTGACTGCCTTACTAAATTTAGCTTTTTTTACTAATACTAAATGTAAATGTAAATAAAGGAGAGGCTTATTAACTATTGACTAACCTAATAATTCTAGATGCACAAAGGAAGACAGGGCGCGTCGGTTACTACCCCACGAAACAAGAAGTTGCCAAGAAAGTCAGTGCCCAGATTCAACATTGCGGATTGCCGCCTGAGTATGACTAGGAGGTTCATCAGCTAGATATAATAGATTTCGAAATTATCTTTTAGATAAGAGAGCACAGAGGTGACGTAAAATAGAGTCGCCGTTCTGGAATGGCAATGAAGCAAATTGATCGAAAAAAGATTCTTTCTTCATCACCTCAACTCCTGCCATACGTCAACGTCAAGACCCTGCAAAAAATGGAACATAGAAAAGTGCAAATCCAAGTTGACAAGATGTAGGTGGTCCCAATCAGCAATCAAAATTTCGTAGGGTTTCTTTGGTTTTAAAGTATATTTTCTCTTCTAGGTGCGTTTTTTTTGCGTTATGATAATTGTGCAGGTGCGAAATGCTTGCAAGAAAGGCCTCAAAGTTTTTGCCACTGATTTTTTGCCACGCGAATTGATATGTTCCTTAAGGTAAAAAATTTTCTTGTGCTTTGTCATTTTCTTTAACTTTCGAACACTTGAGGAACATTCTTCGCGGTTCCGTACGAATGCAAACCAACTTTCCTCTTGGAATAGAAGTTGAGTTTTTCCCTACATTCCTTAACCTATATTTTAATTTTAGATTACACATTTATGCCTTCTGTTTGTAATGTAATAAAAACATGCAAAAATTGCAAATTGAACAGCAAAACAATGCAAATTGAAAAGTATAAAATTGATTCGGCGGTATGATGGCCGTTTTTAGTGCTTTTTCGCTCGGCGCTGATTTTTTCGCGCCGATTTGGGTATCTTTTTTAAACCGAAACAATAAAACCCACATTTCACTCGTGAAAATCCTCGCTCTTCACTCCTCTCGTATGCGTGAACGATTTTCAATATTTCCTGAATTTCCCAAAGGCTCACGTAAACCAATCCAATATATTCAAGTAAACTTCTCTCATTTATCCAGCCAAATCTGAAATTTCTCATCCAAAACGCCTTTTTTCCTCTCGTTGCAATGATCAACCCTTCTCGAAGACCTTCCTCGATTTTCTCATGATTTCTCATCTTCGATTTCACCACTTTCTGTCCCCATTTCCCCATTTCTTTTACATAAAGAAAATAGAATCCGTAAGAAGGGCAAAATTTCGATCCGATCTCTTGCAAAAGTCTCTCAATCAAATACAAATGAGAACTCCTCGTTATTCCCACATTTTCCCATCCATTCATTAACCCAAAAGCTCTCTCGAAAAGTGAGTGCACTCCAAAGAAAGGTTCATAGAAATTCCTTCGACAAGCTGAAAATCTCAGTTGCAAATTCTCATTTGGAGCCTCTTTTGGATAACTAAGAAGCTCACATTTTGGAGAACATTCACAGAAAAACGACTCAAATCCCCCGCAAGTGATCCAATCCCAAAAGTAGATATATCCAGAGAAACGGGCGCAGATTGGAGAATTTTTGGTTAAATTGATTAAAGTGTCAACGTTCGGGAAAAATTTTGGCTTCTGGCTTTTGAAAAGTTTCAAAATTGAATGTCTAGATTTAATCTTTTCGAGTTTTCGGTGCTCGTCCATTTGATCGTTCGCGTATTCTAGAAAGTGCTCCATTCTGATGAAATGCATTGTAACCTCTTTTTTGGTAGTTGAATATTTCTCAACGGATGCTATTTGAAAACGAGTTTTCATCAATTTTGGCATAAGCTCTTGCAAAACTTTCAGAAAGTCTGAATCAATTCGCATTCGATTCTGGATCCTTTTATCCTTTTTTGGGTCTCGATAGAGTTCTTGAAGGCCCAGGAAGTCGGTAGAAACTCCCTGTGGACTCAACGAGCTAGTGTTATCGATTTTGATCCAATTAAATCCTTCGGGATGTTGTAGAATCTTTTGATATCGCCGCTTTTCAGGTAGAGCCTCGAAGTTGGGGAAAAGCTGAAAAAGTTTGAACTTATCAGTTCACCAAATTTGTTTATCGATAACGGTAACGTTGTCGAAAGTTAAAGATTTAGATTGAATCTGAATCCGAGCCCGATATAGACCGTAATCTGAATCGGACCTCCGGGATAAGTTCAATCTGGATTGGACACGACATAAAGTTGCCAAAAGGGTTGAATCAATAGTTTAGGGTATTGTACCCTATTGCATAATGATTTCAAAACAAACCCCTTTGATCGAAGTTATCCTCTTCAGTGCTTCTTCAACGCCCAATCGCCTCGCAACCTCCAAATTTGAACTTGAACATCTAAACCGACTCGACTTCACATTTTTCAATGTAAAATTACTTATAAACCGTGTCCAGAAGCCGTTTGACATTTGGACAATTCGTGAATGGGAATTCAATCTCCTTCTCTCCATCAAGATTTCTAAAAAGATCCTTTTTGCCACTTCACTCATTGTAAAACTTGCTTTCTCCTGATCAGCTCCCAAATCATCCATCCGGCTGCATAAACATCACCCTTCAAGATGCTCTGAAACATTATTGTGCTTGTCTTACAATCCTAGGGCTCGATTGGTCCTGGCTTCCTGCTCTTTACTACAGGGTCACAAAAAATTATGGGCGGACCCTTTTGACAATGTAGATGTCAAAGGCCTAATTTAATTCAAAAGTACCAAGTGTTATATCTACTTTACCAAAAGGGCGCTCCCATAAAGTTTTTCTTGGAACTTTCTTAGAGATCTTGGAACTGTATATAGATTACGGTGTTCAGTAGAAATCATTGTGCTTTGCATTTCGCATGAAATTCCAACTTTACCTCGATATCCATTCTCAAACCATCCCTCAATTCTCGCATCATATATTTCTTCGTTCCAACATTTGTGCCATTAATAGTACTTGGAGAATTCGATTCAAACTTGTTTGCAAGACCAAAATCGCCAATTTTCAGATGAAAATCGCTAGTGACAAAGGTGCTAAAAGCTCATTTTTTTGGCAATATCCAATTGGTTACTTTTCTGGTTTGATATCCCGATGAGCGATCGATTTCGACTTCAGATAGAAAATCGGTGAAAAAATTTCTTCGGCCCATTGAACAATCGTCGAGATTGTATAGTTCAGCTCGGGATTTGTGATTACTACAAAACTTGGTTTTAAAATTTTAAAGTTTAAAACACGTTTTCTAAGCGACCCCTCGGCACAGTATTCCATGAAAACAGCTTTTCTTGATATGTGATGATGAAAATCGGCTGGACAATCCAAATACTGGACAATGTTCGGATGCACCAATTCTTTCAAAATCGTCAACTCTTTCTGCAGTGCTGAGGGATTGGGCTCTCCGCCAATCACTTTCATGACGGTTTTCCTGAAAATGTATTTGTAACAGTAATCGCTTTCTGATAAGGTTTAAAACTTTTGAAGGCAAGTAAGTTTCACGTTTGGGCTCGAGTTTAACCGATTCGGCTCGACCCGATTTTCGAAACTCAGGTCTGCTCTACTGTATCTGTGACAACAAAAGCATGGTGCTTAAGATGATGTCTTCGACCAAAATTTGTAAGGTTTGACGTATGTTGGACAAAGTTTAATGTATGGCGCGAAAACTTTAAACAACCAAATCCACAATATTTTGTCAACTATTGATTTAGCAGATTAAAACTTGACTCACTGATTAGCGATCCTTAGCAGAAAAGTCTTTACATAAGGTCCTTTCCCAATCGGTTCGAGGATCGCCCGGTCCATTGAAATTGGGCTTTTAGAGTTCATTTTGTTGACAAAATAGACTAATAGCGTTAGTTGAAAAAGTTTTTATCGAAAATGATCCACCATTCAAAGATTTTTGCAGTTGTTTGAACGATATCGGTGATAATGTTACTCAACAAAAATGTGTGGCACAAAGGGTCGCTTGATAAAACGGAGGTATCTTTTTCAATTAATAAATAACAGCAAACGAGACATTTGCTCAGAGCTCGAAATCCTTCGCTTTTAATTACGCAAGAAAATGTAGTTTTAGGTAGCAACAAATTGGTATTGTAAAAAACATGAATAATTGAGGGTGCCAGACCGGAGGTGTTTGAGTTTTGAGACCAAAGTTCCTGCGAGCAAGGAATAAAAGCAGCGAATTCATAAGCTGTGAAGTGTTGAGCTCTGATTTTCAGAGTTTAAATAATTTCAGAGTCTCAGACAACTTTTCATAAGAGGAATTTTTCAATGTTCACTATAATAGGCATAGTGATTGGAATTTCATTCAAAATTTGAAAAAATTCCATACAAAGTTGAATAATCAAGTCCATGGACATATTCTTCTGATAGTGAGAAGGGTTGGCTGCTTATATTCTCTACTCTTCTGAATTCTCTATTTGTGCGATGTGCACGATTTGGGGAGGGTTTATTGGTGGGTGAAACTCATGGGTAAATTAACGTATTAACGTCGTTTCAGAAGCGTCTTAAAAAATGTATTGAAGTTAATGGTAATCATTTTGAGAATTTATTGTAATTGTTTTTATCTGTTGTTGTTATTTCTTTTGAATATTTGTTAAATTTTGTTATTTTTCAGATGTCCGGGCTTTCAAAAGAAAGGTATCAGAACTTATGCCGCACCCTGTAGAGTAGGTCTGGAAGCAGCTATACGCAAAAAAAGCAAAGATTTGCCACAGTTTAGCACCTTTTGATGAAAATCATTAAAGTTTTTACAGTTTTTCTCACTTAAATCATAGTTTTAAGCATTTTTGTCTTTCTTTCTTGTCATAAAGTGTTTATTTTCCAAATTTTGAATGGGTTGCCTTACTATTTAAATTCTAAATTTTATTGCTTGTCTCACAAGACGTCAAGATCAAGATCTTTGTCTTATAAACGCGCCAAAATTTCCCTTTTCAAATCCATTCTTGCGAGAATTTTTCAAGCAGAAAGGAGCCAATGGCTAATTTTGAAAAGCGTTTCTGCTAGATTAGGCAAATTTTTATCTCAAGATGAAAACTTTACAATATTCTAGACAAATCTTTAAATAGAGAGGACTTTTTGAGGTCAACACCAGGAAATTTATGTCAGAGATATTGTAATTCGTGGCTAGAACGGAGCAAAAAAAGTAAACTTTTGAAGAAAACCAATTAAAGTGTGACTTTGGATGATCTTTTGTGGTCAAAAGTCAAAAGTCCGTTTTCCAAGATCTCTTTTTTTTGTTGGATAGAGCTCGGTAAATTGAGGGATACACTGTGTTAACGTCGTACTCAAAGTGAAGGGAAGAATTGACACATTTCTTAATAATAAGAACGAAAAAAAGCAACAAAGCCTCAACTCACCTCACCTTTTCAAGTTCATTTGCCTCAAACTAGCCTTATCCGAGCGAGCCGTGTGTCCAGGTGCTGCTTTTTCTTGTGAGAACACGAAAGGTACACCCATGTTGTCGTCTTGCGTCTCTCCATTGGATGACCTACTCCATTTGATTCCTAAAAGTCGCAGATCTTACTATTAGGTTGGTAAAAAAGAAATGCGTGTTTTCGTTAAAAGTTTATTTTATTATAAAAACAAGATAACAATACATTAATCCAAAAGGTATTCGCCATCTGCATCAATGACTTGTCGCCAACGTTCACGCAGAGAATGGATACCCTTCTTGAAGAACTCGACCGGCTGCGACTTCGAACTAGAGCATCTTCGTCAAACACTTGAGATAGAGCGCGATGAGCTTCAGCAGCCGATTTGCCTTGCCTAAATTCATACCACAAGCGAGCCCGCAAGCGAAATTTGTGGTCCTACGTTTTCTAAACACTCTTTCTTGTAAAAAAACAAAGTAAACATAGCCAAATTATATTAGTTCAACAATAATACCGTCACTACTAACATTTTTGTAATTTCAAGCCCCTTCTTTTGCATATATACAAAGTAAAAGATGTCTACATAAATAACATTTAGTGCTCCAAATCTCATCATTTGCTTTTGGCAAAAATGGAGGAAAATTCCGTATTCGAGCTTCATTGTCACGATAAACAAGGAAAACACCAGCTGAACTCATCCACGACATCACGTTTGGGAGGAAAGTAACACATTCGGCAATATCAACGATGGTTTCAAAGATTCCAAGGCGGCGATGAAAGCCTCGTAACACCACACCAAGGACACCTCCAGAAGTGGCGACGATGACTTGCCCGCCTAATTGAAGATTGCCCAACACTCACCGTTCGTGAGTTGGCAGAAATATTGAAGTATCCCAACGACAATCAAAACTATTACACAAACTTGGGAAAAGAATCGAGTTGGAAAATGGGTCCCACGAACGACCCAAAGCAAAAAATGCGCCTCAATTTGCTACAAAAATGAAATCAAACGACTTCACAGGGTTGACTCACAAACGGGATCAACTACAGAACTAAACCAAAATCAATGCTATCTGCTGGGCAGACCCCTTAAACCACTCCCAAACCTGATACCATGGGAAGAAGATAATGCTCTTTCTGGTGGAACCAAGGGATTGGGCATAGAAGGCGAAACCTGGCCAAACCGTCGATCTGATCTTTATTCGAAGCAAAAGAGAGTAACGAGTCTTCGAAGAAATGGGGCTCAAACCGAGAGAGTCAGATTTTACACGACAACCAAAACCTCACACTGCAAAGATCACTATAAAATCGAGGAACGGCTGGAAAGTTTTCCCCACCTCTTATTCACCTATCTGGCTCCTCAGATTACTTTTGTTCGGTCGCGAAGCACTTTGGAGGGAGAAAAGTCGAGACATCTCAGGCAAAAAGAGTGAAACTACTCCCTCAAAACTCCCAATCGAGGATGGGATCGGGATTTAGAAGATGGGAAGAGCATAGATACAATGAATACCTCAATTGAAAGTCTCCTTTTTTTTGAATAAATATTTTTACATAATATTATTATTCCAACCTAATATATCAAACGATGCGCAAGAACACGCTCTTTCCAATAGAATAAACTATTTTAAAAAATCTTTTACTGTGAATAAAGTACAAATCAACAAACACGACGCTCATTTCTTTTTTACCAATCTAATATTATACTTACATACTCACTATTAATACTTACAGTTGTTAAACTATAGCAATCTTGTGCTTTTTGTGCTATCTTGTGCTTTTCTGTTCTTCCCAATCATTCTAGATTTCCACTCGTTTTTGCGTAATTTCTCTCCTTTGTCTTCTCTCAATTTTACCCTCCATTGTTCAAATCTTAAAGATCCCAATTCTACGAAATAATCTCTGATGTTTATTTTCAAATATCCCGAAGAAATTTTTCAATTCTCATTTTTAAAGCAGTTTTTGTTTCGGGAGCAATTTTTTCAAAAACACTTCTTGTACCATGATTCGCATGGGAAAATTGAGTATCCAAGAGGCTTCATTTTTCATGTTTTTTGTTTGGCCAAAAAGTTTTTCTTCTTATTTATGCATTTTCATCGCTTTAAGCGAATGCGTATGCTAAAAACCTTATTTTTTTTTTGAAAAGTACGAAACTGAACTGAAATTGTGATTTTTGAGGGTCAACTTTCCCCTTAGAAGAAACAATTTGGGGCATTTGAATTTGAAAACGGGTTTCCTCACTTTCAAAGTCTTTTAAAATGTGGCAGGTACTAAATGCGCGTTTTGCCAGATGAATTGCATTTACGTGTTGAGCACAAAGAACAAAGATACCATGTGAGTGTCTTTGTGAAAGTACTCTGTGACTTTGTGACGAAAGCATGCTCTGCGTATGAAGCACTTTACCACAAATGAGTTTTGACACCGGTTCTGTGCTTTTTATCCGGTTTAATTACCCAAGTTTGAGAGAGATCGGATAAACGATTGTTGTCGATTCTCCTAATCAAACCTCCTAATCTTCGAGCGATCTGGATATCAGTATTTCAAGCGATACACACAACCTTCACAACAGATCCGAACTTTTTGTCTTTTATCCTTTATCCGGATCTTTTGCATTGTAAGTCTAAAAGGTAAGGCCAGGTTTGCCAGGATCTAGCTTCTCGGCCTAACCTTCTGGTCAATTGCTGAAGCACACATCGGTTCAGGTGTAGTAAGATTTGAGCTAAAGCTACACAGCTACAGAGCTATAGGTAATCGCTTGGTTTCTAGCTAGAATACAGTCCACATCCGCATTTTCCGAGATTTCCCTTTCTGTACATAGACATCATTGTTGGTTGCACAAAAAGCTTTCCATTTCTTTCTAGAAGTTAGCAATTTTCAATGGCGTCTAGCCGCAAATTTTCCCTTTTTGAAATCACTCAAGGCAGCGAAATTAGTTTGCAGTTTTCTGACTGCATCCTGCAACTCTGAGATCTTTTTTTCTTAATTCTTAGAATCAATCCGCTATTCAGTTTTATTGGTGTGTGAAATTCGAAAAAAATGAGCTCAGAAAGGGGGGAGAGATTTTTGTGTTTTCTTTCGACTGAATACACCCAATGAACTACTGGGGAAATTTCTGATAGTGAGAAGGCTAAGCTCTAGTCTAATTTCTTTGGCAATCTTTCAATTCTTTCTAAAATTTTTACTTTTAGAGTACATGGACTCATTTAAACAAACAGTCGCCCTTTACACGGTTGGTGGCTCGGGAACCGCGTTGAATTTCGTGCTCCTGTACTTGATTTCAACCGATAAAGCGGTGAGTTTGAAGGCCAAAAGTTTTTCGTTGATGTCCGAGAGTTGATTGACCTTCAACTATTTGAATAGCTCTTGTTTTGAGTCACTTTACAATCCCAGACGTATCTACAAATTAAAAGTACTCTTTGACTATCATAGCTTTCAAAATATAATCGAGATTTCACTTCTTTTCTGGTCTCTTCAAAAATCTGAAAAGCCTATTACGAATGAGATTCCAGGCCCACTAGATCATTCATGAATCTGGGGCAAAATGTCTTATAGTCAGTCTCACAGGGGAGGCAAAAGCTACTTACTACAAAAAGTTCTGACGCCTCTTTTAGATCACTTTTACGATATTCTAAGAAGTTTTCAAGACTCAAAACCTACAAAATTGGCCTTTTTCAAGTATTTTTAGGCTAGAAAATTGTTACCTATCCTCGATTTTACTCATCTAAAAAATTTTATAGACCTTTTTATGAAAACATTTGAGGTCACAGGCTAAAATAGCTTTAAAACCGTAAGAAATTATAACAAACTCTTTTTGTAGCAAAATAGTTACTAAAAACTTTTGAAAATACCAAATTCGAATTTGCCACGAAGCTAGGAAAGCTATTTTAGATCTTAAATGTTTTGATAAAAAGTTCTATAAACTTTTCTATATGAGTAAAATCGAAGATAGGAAACAATTTTCTAGCCGAAAAATACTTGAAAAAGCCAATTTTGTAGGTTTTGAGTCTTGAAAACTTCTTAGAATATCGTAAAAGTGGTCTAAAAGAGGCGTCAGAACTTTTGTAGTAAGTAGCTTTTGCCTCCAGTCTGTCAATGACGAAACTCAATTTCAGAAAGGCGGCGATGGATATCGTCGAATGTTGGCCATTGTCACTGTTTTCAATGTCTATTACGCTTTCGTGCATTGTGTTTGCGACTTGGTTTGTCTCGATGGCAGGGCAAAGAAGCCCGTTAGGCAAGGGCAAATCAAGGTAAATCAGGAATCCAAAGAAATCATTCAATGTTCACTAAACAGTTGCTGTACTTATGCGCACTAAAACGAAGCTTTTGACCAATGGCCAATAGGAAAACAGCCACAACTGTCGAAACAAACCCAAATAGACTTAGTGCGTGGCTAGCCGCTAGCCTTCGCACTAAGTCCAAGCCTAAGCCTAAGCCGGAGCCTGAGCAGCCATAATTGTTGAAACATTAGTCAAAAGCTTAGTTTGAGTGTGTAGAAGTACGAACATTGAATGATTTCTTTTGATTTTTGATTTGCCTTGCCTTGCCTAACGAGCTTTTTTGGCTCGATGGAATCCTCTAAAGTCGAATCTTAGGCTTTCATCATTGACGAGAGCGGTTTTCTCGTGTTCAGCAAGAATTTGCACAAACTAGGCTTTTGGTATTCATACGTGATGACCACGGTGAGTCCAAGAAAAGTTTAATATGTAAATTTCACTAATAAATATGCAAATTTATCTCTAAAACTTTCAGGTTTACATAATCGCTTTTGAAATGTCCCTTTCTTTGCTCGGGATTCACTGCTTTTATCGATACGCAAAGATCACAGGGTTTATTTTGAGGAAAATGATAAATTTCAACATGGGATTTTAGCAAATACTCATCGATTTTTGAGAAATGGTATATGATATTATTGGTGGTAATTGGGTATTTCGTGATTGCGATCATTTATGGACTGAATTGTGCTCTCGATATGGCGGTTGGGGCTCTCGTCGTCGTTTTTTGCAATCTTTTGTTTTCTTTTTACTAAAAACTCTTTTGCCACTGTTTTAACGAACTTTATGAAGTTTCACAAGCATCAGAATTTGATTAGACTTTAAAGAACAATCCTAGGGAAGGGTTAAGCCGTCTCTATCAAATGTTCAAAGAGTTGACTCTTTTCTGTTGCTTTCCTAAACATATATTCAAATAAGTTGCAAGTCGATCTTTTGTTGTTCCACGCAAATGACGGATTGAAGTCTTCATCGTGTCCCACGTCGCTTCTCCTGTAATTCTATGTTGACTATGTTGTTGAGTCACTTCAGAATCAACTTCGGAAAAATCGTGCAGATTTTTCAGATTTTTCAAAGCAAAACATGTCAGGGTAGAACTCAATCAGAACTACGACGGGGTTGTTGACCTAATCTGTTTTTTGCACTTAATTGTTAAAGCAATTAAAGGTCGAGCGAGGAGCAGGGCCTTTTTCACCGTCACTAAAAGGAATGCTGCCACTGTGCTTGTCTTATCCAACAGACTCTTGCTGCCGGTGGCTTTTTCAGTTCACTTGAGTAGCATTACTTATAAGGTACAAAAATCATTCACTTCAAGCTGGGGAAATCAAGCTACTTCAACGGCAAAACGACCATAGTTCGGTCAATCACAAGCTCCTGTTTGTCGACCCAAATCACCCCCACTATCCATACACAAAAAGTATAATGAAAATCTTTGAAACTTAAGCTCGATGAAGGATCGACTTGCAACTTATTTGAATAATATGTTTAGGAGAGCAACAGAGAATGGCCAATTCAAAATTCGAAATTTGATGGTTCATTGGACAGATTGAACTGCTTGGACAGATTGAACTGAATTCTGATCAAACTGGTGCATGTGGAATTTAATAAAATCCGTTAAAACAATTGCAAAAGACCACGATTCAGGTTAATTAATTCAGGCCACGGTTGGTTAACTCTTTGTATAAGTAAAATCACGAATGATCTCGTTGTTTGTAGCCTAAAAAACGGCAAACCTAGCCTAAAAGATCTATGCTTAAACTAGCCACAACTATTTCGTTTTAAAATGTACTATCTGGGGAAAACCCATGGGGAAATTACTTGATCTTTCCTTTCAGCCATCCCCGGCCAGTGATTTGCTGCGACGAGATGAGCTCCGGATTCGATATAATGTCAGCATTGATGGACTGGGATATATGGGACCTGTTTACAAGGTAGAAAACAAAAAAATATAGAAAAAAACGTTTTCGGTGTAAACATAGTTTAGTTACTTTTCAGTTAAAAAACCCACAAACAGGCAAAGTGGAGATTCTTTTCGGGAATATGCTCGGCTCTTTGAGTTGTCTGATTGTTCAAATGATTATCTTCACTGTTATCTGCGCGTGTGGATGGAAATTGTGAGTTTCTTGAATTATCGGAGAATTTGAGTGATTGGAATTTCGTTCAAAACTTAAAAACGTTCCATATAAAGTTGAGTAACCAAGCCCAGATGCTGGGCACATATTCTTCTGACAGTGGGAAGAGTTGACTGCCTTTATTCTCTATTCTCTATTGCTTTTATTCTATACAAAGTTGAGTAATCAAGTCCAGAGGCTATGTACATATTCTTCTGATAGTGAGAAGAGTTGCCTGCTTTGATTCAATTGTACATTTCAGAAGCCTTTTCAACTTAAGATTCTTGTATAGTTTACGTGACCATTCAAACATTCGAAAGCCAAAGATTACTCTGAAAGTTCAAACATTAAACTTGATCAGATTTCAGGTTCTTTTCTTTCAATTTCAGATACAATTTCGTGAGATCCGCGCTGATCAGCGAGAAAAAGAAAGCGATGAATATACAATTATTGAGATTACTCTTGATTCAGGTTTGATCTTTGTCTTTTCTCGATGAAAGCAGACTTCAGGGTCTCGCTCCAGTCATTTTCGATTACACCCCGGCGATGTGCACGATTTGGGGAGGGTTTATTGGTGAGTGAAACTCATGGGTAAATTCAGCCGTCATGGGATTGTTGCTGTGAACAAAAAATGTTCCGATTCTTTAAACAAAAGAGTTTTCTTGATCATCGAAACAAAAGATCAAGTAGGAAAACGTGTGGATTAATGACGCAATTTCAAAATTCGTTTATACTTTTTGTATTAATCCGTCATGCTGCATTGACTGCATTTCATTCACACGTTTTCCTATTTGATCTTTTGTTTTGATGATCAATAAATCTTTTCTTTTTCAAAAAAATCTTTGTTTAAAGAATCGGATGTTTTCAAGAGGGGTTTTAATTGATGGTTGACAAAAAGAAATATATATTAAAGTGAAAATGGCGGCTCCTCCAGGTCAAGAAGACAGTGTCAAAAGTCACGAAAAGTCAGTATATATTATATTCTAATATTATATTCTGACATATTCTGGCCTGACCTGAAAATTTGAACTTGCAATTAGAATTGCAATAGAATATTAATATAGGATAGAATATTGTGTACAAGGTGTGGCATATGCGCTCTACAAAAGTATGATTTTCTCAAAAACCAAAAGAGTTGACGATTTCTTCGTTTAGGCATTTCAAATCTGCGGACATTTTTTCACTAAATCCATGAGTTTGTGCAAAAATGAAAGACTTTAAACGTGATTGCTGCTCTTGAAAGAATGAAATCCGTCAAAAATGTGCCCGTTTTTGTTTAGCAATAACTCTAAAAACGTATTAATGCAGAAAAAGACTGAAAAACATTTCTCGTATTTTTTCCATAACACATAGCATTTTTTGTACTGTTCGGCTAAGGTTGCCAAAGTCATTCAAAAATCTTACGCTTCTTCTATTCTATGTAAAATTACGCGTAGATTTTATGATTGATGGCCGTTTTTCAGCTTTGGTTAATGTATTGTCTTAGAACGTCAAAAAAAATGCATTAAGGGCAATACTTTAAATGCCGCACCCTGTACTTGTCAACTTTTTGAACGTCTACTCTGATAGCCACTCTAAAGCATGCCAGTGTTACCATAAATCTCTGGGAGGACGAAATAGGTCTATTGTCGTTCCTAAAAACGCTTTTAACTCACTTTCCATCAAACTTTCTAGTTCTTGGGAAGTGCCTAGAACCAGTCGACTCAAATCATTTGAGAAAAGTTCGGGTCCGGTTTGGGGTCAGGCAAATAACACTCAGTTTGATGAGTTTACCGAGACTTAATTTTTGCAAGGCGTGCCAGGACAGTCAGAAAATGGTTAGCAATCACCTTTTGAAGAAGTTGGTGTGATGTGAACTTAGCACTTTTTCTCCCGAACCGATTTTGATCCAGTTTTTCCCGATTTGGGACAGTAAATACTCCATTAACATTATCATTAACAAAATGCATTAAATTAACACCCTATACAAGATACAATTAATGTATTGTCTTAGAAAGGCAAAAAGATGCAGCGCGAAATCCTCTATAAGCCTCGTAAGCTTATAAAAGTTCATCGAATTATCCCACTATTAAAGGTATACTATTAAAAAAGATGCATTAAGCGCAACACTATATTTGCCAAAGCCTGTATAAGATCCTTTGGATAAAAGAAAATCCTTTAGGTCTTCCATTGCACGAGGTGGCTATGTACATGCCGATCATGATTGCCAGCTATTCTCCCGCCGAGGCGCTCATGGTCATTTTTGGTTTCACGGTAAGGAGATCCTGATTGGCCGATATTTAGTTCCCAGAAATATTTTATAAGCTACTCTAAAGATATAAGAACCCAAGTCAATGTTTTTCTTCTCTAAAAAACAACAACAAACTGCAGACGAATCTTATTGAATCGTTCAGGTGGGTTTGACTGTAATCATAAGCTGTTAACATTGAAAGTTTCTAAATCGTTTAAAGAAAAACAAAAAATCACTACCTGTTCTTTGCGCGCGCGTAATCGCTCCTCAGCTGGCACACTCCACGGATGGATAGTCGCGTTGAAAGCGACGAAGTCGACGTGGGAACTTGGTCGCTTTCGAACTTGGTCGCTTTCAGCGCGACTATCTATCGGTGGCATGTACCAGATGGAGAGCAACACTTTGTTTCATTTCAGGCCTATCGACGCCGGATCTTGAAAATGGTCAAATTGAGATCCTCGGATGTCTCTGTTCGTCAACTCAGCGAGATCCGTCGCCCGGCAATCAGCAACTTGTCCATAATTTCAAATGGAAATAGATCTGAAATCACGAAGAAATCCGAGGAAATAAGTTATTCCAGCAATGTTAAACAATAAAATGGAATGCCTTTTAGGCCCCCAAAAAGCCACACAAAAATGTGCTTTCACAATTGATTTCAATTTGTTTCCCAACCGAAGTTTACTCTTACTCTCATCTACCGAATTGAACTTTTCATTAGACAAATTTGTCTAATTTTGCCCTCTAGTCGAGCAAAGCAGGTGCATTTTTTTAATGGGTGTAGCGCTCAAAATGTCACTTTTCTTTCCCGGAAAAAAAACAATTTTTCAAAATGATCTCAAATCAGTCGAATCTTATTGATTTTTATTCGAATCCATTCTTCGAGCTCACCATTTTTTACCATGTGATTGGACCATTTTCGTTGATTTTGAATGCTTTTGGCTTATATGTGATCATATTCAAAACTGATAAGGCGATCGGTGAATACAAATATCATTTACTCGTACATTTGGTGAGGCTTTTTTTTATAAACGCATTGGAAAGTAGAGATAATTGAAAATGTAGGAATGAATTTTCGAAGAAATCAAATTCATCAATCAAAATCAAATGAAAAAAGCGAAGGGAAAGGCAAAAGTCTTGAGCTTTTGAACGTGGAAGAAGGATAAGTTGGACGAAAAGCCAATGAACAAGTGTGAAATGTCATTTCTTTTGTTTTCTTTCCAAAATTCTGCGTTCTCTTTTTGTCCATTTCTGACTCATTCGCACACTTTTCGGCATCCGGAAATTGATGCCGTTAGACGAAGAAAAGAATGATTTGTACATTTCGAAGTGATGGTGCGTTGTTATTGGGTTATCACGGTAAATGAATTCCGGCAGCTAGACCGGAGCAAATTCGAGGCCGGGCCGCGATTTTCAAAGTAATTACAGTCGACGCTCGATAATAAATGATTGAGGGGATTCTCCAAAAATGATTTACGATCAAGCGTGATTTACTATCGAGAGTTTTGCCTAATCTTTAATGTAAAAATGTAAGCATATAAGCTGTAGGCTTTTATAGTAAAAGATGCGAACTTTGGCAAAAATTAATGATTTACAATGGGATTCACTTACGAAAAACTGTTAATAATACCGTATTTTCTCTAATAGTAGTGCACCCTGCGCGTCATCTAAATTGTTCGAAATCTCCAGAACCGCTTATCAGAACCTATCGATGTGGGATGGGAAAATGTAGCTGACGATGAGATCTTGTGGGGGATTTGAGTGTTGAGCTTCCGCAAAAGCTTGGAAGCCGTAAAATAGTGACCAACTCGGCTCGCCCGGGTGCACTACTATTAGAGAAAATACGGTATGGAATGAAATGGATTCGAACGAATGAATTTGCCCAAGAATGCTCTTTTTCGCTTTCGGTTTCAATCGTTTGGCTGAATATTTTGGTTGGGTCGTAAATAAAATGTAAATTTTGCAGCTGTAAATGCAAAAATTTAGCATAAAAATCAATGATTTACTAAGAAGCGTTAAGTACACGTGTTTACCATTGAAGGGATTCTCCAAAAGTGATTTACTATCGAGCGTGATTTACTATCGACTGATTTACTATCGGGCTTTTGCGCTTGTATTTTCTTAAGCGTTTTATCGGGAGTTTTCAAAAGTGATTTACTATCGAGCGTCGACTGTACAATAAAACGAAACATTTGATTGACTGGTTGCAAAAAGAAAGGAACGGAATACCGATTGCTTGACTGATTAAATCCATCAAATTGAAGAGTGATTTACTATCGAGCGTCGACTGTATTTTGTGATCAATTCACTTAATACAGTACTGGACAATGAAATATCATATTTGAAAAACGATCGTCACTTTCGCGCGTCTGTAACTCCGTTGTCTTTGAGTTTAAACTATTAGTGTTATACATTTTCTGAAAGCTCTTTTCAAGGGCTACACAATGGTAATATTAATATTTAGAAATACGGTAAAGACAAGGGAGTTACAGACGTGCGAAAGTGACGATCGTTTTTCAAATATGATATTTCATTGTCCAGTACTGTATCTACGAAAGTTCTGTCCTTTTTAGAAAATTTCCCTAAAAGCTCCCGGTTGATTTGATTTCATAAGTGTTTATCGTCAAAAGTTCTCTTATCTCTTTTCCACGTGATTCCTTGCGTTTTCCTTGCTCCTACTAAAAATCTAGTAGAAATCTAGTCCGAAATACAGAAAATGTTTTCAAAGCGACTTTGTTCAAAAGTTTTCGTGTCAACTCAACTTTTTAAGGATTTTAGCTCAATAACTAGTTTTCAAGAAGAGATTCAGAGCTTTCGAATGACTAAAATAGTGAACTTTTTCTTTGAATTTTCACAAAGTTATCAATATGCTAAGAAGGATTTGAAAATCTCTCTTTGAAAGCGAAAAAACTTCGAACTTCAGTTCATCGGTGCCTTTTTCGAGTTTTACATGTGCGTTTGGTGTATGCCGAAAATCCACACGCCTCGTTATATGGGATCGGTTTATGGTTTAATGGCAAGTGTCCTCAATGTGGACACATTCTATCAACAAGTGCGGCGTTGAGCTCGATTTCTTTTTCCATAAACATTTTCTTTTTCGATGTTCTGCTTCGTTGTCATCAATGCTTTATTGCTGACTTCGTGCGGACAATTGGCGGCTTTCCGAGCGAACAGCATTCTCCTTTATGGATCGCCGTTCAAAATGAAGACGAAAACTTTTATGATATTCCTTGGAATTCTTTATTTTACACTTTTGTTCTTGGTCATTGGCAATCAGCTTTTGATTCGAGGCGAGCAAAATGGAATCGAGAATGCGAGAGAGTTTTTGAAGGTAACGATGAATTGACTAGCAGACAACAGAGTAGAGCGTTCTTTGTGAGCGCGCGTAATCGCTCCCCATCTGGCACACGCCACCGATGGATAAAGTGCTAAAAGTCACCGTCGATTTGGTCGCAAAGGGACCATCTATCCGTCGTTGGAGTGTGCCAGCTGAGGAGCGATTACGCGCGCGCACAAAGAACAGCCAGTGATTTTTCTTTTCTTTTGTAAATGATTTCCAAATGAAATTTAGTGTTTAAAATTTGTGCCGCAGGGTTTTTTCAAAGACTTTGCAACCTATTGGCAGTCTTATATCGAAACGGAGAAAGTGAATCGGTTTATCAATGTATTGAAATCAACCTTGAGTATCTCAGCTACTTTTTTCGTTGAAAAGAATGTAGAATTTATAGAAAAATGTTCCCAGAATTAAGCCGAATTTAAAGCAGAAATTGTTCCCAAAAATTTGAGCATAATGACCCCCAAAACGGCGAAGCGACCCCTTTTACATAAGAAATTCTGTAGATGGTACAAAAAGAAGCCTAAAACGAGAAAGCCGGCTCAGTCACTCATCGCTCCTTTTCTCTTAAGGATTCCAAAAGGAAAGCACAAGGGGAATGCCAGATGGCGGGCGATTACCCGTCGCACAAAGCAAACCTCGAGACCCTTTTACAGAAGAATTTCTCTTTTGCTTTATAGATTATAGAAAAAGATTCTTACCCGGGAATTCTCGGGGTCGGGGAATCGATTGACGGGGTTTTTTCAAGGTCTTGGTTGGCTAAACAAACAGCTAAACTGAAAGAACGATGCGATCTGACTTCAAAGTTTTGTCTCTTGATTTCCTTAGGATTTTGTGGTCCAATCAATTTGATTTTGTATCATTTCAAAACCTGAAGTGTCTTCCATTAAGTTAACAATCATTATTCTCTCTAGACAAAATTATGGACCCTCAAAGTGCGACTATTCATTCGAAAATCCCGAATAGCGGTCGAGTTGTTATGATTGAAAACACTTTGCAACTTTTACGGCACAAACATCAAAGAGAGCTCTTTTCCTTTTCTCCCACCTATGACTCACCTCCCAACGAGCGCTTTCTGTGCGTTCTCTCCCCACGTTTCCCCATTGTCCCCTCAATCGCTCACTTTCTATCACAGTCTAATACCGCTGGGTATATCTATTCCTTTCAATTTTCTCCTTCTCGTGGTCCGGAGTCGTCGGGTTATCTTCGAAATTTACCCAAAAATGTGACTCTTCGAGTGAACTCGATGTGACGGGATTCCCCCTGTTTGGGATCCCCCATCGAGTCAAAAGCCCGCCTACAAAGCTCTCTCAGAAAACAAAAACCCTATCCGCCGGCATTCACTCGACCACAAACTTTTTGCGGAATTGAGGGAAACATAATCGAAAACATAAACTTTCAATCCTTATAAAAGCAGTAGATTTTAATTTTTTTCCAACGGCTTCTTGGATTGGTGGCTTAAAGCGTGACTCGATTACCATATCCTCAACCCGGTGATACGTTACAGTAACCCGTAAAGATTGAAGTCTCTGTTACAGTAGCCCGTCACACACGTGTTATAAGCTTTTAGAAGCACGTTTCTTGAACCTAAAGTTCCACGAGACTTGGATTGGCGGTTTAACACGTGGCTCGACTACCGTAACCCTTAACTAGTTGGCTACAGTAATCCGGAGATTGATTGAAGGAGTTAGATAGAGATAGAAAAAGCAAATATCAATTGGAAAAGTTCAAACCAGGTACCTCTTCACTGGAGCTACGGTAGCTGGGATATGCTTTCTACTTTCTACTCAAGTGCAAGCAAATTTCCAGACGGATCTCCAATTCCCGAGCCTTCACTCCCCAGACACAGCCAAATCCCTTTACCTCGTTGACACCACGAAATTCTATGGCCACTTGTTCCTAGTGCTCACCTGTTTTATGCTGATTTTCATAAACCTATGGATTCTGTTCTCTTCAACAATTATGATCTTTCAAATCTACTCGAAACTCGTCTCAATTCAGAGTGCACAACAAGTGAAACAGTATTTGATCGGCGTACAATTACAGGTGAACTTGAAAATAAAATTGACACTGAACAAAAATAGATCTCTCCGTGTATCATTTGCTATTTGATACCGACTTGCTGGCTGTTCTCGTCGATGATGCTCAATATCGAGTTCGTGTATGGACAGGGTGAGTCTCGACTTACAAGGGAATTGTCAGAAGTGACCGTGACATTTCGGCACCAAAATAACGTGCAAACACAAGTCGAATTCGGTGATCACGATGAAGCTTTCGGATTTTCTCAAGAAGCCCTAGTTTTCGAGAAAAACGCGTTGCAAGTTTTGGCATTTACTCGAGAAACGGGCGCGCGAGGTTAAGTGGCCTCCGCCACCTTGCCTGCACTCCGGTCTAGTGGAGGTCTAGTGAGGGCGTCCGACAAACTTACGCCATTCTTTGCCGCGGCCTTATTTTTTAAAGGATTTGCAGCTTTGTGAATAGTTACGCTATAAATGTTAAATTAAAAAAAAACAGTTGGAATACATTCATTGAATCATTGAAAAGTTTATCTATAGGCCAGTCCTGGTATTAATTAAAAATGTTTTTAAAGCTTTTGAAAAAAATTGAAAAATCCAAAAATGGCATGGAGGGGATTCGAACCCGCGGCAAAGAATGGCGTAAATTTGTCGGACGCCCTCACTATCCACTAGACCACCGGAGTGCTGTGAAGGTCCGGCGGCGGAGGCCACTTAACCTCGCACGCCCGTTTCTCGAGTAGATGCCAAAACTTGCAACGCGTTTTTCTTGAAAACTAGGGCTTCTTGGGAAAATCCGAAAGCGTCACCGAATTCGACTTATGTTTGCACCACATTTTGGTGCCGAAATGTCACGGTCACTTCTGACCATTCCCTTGGTTAGGTGTACTGTTAGGTGTACGCTGGTGTACTGTTAGGTGTACGCTCAGACAAGCAAGGAGTTGAGTGGGCTCCTGCCGGTTAAACAAATTAATTGGTTAAATTATGGTCTTTCAAATCTAACCCGAAGCCGGATTCGCTTCGGATTAGATGAGCTTTTGATTAGATGGATTATTTACTTGCAACCAAAAGCACCCAAATTTTTGCCACCTTTACCTACATTCAACTCATTAATTGATCACATAATTGAGTATGCCAGAAGGAGTGCATTTCCATTTTTTTGAAGACAAAGTATGTCTCGGCCTTTCTTCATTCATCTACTTTCTTCGGCTAAATGAAGAAATGCTAGAGCTGAATAGATTTTCAAATATTATAAAGGCAAAGTTCTACTTGTGCTTTTAAAAACTGAGCCTTAAACTGAGGGTTTTCTTCCAAGAAAACTTTTAGACGTCTAGATTTATTTTGATTTCAGTTCTCAACGATCTGGCCTGTATATTCACTGTTTGTCAAAGTCCACTCAGTATGTTAGTTGTTTTCTATTTGAATCCGGAATATCGTCGATACTTGAAAAGTCGATACACAAGGGCGAGTAGTAAAGTGGCAGGTGAGTAAAAAAAAACACATACTTTCTTTTACTTTCAATATCAATTCTTTTCAGTGTCAACGATTTTCGTGCTCAATTGAGTGATTGTTCAGAGTGAATGCTTGTGAAAAATCATAAAATTACATAGTTTTTGAATTCTAGACCTAATTACCTTACTAAACTTTGACGTTTCTTAGTATTTTCTGATCTGACCTTTGTTTGAAAAATCCCACGTTTGCCATGTTTTTTGCCTTTTGTGAATGAAAGATTTGCTTGAGCCGAGATTCGAAAATTCGTTTACAGCTTCATCTGCTATATATAAAAGAGCAGTGTCTGTCCATCTCTATAGGCTTTTTATCATCCGTCTTTGGGCCAAAAAAAGCTGAAATTTCTCTTAAAAGCTCTTAAAATATAATATAGTTGTGCCATTTGAAATAAAAAATTAAAAAGTCAAAATTGCGCGGCATTACGGGGGGTCGGAGCCGGACCGGGCCGTAGACAAGCGCGCTCCCGACCGAGCCAAAGTGACAAATGATCAAGCGGGAAAACCCCGTCGTTACCAGGGTTTTTCTGTTTTTTTTCGGCTGATAATAAAATATTTAGCTTTTCATAATTCGTAGGGCCAGAATCCACTTTTGATTGAAAATCCCAGGAGAATTTCTGTTTTTTTTGGCACAAAAGCAACTTGAAAGCAACTTTTCAACAAATTTGAATCAGTTTTGGGATTGTGAGCCGGATCTTGAGGGGAAGATCCGCGAACGTTTGAGATTTCGAAGAGATTGAATGGGCCTCGAGGAAAGGATACGATTCCGGTAATCCTGAAATGAAGCTGATTTTGAGTGCAGAACTCAAATACAGTCGACGCTCGATAGTAAATCACTTTTGAAAGCTCCCGACAAAACGCTTAAGAAAATACAAGCGCAAAAGCCCGATAGTAAATCACTTTTGGAGAATCCCTTCAATGGTAAACACGTGTACTTAACGCTTCTTAGTAAATCATTGATTTTTAAGCTAAATTTTGCATTTACAGTTGCAAAATTTACATTTTATTTGCGCTCGAACCAAAATATTCAGCCAAACGATTGAAACCGAAAGCGAAAAAGAGCATTCTTGGTCAAATTCATTCGTTCGAATCCATTTCATTACATATTATTAACAGTTTTTCGTAAGTGAATCCAATTGTAAATCATTAACTTTTGCCAAAGTTCGCATCTTTTACTATAAAAGCCTACAGCCTACAGCCTACATTTTTACATTGAAGATTAGGCAAAACTCTCGGTAGTAAATCACGCTTGATAGTAAATCATTTTTGGCGAATCCCTTTAATGGATTCGACGATTTACTATCGAGCGATTTACTATTGTACTTTTGAGTACAGTGCTACAGCACTACTCTGAAGCAGTATTTTCAAAGTCAACCAACCCTGAACCCAACGAAAACCATCGTTGAATCGATGAATGGATACAATGAGACAAAGATCGGTTGATAATAGCCAATTTCTTCGTAATATGGAAAACCTGAAAGAAGATTTCTTTGGTGATTTCTTGGTTGTTTGATTATTCGTTTGAATAATTAGTTTTCAATGTTTACAACTTGAAGCGTTTTTTATGAAAACCGAACAGTTTTCTAGTTTCCAGCGAACCTAACGGTCCAGCCGCGACATTCGTGAAACATGGAAGGTATTCAAAGAAGAGAGGCACAACCGCCTGAAAGATTTACATAATTCCTTCAATTTTTCTAAATCAGCTAAAAAGCTTATGGTATTCTATCGTTTAAAAGTGGGAAAACGTGTACTTGAATGAGAAATAATCGCATCAATTGATAATTCATTCGTTTTGTTCGCTCACTGACGGGTGATGCGCGGATGAAAAGGAAACTGAATAGTGATTGACTCGAAGATAAAGGCTGTGCTTGACGGCGTAAACACACCTTTCTCAAGCTTTCAAATTCAGAATCAAAGCAATAATTGTATCAGGAGTTGTTCTAGAATCATTTCTCGTCAGAAGTCAGACCAGGCAAGCCAATCCTGGCTTTACTGAAAGTCATAAAAGGATTGAAACCGGGCTTCTGGGATGCAATTGCATCAATGTTCAACTAGAATGTGTTCTTATTGAGTAAGTAATTACTTAAATAAATTTGCGTCAGTAATTTTTGAGTAACGCCTTGAGTAATTCAAGTAATGCCATTCGAAAAAACTTTAAAACCCCCGAAACAGTCATTCTTGTTTCATTTTAAAAAGTAGTCGAGAATAGATTTTTTGAGCTGAAAATTCGTGAGATAGGAATAGTCAATTTTTACTAAACTCCACTTTGAAAAAGGAAAAGAAATAAGTAAAGTTGTCGATGTCGTTGTCGTTATCAATGCTGGTGTCGATGCTGATGTCGATGTCGATGCTGATGTCGTTGTCGAGGCTGATGTCGTTGTCGAGGCTGATGTCGTTGTCGATGTCGATGTCGATGTCGATGGATCGAACCCGGATCGCGTGTACAAGAGACAAGCGCTCCCACTGAGCCATCAGTGCACAGTCGAAGGCGATCAATTTGCATTTAAGTTGATGGCTACGGTCATTTACGTTACGCGGAACTGCATTACTCGAGAGGAACACACAGATAAAGGTTGAGCGGGTTACGGTAATCGGGGCCTCCTTTAGTCAGGTATCTGACAAGGGAATGGTCCAAAGTTAAGGTGAAAGATTGAATCGGCATTGTTCTATATGTAAAATAATCATAAAATTTAGCGATTTAGCATAAAAGGAGCCAATCATTTTATTTTCTAGACATTTTTGCTGAGTTTTTAGCTGATTTCAGTAATTCAGTGTTCCCTGCGTAAGCTAAAAAAGTTCAACACTTTGATAGCTTTGATTCGATTTGATTTGAGACAAGATTGCTTTGATTCAAATTTTCTTGATGCTTTGCTTCAAAATATTCAACTTACAATTTAACTTACAGCTTTAATCCGAATAGACAAACGACTGTATAAAAAAGACCAAGCAGGCTGAGACATCCAATACTTCCGATCAGATTTTTCCACAGTACTTTTGTTTTTCCATTCTCATCCGTTATCTAAAGGTGGTTTCAGACAGATTTTGGTATCATAAGTGCTTTCTAGAAGGTTCTTTACGTGTTCTTTCGTTTAACGTTTACCTACCATATAAAGTGGTCCCAAGTATCCGAGATTCTCGATGCTCACATTGTACTTTCTGAGCAGATTCTCGCGACTCACACGATTTCTTTCCGGTGATGGCTTAAAAAATGAGTTTAGATGACATTTAGATGGCATTTAGATGAAACTTTAATACATCATGATGGGTTTTACTTTGTTTTACTGTTAAAACTAACGATTAGCTTACATTCATTGACAATTGACAAAACAGAAGCCAGAGAACTCCCGACAAAAAGTGAGCAACGACGATGGCGGATAGATAAGACCAACGATCAAATAGATAAGTCAATTTGCTGAAAGATTTCAGTTTTAGAAAGCTTTAGAAATGAAAGAGAAAGCTTTAGAAAGGGTCGCGTCCGTTTCCTTCCTATTTGCGTTGCTATTTTGCAATTATTCGCGTCGCATTTTTCGCCCTTTTTCTCCCTTCCCGAAATTGTTTTTTTTTAGTCTGCGGGCTTTTGCCTTCCCTCTTGGGGGACTTTTGTTGTTTCATTTTTGATGCGCATGCAGTTTTTGTAATGGTTATTGTTGCATTTCGGTTCTGTACTAATAAACAGTAACATTATAAATTCACTTTGCTTTATGCTACCCTTCAGGTTTTAAACCCTGCTTAGATAACTGGTTTTACTAACATTTGTGTCACCATCGACGTAGTATCAATCCGATCCGTACTCTTCTCAAGAGTATTAATCTATTGTTGGATACTACGTGTTCTTGTTACGTTATAAGCGCTTTTGGGGAAACCCTTTTTAACCTTTTGTGCTATTCGGCCATTCTTAAGCAGAATCATCCTCGTGGATAAGGTTAAAGCGGGTCGCACCCCAAACTAAAGCTTTCAAAATGAAAGAGTTCAGTTTTAGAAAGCTTTAGAAATGAAAGAGTTCAGCTTCAGAAATCTTTAGAAATCTTTCTTTGCGTGATACCTTGTGATTTTAACAAATCGATAGAGACCGTGAATGGCGAGAAGGGAAATCGACATGATGAATGAGTCAACGTACACCTAAAGGACCAAATTTTCACGCTTTTCAATCTTCTGATTTTAGAGTTATGAAAAGGTTTATCATTGTGGCCAGATAGGAGGCCCAGAAGCCATATGGTTGCATCTGTTTGCTGAACATAACAAAACCGTCTTTTTCGAGAAGAAATCCCTGAACGGTTAATCGTTTTTCATAATGGGAAAATTCCACCTTCGTTCTCTCGGTCATTTCTCAGCCGATTGCTCTGAAATTTCGTCTACAGATAAAAATTGAGATTTGCCGCTTGTGGACGAAATTTCAGAGCAATCGGCTGAGAAACGGCCGATTCCCCTGAAGTAAGCTTGAAAAAGAATGATAGGTTTCTTCAGAGTAATACCGGGAATCATTCCCAACAATTTTTTCGAGTCAGGTCAAGTCAGAAGTTGGTCTTGGGCGCCGGCCTTGCCTAGTAGATTGATATAAGATCCAAGTGTAAGACAGTGTCTAGATATGGGGAAAATATTGATAGATATTGATATAAGATAGGGAAAATTCCCATCCGACCCAAATCCCACTTTGGTTTTCTCGACCGTTTCTCAGCCGATTGCTCTGAAATTTCGTCCACAAGCTGAAAATGTCAATATTTATTTGTAGACAAAAATTTCAGAGCAATCGGTCAAGAAACGACCGAGAAAACGAAGATGGAATTAGGTTCGGCTTGTTTAATTGTTTAATTTAATTAATCCCATGTTTAATTATAGCTTTTTTGGGTAGACTTGGCCTTCATTCCAAATTAAGAATTTCAGCATTCGGGTATCGATGCTTGTCGGTTATACACCAACAACAATTATCTACATTTTCATAAAAAAATTCACATTTAATCCGAATTAATAGACAAAATACGAAAGAAACCCTGAACCTCAAGCATTTACAATTACAGTTGCAAATGGAAATTTAGGTTAAATGCAAATTTTGTGGAATATAATCGACAAGTACCTTTTTGCTTTTTCGTCAGACTTGAGCGACTTTTCGTCTTTTTCCAAACAGCTTTTCTGCTTTCTAAAGAGAACAAAAGCCGACCAAAAAATCAAATCAGTCAAATGGAATTCTCAGTCTGGATTTGATTTGAAAAAATGCCCTTGGTTCTATGATATCATTGTTCATCATATCACTTACAAGTTGTTTTCTCAAAAAGTCTCAGAAAATCTTTACTGAAAGTCATAAAAGGATTGAAACCGGATAGAAGCCATTGCTGGGTTTATCTTTCTTCTTTTTTTATGGCCTGGTTAAGCGTCAAATCAATCAAATTGAATTCTAAGTCTGGATTTGATTCGAAAAATGACCTTGATTCTATCATATCGTTGTTCATGATATCACTTTCAAGTTGTTTTCTCAAAAAGTCTCATAAAATCTTGACCATATCCGTGACTGCATGCACGAGTCCATAGTAGAGATTATACAGTGTGATAATGCCCAAAATTCGTTTATATCCATTGTGAGACTTCTAAAACTTTGAAGATTTAGCAACTCTTTCCTTCAGAGATCTCTTATTTAAGCCTTTCTTTTATTTACCGATTTATCGGTGAGAATAAAATACAGTAGAAAGCCGTTCGCAGTGAAGCCGAGAAAGCAACTCAAATAAACATATCGACTTTGAAGCGAGGAATTCATATTTTCAAAAAAAAATAGCTCAGACGGACTTTTACCCTCGAAAATTGACCGTTTTCGGGTAATTGGAGCTTTTTTTGGGGAAATTTTTCCAAAGTCCTCTAGGGATTTGGTAAAAAATGCGATTCAAGGGTGACTTTTGGAAAATAAATGAAAAAAAACGTAGTGATGTGTACTCTTGAAATCAAAGATGCTCTGGGATTTATAAAAGGGAATTTCAAAGGGAATTTCAAAGGAATTTCAAAGATTACCGAGTCGAGTCGCTAAAAATTGAGCTCAATGTCGATTTTTCAGTCGAGAGGTGTCAAAAAAATTTAAGATTAGCTAGATTGTGGCCAGCCTTTTTCATGGCCTTCTTTAGCCCAACCAAACATTTTTTAAACCAGTAGAATGACAAGAAAGTTCGTAGAAAAAGTCTCCAAAGCTCATTTCTCAAAAATTTCTCAAAAACTAAGCCATCAGTTCTTTCCAAATTTTTTGAGAAACTTGACTAGATTTCAAAAAAAATTTTTGACAAAAAAGAGAGATTATAGAGCATATTTATCTTTGGTTTACTTCATGAGAAATCATTTTTTTTTGAAAAGCAAAAAAATGAGCTCAATCTAGGCTGAAAAAGAATACTTTTTCATAAATCTCTAAATTTTAAGGGAAAGCTGCACTCATTTTTTACGAGTAATTTCTTGGAGTTCATTGTAAATGATAGAACAAAGTGCTCTTGAATTGATGGATTTGTTTTGAAGAAATTCCAGTCAAACATCTTCTGCGAACTTTCTTTCCAACCTGGTAGAAATTATTCATCGGCTACAGTTCCTCTGCAGGAATAGTAAATTCGATCATTTTGAACCCCCAATCGTCTTTTGCCCTTTTAATGGCCTCTTCAAAACAAAACGGAGAAAAGCGCACTGATAAAGATTTTTTTGCTTTTCGATGAACAGAAAGGGATTGGAAAACGTTTAATCAATCAAAATCTCTAAAAACTTCTTTTTGGGGGTTATGTGAGTGAGACCATTCGAGAAAAAAGTTCATCGAATAAATAGAGCTTTCGTTTAAGATTTTGTTCATCAAATTTCAGTTCCAGATTAAGATTCAGTTGTTCGGAAATGCGGTTTATTTTGCTCATTTTCATTCTTGCACTTATTTCTGTTGGTTTCGCGGGGTAAGTGGCTTCTAAAAGTAATATATTACGTAAATCTCAGACTGATTGAATTCTTAAGTGATTTAAATAAGGAAATTCTTAAGTTCTTAAGCGATTCTTAACTGATTCAACTCTTCAATTCTAGATTTATAATCAATTTTGAAACAATAAATGCTTAATCGAGAAAGAATTGATTTTAAAGGATACAATTTGGATTCAGACCCGTCCGCCGCAGTCCACTCACCGACGAAGAGAAAGCTGCGAGAAGAATTTCGTTGCAACGATTGGCAAATCAGTTGAACGATCGAATTTCTGATCATCCTTGGTGAAATCTTGAATCTTCAGCAAAGAATTATGATGCCTTCAATTTTTCCGTTATAAATTTATTCGAGAATACAAAATACAACAGTTAATTTATAGTGAACGAACCTCACACAAATCAGGGAATTTTTAAAAGTCGGAGATAATTTATCAAGTTTAAGTAGAAGTTTAAGAAGTTTGCAGATCGGTTTCGGAGATTTTTATATAAAGTAGTTGAAGCTCTAGAATTCCAAGGGTTATTTGATTTGGTAAAAGTTACTCAATTTGGAATAAACCTTTCAAAAAATGTCTAATCATCACTGTCAATCACTGAAAGAATTGATTCAACCGTCAATTGTAGCACAGAATACAATGAATACGATTGATCGGAGCCGATATCAAGAGCAAAGTAAAGAAAACGATTCGAATCGAGTTTTTTCTTAAAAATTGGCGTTTGCTTCCAAAAAATGTTCAAAGAACGTTCAATTTCATTGGTGTCGGTCCAGAATAATTTGGTGTTCCTCTTCGCGATTAGCAACGACAAGATTTCTCCTTCACTTGAATCATTCTCAATCTGTTGAAGCCCCAGTCGATCCTTGGAAAAGGCTTTTATCTTCTCGATTTTTCTTCAGCCTTAAAACTGCCGAAACGGAGATATTAATTTTCTTACCTGACCGAAGATTTTCGGAGAGAAAGTCACTCATAAACTCCAAATTCCAAATCGACCAATAGATCTCGAATTTATTGCTCACTTCTGGAAAAGCTTTTGAAAAGACCCTCTTCAAAACTACCAGTGAATCGCTACATAAAGCGAAATAGACAACAAAATCGAAGGTCGGCATAAAGCATTTTATGAGTACAATTTAATGGATTATTTGATGGATCCGAGAAAAAAGCCATGAATCTAAAACTAGCGTAAGAGATTTTGCGCAGAAAATAGCGACCAATTGTCTCAGAGCACGGGAACTTTTCTCCATAATTGATCTCCATCAAAACTTTGTTTTATTTTGAGGCAAATGAATGGGGAATTTCGAATGAAATCCATTTTGATTGTATTCCATATTCCAGATCTGATTCAGGAGCGACGAAAGAGCAAAATCCTTGCAGCTTCAGGCGGAATTCTGGGTTTTTGGGAAAACTTTTTATAAGAGATTTTGAAGAAACAGTTCAGAAATAAAGAAAAAGTTAATGTGCAGTTGTGTGTTTTCAGAAGATTAGGCCGAACATTTTGGCCTGAATGTGACTAATAAGTACAATAATTTGGACTGGCTTGGAACAAACACAAGAAAGTACAGATTCCCTTGTCTATTTCAATAGTTAAGTTTAGCAAGAATCGCATTCGAAGCGTTGATGGGGAATGGCCAGTTGCCTACCATGGAACAACGGTGCGAAACGCAGCCCGGAAAATTCAGAAATAAAGAAAAAGATAATGTGCAGTTGTGTGTTTTCAGAAGATTGAATAAAATGGGATTTATTGGTATTTGTCCACAGAAAGGAACACAAAGCATCTATCAGAATTGAGAGCTCCTTTTGCAGATAAAATAACGCTGATGGGTAGGAACAATGACCTGCCATTTCCCATCGTGGCTCAGAAGCTGAAATGAGTTAATTTCTGATGAAAATTCTTTGATAAAACACTTTGCGTTATTTCACAAAAAGAAATTTCCTCAAACTGATCGAAATATTTTTGGATTAATTATGCATTGCAAATTGGAATAAATATTGATGATTTCACTTTGAAAATCTCACCGTAGAGTGGGTTCTCGAAGCCGGTTCTCCCGGATACCAATTCGTGAAATCCACCGAACTTCCATCCGTCCATTCCAAAGCTTTTCCTTGGTTCGGATTTCTCTGAATAAAGAAATTTTTATGTTTAGACATTGATATTTCGATCCGATTTTCCTTTCTTATTATTGAAATTATCCTAGTTTCTCAATTGAAACCATTATTTCTACCAAAGAAATATCAATCAAACGAATCATTTTTACAAGGAGCCTTCCGAGAATGGCTCTTTCAGCCATTCTCGGTTCTTTCAACCATTACTTTCTTTTTTTGTTATTTCTTTCGATAAAGAAAAATTCAACCTTCAGTCCTATCCAGAAGCCAGAAGTCGAATGAACAGTTTCCGCTAAAATAATCGATTGTTTTTGGTTTATAAAGCATAAATTTCTGCATAAATTGAATCATTTCGATTTCTTACCGAGTTCTTGAACAAAATCGTTCTCTTCCTGACTGTGAATTGTGACTAAATGGCTCTTTCGACTCGCACAATATGCCTCGGCTTCATCAAATGTAATTTCTTGATCGATAACCTTGAGATGAAGATAATCCTGGTTCACAACATCCACCAAACCTTGTACCAAGAAGCGGTTTTTGCCAAATACGACCATCCATCCCGATACAGATTCAAGAGATTCATCGTTCGATTTCTGAATTTCTTCGAAAAATGTACTTCAGACTTTTTAAACGAATACTAAATCCTTTTCCTTAAAAAAAACTCACAAATCTGCATGCAACTTCGCAATTTCGATCGTTTTGTTTTCCCTTTCAAATTGTCTAGAGAGGAAATGATTGGATTGAGTGGAATGGGTGTTTTGGGAGTGTGTTCTCAAGTGTCAGTCGACAAGAGGTACCAAATAAACTCACATTTGAGTTTCGAGGTCAGAGTTCTTGCTCTGCAACGCGTTGATTTTCCTTTCGAGCTCTCCAATCTTGGCTTTTCCGTCTCTCACTTCCGTATTTTGAGTTTTTCTGAAAAAAAATGGGAGGAATTGATTGGATTGAGTGGAATGGGTGTTTTGGGAGTGAAAAAGCTGTTTTCTCAATTCTCAGTCGACAGGAGATAGATTCTAATATTGTTGAACCCACAAATCGGCCTTCAATGCGGAGATGGTCCTTGACATTTCGGCGACCTTGGAATCTCTGGAAGTGTCTCATTCTCAGATATTTCATATATATATTTCATCCTCAGGTAATATAGCTATTTGAAGGGAAAAGAATACGTGAATTGATCCAATTGATTGCTTTGTTGAATCGACGAAGAAATTTGATGGAAAAGGAGGAGAATCGTGATGAATAGACCGACGGCCATCACACCCATTCCGCTGAATTGGTTGATTCATTTTGAATTCGGGAAAATGGGAAGAACGAATGAGGCGACCATGCGATAAACAATTGTTTTTCTGACGGAAAAGAGCTTTTGAGGGCTCTGAAATTGTTTAGAAAAGCGATCGCCTTCCAACCGATGATTGACTCATTAAGTCGTTGAAACAATCGCTTCGAATAGAACTTCGAATGAGAAGAACGCAGAGCCTGAAATAAATGTGGGTATTTTCATGTGTGTTCCCCGCCAAACTCCATTCAATATTCTTTAATTCTTTCAGGGATAATAAAACGGTCAGGGATCGAGAAGCGGCACACAGATTTGTGAGTGATTGGGTTGGTGAATTGAAAACTGCCGGCTATCGTCATATGTGACAGTTTGAGCACTTTCTTCAAAAGAAACCCATTTTGGTGTCAATGGAAAAGTGGTAGAGAATCAAAAATGAAGCTTATATCCAAATTTTCAGAACGATTCAAAAACTGGTTTTCAAGAAATGCCAAATTTACGAATTTTCACAAAACTTGCATTTTAAGCGAAACTACTCAGTGTATCTTTTTGGAAATTTGGCTATAAGCCTAATTTTTGATTCTCTACAACTTTTCCATTGGTTTGGAGGGATGGATTTAGCTGACAAAGACTGCCTCTTTTGGTGGGCCGAGGCCAAACGGACTCGAAATGGAAAAGGCCAAACGGACCAAACTAAAAGTGGACGGCACCCGGAGTGATGACCATGCAATTGCTCGGCGAGGTGAGCAGCGCCTCAAAAATATCCACAATACGATATCAAGGGTCATTTACTCCTAATCAGTGCAGTCTTGGGTGATTCGGAGGTTGGCTATTTGATTCAATGATGCGATTCCCTAGCCTAATGAAAGAATATGAGCATTAAATTCCCTGACCAAAAGGAATAGGTTCAGTTTTACTCCCAAGTTCCGGTTGTTGATAGTTGAAAAGAATTAAAGGTCGAACCCGGCAATTCTTGACACAAATCTCGTCGACAGTCTTGTGGATCGTTTGGCAAATAACTCTCGAAACCGCCCCATTCTCACTCGCTTGGTGGATCCTGAAGCTTAGAGTTGCTGCCCTTACTCGTATCTTTTCGTTATCTAACCCTCACTCACCAGTCCAAAAGTAGTTTTTGACGGTTTTCGAGACTAAAGCGTTTCCCATTTCCTAATCGCCATCAAATGACTTCTCAGACGAGAGATCATGTCTTTGCCGATAAAGAAAACCGATAGGTCCGACCGTGCACACGCGAACAATCGAGCGAATGTGGAAACCGTTTAAAGACATGAACAGACGTCGACATGGCACCCACGGCACCATGGTGGATTCGTATATCGCTGAGGGATTGTCGCATCGCAATTTGCCTGCCGGAGTGAATGCATTCGAGTCGATCATGGAGGACATCGTCGATTTTTGGCCCGCGGGGGCGGAAATGAATACAATCCCTTTTTACAGTAAATTTGTGATTGCTAGAAAGATTTTTGTCTTGGTTCGTTCTTCGTTTACATTTCTTTCGTTGTTATGGTCAATTATACTAATAATGAACATTTTTTAGGTAGCCAATTGTTCGTTCGGGATTGTGGAGCGTTCGGCAAAAAGAAAAGGCGACCGATAGGGAAGGTAGAGGTAGCTCTTCAAATCCGGCTCTATCACATTGTACAAGATGAGCTTTTCATCCTTCTCGAATGACGAACGATCACCATGCCGTTGAAACGTTGAAACGTTGAAACGATGCCGCATGCTTTTTGTCGAAAACCACAACGCATCTGTGCGCTTGTTCGTCCGGTTTAGAAGTTGTGAAAAGCTGACTCTCATAACGTTTGATTTTCGCTTTATCCATTGCAGTCAAAAAAAATACTAATCAGAATTGAGCTAGTATCACCAAAACAAAAAAATTTTTTAAAAAAGGTGTAAGCTTTAGCGCTGAAAATTTCTCAAAATGCACCTTCATAACCATTTTCTTTCAAAAAATGTAGACGTTCATTATTTAGCTGAATATCTTTAACTTCCTTCTAGTAGTTTAAAAAAGTTCAGACGAGCAATTATTTTATCGAGGCGTCCTCGTCTCGGTTGGCGGTTACATGGATGTCCAGGTGAGGTTGTCTTTGTATACAGTTTTTATGACATAGCTTAAAGCTACATAGTTTGGAGAGGTACGTTCTGAATTTTGTTAGTTTTTATGTCACTTGTGAACAGTCAGATATATGACGAGGAAGCTTGCTTAGGCCTAGGCATTCGCAAATAAATTTTTTATCTTTTAGATGGCTAACGCGGAGGAATACATTGAAGAACAAACATTGAAGCTTTGGGAGAAATTTTAATAAGGTGATTAGTGTATCTTTGTCTAATTTGTTTAAATCTAGGTGCAACAACATCCTCTACATCGGAGGCGCCGAAGACTCGGAAGGTTGATCGCCTAGTTTTCATTATTTATCATTTCGCAAACTTGTTGAGTGTGTAACGCTTTATTATTTTTTAATTCTAGTGATACCATGGGACGAGTTGTTCGCCTTGCCAACGGTGGTAGAGCTCGTCTACCCGGATGGTTCCGATCGAATGGCGTTCAGCTCGTATCTGCTCCTCCCTACAGTCCGGATTTGAACGTTATCGAACATTTGTGGGCGTTTTTGAAGCAGAAATTGAAGGGAAAACGCTTCAATACCAAGATTGAGCTATGGTACTTCATTCGACACGTCTGGACAAAGATAGGTCCTCAAATTTTACAGGATTTGGTCGACTCGATGCCGAGAAGGATTCAAGCAATAATTTCATCAAAAGGAGGCCCTACCAAATATTAAAATACTCGGTTTTTTCTCACTTTTTGTTCGAGGGGTAAAGACTTTTGTCCACCTGTTTTGAGGGTTTTTTTTTGTTAACGTCGTTCTTTGTTGCCTAAAATAAATCGTTGTTTCTTTTGGTTATGGGATATAAAAACTAGAGTAAAAATGCTACAAAATACTTTGAAAACAATTTTTAAAACTTGTTAAAAAGTTGAAAAATTTTGCGTTTTAAAAGCTGACCTCGGTAGGGGTAAAGACTTTTGTCCATGACTGTATCACAAGGCACAAAATAGCAAACGTCTTTTTGGCACCGTGCCAGGCTGTGGGTGGCCCAAAACCATTCTTTTTTTAAAAACTTTCTATAGAAACTAGCATGTATCATATATCATTTGAAAGCTCTAATTCTCAGCATCATTAATACATTCAGGATTCTCTGGTTAGAGCTTATCCTTACTGGGCTTCGGAATGAGCTCGCAGCGAGCACCTACCGCAGTCTGCCATTCCTCTTGGCCCTCGAACGAATTCTTACTTCTTAGCCCTCCTCAAGTGAGGACTTGTCTTATAAATTGCCTAAAGAAAATGATAAAGGCAATCTTATTCACTAAAAGTTAAGGAAATCTTCAAGATCAGCTCAAATAAAGCAAAGAACTGCACTGCACATAATGAAAAAGTTATTAATGGAATTCAGATCGACACCTCCCTTCACTTGAGACGTCATCCCTACACCCATGCTGACTCGAAATTACTCTCTTCCCTCCTTTATCAGCCTCAAAAATACGAGAAAGGGACGGTGATCCGGCATCGAATGTACCCGAAAATTTCATAGATTAGATAAGAGCAGTTTTTGCTAAAAAATACTTTTTTCTGAAATTTTGTGATAGATATCAATTTTTTTCTTTATTTTTCTTTTTTTTTGTTTTTTAACCTTACGTTTTATATTTTTTATTATAGAAATCATGCAACGTCGCAAGTCTTATACGGCGGCTTTCAAGCTTGATGCGGTGAAGTACCGGGATAAGCATGGAAGACTAGCGGCAGCTATTCATTTTAATGTGGATAAAACAATGATTAGAAAATGGGTTGCGGATAGGGATATCCTCGAGGAGATGCCAGCAACGCAAAGAGCCCGGCGTTACAGAAAGGTCAGTGTCGTCGATGGTTTCTGTGGCTCCTAAAAATTTTTAAACAACCCGATCTGGAAGTTTTCAAGATATTTCACCAGAATATTTTCAGCCTTGAATTTCATTTATTCATCTTTCATCGGATTTGTCGAGTGCATGAGTCAGAAAGGGGCACAAAGAAGTGGGAAAGGGGAGGAGCGGGATAAAAAGTGCCTCTGGCAATATCGACCTTAGGATCTGTAGCGAACTTCACACCGTTATTTCTATTCCTCTGACTTGGTATTGAACTCTCAATCTTTTGGTCTATTTCTTAATTCTGATTAGCCTTCTCCTCTCGAATATAGATTTCTTAAAGCATTAAAGTCAAAGATTTAGAAAGAATCATCTATCGGATCTCGGAACAACTACAGTATGTCCTATCAAATCAGCCCGGATGACATGGAAAATTTGGTATTCTTTACATTTTCTCAAGTGCGCCAATGTTATGGCTTAGCATAAAGTTTAGAAACTACACCAGCCAGCTGATATTGATCACAACCACATCCGCCATGAAGCGCTAGAAGCTCAATCTTCCTCTATTAACCATGAAGCTCAAATGGCTAAATGTCTTGTTAGTTTCAGTCTTGTTTGAAAATAAGATATCATTGAGTCATTCCAGTTCGAGCAATGTCCCTCTCATCTGGAAATTACGGGGGCAGCACATCTCTTTGACCACATGATCACTCATGCGTCGACTCGCCGTTTTCGATGCTCTGGTTAGTTTGTTTCTCGACTTGCATATTATTTAAATTCACTGGTTGTCTTTTAGAATGTGGCACCCCGAAAAATAGACAGAGCGCCTTCAAAGAGCATAAAGTGAATCGCATAAAATGTCGCGGAGAAATGATCGATGAGATGTTTGCTTTTTCAGTCATTTTATTCATCATTCATTTTAGAAACTTAAAAATGATTGAGGAGTGGAGTATGCTGATTAAAAAATGCTTTCCACAACATTCCGCAGAAATGCATGAGACCTCTATTGCTCATGCAGAAATGCATGAGAAATGCTTTATCGGGACCTCTATTGCTAAACTTCACACCGTTATTTCTATTCCTCTGACTTGGTATTAAACCAGAAATATATTCGCTTTCGTAATTGCTTTTAATTTTTATAGTTCTTTTGTGAGCTATTTTTATTGGCATCATTGATCTCATTCGTAAAATTTTCGAAAGAAAAGCGTTATCGGTGAAACAAATGACCTTTATCGGGACCTCTATTGCTAAACCAGTAAATGTTTTTTGAAAATTGATACGAAGAAATTTTTCAATAAAGGTTTCATCCGATTGAGTATCAAAAAAAGAAGAAAAATTCGATGGAAATGAATATCCTGAAAAGAAATGACTAGAATAGAAGAACTCGAGAAAATCTAAAGATTAACGTTTAACATAGTTTGAATCATGAATTGAATTGAATGGCTCGAACTGAAAGCAAAATCATGAATTGAACTACACACAGAAATGAATTGAACTGAAACTTTGCAGAAGAGAATTACATGAAGATCAGATTCAAATATTAAAAAAATACCGGGAAATGAAAATTTCAAGTAATTTCGATATGATATTAGGTTGATGCATAAGTCTTTTCGTTTTTTTCGTACTTCTGTTAAAAAGTAACAAATTCACCAATTAATCTATAGTTTGCTCTATAAAAAAAGTGTTTTTTTGTTCAATTTCCATCTTTTTAAATCAATTTCGGTTCACTTTCAAGCAAATTCGAGAGTGAAAAACGCCTTTTTCGTAAAAATCTATAAAAAACTCTACGGAAAAATTGGCTGAATGAATTTCTCTGAAATTTTGGCGAAATATCAAACTTTTTTTTCTCTATCTTTTATCTATTGACACGAAGATAGGTTTTCTTTAGCTAAGGTGTCTAAACCGCATCATCGAGTTAGCCCTTTTTGACTACCCGACTTCATACTCTCAAGAAAATCCAGGCATAAAATATTTTTAAACCCGTTTTAATGTTATTTTGCAGAAAAATATTTGGTTTTTCTAATGAAATCAACCGTAGTTTAATTGGTGCATTTGTTGGCTTGAAACGGCAGACGAAAAGGAACAAAAAGACTTGTGCATCAACCTAATACAATAAATATTATTCAGTTAGAAATTTGTCTTTGTTTTTCTCTTGTCTGCCTTAAAATCAGAACTTTATCTTGTTGCGGCAATTATGGCGCACCCTAAATACCGTATTCTCTCTAATAGTAGTGCGCACTACTATTTTTTCAACCCCCTCTCGAACCGCAATACTATTAGAGAGTGCACTACTATTAGAGAGAATACGGTAAAAAGTTTTCCCAAAAACCCAGAATTCCGCCTGCAGCTGCAAGTATTTTGCTCTCTCGTCGCTCCTGAATAGACTATTAGATCTGGAATTTGGAAAACAATCAGGATGGATTTCATTCGAAATTCCCCATTCATTTGTCATGTGATGTTCTCGGCGACGTTTGCGAAGAATTACGTGTAGTTAAGGTTTCAATGAAAACTTTATTATTGTGCGAGTTATTAAATGATCGTAATGAAGAGAAATGCTTTCAAAAAATGATCATAGATCACTTTCTTTAGAAGTCACCACTCTTGAAGTATCTCGAATCGGCGCTGTGCTCGCTGTGCTCGCCGTGTCTGTGCGATTCGATTTGATATCTAGATGTTGCAAGTTGGTCAAGAACGCAGATACATTTTCACTAGTTTATCTCTCGATGTGTCAATCCATTTGAATCCGGAAGCTCGGAACTGATTTTCTCCGGCACCCACGTCGAAATGATGCTAAATGGTTTGAGTCTGATCTAGATAGATTCTCTATTCTCTCCCAACCTTCACAAAAACCGAGTTTTGAGGATTATCCCTCAGTGTTTGGCGAACTCCCGGCTTCTATCTTCCATCCAGCTTCCATCGCGCCGGACCCTTTGTTGAACTGATGTCAAAATGAGCTTGTCAAGATTAATTTTACTGACCGGTCGATCTTGGGAGAAAATGTTGTGGACCTTTCCGGAGCCTCCTTCGGCTCTCGGTCGAATGTGACCCATTTGATCGCCGGGACGTTTGTCCGGGTACAACAGATTTCGAGTGGACTTGATATCGTTGTTGCTACGTACAACTTGTATGTAGGTTTGGATTCTACGATAGCCTACTCCCTTTAGCCAATTAGCAATAAATTCGAGTTTATGAGTGACTTTCTCTCCGAAGATCTTCGGTCAGTTAAGAAATTAATATCCCCGGATCGTTGAGCAAGCTTTATGAGAGGCTTTGAAGAAACAAGCTACAAACAATTGTCTTCAACTATTATAAAATGTTAGACTATTATAAAATGTTATAAAATGTTGATGAGAGAAGACAAAATCAAACAAGAAATTTGTTGGCCAGCAAAAGTTTTCTTATCACGGAAAATATGGAATTCGACGAGCTTTTAGACAAGTGTGAGACTCAAAAATAGAGGTCTGGAGATGTCCCAGCTTGAGCACTTTCTTGAAAAGAAACCCATTTTAGTCTTAATGGAAAATTTGTAGAGAATCCAAAATTAGGCTGATAGCCCAATTTCCAGAAAGATACACTTAGTGGTTTCGCTTAAAATGCAAGTTTGGTGAAAATTCGTAAACTTGGCATTTCTTGAAAACCAGTTTTTGAATCGTTCTGAAAATTTGGATATAAGCTTCATTTTTGATTCTCTACCACTTTTCCATTGACACCAAAATGGATTTCTTTTGAAGAAAGTGCTCAAACTGTCAAATATGACGATAGCCGGCAGTTTTCAATTCACCAACCCAATCACTCACAAATCTGTGTGCCGCTTCTCGATCCCTGGCCGTTTTATTATCCCTGAAAGAATTAAAGAATATTGAATGGAGTTTGGCGGGGAACACACATGAAAATACCCACATTTTTGTTTAAAGCTCCGCGTTTTATCATTCACCTACTTCACACGAACTGACGGTTTTATTCTTCCTGAAATGCTACCTTTATTTGTTCGAAGTTCTATTCGAAGCGATTGTTTCAACGACTTAATGAGTCAATCTTCGGTTGGAAGGCGATCGCTTTTCTAAACAATTTCAGAGCCCTCAAAAGCTCTTTTCCGTCAGAAGAACAATTGTTTATCGCATGGTCGCCTCATTCGTTCTTCCCATTTTCCAATCAATTCCTCTCATTTTTTTTCAGAAAAACTCAAAATACGGAAGTCAGAGACGGAAAAGCCAAGATTGGAGAGCTCGAAGGGAAAATCAACGCGTTGCAAAGCAAGAACTCTGACCTCGAAACTCAAATGTGGGTTTATTTGGTATCTCTGGTCGACTGAGACTTGAGAACACAGCTTTTTCACTCCCAAAACACCCATTCCACTCAATCCAATCATTTCCTCTCTAGACAATTTGAAAGAGAAAACAAAACGGTCGAAATTGCGAAGCTGCATGCAGATTTGTGAGTTTTTTTAAGGAAAGGATTTAGTATTCGTTTAAAAAGTCTGAAGTAAATTTTTCGAAGAAATTCAGCAATCGAACGATGAATCTCTTGAATCTGTATCGGGATGGATGGTCGTATTTGGCAAAAACCGCTTCTTGGTACAAGGTTTGGTGGATGTTGTGAACCAGGATTATCTTCATCTCAAGGTTATCGATCAAGAAATTACATTTGATGAAGCCGAGGCATATTGTGCGAGTCGAAAGGGCCATTTAGTCACAATTCACAGTCAGGAAGAGAACGATTTTGTTCAAGAACTCGGTAAGAAATCGAAATGATTCAATTTATGCAGAAATTTATGCTTTATAAACCAAAAAAAATCGATTATTTTAGCGGAAACTGTTCATTCGACTTCTGGCTTCTGATAGGACTGAAGGTTGAATTTTTCTTATCGAAAGAAATAACAAAAAAGAAAGTAATGGTTCTTTCAGCCATTCTCGGAAGGCTCTTTGTGAAAAAATGATTCGTTTGACTGATAGTTCTTTGGTAGAAATAATGGTTTCAATTGAGAAACTAGAATAATTTCAATAATAAGAAAGGAAAATCGGATCGAATTAGCAACGTCTAAACATAAAAATTTCTTTATTCAGAGAAATCCGAACCAAGGAGATGCTTTTGAATGGACGGATGGAAGTTCGGTGGATTTCACGAATTGGTATCCAGGAGAACCGGCTTCGAGAACCAACTCTACGGTGAGATTTTCAACGTGGAATCATCAATATTTATTCCAATTTGCAATGCATAATTAATCCAAAAATATTTCGACCAATCTGAGGAAATTTCTTGTTGTGAAATAACGCAAAGTGTTTTATCAAAGGATTTCCATCAGAAATGAACTCATTTCAGCTTCTGAGCCACGATGGGAAATGGCAGGTCATTGTTCCTACCCATCAGCGTTATTTTATCTGCAAAAGGAGCTCTCAATTCTGATAGATGCTTTGTGTTCCTTTCTGTGGACAAATACCAATAAATCCCGTTTTATTCAATCTTCTGAAAACACACAACTGCATACCAACTTTTTCTTTATTTCTGAATTGCTTTTTCAAAATCTCTTATAAAAACATTTCCCAAAAACCTAGAATTCCGCCTGAAGCTGAAGCTGAAACTCATTTCATTACACAGTATTAACAGTTTTTCGTAAGTGAATCCAATTGTAAATCATTAACTTTTGCCAAAGTTCGCATATTTTACTATAAAAGCTTACAACTGCTTATATGATTAGGCAAAACTCTCGATAGTAAATCACTTTTGGAGAATCCCTTGAAAAAAGTGATCTCTCAACAATTCCCACCGTTTCTCATTGTGGAGATCGTCTTGAATGCCCGCAAGAAAGGTGAGAATTACCTCATCCGTGAACTTGTTGTTAAGATTCGCCGTCAAATCTTTGAAGATTTGGAACGGCAGTCACTTGGAAAGCGTGGCGGGCCACCACTTCGCGCATCTGGAAGAGAACTTGTATCGGTGAGCTTTTCCGGGGCTAAGTGCGTTCAAAATAGTGGTCAGATTTTCCATTTGAAATGTAAAAGTACGCTATACGACTCTTAGTTCAGGCTCAAAATAGGCAGGCGACTATAAGCAGGTAGCTGAAGTCGCAGCTCATGTTGTACCTTACCAGGGAAGGCAGAAGGTCAGCCTTGAGTTTTGAGATGAGACTAAGTGGGTGTTATAGAATCGAGAATTAGAATCTGTTCTTAGTTTTTGCTGAATGCTTCTTAAACTCGAGCCATCTGGCATACAATTTTGGAGAGGCGAGCACTTCATTCATCCATTTGTGCGCAGAGGTGCAACCTCGGCGGGGAAATGGCACTATTCCGGTCTCCCAACCAAATGACTGGGGTTCGACTCCTTTCGGCGACATTTTTTGTTTTAAGACAGGTTAAAACTTGTGAAACCAATTCTGTGGGGTCAGCAATTTCAAATCTGCCAACCATTCGCCTTTTCTTTCTATTTTGAGTAAGCTAATTCACCAATAATTTTGTTTTTTTTCAGATGGACATCAATCCAGCTCATGTACTTGGAGTGCTTGTGAAACGTTTTGGATATGTTCAGGATTCTCAAGTTTTGTGCCATCGCGAAGATTGTCATTATTCTTTTGAACACTGTTGAAAGGGACATGTTTTATGAAGAAGCTAATCACGAGTTCGAAGAGGGTGAATATAACCCCAAATCGGATCTCTTCTAAGCATATCCGGAACCTGGTACTTTTTCACTATCGGGGGAGCGGTCCGATTATCGGGGGAGCGGAAGGATTATCGGGGGAACGAAAGGAAAAGCAGGGGAGCAAATTTTGTTCCCCCGAAAAATGCATTTCCGGGACTGTATTTTAACTGCAACGTTTTTTTTAAAAACTTTAACGACGATAGGCTTCATTTGTGCTTTCAACGACATTTGTGCGTTCAAGGAATCGACGGTTATTTCGATTATTTCGTCACCAAAGGAGTCATCCAGTCGTGGATTTGCAACAGTGGCAAATCGATGAAAGTCCGCTCAAAGGGAAAAGATCTATTTTGCTGGCTATGTGATACTTGCGCACGGCGAAAGGTCCCCAAGCATTCAAGATGAATTCGAGTCGATAAGTTTTTGCAACAAAGCAAACTCCCGTTTGTCACAATTTTAAAGTTCATTCATCTATGGAGCCAGGGACTCACGACAATCAAATACTGTCAGCAGGAGCTCGGCATTAGTTGCGACACCGTTGTTGAATGGAACTACTTTCTCCGCCAAGTGTGCGCTTGGAAAATCAAGAAGCTTTCGATTAACAAGATCGGTGGTGCCGGACTCACTTTTTATCCTTTCAGCCATTTTGTGAAAAAATGAGCCCTTTGACTGGTAGTTCTTTGATAGAAATAATGGTTTCAATTGGGAAGCTAGAATAGTTTTAAAATGAAAAAATTTTAAATATCAACGGTGAAACATAACAATTTCTTTATTCAGCGAAATCCGGACAAAGGAAATGCTTTTGAATGGACGGATGGAAGTTCGGTGGATTTCACGAATAGGATGATGGGAGAGCCGGATTCGAACACCCACGCTGCGGTGAGATTTTCAACGTGGAATCCTCAATATTTATTCCAATTTCCAATGCATAATTAATCCCAAAATATTTCGATCAATCTGAGGAAATTTCTTTTTGTGAAATAACGCAAAGTGTTTTATCAAAGGATTTCCATCAGAAATGCACTCAAATGAGCTTTGGGGTGGCGATGGGAAATGGGGAGCCTATCCTCCTACCAATCCGTATCGTTTTATTTGCAAAATGAGCTCTGAATTCTCATAAATGCTTTGTGTTCTTTTCTGTGGACAAAAACCAATAAATCCCATTTTATCCAGTCTTCTGAAAAACGCAACTGCACATTATCTTTTTCTTTATTTCTGAACTGTTTGTTAAAGATCTCATATAAAAAGTTTTCCCAAAAACCCAGAATTCCGCCTGAAGCTGCAAGTATTTTGCTCTTTCGTCGCTCCTGAGGAAAAGAATCATTTAAGTAAATTTTCGCTACAAGATGTTGCAAAACATCAGAAACCGAAGTCAATCATTTTACAACAGGACAAACAAAGACGGTTCGAAAACCCAATTAGCTTTGAAACCTGAAGCTTTATTGATTCCTGACAATGTTTACTTTTTAGTTCATTCAGCTCATTTGGCTATCTAAGCTATGTTTTAATCTGAAATGTCAGAGGTCCTGAAGTTCGAAGTGAGCTACACCGTCACTCTAACCGTAACACCAGATAGTAACATCACTCCGCGAAGGGCTTGGGCAAAGGCTAAATAACGATGATGGTGCAAGATCAGAAATTACGTTAAGGGTTGAGGGTTGAAGTCCCACGTAAACTTATTTAAAATCCTTGCTGTCGTGCCAATCGAGAATCAATTTGTTATCGATAACGATCGATAACGCCAATCGATGACGGTAAAGCAGGAATCTTTTCGGCTAACCCCGCTTTTCCTGCTGGACAGTTGGGGCTGAACGTAGTCGGGGATCCATTTATCCAAAGAACCTTTATTCTGTTCCTTTGTTGTTTTGCGCTGAAGTTCATGGATATTAGTTGTTATTTGAAGCAGATACCATAAAAGGACAAGAAACTTCTTAGCTAGACAAAAAGGGACATAATTAGAGCTAAATCATAATTAGAGTTTGTGACAACTTATCTTTTAAAAAATATATCACAAAACACAGAAGTCTAGCTAGCGTCTTTTGGCATCGTTCCATTTCTTTCCGCTGTGCGAGACCGCTGCTTACAGGGCTGTCCAAAGATTATTGCTATCAGTTTTTGGAAAACTATTCTTTTTTTTAGAATTTTCTATAGGAACTAGCATGTATTATATATCATTTGCAAGCTCTAATTCTCAGCATCATTAATACATTCAGAATTCTCTGGTTAGAGCTTATCCTTACTGGGCTTCGGAATGAGCTCGCAGCGAGCACCTACCGCAGTCTGCCATTTCTCTTGGCCCTCGAACGATTTCTTACTTCTTAGCCCTCCTCAACGGGTGAAAAATGATACAACACACATTAAGAAAACGGGACTCGGAAAGGTTCTTTACTACCCTAATCGAAATGTTTTAGACTAACAAAAAGGGTTCAACGAATAGTGAACTACAGAACACTGGTTGCTAGGCATCCAGATAATCTCCCGATTTCATCCCTTCATCTCTACCGTTATCCTAAAGCGATGCTGAGCCGAAATTACTCTCTCTTCCCTCCTTTCTAAGCCTCAAAAATGCGGGAAAGGGACGGTGACTAGGCATCGAATGTACCCGAAAATTCCATAGATAAGAGCGGTTCATAGATAAGAGGTTTTCGGTTTTCGCTAAAAAATACTTTTTTCTGAAATTTTGTGATAGATATTAATTTTTTTCTTTATTTTTCTTTTTTTTTGTTTTTTAACCTTACGTTTTATATTTTTTTATTATAGAAATCATGCAACGTCGCAAGTCTTATACGGCGGCTTTCAAGCTTGATGCGGTGAAGTACCGGGATAAGCATGGAAGACTAGCGGCAGCTATTCATTTTAATGTGGATAAAACAATGATTAGAAAATGGGTTGCGGATAGGGATATCCTCGAGGAGATGCCAGCAACGCAAAGAGCCCGGCGTTACGGAGGGCCACGCGTGAAAGGAATTGAGGTGGAAATTTACAATTGGATTGTTCAAAAGAGAGCCTAAGCCATAATTCTGATTAGCCTTCTCCTCTCGAATATAGATTTCTTAAAACATTAAAGGCAAAGATTTAGAAACAACACGAATCACCTATCGAATCTCGGAACAACTACAGTATGTCCTATCAAATCAGCCCGGATAACATGGAAAATTTGGTATTCTTTACATTTTCTCAAGTGCGCCAATGTTATGGCTTAGCATAAAGTTTAGAAACTACACCAGCCAGCTGATATTGATCACAACCACATCCGCCATGAAGCGCTCGAAGCCCAATCTTCCTCTATTAACCATGAAGCTCAAATGGCTAAATGTCTTGTTAGTTTCAGTCTTGTTTGAAAATAAGATATCATTGAGTCATTCCAGTTCGAGCAATGTCCCTCTCATCTGGAAATTACGGGGCCAGCACATCTCTTTGACCACATGATCACTCATGCGTCGACTCGTCGTTTTCGATGCTCTGGTTAGTTTGTTTCTCGACTTGCATATTATTTAAATTCACTGGTTGTCTTTTAGAATGTGGCACCCCGAAAAATAGACGCTCCGCCTTCAAAGAGCATAAAGTGAATCGCATAAAATGTCGCGGAGAAATGATCGATGAGATGTTTGCTTTTTCAGTCATTTTATTCATCATTCATTTTAGAAACTTAAAAATGATTGAGGAGTGGAGTATGCTGATTAAAAAATGCTTTCCACAACATTCCGCAGAAATGCATGAGTATCTGGCAAAAATAATTGATAAGGAGGGTTTGTTTGAAGCGAGCTTGATGGAAAAACTTCCGATATTGGCACCAAAGACACCAGAAAACGCCAAACCAAAGAAAAAGCGAGAAGAACTACGCGAAGGCTCGCTTAAGAAATATCTCGAACCACTTCTTGATCCGAGAGATGAATCTAATGGAATGAGTGATATGGAGATAAGTGAAAGTACTACCATCCCGGTTCAAATTGTGGAAATTTCAATGGTAAGTGAAGTTTAATCGGTTTAGCGACTTTGGAAGGCTCGGGTTATAGATGTAGTCAGCCATTTTAGCCCCAGCTATCACTATTGCGTCAAGATGTCATAAAGGATGAGGATTGGAATCAGAGAACAGGTAAACACTGATTCAAAGGCAATTTTTGTGCTATTCAAACAATTATTTTGGTTTATTTAAGATTGAAGATCTACAGGATAGGCCAAAAGTTCTGCTATCTTCTTTCCAAACGCAAGAATCAAACTAAATTTACATAAAATGAAAACAGAAAACTAATTCGGAATTTATAACAACAACCTAGATCAAAAAAAGTAGATTAAACGCTCAAAACATTCTTCATTTACTTTAATACATTTGCTGAGAAGCATTCGAAATCGGTCGAATTTTCGGTCACCGACATCCATCGGTCACCGACAATCCATCGGTTTTAGTGTTACTATCAAACGCATCAAGCACCTCTACATTAGAAGAGCAAAACTCGCAGCTCGGTCTCATCATTCAGGTAAATCTAGCAATGAAAAATTCAAATCAGTCAATTTTTGTAAACTTTAGAAGCGCAATGATGAAATTCGGCTCTTACGAGCAGAACGCGAAACTTGGAATCGAAAAATGGTCCAAATGGAGCAAATGCTGGCTGGCAAATGTATGGAAACGAGTCAGCTGAGGGAAGAAAAGATCGCGGTGAGTGAATGTTTGAAACAAAGATATTAACGATATTAAAGATATTACGATTTAACAAAGCCCACAATTCAATTTTAGTCTGATGCACATAGAGAGGCACAGTTTACAGCGCTACGGATTAAGGTGGGTTTGTTGGCAGAAAAAAAATACGTGCGACCAAATGTAAACCTCGTCATGCATACAGCGATTACATTTTGATGAATGCTACATCCCTAATTCATTCATTTTCAGATCTTGAGGCTGGAAGCTCAATTAGGAACTCAAAGGATGAATGGGAACATTCCTTGCGTGCAATTGGATTGATTTGTTATTGGATTTGGATTACAGATCACAAAACGAGGCTTATGTTCTTTAAATTTGTTGCGTACTTACGTTATTTAAATCTCTAGTGGTTTATCTTGTGTTTAACGTTGACATTTTGCTTAAGCGATGATTTCGAGGTGATAACTGAAATTTTCTATATGATTTTGAATGATTTTGAAATGAAAACATGTAGATTTTTAACATGTTTAGCTTTAAAGGATGATATCTTTGACCAATTTTCGCATTTCTAGGATGCAATTGTAAAATTTTTGTGTATTTTGATAAAACTTGCCACAATTGTAAATGATTTAAAAATCTCGAACTCTTTAAAAGTCAAGCGAAATTCTAATAGATTTTATTACGGTAGCTTTCAGTCGATGACACGTTTTAGAGAACAAATTACTCAAGAGATCCGAGGTGCTAGCAAAAGCGCCAAAAACTATTTGCTCCACGTATCATTTGCGCCAAATTTCCCTTTTCAACATACTTTCCTACCAACTCTTATTGATCATTTATACTTTTTTCAGTTTTTCCTCGTTGACGATCCCTGCTTTTTTGCTGCCTTCGCCAGATCTGAAAATGGCATAAGATTGGTATAGAGAATAAAAAGCCTAATCGGGGACACAAAAATGACAAGAATGACTTTTAAAATTTTTATTTTCATAATTATTTACGTCTTATGCAGAAGCGGTTTTCTATTTCTTTCCATCTAAAGTCCCCACTTTCCTCAAAAAAACTCCTCATTATCAGGGATGAAGAAGACCACCCATCAAGTCGGGGGGGAAAAGGAAAGCAGGAGAAAAGGAAAAGAGACGAGATTCTTCGAGTGGCTGAGTCTGAAAGGGGCAAAAAGAAACGGGGAAAGGGGGAGTGGGAGATAAGAAGGGCAACATAGAAGGGACCATAGCCTCTTTTAACATAACAAACACAAACAACATGGTTATGGGGTTATGATGTTGCGTTGATCACAAATTTCGAAGGCTCAATTGTGAGTTCATTTCTTGTCGACTGAGACTTAAGAAAACAGTTTTTTCATTTCCCAAACACCCATTCCACTCAATCCAATCAATTCCTCTTTAGACAATTTGAAAGGGAAAACAAAACGGCCGAAATCGCGAAGTTGAGGGCTGATTTGTGAGTTTGTTTTATGGAAAAGGAAGTAGTATTTGTTTCAAAAAAGTGCGGAGTAAAGATTTTCGAAGAAATTCAGAAATCGAACGACGACTTTCTTGGATCTGGATGGCTGGTTGTATTTGGAAGAAACCGCTTCTTGGTACAAGGTTCGGTGGCTGTTGTGAACCAGGATTATCTTCATCTCAAGGCGCTCGATCAAGAAATGTCATTCGATGAGGCCGAGGCATATTGTGGGGGCAGAAAGAGCCATTTAGTCACAATTCACAGTCAGGAAGAGAACGATTTTGTTTGGAAACTCCGTAAGAAATCAAAATGATTCAATTCTGAAAATTCATGATTTTCGTAGAAATTTATGCTTTATAAACCAAAAACAACCGATATTTATTTCAGCGGAAACTGTTGATTCGGATTCTTTGTTCTGGATCGGACTGAAGGTTGAATTTTTCTTATGGAAAGACATAAATCAATATATTAAACTTAATTCTTTAATTTAATTTTTTTCAGCCACTTTGGAACGCACTTTGTAAAAAAAGATTCGTTTGATTGATAGTTCTTTGATAGAAATAATGGTTTCGATTGGGAAACTAGAATCATTTCAATAATAAGAAAGGAAAATCGGATCTAAATATCAATGTCTAAACATAGAAATTTCTTTATTCAGAGAAATTGGAACAAAGAAAATGCTTTTGAATGGACGGATGGAAGTTCGGTGGATTTCACAAATTGGAAGGGTAGATGGCCGGATTCGTACACCCACGCTATTGTGAGATTTTCATGGTGAAAACATGAATATTTATTCCAATTTCGAATGCATAATTAATCCAAAAATATTTGAAGCAATCTGAGGAAACTCTTTTTTCTAAAATAATAAGTGCTTAATGGAAGGATTTCCATCAGAAATAAACATATTTCAGCTTTGGAGCCTCGATGGGAAATGGACGGTCTGGTCTCCTACCTCTCATTTTCGTTTTATCTGCAAAAAAAGCTCTTAATTCAAATAGTATATAATACATGATACTTTTTGTAGAAAGTTTTTTTGGAAAAGAATAGTCTTCTAAAATTTGTTGTCATAATTTTGGATGATCCTTTAAATCGCTTAAATCATCCAATCATAGCAAATTTTCCGGACCAACCATAGTTTGTCCTTCAAACGCGTACATCAATATTCCAATCTACACTTCCATCTCCATCCTTGAATTGCATTATGGCTTTAAATAAAGCTTCTAATCGTTAAAAATAACTACATTTCTCAAAATAACAACAACAACGTCTAAGAAATAACAAGATTTCTTTCCGGACTTTCCAGCAAAACTTTCCAGACTTACTGATCGCACCTAATCTGACATCCATTCACTAACAATTAACAATAATGCCAAAGCAACAAGAAGAAAAAGTAGAAAACACATCTTTTCAAGAACTTTCTTTGATAAAAACTGTTTTAACACATTCACGACGATGGGACTCACCGGTGGGTCCCAGGGTGACTGCCATCTGGGACGACGGGATCCACCGATGGATCCCGGACCTCAAGTCGGACCCCGGACCTCAAGTCGGACCCCGGACCTCAAACCCTCATAATTTCCAACAAAACCTCATTCTAGGTGTAAAACAGTGTTCCCAATCGAGTGACGTTGTTGGATTTTCAATATCTTGTTTGATATTCAAGAGTAGGGCGAGCGATATTTGGTATTCGGCCGAGCGATAATGCCCACAACGCAGTGCAAAACAATTTATAGAGAATGTTTTAGCGTATTCAAGTAGTATTTTTGTCGAAAATACGAAAATATTCAACATTATGAAGTCCAACTTTACATTAACTATTATAAAAAAATCTCAGGAAAAGGTTCAATGCAACAGAAACATAATAGTTTACATCATAGCTCGAGAAACGTAGGTCAACCAAATTTTTTGTAAAACCGAGCCTAAATTCAGAATCTACGCTATTTATTTGCTATCTATGCAAATTTTTCATAAAAATAGCTAATCTGAACGTCCCAGATGGAAGTTTTGCAAAAGAGCGCGCGTTATAAATGTGTTAAATCTATTTTAGCAACTCTGTATTCATCTCTTGCAACTGTCTCTATCTAACTGCCTCTACAGGTTTATTTCTATTTTTGAAGGCTGAATTAAACGTTTAATCGTTTCTTGTTAGGATTGATTGATAATTACGACTTGCCGTTTTTAAACTAAGGTTAATGAAGGGAGCAGGGTCTCTATTTGGCACTAGCTCGAACAAATTGTTACTATAAGACTCACCACAGATCAAAAGTCAACCAAACCAAGTGTTCAATTTCGGATAAATAGAGAGCAAGTTTGAAATAGCGCATAAGACCTCCCCCCAAGATGACAACTCGGGGTGTCCCCGAATCGGGGAAAATCACCGATTTTTATGGTTTTGGTGTCAAAAGGTACTGTCCAGAACGAATGGGAACGCCTCTCTGTCTACTCGCCTTTTGCCATCTCGTTGAGGGATTACGGTAAACTAAGAATTACATAGATTGGGCTGACAAGAAGAGATTTTTTAGTGGCGGTGGCCGAATCAGTGGGCCACGAGGTAGTGGGCATCGTCGGGTCAAAGTCCGGAAACTCGAAAGAAAACCCAGGCTTTCTAGTCGATTGAAGGCACTCAAAACACCCAATTTCAGCCAGCCGAAACCCTTCCAATTCTCCATTCCAGATAAAGGAATTTATCATCGGCAGTTAATGCCTTTAAAAGTCAATCTGAGAATGTTCAGTGAGTACAAGACGCCGATCAACGTGATATCGACAGAATCACGATCAATATGTGTAGTGTCAGACAGACAACAAGAAATAGTAGTTTATTACTTTCTAGATCAAAATACACCGGTAAAGAAGGATACAACTCGATCTATTACCCGGCAATCAATGAGTGAGTGCTTTGAAGGATCTGGCTCGAAAACCCAAAACTCACAGAAAGCCATCTGCTCATCTCAAACCAGAACCCAGTTCATATATAAGAAGGTAATTGATGATCATTGTTTGAAAACATCTCTCTTCATTACGATCATTTAATAACTACCCACAAGAATAATTTTTTCATTCAAGCCCACACGGGTTTCTGCTTTTTCTAATCTCCGAAAAATCTCCGCCTACAGAACCAACAGTGAGAACAAAAAGGGAAAAAAAACTCAAAGACAAATCGACGAGTTGAGGGACGAGAAGAGCGACCTTCACGAAGAATTGTCAGTTTCCTCATGCTGATGTCCATTGATGTTCAACACGTTTATCTAATAGTTAATTCAGGAGCGACGAGAGAGCAAAATACTTGCAGCTTCAGGAGGAATTTTGGGCTTTTGGGAAAACTTTTTAGATGAGATTTTGAACAAACAATTCAGAAATAAAGAAAAAGATAATGTGCAGTTGTGTGTTTTCAGAAGATGGAATAAAATGGGATTTATTGGTTTTTGTCCACAGAAAAAAACATAAGGAATTTATCAGAATTGAGAGCGAATTTTGCAGATATGACCCAACTCGGTAGGAGCATAGGCCAGCCAGTTCCCATCGCCGCTCCAAAGCTGAAATGAGTTCATTTCTGATCGAAATCCTTTGATATAACACTTTGCCTTATTTCACAAAAAGAAATCTCCTAAGATTGGTCCAAATATTTTTGAATCAAATTATGCATTGGAAATTGGAATAAATATCGATGATTTCACGTTGAAAATCTCACAAAGGCGTGGGTCTTCGAACCCGGCTCTCCAGCCCCCCAATTCGTGAAATCCACCGAACTTCCATCCGTCCATTCAAAAGCATTTTCTTTGTTCGGATTTCTCTAGATAAAGAATTTTTTATGTCTAGACATTGATATTTCGATCCGATTTTCCTTATTTCTTCTTGAAATTCTTCTAGTTTCCCAATTGAAACCATTATTTCAATCAAAGAACTATTAGCCGAACGAATCATTTTTTCACAAAAAGCCTTCCGGAAATGGCTGAAAGAATTATTATTTTCTATATATTTATTTATTTCTTTCAATAAAAAAATTCAACCTTCAGTCCGATCCAGAACCCAGGAAAGGGTTGAACAGTTTTCGCTGAAATAAATATCGATTGTTTTTGGTTTATAAAACATAAATTTCTACGAAAATCATGAATTCTCAGAACTGAATCATTTCGATTTCTTACCGAGTTCCCAAACAAAATCGTTCTCTTCCTGACTGTGAATGGAGACTAGATGGCTCTTTCGACTCGCACAATATGCCTCGGCTTTATCGAATGACAATCCTCCATTTATCACCTTGAGATGAAAATAATCCTGGCTCACAACATCCACCAAACCTTGTACCAAGAAGCGGTTTTCGCCAAATACGACCATCCATTCAGTTTCAAGACCCAAGTCATCGTTCGATTTCTGAAATTCTTCGAAAAACTTCACTTAAGACTTTTAGACCAATACCCAATCCTTTTCTTTAAAAAAACTCACAAATCTGCCCGCAACTTCACAGATTCGGCCGTTTTGTTTTCCCTTTCAAATTGTCTAAAGAGGTATTGATTGGATTAAGTGGAATGGGTATTTTGGGAATGAAAAACTGTTTTCTCAAGTCTCAGTCGACGAGAGATACCAAAAATGAACTCACATTTGGGTTTCGAGGCCAGAGATTTTGCTCCGCAACGCGTTGATGCCTTCGCCTTTCACTTCAATCCTGGCTTTATCTCTCTCTTCCGTATTTTGGGCTCTTCTGAAAAAAGTCCGATTTTCATCGATATTTTATGTTGAGCCTGTCTAAAAGGAAATTACAAAATTAGATACAATTGTGCCTCGAGATCGTCGTTCTTCCTTTTCGTCTCGGCGATTTTCCTTTCCAATTCTCGATTGCTCTCACTTCCCTCAACCAAATCAGCCTCCAACTTCGCCATTTTCTTCGCCAACAAGAATTTATGGATAAACATTATGAAATAGGTTTATTGAAAATAGATGGTAAATTAGAAATTGACAACAAAATTAGTGGCAATCAAAACAACAACAAAATTTGATTATGTCGTTAAGGGAGATGATACAAATAATAATCAAGTTGATGAAAAGGATACTATGGCTATTCCAGAAGCTAAATACGATTTTAATGAATTAGTTAATAACATTAATAGTTCGTTGAAAAGCAACAAAAACTTCTTTAATGCAGGATTAGAAAATGGTCCATTCCCGTTATTTTCTTGTAACTTTTTGAATCGAAGGCAATCTTATTCACTAAAAGTTAAGGAAATCTTCAAGGTCATTTTTCGACCCCTGACCTCTGACACTCCAGGATCCCTACATCGATGCTGAGTCGAAATTACTCTCTTCCCTCCTTTCTCAGCCTCAAAAATACGGGAAAAGGACGGTGACTAAGCATCGAATGTAAGGAGAATCGAAAACTTAATCAAAAGCAATGAGAATAAAAAATAGAGAGATTTATTTTTCACAACTTTTAATCTCAAGTGCAGGGATGAAGTCAGGCGATTTACCTGGATGCCTAGCAACAGGTGCGTTTCTATTGTTTGCTATTAGTTGAAGACTTTTTGTTAGTCTAAAAAGTTCGATTAGTGCGCAGTAGTAAAAAAGCTTTCGGAGTCCGTTTTCTTAAGGTGTGTTACATCATTTTTCACGGTTCACTTGTCAAAAGCTTTTGGAGATGATTGTATCAGTGAAGGTCATTGTCGTCAATGGTTTCTGTGGCTCCTAAAAATTTTTAAACAACCCGATCTCGAAGTTTTCAAGATAATTCACCAAAATTTTTTCAGCTTTGAATTTCATTTATTGATCTTTCGTCGGGTTTGTCGAGTGCGTGAGTCAGAAAAGGCCAGAAAGAGGCGGGAAAGGGGAGGAGCGAGATAAGAAGTGTCTCTGGCAATATCGATACCACAATACCAGACCTCGCTTCTAAAACTTCTTTTCTCATTTTAATATTTGAATGAAAATTGAAATTGAAAAATATTTGAGAATTTTCCTCATCACCGTTTGCTACCGTGCAACCGTTTGTATACCAATTTTGGTAAGCTAGCGTCAAAGTACTCCAAAATCTCGTTTAAACTGTCTTAGGATCTGTAGCGAAATTCACACCGTTAATTCTATTCTTCTGACTTGATATTGAACTCTCGATCTTTTGGTCGATTTCTTAATTCTGTTTAGCCTTCTCCTTTCGACTATAGATTTCTTAGAAAGTCAAAGATTTAGAAAGAACACGAATCATCTGTCGAATCTGGGAACAACTACAGTATGTCCTATAAAATCAGCCCTAATAGCATGGAAAATTTGGTATTATTTACATTTTCTCAAGTGAGCCAATGTTATGGCTTAGCATAAAGTTTAGAAACTCCACCAGCCAGCTCCACCAGCCAGCAACCACATCCGCCATGAAGCTCTAGAAGCTCAATATTCCTTTACTAACCCTGAAGCTCAAGATCCGCCATCAACTCGAGCGAAAACTGTTTCGGTCCCATGTCTTGTTAGTTTCAGTCTTTTTTGGAAATAAGATATCATTGAGTCAATCAAGTTAGAAAATTTCAGCATTGTGGCTCTTGTCTGAAAAAAACGTGGTCAGTACATCTCCTTCAACACATCATCACTCATGCGTCGACTCGTCGATTTCGATGCTCAAGTTAGCTTGCTTCTAGAATTTACATATTTCCTTACATATTCCTTAAATTCACTCATTGTCTTTTAGAATGTGACACCACGAATCATACACTCGCCGAACTCAAAAGGCACCACATAAAGTGTCGAGGAGAAACGATCGATGCCATGTTTGCTTTTTCAGTCATTTTAATCATCATTCATTTTAGAGACTCAAAAATGATTGAGGAGTGGAGTAAGCTGATTGAAGAATGCTATCCACAACATTCCGCGAAACTCCATGTCTATCTGAAAATAAAATTTCAAACCATTTTTGAACTCATAAAGCAAATTTGACCGAATAACGATACTTGTGTATACCATTTTCAAGCTAAAATGAAAGTAGTTTATTGTCGTCCTTTTAACAAAATAAATATATCATTCGAAAGAGGAAAAAATAAGCTTTTAAACGATATATATATCGTTCACAAAAAATTAAAAATTGTTGAGATATATTTATTTAAACAAAATAAAAATAAAAAACGTGGATTAGTTTTTCACACACCTAATATTTCTACGCCCATAACACAAAATAATATTTTACGCTCCGGAATTTCAGGGTGATGGTTTATCGAATGAGCAGAGTATAAAGACATATACCCAAATCACATAATATAACAAACACAAACAACAACAATCAAAATCAAATCAAAAATTCCAAACAAACAATTGCCTCGGGTGGGCTAAATCAGATTTGGAAGACGTGTCGTGATGGAATATGTGAGTGATTCATTGGGAGCGCAAGGAGGGAGAATCTCGTCTCTTTTCCTTTTCTCTGGCTTTCCTTTTTCCCCACCAGTCCCGACTAATGAAATAGAATTTTTTGAAGCAAAGGAGAAAATGCCCCATATTCTTCCCAGTCGGGCTTTATCCGGGTTTTCTCTGAAACCTCTCGAATCTCTCAAATATTTTGCCGGTAAAAGAGAAAAGAGAGGCTATGGTCCCTTATCTATTGCCCTTCTTATACTCCCTCATAGCATATTCCCCTCTCCCCCATTCCCCCTTTCTTTTTGCCCCTTTCGGGGCAAAAAATCCATCGGCGAGTCTCGTCTCTTTTCCACCAGTCACGAGTCGGTGGGTGGTCTCCTTCATCCCTGATAATGAGGGGTTTTTTTGAGGAACGTGGGGACTTTAGATGGAAAGAAATAAAAACCGCTTCTGCATAAAGCGAAAATAATTAGAGGAGTGCTCGCTCAAATGGAGAAATAAATTCATGATCGTTATACTGGCGCGTAAAAACTGACCCATTTGAGGAATTCTTCAACAAGAATTGCTTTCACTTTTCTAAGTTAAAGTTTTCACCTTGTTTTAAACTATAATATCTGACAAATCCAAACCCCAAGACCTTCTCCATTTTTGTGGGAATGAACCCTGGTGCTACCCAAAGAACTTCATTGAAGAAATTGATAAAAAATTGATACTTTCAATCCATACTTAAAAAAACCAGTGCGAAACGACCACACAAAAACTCGAAGAAGAAAATAGATAAGGCCATTTGAGCCGGTCAATTTTTTGAAAATAATAAAATGAAATTGTGTTTTGGGTGATCTGCTGTGAATTTTGAGTCCTAAAGGGTTGTTTGGTGATAAATTGATGTTTTGTTTGAAAAGTGTGCAAGTTTTTTTGGCAAAATTGGACTTGGAAAACAAAACTTTTATGTTTGAAATACTAAGCACTGTACTCAAAGCCAGGCTGATCTTGACCAACTTTACAAAAGGAAAAGGAGATTACGGCAGTTTTTCCGTGATTCCAGAAAATTTCAGGAAATATACTCAGGAAAAAATTGTGTTACCAAGCGGATTATGATAGCAAAATGATTTTTAATATTAACTAAAGAATTCATCAATTCACATTGATAATCAATTCACACATTCACTTGCCGAGGAGCGAACCGTAGTTTTGATTCTTTAGATTTTCCACAACTCCTCAATCAAATCCCATAGATCCAAAATTCGTTAATTTTGAACAATTTTGCATTAATATCAAGATCATCTGTGTATGATATAAATTAGTTGTGGAAAAATGCTTCACTAAAACACCGCACTCAAGGGATCTTGCCAAAAACATTTTTGTTCAAAAGCTTTGCTAGTTCAGAATGCAATGGAATCCAATGCATTAAATTAGAAACTACAGTGTCTCCAGCGGACTTTGGCATACTTCCTCTTTGAAAGCAGCCCACCCAAAAGAGCTTATCTTCATCCGAAATTTCGCCCCTTAAAATTTCACAAAACTCACAAAAATTTCACAAACAAAAACTCGGCTTAGGAATGCGTTATCTGTTTGCCCATAAAGTTTTTCAACGATCGCCCCTTGTGAGTTCTCAGCTGACGTTTTTTTCGATCCCCTAAATCCGGGTTTTTGCTGTTTTGGGCCGTGAACGTCGAGAGGCTTACCAAATCGAGCTTCCATATAAATACAATGCAGTTCCTCTTGCCTTGCTCTTCTCTTCGCCGTTCTTCTCGCCTTTGGTGCGTTCAAGTGTAAATACAATAAAACCTTACTAAGCTAAAGCTCTAAAAAGTGGCCTTTTCAGAACTGCCCCTTCTAAAAGGTACCTACTGTTAGAAATAAATGCTCAAACAGGCAAGGTTCGATTGTGGTTCACTAAAAAAATGCTTTTAAGGTGTCTATAAGAAACTGTAGTATATTGCTCAAAGTTTTTGTTAGAAAGATAGCTCTAGCTTCAAAAGCTAGCTCTAGCTTCAAAATTTAAAAGAAATCAATGATTTTAGCCTCTGTTTCCATGGTCAACGCTGATCCCGTCCCGTTATGCGACTCATCTTGCCCGGTTAGTTCAATTGTGAATTTGAAAAACTCGGACTCGTTACTGCAATTACTGATTGATTATAAGAAGGTGGGATCCGGGTTTACTTGGAAACATTAACATTAATGACACAAGTTTCTCATTTAATTTCAAAAATGTCCATTTTTAGAACGTCGCCACTTGTTGTTTCGCAAAAGGCTATTTGAATGGTGGTTCCTGCATGAGTGGAGCCGCCTTCTGCAGCTGAAAAACGACAAATCGAAAACGGCAAATCTCGAGTGTTATGTTCAATTCTTGTATTTTCTTGAATAAATTGTATTGGAAGATGTTTTTCACGAAAACGACAAATGAAATCAGATTTTGGGTGTCGAGTGAGAGCTCTTCGTCTTGGTGACCGTTATACTCATGACGGATTGAGAAGTTGAGTTGAGTTGAGTTGTACTTTTCTTTTTCAGGAAGACCATGTTTAAATAACTAAGCAAGGTATGAAAGTTAAAACCGAGAAAATGTAGCAGAACCTCAGTCCAAGCGTGTAAATACATGTGGAAGCATTTGAGTTCAGTTGCACTGCCACAGTCGATAAGTAGTAGCCAAAGAATGGATATTGCACAATGGTGATCAGACTTGAAAGAAAATAGTTCGAAAAATAGTATGTTGAGTTACCGATCATCTGAAAAGCGTTTTGTGACTCGTTTGGTATCTTCAGAAGATCCAATTTAATCAGTCAAGACTGATAGATCAAAACAAACTTGTACAGACTCTGTATTGGCAAAAAGAAGGCAATTTAGATTATTATTTTGCTACTCTATTTGTAGGTAACCAATTTACTCAATTGATCATTAAATGTTCTGAATCTAATCCAACCTGAACCATTAAACGTCTCTCCGCCATCGAGACTTTGGATTTATTCAGCTAAATCTCTCATCTCTTTGAGAAACACCATTTTAACTTACTTTTCGAAGCTTTAGAAAAGTGAAAAAATCCATTGTGATCATGAAATATGTCAGAGTTGGCGTCACATACATATTCACAATTGCACTATTTGTAAACGATGATACGCAGAAAAGAGAAATCGCTCCCGAATAGCAAATGAGAAACTGGTGGACGGTGTGTTTTGTTGTATACTTGAAGAGCATTCCATCGAAAGAAACGGCCAAGAAACGGCTAATCACATTTCGAGAGTGATGCACTTTTCACAAACCTGATCGAGACAAAGATCTGACAAAATGCGTTCACGACGACCAAACCCGCGAAATAGTTGAAAAGCAAACCGGCGATGCCATCCCTTGCACATCTACAATTGAAATTTCTTTAAGGGGCGACCGATTCTCGTTAGAAGTAAATAATTCACTTGGCATTATTATATGCCTCAATACGCAAAATAACCGGTTGTTTTATGCTTTTTCATCTAAAGCTAACAAATCCAAGTAGTAGCAAGGCAAGATTGATATTAAGGTCTTGAAAATGAGGGACTCCCGAAAAGTCAGTCCTGGAAAAGCAACAACAAGAGGGGTTTTCTCGTTTAAAAATTAACCATATTTCCAAGCTTATGTTTGAAACAGCCAGTCCAACAAGCAAACTGAAATTGTGGCTAGAACATTCAACGAGGAAATTTTTCTAGACTCAAACCGATGACTACGTTTTTTACCGGACACACAGTACAGGGTGGCTGAAAATTACGGGCGCGCAGCATCTGGCATAGTTTTAAACAATCTATAAAGCATTAATACTCATTTTTTTGTGTTTTAATATTCTTTTTGTCGTTGTCTATTAATTTTTCGCTAAAAAAGTTGTTTCCTAGGTCATGACAAAGACGTGCGCTAGTCGGGACGCAATCGCACAGCTGGCGACGAGCGGCATGAAGAACTCGTCGATCGCATCGAGGCTTGGGGTGGCTCTGAGGACCGTCCAGAAGATCGTAAAGCAATGAAAAGAGGGGGGATATGTTCAGTCCAAGCCCGGAAGAGGGCGAAAGAGGACCGTTAACACCCAAAAAATGCGTGGGATCATCAAGAGGAGGATCGAGCGAAAAGACGATCGTAGCTTGAACAAGATGGCAAAAATAGCTTCAAATTTCGCGTTTCTCGGTTCAATCGATAGTGAAAAATGAGCTTGGACTTCGAAGTCATCGACTGTTAAACAGACAAGTGCTCACCGATCAAGCCAAGCAAAACCGAACGGAGAAATGCAAGAAATTGGGAGCTTTTTCCAAGCTGCGGCGCATTGACGATGTTCTCTGGTCGGATGAGAAGATTTTCACCCTAGAAGTGGCTAAAAATACACAAAATCACCGTCAACTGTTCAGTCCAGCTCTCAAGGGCACTCGCAAACGAAAAGTCGCTACAAAAGGTCTGTTTCCAAAAAGTTTGATGGTTTGGGGTGGAATCCGTGCTTCGGGCAAGATGCTAATTATCTCCGCCGCGTAAAGAAGCGAATTGAAGCCTGTATCAAAGCGAATGGAGGCCACTTCGAAAATTTCTTGTGATTATTAAATGTTTCTGTTGTAACTATTAAATAAATGAATATTTTTACAAGTTCTTTGAAAGAAAATTAAATTATGGCGTTACCTTTGGCGCACGTAATTTTCAGCCACCCTGTATATCCGAAGTGCAAGCGGAAAGTTTGAGCCAATCAACTGTTTTCTTACGCTATCTCAGGTCAATTCTGAGATATATTCTTTGTAACAACAATAACAATAAGACTAATGAGTAAAGTTTTTAAGTATCATACATAAGTCTCATAAAGTTTTTTACGCAGTATTCAAAAAAACTTGGCACAGGCCGGTCACCATTTTAAGTAACGTATAGACGAATCGTTGCACATTTTCGCCCGTTAGGATTAGCCTGAAAAGTTCTTTTTGTGAGCCTATTCGAATTCCTACTGTAATTAGCTGAGTGCCTTTAGAGTTACACTTCAGTAAAATTACAGTAACTTACCGAATACTCAGCAATAAGTCATCATTTCTGGCCGAGTAATAAATCGCGAAAACGTTTGTGAACACACCAATAAAAAGCACCTGCATGCAAATGAGTTTTATTCTTTTTTGTAGCAAAACTCACCAAAAAGCATCCTGATGAAAAAAAATTTTGAAATCGCAGAAACGTATCCCCGCTGATCTCAAGGAGTCCTGGCTGAGTTGGGTCTGACTGGTAGCTGATGGCACGTTGAGACATTAGCTTCAACTTGATCACTTGGCAAACATTGCCGAGAGCTGGAATTGAAATTGAAGCATTGTTTTTATAATAAAGAAATGATCAAAATAAGTTCACCAACAGTTTTGGCACTTTAGGGTTATATCAAGAGCAGACTGGTTTTTCTGCAAGTTGAAGGCAAGGTCAGAAGCCAAGACTGGTCTTACCTGGCTTGGCTTTGCTATGGGTCTAGGTTTACTACAAGCTTGGTCCACAAAAGTCCTTGCTCTGACTTCTGGCCTGGTCTGACTTCTAGCTTACCAGCTTACCTGGTAAACCTGGCTTACTATGTAAGCTGGTAAATGGTCAAACGGCCCGGCCTGGCCTTTATGCCTCTGGACTAGTCTATGAGCCAAAAGCCACATTTTTAATTTTATGAGCCAGAATGAAAGAGTTTGCTTAGAAATAGATTTGCACCAGTACATATAAGAAATGACTCCTCTTTGCTATGCTTATGGCTATGAATGAATGGTACACACAGTCAGTCAACAAATCCAACCTGTTATGATCGACCCAACGACGAGCACCTCCAAAATTTCGCGAATTTTTTTCAGTACGTCCCTCATTATCTAAAATCGAGTTTAAATGTGAACAAAATCGAAACTGAATCTTGAAGGAAACTCGCAGGTTTATGATTCAAAAGTGAAAAGATCTTGAAAGATTTGGAAAGTCTTGAAAATTAGTGTAAGATTTGATTTCCTTTAAATTTTCCCAATTTCTCTTCGTTTTAATTAATTGAACATTGTTTTTCTTTTTCCCGAGAGATTTTCAATGACGAAAGTTGAGAGGAGTTTGATCTTTCTTTTCATTTTTCGATTTAACGAACAAACGCAACAACACTGTTCTCTGTGTATTTTTTGAAAAAGCTATAAATTTCCTGAAAGCTTTCTGGAAGTCTCCATCTTGTGAAGTGATCGAATTTCTCATTGTGTTTCTCATATTTTATCAGGTCAGATTTCTCAACAAAAAGTCCTTGAAGTACTTGAAGTGTCACTGCGTTTTTTATTATAATAAATTGTCAGAACGTTTTTTGATGATTTATTTATTTAATTCTAAAATTTCATTTAACAAGATTTAATTTAAAATCATCGTAGGTTCTGGATTTAAAATCTGATTGAAAAATTGAAGCTTGAAATATTTGGCTCTGGGAAAAGTTATGGCACCTCAAAGTCGTTTTTTTCGGCGAACTGGCGGTTTCTCCAGATTTATGCAAAACTTAAAAGCTTTTAATGCTGTTCAAAGCTTTTCAAATTTCAAAAGAGCTAAGATCCTTTCAACCAAAACTGCTTACAGCCTAAATCTTTGAAAATATCCAGTATCATTTTTCGGGAATAGTTTCCTTAAAAAACAAAAAGTTTTCCGAGTTAAACTGTTAGACTCTTGTAAAATCCAAACACAAACCAGCAACTGTGCCCGTTTCTCGATCTCGATGTCCGTTAAACAGGGTTCATGGCGCATAAAACTTCCCCCCAAGATGACAACAGGGGGAAGACCCCCGTTGTCATCTTGGGGGGAGGTTTTATCCGTCAGCTAGGCTTGATCCCTTAACTTTTTTGCTAGCAACGTAAACAGCGGCAAAGCCATATTAACAAAAAAACAGTTTTGGGCATTTGGTGGGCTTTTGAAAGTTTACCCCGGATCTTAAAATTTTTGAACCGATTGAGCGATTGAAAAATTGAGCGGTTGAGCACGGCGGGCAAAAGTACTGTGGTTCGCCTATGACGCGAGCGCCCTAACCACTATATTCTGCATCAGAAACACCCTGTTTCCAGCCAAACAATGTCGGGGTTCTGGTGGGGTTCCCTTGTGAGACCCAACTCGGTTTGATCAAGTCTGACTTTAAAAAATAAATCGATAAATAATTCCCATCAATCAGACTGTCAGCAAAGAACAGGCGTTGTTCGCGTACTTTGCTACAAATGTGGTACTTTGCTTTGCTTGTACTTTACTACAGGGTTGAAATCAAGGCAAGAATTGAGTTTTATTACCTTTTAATCTTGCCTCTTTTGTAGATCATGTTACGAAGCTTTTGGATATGCTTGATTTATCCTGTTTTTGGAGTGATTTAGGTAAGTTTAAGTACCAGAGCAACAGCTTTTTAAGCTTATGGAAGGATTTCGTGGACTTGTACTAGTCTAGTTCATCACATTAACCACAATATTTTTTCTTTTTAACGGCATAAAAAGAATTCTGAAGTGATTGTTTCTCGGTGGAATCTAGACATTTCAAAAAAAGTACCAGAAAAAACTCATAACTTGGCTTAAACTTATAAAAAAGGATTACCTTTGACAAAACTCTAATCTAAATTATTGATAAATCAGAAGCCCAAACTTAATAAAAGCTATTTACAGAAAACTAAAACAAATTTGGTGGACTATTTCATTATAAAAATTCATTTGAAGAGTTGTGATTCTAGAAAAAGAGTCAAAATTCGTTTTTAATTAAATTTAGGATAACTAGAGAGCAAGTTTGCAATAGCGCATAAGACCTCCCCCCAAGATGACAACTCGGGGTGTCCCCGAATCGGGGGAAATCACCGTTTTTCATGGCTTTGGTGTCAAAAGGTACTGTCCAGAACTCAAACTTATAAAACTCGAAAAGAAAAGATTGAAAAAATGATGGAAAATAAGGAAAATATCGGAGTTTTATCGAAAAAAACTTGATTTTTTTGGAAATTCTGTGTGTACCTTGACGGCGCACGTAAACGCGAACATATTCTGGAAACTTGGGTAATTAAACCATCTGAAAACCATTTGAAAAAGTCTCCGTGTGCCAGAAAGCCCTTTTTTTGGAAGTCGAGGTGACTTTCTTCTGCTCAAATGAACTCAGCTATTCAAAAATCCACGTTTAGAGCTAAGATCCTTTGAACTAAAACTGCTTACAGCCTAAATCTTTGAAAATATCCTGGATTCATTTTCGCCAATCATCTCGAATTGCAGCTAGATCGATCAATTTTCGGGAATAGTTTCCTTAAAAAACAAAAGTTTTCCGAGTTAAACTGTTAGACTCTTAAAATTTCCAAACACAAACCAGCAACTGTGTCCGTTTCTCGATCTCGATGTCCGTTAAACAGGGTTCATGGCGCATAAAACCTCCCCCCAAGATGACAACAGGGGGAAGGCCCCCGTTGTCATCTTGGGGGGAGGTTTTATCCGTCAGCTAGGCTTGATCCCTTAACTTTTTTGCTAGCAACGCAAACAGCGGCCTTCTGAAACCCAACTCGTTTTAATCAGTTTGACTTTTAAAACTAAATCGATAAATAATTCCCACCAATCAGACTGTCAGCAAAGAACAGGCGTTGTTCGCGTACTTTGCTACAAATGTGAGCATTCGGTGTTTGCAACTATTGGATTGGTGAATTGAAAACTGCCGGCTATTGTCATCTGTGACAGTTTGAGCACTTTCTTCAAATGAAACCCATTTTGAGTCTCACACTTGTCTCACACACAAACCAAAATCCTACTACGAAAGAGGAATCCGCAAATTGCCTATAAAATGGGCAGAAGTCGTCAATAATAATGGAAATTATTTGGAATGGATTCATGGTTTTATGTTGAATGAATTTTAGTTCAAAGTCCGACAGTTTTCAATTCACCAACCCAATAGTTTTAAACTGTATGATGTATGTTTAAATTGGTTTGTTTGGTTGAATAGTAGACAAATTGTTAAAGAAAAAAACTTGAACATAAATTCAGAATTGTGAACAGAATGTTTTAGAACTCTTTATATGCCAAGTTCATTCGACATTTTTCCTCTTTCTTGTCAGATCTTTCTTAAATCCCATCGAATCTCGATAAATTAATGGTGTTGTGCGCTTGAAGTGGTATCTTTTCCCCAGAGAGAAGACAAGTGGTTAGAGTTAGAATTAGAGAACCATTAGAGAAGCCGAAGCGGTAAAATTTCAAGAAAACCATTTACAACAAGGACAAACTCTTTCTTGAAAACTCAAGTATTCCACTCTTCTGGAAATCCAGGTGTCCCTTACAGGGTATCCCATTAAAAAAACTTTACATTTTACAGTAGCTTTCATTTGTTTATTCTTTTTTTGTACGATTTGATTTGTAACTTTCAGTTCAACTACAAAACAATGCAAGCCTTCTTTAAGCACGGCAAGTCGAATCTAACAGTACTCGTATGTGTGAGTGGTTTGTCTTACAAGGAAATGTCACCACCAGAATTGCTTCGTCACCAGTTACCCGGGGGATCATACAGCCAGAATCGCTATAAAGTGTAAAGGGTGTTAATTCTTTTCGGATCAAAATTTGATACATATTCAAAAACATTTGAATGAACTGGTCTACAGGCAAGGCTGTTTATTCACATTCAGAGGCTTGCTTCAGGACGGCTCGGGTTCAACTAGTCCCAACGGTAGCAAGCCTTAAAAGTCTAAAGTCGCTAAACAGTCTAAAGTTTTAAGTTTAGTTTTTAGAAGATTTTAAATAGGTTTTGCATGATTTCAAACAAAATAGCTTAATTAACCAGTGCAAAAGCGTGAATTCGATAAAAATTGTGAGAAACTCAAGCATTATGGAGTGAAATGACATTGCTATGATAAAAGATGTAATGCTTTGACTATGGTGAAATAAATCTTAAAGTGATTTAATGTTAAAGTTGCTTTGAATCGGCTTTTCAACCTAGTGACCAGCCTCGATTTCGCTCAAACTGTCCACAACGCAAAAGTCATTCAAACACTTCAAATAATCTCTTTATGTCCAAAATCAGAATGCAAATTCGCAAATTATCCACAAACAATTTTACATCTAAACCATCTGCAAACCAATCGAATCCGTTTGAGACACTTTCGAATATTGTTCAGACTCAACAAGCGAATTCGAGCCCTTGAAGCATTGAACGGCTTCTTTTCGATCGCACAACGGGCATGAGCTCTAAAAAAGATTAAATTTGAATTAGCATTGAAATTGAAAGCTTTTTTGACAGTTTCAAGATTTGATTCTATGTAAACTGATTGATTGGCTGAAATGATTGCCCAATGCAACTGGTCTAAGCCCGATGCAACTGGTCTTAAACCGATTTTAGAGTTAATTAAATCTGGTTTTATTACCGCTCTCTGATAGATCGGTCTGAAGCTCAAATCCACCTGAAAGCTTTTCAAAAAGTCTCGGAATTCTCCTTCAAATCGCTTGGCTTCCCTTTCATCTTTTCATTCTCATTAGCCGATTCTTCGGCAACTTTCTGGATATAGAGCAAACTGCTTTGAGAGCAAGATTCGTCTATTTGCGAATCTTTCGGCTCTGGTTCACAATAGCTGATCATTTGATATTATTGGAGAGTGAATGGAGAAGAGACGAGAAGCTTCGTAGCATTTGATGGATTTGGTCATTCAGCAAAGCCAAGACTTTCCAAATCTTCCAAGATCAAAGATCTTTCTATTCTTGAATCTATCAACTTGAGAGTTTCCTTCAGGATTCAGTTTCGATTTTGTTCGCATTTAAACTCGCTTTTAGGTAATGATGGACCTACTGAAAAGGTTTTGGCCGAAAATTTGCCAAGTTTTAAATGCACCAGTATTACGTTATAATTTAACATCTAAACAGGGCTTGTTTGTTCCATTTTTGGCCATGGTCTGGTCTGTGCAAACTTTTCCGAGCTGTTACAACAATTTCTTCATTTGAGCACTAATAGTTGAAAAAGTTTTGTGGTCGGTGGGTACTTTTTGGATAGTTTTTCCTTGAATTGTCTCTAAGAGAGCCAATTTCTTCTAGAATGCAACAAATTGAGCTAATTAGAAGTGTTCCTAATAAACAAGAAGCTTATTTCTTCACAGAATCTAAACTTTAGGCGACTTGTTTAAGCTTGCTACAATTTCTTTTTTGTATACAAATCCATTTTCTTTTTGGTTTCAAGTATGAGGGTGAGTGCTAATTCTTGATAACACTTTTTGTTTTTTGTCTCATCAAAGAGCAAAGCATAGCTTTTTATTAATTTTTAATATGATAATCAGACACGCATTGCCTCGCATTGGGCCAAGTTTCATCCCGATCTATTGGCTGGGCTTCAAGCAGGAGGCTTTTGTTTGAAACCAGTCGATTTGGACTCTTTGATCTTCTGTGAACCAGATTTTTCTGCGACTCCTAAACATTTGCAGCCAAACGTTAGTAGATACTTTGCAGCAGATAATTTGAATAAAAACATGTACAGGGTGCGGCAAAAGTTCTGACACTTTTTTTCAAACGACTGTATAAAATTTCAAAAAACAGTACTTGGCTCACCTTTTGTTTTTTAACATTTGTTAAACTGTTTTTCCTTATTTTTAACAAGAAACCACGCTTTTTGTTTAGGTTCGCTTTCAATATGGATGCTAAAAAGAGGCGCACTGTGATACTGGAGTTGCACAAAGCCGGAAAGATACCGATGGAGATTGTTCAAGTCACCGGATATCCGGAAAAGTCTGTCTATCGACCCATTTAACGATTCAAGGAGCGGGGCAACGATCAGGACCGTCCAAGAAGCGGCCGACCAACCACAGCCGTCACTCCAGAGAGCACAAACAAAGTCAGATGCCGAATCCGTCGGAATCCCACTCGTTCAATGAGAAAGATGGCCACAAGCCTCGGAACCAGCGAAAGAAGCGTTCGAAGGATTGTGCATAAGAAACTTGGAATGTCCAGCTACAAATTTGCTCCGGCTCATTTCCTGAACGACGCCATGAAGCAAAAGAGGATGGCTAAAGCGAAGAAGATGTTGCACCTGGTCGCTGCTGGTCGTTTGGACAAGGTTGTGTTCACAGATGAGAAAATCTTCACCGTTCAACCGATCCACAATCGTCAAAACCATCGCCAACTTCTCAAGCGAGGTCTGAAAAACACTTTTGCAGCCAAATTGATGGTCCGCCAACATTTTCCGAAGTCCGTTATGGTGTGGGCCGGCATCTGTGCCACAGGAAAGACGCCTCTTGTGTTCATCGATCGAAATGTGAAAATCAACGCTAAGGTCTACCAGCAAAAGGTGTTAAAGGGTGTCTTAGAGCCCTGGGCAGCGAATCATTTCGGACAAACTGGATTTACCCTTCAGCAGGACTGGGCGCCGGCCCATGGAGCCCGCTCGACTCTCGCTCTCTGCAATCAGTTGTTTCCGGGCTACTGGGGTAAGAACATTTGGCCGGCCGTCGAATAGCCCGATTTGAACCCCCTGGACTTCTCTGTTTGGTCGATCTTGGAAGACAAGATCTCTGGCAAGAGGTTTCGCTCCGCGGATTCTTTGAAAGCCGCTTTGAAGAGGGCCTGGGCTGAAATCACTGTTCAGCATCAGCAATGCGCGACCATCGTCGGCAACTTCCGCAAGCGATTGAAGAAGTGCATCGAGGCCAAGGGTGGAAATTTTGAACATTTGTTATGATTTTTTGTTAGTTTTGTCTTCAATAAACAATTTGTTTTCGTTTTTTTGATTAATATTGCCAAAGTTTGCAACTTTTTTTCTCTTAGAAAAAGTATCAGAACTTTTGCCGCACCCTGTATATCTAGTAGTTTTTTGAGAATCTTTGACAACATTCCAAATTACTCAAATTTCAAATTAATTATTAAAAAGTTGCTCGAAACGGAAAAAAATGTAAATTTTAAAATGTCTAAAAGTTTACGTGGTAAGGTTGGGGATTGTACGCCAAATCAAAACAGGATAAAACTGCTGCCTAATCGACAATTGAATACTAACATTGTTTCAAAAATTCTATAAAAACACATAGTTCAGTCTTTGAGAAGTCCCCAAAAACAAAAACTCTTGTTGTGCGATGTGGCCTAGATCAGGATCGAATGGTTTCAAACAAAAGACTCCTGTTGAAGCCCAGCCATCAGATCGGGATGAAACTTTGCCGAAAGCTAGTCGAAAGCATGTTTGATTATCATTTTAAAAGTTTATAAAAATCTACGGTTTACTCTTTGATGCAACAAAAACAAAAATTGTTATCAAGAATTAGTACTCAACCTAATAGAACTACAAATAGTGTTCTTTCTTACTTTATCATACGCGCCCATTTCTTTTGAGGATACAATATTTACAAGCAAAACACATTTTTTAATGGATACAATAACAATTGATGCTATTCATTTACCATTCAGGAGGTAACATTTGATGGATTTGGTCATTCAGCAAAGCCAAGACTTTCCAAATCTTTCAAGATCTTTTAAGATCAAAGATCATTTTACTTTTGAATCATAAACCTGCGAGTTTCCTTCAAGATTCAGTTTCGATTTTGTTCACATTTAAACTCGATTTTAGGTAATGAGGGACGTACTGAAAAAAATTCGCGAAATTTTGGAGGTGCTCGTCGTTGGGTCGATCATAACAGGTTGGATTTGTTGACTGACTGTGTGTACCATTCATTCATAGCCATAAGCATAGCAAAGAGAAGTCATTTCTTATATGTACTGGTGCAAATCTATTTCTAAGCAAACTCTTTCATTCTGGCTCATAAAATTAAAAATGTGGCTTTTGGCTCATAGACTAGTCCAGAGGCATAAAGGCCAGGCCGGGTCATTTGACCATTTACCAGCTTACATAGTAAGCCAGGTTTACCAGGTAAGCTGGTAAGCTAGAAGTCAGAGCAAGGACTTTTGTGGACCAAGCTTGTAGTAAACCTAGACCCATAGCAAAGCCAAGCCAGGCAAGACCAGTCTTGGCTTCTGAACTTGCCTTCAAAGCGACCCTGGTCAAGTCAAGCCTAGGTCAAGCATTTTATTAAGCTACAAAATCAAACAAGCTCGTACTTTCCAGCCAGGAATAATTTTTGATCTGATGTATGCTGCCAGACAGACTTTCATAATCGGACTTTCGATCGAAACATTTTTCAACAAAATACTACAAAACTTGCAGAAAAACCAGTCTGCTCTTGATATAACCCTAAAGTGCCAAAACTGTTGGTGAACTTATTTTGATCATTTCTTTATTATAAAAACAATGCTTCAATTTCAATTCCAGCTCTCGGCAATGTTTGCCAAGTGATCAAGTTGAAGCTAATGTCTCAACGTGCCATCAGCTACCAGTCAGACCCAACTCAGCCAGGACTCCTTGAGATCAGCGGGGATACGTTTCTGCGATTTCAAAATTTTTTCGCATCCGGATGCTTTTTGGTGAGTTTTGCTACAAAAAAGAATAAAACTCATTTGCATGCAGGTGCTTTTTATTGGTGTGTTCACAAACGTTTTCGCGATTTATTACTCGGCCAGAAATGATGAGTTATTGCTGAGTATTCGGTAAGTTACTGTAATTTTACTGAAGTGTAACTCTAAAGGCACTCAGCTAACTACAGTAGGAATTCGAATAGGCTCACAAAAAGAACTTTTCAGGCTAATCCTAACGGGCGAAAATGTGCAACGATTCGTCTATACGTTACTTAAAATGGCGACCGGCCTGTGCCAAGTTTTTTTGAATACTGGGTAAAAAACTTTATGAGACTTATGTATGATACTTAAAAACTTTACTCATTAGTCTTATTGTTATTGTTGTTACAAAGAATATATCTCAGAATTGACCTGAGATAGCGTAAGAAAACAGTTGATTGGCTCAAATTTTCTGCTTTCACATCGGTTTGAGTCTAGAAAAATTTCCTCTTTGAATGTTCTAGCCACAATTTCAGTTTGCTTGTTGGACTGGCTGTTTCAAACATAATCTTGGAAATATGGTTAATTTTAAACGAGAAAACCCCTCTTGTTGTTGCTTTCCCAGGACTGACTTTTCGGGAGTCCCTCATTTTCAAGACCTTAATATCAATCTTGCCTTGCTACTACTTGGATTTGTTAGCTTTAGATGAAAAAGCATAAAACAACCGGTTATTTTGCGTATTGAGGCATATAATAATGCCAAGTGAATTATTTACTTCTAACGAGAATCGGTCGCCCCTTAAAGAAATTTCAATTGTAGATGTGCAAGGGATGGCATCGCCGGTTTGCTTTTCAACTATTTCGGGGGTTTGGTCGTCGTGAACGCATTTTGTCAGTTCTTTGTCTCGATCAGGTTTGAAAAAAGTGCATCACTCTCGAAATGTGATTAGCCGTTTCTTGGCCGTTTCTTTCGATGGAATGCTCTTCAAGTATACAACAAAACACACCGTCCACCAGTTTCTCATTTGCTATTCGGGAGCGATTTCGCTTTTCTGCGTATCATCGTTTACAGATAGTACAATTGTGAATATGTATGTGACGCCAACTCTGACATATTTCATGATCACAATGGATTTTTTCACTTTTTTAAAGCTTCGAAAAGTAAGTTAAAATGGTGTTTCTCAAAGAGATGAGAGATTTAGCTGAATAATTCCAAAGTCTCGATGGCGGAGAGACGTTTAATGGTTCAGGTTGGATTAGATTCAGAACATTTAATGATCAATTGGGTAAATTGGTTACCTACAAATATAGTAAATATACAAATAATAATCTAAATTGCCTTCTTTTTGCCAATACAGAGTCTGTACAAGTTTGTTTTGATCTATCAGTCTTGACTGATTAAATTGGATCTTCTGAAGATACCAAACGAGTCACAAAACGCTTTTCAGATGATCGGTAACTCAACATACTATTTTTCGAACTATTTTCTTTCAAGTCTGATCACCATTGTGCAATATCCATTCTTTGGCTACTACTTATCGACTGTGGCATTGCAACTGAACTCAAATGCTTCCACATGTATTTACACGCTTGGACTGAGGTTCTGCTACATTTTCTCGGTTTTAACTTTCATACCTTGCTTAGTTATTTAAACATGGTCTACCTGAAAAAGAAAAGTACAACTCAACTCAACTCAACTTCTCAATCCGTCATGAGTATAACGGTCACCAAGACGAAGAGCTCTCACTCGACACCCAAAATCTGATTTCATTTGTCGTTTTCGTGAAAAACATCTTCCAATACAATTTATTCAAGAAAATACAAGAATTGAACATAACACTCGAGATTTGCCGTTTTCGATTTGTCGTTTTTCAGCTGCAGAAAGCTCCACTCATGCAGGAACCACCATTCAGATCGGGTTGTTTAGAAATTTTTAGGAGCCTTAAGAAAACGGACTCCGAAAGCTTTTTTACTACTGTGGCCCTAATCGAACTTCAACTAATAGCAAACAATAGAAACGCACCTGTTGCTAGGCATCCAGGTAAATCGCCTGACTTCATCCCTGCACTTGAGATTAAAAGTTGTGAAAAATAAATCTCTCTATTTTTTATTCTCATTGCTTTTGATTAAGTTTTCGATTCTCCTTACATTCGATGCTTAGTCACCGTCCTTTTCCCGTATTTTTGAGGCTGAGAAAGGAGGGAAGAGAGTAATTTCGACTCAGCATCGATGTAGGGATCCTGGAGTGTCAGAGGCCAGGGGTCGAAAAATGACCTTGAAGATTTCCTGAACTTTTAGTGAATAAGATTGCCTTCGATTCAAAAAGTTACAAGAAAATAACGGGAATGGACCATTTTCTAATCCTGCATTAAAGAAGTTTTTGTTGCTTTTCAACGAACTATTAATGTTATTAACTAATTCATTAAAATCGTATTTAGCTTCTGGAATAGCCATAGTATCCTTTTCATCAACTTGATTATTATTTGTATCATCTCCCTTAACGACATAATCAAATTTTGTTGTTGTGTTGATTGGCACTAATTTTGTTATCAATTTCTAATTTACCCTCTATTCTTAATAAACCTATTTCATGATTTTTATCCATAAATTCTTGTCTAAATGAGCATCAAAACTCGTTTCATTAGAAGTTAAATGCAAAGTAAAACATGCCATTAAAAAAAAATCCACATAAAAAAAATTGAAACAAGTCTTGCATCACGTTACATATATAAAAGATAAAATGAAATAATCTTTATTTATATCATATCAAGGATAAATTTTATTCAAATCCAAAAACAATAATTCTTAGAACAAGTCACAACAAGAAGACTAATTTTAAAGAAATCACTTCATTTAGGCTGCATGCTTTATTTCAGTAGGCGAAAACTAGAATAATAAAAATGTAAAAGAATGTTTAATTAGAATTAAAATGATACTTACATTTGCATCTGGACCATCAAAATGAAGATAGCCAAAAACAAGAACCGATGGAATCATTCTCGTCTCAGGATGGTGATCAGCCAATCCTCCATCATCAATTTTTAGATCCGACAAAGCAAAATTCGTCTTCGCGACTAAGCTTCCGATGAAGACACCGTTCATATCGAAGATACCATGGCCCCAATCGCCATATCCTCCTTGCGAAGTACCAAAATAATCCCCACCTAAAATTAATTCAATTATTAAACGGAATGTTAGTAAAATACAGTTAAAAAATAATATATAATTTCTACAATATAAACAAGGCATTATTGAAGAAAAGGCCCCCACTGGAAGTTGAGGGCTTTATTTTCAGGCTTTCTTGCTTTTCTTTCTTTCCTATAAGATATCTTTAAACCCTTAGAAATTGTGATTCTAAGGGGTTGTTATACGCATGCACAAGAAAACTAACGAGGGAGCTATAACTACTTACTACTACTCAGATCGACTCCAAAATTATAGGGGGGAATAAGCATCACAAAATAAGCATTTTTTGAAATTTTTAGCTGCTAAATGCTAGAAATAACTGAAATATAAGGTTCCAAAGTTTTTAACTTAAAATTAAACATTTTTGGGGATTTACACAACACTTTAATGGGAACTCTTACACACACCGGAGGAGTAACCGGATGGCCTCTAGCTGGTAGACCAAAGGTCGCTGGTTCGACTCCGTCCCCCTTGTTCTTTTGCTTTTTGGTTTTGCCAAACCACAGAATGTGCGTTCGGTAGAGAACATTGATCGAGAACATAAAGGATTGCGTCCGTCAACTGACACATTCCCTTTACATAAGATCTCCGATTTTTGGCAGTTACCAGCTCCCAACGCTTCAAGATGTTTGATGCCTCGAAAGTGCTAAAGATCTTGATCAGTTGATTCGAAAATGAGAAAATCGCTCACCTTGGAAACGGCACTCACCACAACCTGAAAAGCTGAGCAATTATTTAATTATAAAAAACAAAGGTACTTTGATGGTTGGGAAGAGCCACTTTTATCCTGGCTCATTTGGAGCTAATGTTTTGACTGGTTGTTTGCTACCTTTTACCCATCCTAAGGTAATCAAATATGCTTAATAGATTGATGACACTTTAGCAAATTTTCGCATTTCTAGCCTAACCTCATGTACTTTAACCACCAAACGTTACGATTGACTGAAAATAAAGCGTTTTAGAGGAGAGACACTTCAAAAGACTACACCTTATTGATTTGATAGAGAACCTCGGCGGCCATCGGTCTTCAACACCGATTGAAGTTGGTGCAACTAAAAGCTATCTGTTTTGGTCAACTTCTGAGCAGGTGTCAACAATTGAATTGGTAAGACAAAAAGCTCGGAACCTTTCGATGATCTTCTGAAAGTGGGATGGACATTTCGGTAGTGACAACATATCAGGTTTCTCTTTTGAGACATCACTCACAAAATCGTCTCGATGGAAGCGCTCTTTACCATAGTCGGCGAAGACAATTCTGTAAACAAAAGAGTCTGAATGAAACTTTCACATTTCGCATTAGAGTGTAGTGTAGTGTAGACGAGAATGAATGAATTCTTGAATGAATAAAGCATATTATTTATAAAAAAGAAGTAAAAAAGCACTTGTAGATCATCGGTGTTGCTCTCCTGATCGGTGGTGGGAGTCGGTGCCATTGCCAAGGACCAGACGTGGACCTCGGATCCCAAGAGACTTCGGACTACAGGGTGGCGGAGTGCGAAGTCCAGCCACCTCCTCGTGGTGCACTCTGGGCACTTCCTGGAAACGGGAAGTGGCGAAGAGCTGGACGAAAAAGAGAAACAGCTTTTGCACGTTGAGAGTTCTTTTTTTTCTTGCTTTGTCTAAACAAATGATGTCTAGATAGTTATCACTGTTTCCGCTGTTTTGTATCCCTTTGTCTTGTAATTTTTAAAAGCTAAATTTGTAAGAAAATTAAGAAATTAAAAAATAAGAGATTTCTTCAGCTGAAGTGACTTGGTCACTTTTTGAGCGACCAGCCTTTAGACAGGGTTTTAATGGGCTAATGAATAGGCAATGGGTCCCATTCAAAACCTAAAATCAAGTACTTAAAATAGGGAAAATTTGTGATTAAGGCAAATTTAATCTAAAGCTAATTAACTCTTCAGAATCACCTATTTCAGCAAAAACCCTCAGTGCCGAGAAGATGACACTAAAAAAACTATTTTTTGAAATACAGCTTCTCTGTAAAAACTTTTTGGCCAAATATAGAGATTATAGAGCGGATTGCTCATTCATGCTAGCTTTTCCTGATAAAGCATCCTTTTTCTGGTGCAAAAAGTGATCTGAATTTAAGCTGGAAAAATAATAATTTTCAAAAATCTCTAAAATTTAACGGAAATGCTGCACTCACTTTTTTTACGAGTAATTTCTTGGAGTCGACTTGTAAATACTAGAATAAAATGTTCTTCAATGGGTGGATTCATTTTTAAGGAATCCCAGTCAAAGTTTTTCCGATAACTTTCTTTCCAACCTAATATATTTGGCTAGCTGAAACGGTGTTCAACCTAAGAACTTCAACCCTAAGAAGACGACGATTTTGAGGGAGACGTGCTCATCGATCGGAATATTGCGGTACATTTTTTGGAGAATCTAGATCTAGATATCTAGATATGTAAATGCTACTTTATATATAATATATATAATAATAGATACCGTATTCTCTCTAATAGTAGTGCACCCCGGCGAGCCGAGTTGGTGACGATTTTACGGTTTCCAAGCTGTTGCAGAAGCTCAACACTGAAATCCCCCACAAGATCTGATCGTCAGCTACATTTTCCGACCCCACATCGATAGGTTCTGATAAGCGCTTTTCGAGATTTCGAGCAATTTAGGCGACGCTCAGGGTGCACTACTATTAGAGAGAATACGGTTTGCGGATTTCAGAGTTAAAATGCGAACTTTTTCAGAAGAGCTCAAAATACGGAAGTGAGAGACGGAAAAGCCAAGATAGGAGAGCTCGAAGGGAAAATCAACGCGTTGCAGAGCAAGAACTCTGGCCTCGAAACCCAAATGTGAGTTTATTTGGTATCTCTTGTCGACTGAGACTTGGGAAAACAGTTTTTTCACTCCCAAAACACCCATTCCACTCAATTCCTCTCTAGAAAATTTGAAAGGGAGAATAAAACCGAAATGGTGAAGTTGCAGGCAGATTTGTGAGTTTTTTTAAGGAAAAGGATTGAGTATTTGTCTAAAGAATCTGGACTAATGTTTTCCGAAGAAATTCAGAAATCGAACCATGAATCTCTTGGATCTGTATCGGGATGGATGGTCGTATTTGGCAGAAGCCGCTTCTTGGTACAAGGTTTGGTGGCTGTTGTGAACCAGGATTATCTTCATCTCGAGGCTCCCAATCACGAAATGACATCCGATAATGCCGAGGCATATTGTGCGAGTCGAGAGGGCCATTTAGTCTCCATTCACAGTCGGGAAGAGAACGATTTTGTTCAGAAACTCGGTAAGAAATCGAAATGATTCAATTCTGAAAATTCATGATTTTCGTAGAAATGTATGTTTTATAAACCAAAAACAATCGATATTTATTTCAGCCAAAACTGTTGATTCGGGTTATTTGTTCTGGATCGGACTAAAGGTTGAATTTTTCTTATTGAAAGAAATAAATAAAAAGAAAGTAATAATTCTTTCTGCCATTTTCGGAAGGCTCTCTTGAAAAAATGATTCGTTTGACTGATAGTGATTTGATGTAAATCTGAAATGATAGAAATTGATAGAAATCTAATTTGAATTAAAAAACTAGAATAGATTTAAAACGGAAAAAAATTTGGTTCAGATATCAACGGTGAAACTCATTGATAGAAATAATGGTATCAATTGGAAAACTAGAGTAATTTCAATAACGATAAAGGAAAATCGGATCGAAATCTCGATATCTGAACATAAAAATTTCTTTATTCAGAGAAATCCGAACAAAGGAAATGCTTTGGAATGGACGGATGGAAGTTCGCTGGATTTCACGAATTGGGGGGCTGGACACCTGAATTCGGACCCCCACACTTATGTGAGATTTTCAACGTGAAATCATCAATATTTATTCAAATTTGCAATGCATGATTAATCCAGAAATATTTTGATCAATTTGAGGAAAATTCTTTTTGTGAAAAAACGCAAAGTGTTTTATCAAAGGATTTCCAACAGAAATGAACACATTTCAGCTAGGGACCGGCACTGGGAAATTCTCCTACCTATCAGACTCGGTTTATCTGCAAAAGGAGCTCTCAATTCTGATAAATGCTTTGTGTTCTTTTCTGTGGACAAAAATCAATAAATCCCATTTTATTCAATCTTCTGAAAACACACAACTGCACATTATCTTTTTCTTTATTTCTGAATTGTTTCTTCAAAATCTCATATAAAAAGTTTTCCCAAAAACCCAGAATTCCGCCGGAAGCTGCAAGGATTTTGCTCTCTCGTAGCCCCTGCATAGACTATTGGATAAACGTGTTGAACATCAATGGACATCAACATGAGGAAACTGATAATTCTTCGTGAAGGTCGCTCTTCTCGTCCCTCAACTTGTCGATTTGTCTTTGATTTTTGTTCTCTCTTTTTGTTCTCACTGTTGGTTCTGTAGGCGGAGATTTGCGAACAAAACATTTGGCGATTAATTATGCATTGGAAATTTGAATAAATATTGGTGATTTCACGTTAAAAATCTCACCTTAGCGTGGGTGTTCAAATTGTCCGGGAGGTCTCCCGGTAACCAATTCGTGAAATCCAACGAACTTCCATCCGTCCATTCAAAAGCATTTCCTTTATTCGGGTTTCTCTGAATAAGCAAACTTTTATGTCTCACTGTTGATCTTTCAACCAAATTTTTTTTCCATTTTAAAACTATTCTGGTTTTTCAATTCAACTTAGATTTCTATCAATTTTTATCATTTCAGATTTCTGTCAAAGAACCATCAATTAAACGAATCATTTTTCACAAAGAGGCCTCCGACAATGGCTGAAAGAGTCATTACTTTCTATATGATTATTTATGTCTCAATAAGAAAAATAAGAAAAAAGTCTTTCAATAAGAAAAATTCAACCTTCAGTCCGATCCAGAGCCACCAATGCGAAGGAGCAGCTTTCACTGAAATAAGTATCGGTTATTTTTGGTTTATAAGAAAAAAATTTCTACGAAAATCATGAATTTTCAGAATTGAATCTTTTCGATTTCTTAACGAGTTCCCAAACAAAATCGTTCTCTTCCTGAGTGTGAATGGAGACTAAATGGCTCTTTCGAATCGCATAATATGCCTCGGCTTCCACAGATGTCATTTCTTGATCGATAACCTTGGGACAAAGATAATCCTGGTTCACAACATCTACCAGACCTTGTACCAAGAAGCGGTTTTTGGCAAATACGACCATCCACCCGGGTCCAAGAAAGTCATCATTCGATTTCGAAAAACTTTACTTCAGACTTTTTAAACGAATACTCAATCTTTTTCCTTAAAAAGACCCAGAAATCTGCCCGCAACTTAACCATTTCGGCCGTTTTGTTTTCTCTTTCAAATTGTCTAGAGAGGAATTGATTGGTTTGAATGGAATTGTGTTTTAGGGGTCAAAAAACTGTTTTCTCAAGTCTCTGTCGACAGGAGCCTCCAATTTCGCCATTTTTTCTCGAGCCTCGACGAGTTTTGATAGAATAAACAAGAAATAAGCTTGAGTGTCTCAATGACAAGACTTTTCAGGAATCAAACCCAACAAGAGTTGGGTTTGATTCCTGAAAAGTCTTGTCATTGAGACACTCAAGCTTATTTCTTGTTTATTCTATCAAAACCGCTCTACTGATTTGCTTTCCTCCAAAAAAAACTCACAAATTACTTTGGCAAGATTTCAACCAGACGGTATCCCGACAATCCTTTTCACGGCTGAAATCCGAGATCATCGAAAAATCTCTTTCTGACGAACTTCAAAGTACGACGATCACCAGACAGAATTTCTTCTTGATCTATCGGAGATCTGAATGGTTAAAAACATCGCTATTTGAGGGGAAAAGAATACGTGAATTGATCCACTTGAACGCTTTGTAGAATCGAGGAAGAAATTTGATGGAAAAGAAGGAGGATCTTGATGAATAGCCCGAAGGTCATCACGCCCATTCCGATCAATTGGTTGATTCGTTTTGAATACGGGGAAATGGGAAGAACGAATGGAGGGACGATCCGATAAACAATTGTTTTTTTACGGAAAAGAGCTTTTGAGAGCTTTGAAATTGTTCAGAAAAGCAATCGCCTTCCAACCGACGATTGACTCATTAAGCCGTTGAAAGAATTGCTTTGAATAGATATTCGAACAAAAAGTCGCATTTCATGAAAAATAAAACCCGTCAATTCGTGTGAAGTTGGTGAGTGATAAAACGCGGAGTTTGAAACAGAAATGTGAGTATTTTCATGTATGTTTCACAGACTTTGCAAAACTCCATGCAAGATTCTTTAATTTTTTCAGAGATATTAAAACGGTCAGAGATTGAGAAGCGGCACACTGATTTGTGAATTATCAGGTTGGCAAAAAAGAAATGCGCGTTTTCGTTAAAAGTTTATTTTATTATATTAGCTTGGTAAATATGAAAGGTTATTTTTTACAAAAAATATTGCCCTGTCGTTACGAAGAACATTCGCTGTGTAGGATTTTTCTCAATAATATGTCAAAATGTGCTAATGCTTTTTTTGCAAAAACCTTTTTTGTTTTGAATAATATTTGTATTGTTTCAGCTCAGCAAAGATGGATGACCAAAAATTTAAAATCAGGGCCGCCATTTTCTTTGAATTCAATTTAAACAAGAAAGCTACGGAATGCCATCAGAACATTTGTACTGTTTTTGGAGAAGCTGCTCTTACTTACAAACAATGTTGTGTTTGGTACGATCACTTCAAAACGGGAAACGAGTCATTGGAAGATGCATCACATGGAAAGCCGCCGATTACTTTGGACGATCAGCTATTACTGAACTTGGATCCATTGCAAAAGTGTAGAAAATTAGCAGAAAAGTTCGGATGCACTCATGTTACCATTTACACGTTCTTGGGAAATCATATCGAAGCGGGAAATGGCTCCCCCACGACCTCACTGATGCCCACAAAGTCACACGAGTCACCTTGAGCTCTGTTCTTCTACGTAAAGCTAGCCATCGTGACTTTTGGAAGTATTTTTTGACATCTGATGAGACTTGGCTTTCGTATGAAAATATTCAACTCTATGGACAGTGGCTGAGTTCGAAGCAGACCTCTCATCCTATCCCGAAGCCTCCGAAAAAGTTATGCTTTGTGTGTGGTGGAATGCTAAGGGATTGGCTCATTTGGAAATATTAGATAAAGGAGACAGTGTTGACGAAAGACTTTATGCAGAACAAATGGGTTGAGTCGATCCAGCATTGAGGAAAAAGAGGATCGATCCATCGAAGGGCAGATTTCTTCACGACAATGCTAGGCCTCACATTTCAAAGATCGTCCACGAACAAATCGATAAGTTGAGCTGAAAACTTCTTCCACACCCACCATACAGCCCTGATCTAGCCCCATCGGATTACCATCTCTTTCAGTCTATGAAACAAGCAGTTTCTGGACAGCAGTTCAAACAAAAGCAGGACATCGAAAATTGGGTTGCCAACTATTTTGCCTCTAAAAATCTTCAATTTTACGAGGACGGTATTCGTGATTTGGGGCGATGTTGGAAAGAAGTTATTAATGCTTGTGGTGGATACATTTGATTTTGAAAGTGTTTAAATAAGTTTTCCTGTTATGTTACAAATGATCAAAAAAATAACCTTTCATATTTACCAAGCTAATAAAAACAAGATAACAATACATTAATTCACAAGGTATTCGCCATCTGCATCAATGACTTGTCGCCAACGTTCACGCAGAGAATGGATGCCCTTCTTGAAGAACTCGACCGGCTGCGACTCGAAGAAGTTGGACACCCAAATTTGGACCTCGTCGCGGTTCTTGAACTTTTTCTCAGCCAAGGAGTGGTGCATTGATCGGAACAGATGGTAGTCGGAAGGCGCCAGGTCTGGGCTGTATGGCGGATGAGGCAGGACTTCCCAGCCCATTTCTTCAATTTTCTGCTGGGTGATTTTTGCGACATGTGGCCGAGCGTTGTCGTGGAGGAATTTTGTCGACGCCGTATCCACACCTTGACGTCGCAGCGCCTGGTCCACGCAATCCAATTGGCCTTGTCTGAGTGTAGATTTGGATTCCCCGTGAAAATTCACCCTAGAAAATGTGGTTTTAATAATGATTTTCGGTTTTTACTTACCCTCTTCGTCGAAATTACTTACCCTCTTCGTCGAAACATCGTATTCTGACTAGTCTGACAGGTAGTCTGACTTTGACTGAGATTTTCTCTATGTTTTTATATTAAATTTTACTAAGGAAATTGTGGTTTTCTATAACAAAATTTCATAAGGAACATTTTAAGACCAACCACAAGTTGATCGGTCAACCGGAAGTTGAGATATGGAGGAAAAGAGAAGAGTCGTCAAACTCCGCCTAACAATAGTACAATTGTTAAGGAAAAAGAGAGTAAAAATGTAGAATCTGTTTTGTAGACTTACCGATGAAAACATAGAGAAAATTAGGGTCAAAGTCGAGATAAGTCTCTGACCCCCCTCAGAGAATCAGGGTTTGACGACTCTTCTCTTTTTCTCCACTTCTCAACTGCTAACTGACTTCTGGTTGATTTTAAAATGTTCCTTATGAAATTTCGTTATAGAAAACCACAATCTACTTAGTACACTTTAATAGAAAAATATCGAGAAATTTTCACGCAAAGTTGAACAACCTACCCGAAAGGAAATCCACAACTTACTTACTACACTTTAATATAAAAACATAGAGAAAATTTTGGTCAAAATTGAACTATTTACTTGGAAGAGTCGATCCAGTTAAATGGTCCATAACTCCAGGTCAGAAACCCAAACAACTCATCGTTTGTTTTATTAGAACCTACATAAAAATTTAGTAAAGAAATATAGAATCTGTTTTGTAAACTTACTGATAAAAACAGAGAAAATTAGGGTCAAAGTCGAGATAAGTGTCTACCCCTCCCTAGAGATTTGTCTAGGGGAGGGGTAGAGAGTCGGAGTTTGACGACTCTCCTCTTTCCCGCCATCAGAAAGAGAATAAATGGATAACCAAATTATGCAAAACGCGTAGGATCAAAAAAAGGAAAATCGCCGGATCACTGGATCACACCACAAAAACATGTACAAATTTTAAACACCTACCCTTCTTTAGCATCTCACAGCAGGACAGATGTGAACGTTAGAAGGAGACGGGAAAATGTGACGTCTATTAGCTGACGACGATTTGCCTCGAGCATTTTCTCGTCTTAACCCCCACAATCATTAAAATACACAGTCTCGAATATTCGATCCATTCGATATTTGATCTATTCGATTATTCGATTCGATAGTCTAGCATCGCAATGATGACCTTCAGAAATTTGCGTTCCTTCCCGGCTCTTCTCGAATCGCAGGTTATAGGGAAATTGGCCGTGTTCGAGGCCTTTCAACTGCTAAGAGTTAATCATCGTCTTCGCTCATTTGTCCTGTTTCATGGACCTTATCTTTCGAATCTTCAAAGTGTAGACGTTACGCTTCACCACGCGAAATTCGAAAACGGTGAGATTATAGCCTTGGGCATAACCATTCATATCCTGCATCACTCTAACTATTGGCTTTTTCATTCGAGCAACGTGAAGAATGACGTGAAGCATCTTCAGGTTGGTGCAAGTGCCACTGTTCAAGTGAATACTTCGCAGGGGAGACTCTTTCAAAAGTTAATCCATTTCGCTGATTTGAAAATATTCTGCTTTCAAAGAACTGTCCTTTCAGAAAACAAAACAGAATTTGATGCTTCTAAATTTCTCCCCTCCACTCTAAGGAATCCATTAAGAGGGTTTTCAATTGGTTTTCCTAGTGATTTGAGCGTGACTCGATCACTTCTTTCAAGATATGGTTTTATACAAGTGACGAAGCGTTTCCAAATTAACTGGAGCTCCTTGCTTTTTCTTTCTGATGACCTTGATCGGGAACTTGCGGTTTTCATGAAAAACCATTGGTCACTATGTGAAGATCTCGACCTAATACGTCTTCCTTCTCAGCTTTTCAACGAGAATCTTTCGTTAATGCAAGAAAATGTGAAACTCCAAGCTGTCCTCAGAAGTTGGGATAACTTCACGAGTTGTGTCGAGTTTTTCGCGTCACGGAATTGTTTTAATGCGTCGTATTGCAGTGTTGGGCATTATGGAAATCTAGTGAGGAAAGAAGATCCTAGATACAAAAAACTACTAGACATTTTCGATCGTGCGCACATGCCTCTTGTTGAGGCAGAGTTTATCGACCAGTCCACGGAGCAGCTCTTTTTTCACCGACCGCCACTGGCCTACCGATTTCAAATTAAATTGTGCTTCAATTACTCTCAAATGCATATTTTGCAATGTCAATCTTCTTGATAAATTAAAAATTACGATGTTTGTGTTTTCTCGCTTTTAATTATTGTAATTCTAGAATACGTATTTCATTCGTTACCTAATAAAAATCTATCTTTCAGGAAAGCATGTCATGTTATGCACAAATATGTTTAAGTTTAATAAGTAACCCCCAACCGAATTCCAGAAACAAGTGAGGAAAGGAGATCCGAGATACAAAAAGCAAATTATGAGGATTTGAGGTCCGGGATCCATCGGTGGATCCCGTCGTCCCAGATGGCAGTCACCCTGGGACCCACCGGTGAGTCCCATCGTCGTGAATGTGTTAAAACAGTCTTTATCAAAGAAAGCTCTTGAAAAGATGTGTTTTCTACCTTTTCTTCTTTTTGCTTTGGCATTATTGTTAATTGTTAGTGAATGGATGTCAGATTAGGTGCGATCAGTAAGTCTGGAAAGTTTTGCTGGAAAGTCCGGAAAGAAATCTTGTTATTTCTTAGTTATCTTTGAGAAATGTAGTTATTTTTAACGATTAGAAGCTTTATTTAAAGCCATAATGCAATTCAAGGATGGAGATGGAAGTGTAGATTGGAATATTGATGTACGCTTTCCAAGGACAAACTATGGTTGGTCCGGAAAATTTGCTATGATTGGATGATTTAAGCGACCGGTTTAAAGGATCATCCAAAATTATGGCAACAAATTTTAGAAAACTATCCTTTTCCAAAAAACTTTCTACAAAAAGTAGCATGTATTATATACTATTTGAATTGAGAGCTCCTTTTGCAAATAAAACGAAACTGATCGGTAGGAGACCAGACCGTCCATTTCCCATCGAGGCTCCAAAGCTGAAATATGTTTATTTCTGATGGAAATCCTTCCATTAAGCATTTATAACTTTAGAAAAAAGAGTTTCCTCAGATTGCTTCAAATATTTTTGGATTAATTATGCATTCGAAATTGGAATAAATATTCATGTTTTCCCCATGAAAATCTCACCAAAGCGTGGCTTTTCGAATCCGGCCATCCAACCTTCAAATTCGTGAAATCCACCGAACTTCCATCCGTCCATTCAAAAGCATTTTCTTTGTTCGGATTGCTCTGAATAAAAAAATTTCTATGTTTAGACATTGATATTCCGATCCGATTTCCCTTTCTTATTATTGAAATTATTCTAGTTTCCCAATCGAAACCATTATTTCTATCAAAGAACTATCAGTCAAACGAATCTTTTTTTACAAAGTGCGTTCCAAAGTGGCTGAAAAAAATGAAAGAATTAAGTTTAATATATTCATTTATGTCTTTCCATAAAAAAAATTCAACCTTCAGTCCGATCCAGAACAAAGACTCCGAACCAACATTTTTCGCTGAAATAAATATCGATTGTTTTTGGTTTATAAAGCATAAATTTCTAAGGAAATCATGAATTTTCAGAATTGAATCATTTTGATTTCTTACGGAGTTTCCAAACAAAATCGTTCTCTTCCTGACTGTGAATTGAGACTAAATGGCTTTTTCTGCCCCCACAATATGCCTCGGCTTCATCGAATGTCATTCTTTGATCGATAAACTTGAGATGAAGATAATCCTGGTTCACAACATCCACCAAACCTTGTACCAAGAAGCGGTTTCTTCCAAATACAACCAGCCATCCAGATCCAAGACCCAAATCATCATTCGATCTCTGAATTTCTTCTGAAAATCTTTACTCCGCACTTTTTTGGAACAAATACTACTTCCTTTTCCATAAAAAAACTCACAAATCTGCCTGCAACTTCGCGATTTCGGCCGTTTTGTTTTCCCTTTCAGATTGTCTAAAGAGGAATTGATTGGATTGAGTGGAATGGGTGTTTGGGAAATGAAAAAACTGTTTTCTTAAGTCTAAGTCGACAAGAGATGCCAAATGAACTCACATTTGAGCCCTCAATTCGGTTATTTTCGTTGCTCTAAAAGGAGTTCTGTTAGTTAACAATCTGTGATAACTAAGAATAACCAGAGAGAGAAGAAGACTCACAACTCGGCCTTTAGCTCCATGCTTTCGGACCTCAATTTCCTCTCGACCTCGGCATTTTCTTTCCTCGTTTCGTTCAACTCCTTCTCGCTGAACAACTCTAGCCAGTCAAATTCTAACAGTTTTCAACGTACAAATCGGCTTTCAACGCGGAAAAGGTCCTTGACATTTCGGCGACTTTGGAATCTCTAGATGTGTCTCAGTCTCAGATATTTCTTTAAGGGATCTCAAGACTCACATCCCGGCTTTCAAAGCAGCACCAATCTTCGTCGGTCGTTCGCAGAGTCCACTGATTTTTCCTCGAGCCTCGACGAGTTCTTGTCGGGTTCCATTCCTGAAAAGTCTTGTCATTGGGACACGCAAACCTATTCCTTGTTCATTGTCTCGAAAAAAAACCCACAAATTTCTTTGACAAGACCTCAAATTGATGGGATAGACAAATTGATGTGTATAACTTGACGACGAACCCTCATCACTACTGCTGAGATCTAAGATCATCGAAAATCCCTTTCTGACCAACTTTGACGAAGAAATTCGATGGAAAAGAAGGAAAATCGTGATGAATAGACCGACGGCCATCACACCCATTCCGATTGATTGGTGAATTCGAAATTCAAGGTTTTGAATTTAAGGAAATGGGAAGAATGAATGGAGCGACGATGCCAAAGTGCCAAAGTGAAAGTTTTGACTTTCACTGGGGGAGTTTCCTGGGAGTTTCCTGCCCCAAAGGGCAGGAATAACTGTTTTGACGAGCCGGAATAGATGTTTGAGAATGGAATTTTGAGCATTTCAAAGTCGCTTTCTGAGGTCATTACAAACAGACAGACAGTTATTTTTAGTTTCACAATACTACTAGTTTTTGTGGAGGCTTTATAATTGCTTGCTTTTGGTGTGAAAAGGAGGATAAGAATCTAATAAATCGAATCTATCACCTTACACCTTTCGATTTTGCGATGTCACCAAGTTAAAGGCTTCGAAAAGAAGGGGTTCTCCGTTGTAAATGACGCTCTTTCCACTAAAAAACGATTTTCCAAAAAATCTGTCAGGAGAATTTGGAAAATTTTTCCTGTTTTGAAATGAGTACATTTTTCTGTGTAGAATGACACATCTTTCATCAAAATTCATCAAAAAACGCAAATTGCACCGATGTGTGTGAGACCTGAACCACTGTTTTGACGGCCCGAAGGGCTGGAATGAAAATTTTTGAAGGCCAGAAGGGCCTGAGTGTAACCGTGGACTTTTCTGAACTGTCTGAAAGGCCTAATGAGAGATTTGTACGGTCCAAAGGGCCGAACTATGTCTATTTTCCAACCAATCAGCGCAAATACTTTCACGGGTCCCCCAATTAGACAGCGGGCAAAGCGAACGATCGTGAGCGAACAAAACCGGACGTGGAGCTAGCGAGATCACGACAAGAGTCTCCGAATTGGAGACCAGGTTGGAAGCCGATTTGTGAGTGTTTGGAATGGCGTTAATTGGATGGAATCACCAGAGACGATAGAGACTAGGGTTCCAAAAATCCCCAATTTTCCATAAATGAAATGAAGGACTTGCGTCGAAGGTGGGAAGAAGTCAAAATGGAGAATACTTTATTGATTGATAGTTGCTATTTCTTGTAGAATGCAATCTATTGTTACACGCAAAAAACGCGCATTATTTTTCCCTGATCTAATAGTTAATAAAAGACTTCTCCTTAGGTTTTGAATAGTTTCTAGATTTGCATGGAAACTTGCCTCATGCTAAGGAATAGAAATATCATGGAAATTTTCAGGAAACGAATCACCCGAGTTTTTGTAGTTTTTGTGGTAAGGTTTTTGACAGAGAAAGTCCAACATCTCACATGTTTAGGCAAAAAAGCCTTGAGACACTTTTAGAAATTGACTCTGTCTAGCCAGTCCATAACTTCGAAAAGAAGAGTCCACCAATTTAATTTGGACTAATAAGGACTCCTTTGATGGAAAAGAGATCTTTGTTAAACTGAAACTCGAACAGCATCTCTCTCGCCGGACCTCTTCATTCGCTACTCGTGCCTCAAAGAGATTTTGGATTTGGACAAAGAAATTCCCTTAGCTACACGCAACTCTTCGCAAACGTGGCCGAGAACATCACGAGGCAAATGAATGGGAAATTTCGAATGAAATCCATTTTGATTGTATTCCATTATCCATATCTAATATTCAGGAGCAGCCAGACAGCAAAATACTTGCAGCTGCAGGCGCAATTCTGGATTTCTGGAAAAACTTTTTATATGAGATTTTGCAGAAACAATTCAGAAATAAAGGAGAAGATAATGTGCAGTTCTGTGTTTTCAGAAGATTGGATAACATGGGATTTATTAATTTTTGGTCCACAGAAAAAGACACAAAGCATTTATCAGAATTGAGAGCTCCTTTTGCAGATCAAAAGAATCTGCTGGGTAGGAGGATAGACTCCCCATTTCCCATTGTAGCTCAGAAGCTGAAATGTGTTCATTTCTGATGGAGATCCTTTGATAAAACACTTTGTGTTCTTTCACAAAAAGAAATTTCCTCAGATTGATCAATTTTAATTATGCATTGGAAATTGGAATACATATTGATGATTTCACGTTGAAAATCTCACCCAAGTGTGGGTGTTCAAATCCGGCTCTTCTCCATACCAATTCGTGAAATCCACCGAACTTCCATCCGTCCATTCCAAAGCATTTCCTTTGTTCGGATTTCTCTGAATAAAGAAATGTTTATGTTTGGACATTGATATATTTCGATCCGATCTTCCTTATTTCTTCTTGAAATTATTCTAGTTACCCAATTGAAGCCATTATTTCAATCAAAGAACTACTAGCCAAACGAATCATTTTTTCACAAAAAGCCTTCGGGAAATGGCTGAAATAATCATTAGTTTCTATATATTTATTTATGTCTTTTAATGAGAAAAACTCAACCTTCAGTCCGATCCAGAACCCATGAAAGGCTTGAACAGTTTTCGCTGAAATAAATATCGGTTGTTCTTGGTTTATAAAACATAAATTTCTACGAAAATCATGAATTTTCAGAATTGAATCATTTCGATTTCTTACCGAGTTCCCAAACAAAATCGTTCTCTTCATGACTGTGAATTGAGACTAAATGGCTCTTTCGACTCGCACAATATGCCACGGCTTGATCAAATGTCATTCTTTGATCGAAAGCCTTGAGATGAAGATAATCCTGGTTCACAACATCCACCAAACCTTGTACCAAGAAGAGCTTTTTGCCAAATACGACCATCCATTCAGATCCAAGATCAAAGTCATCGTTCGACTTCTGAATTTCTTGGAAAAACATTACTCCAGATTCTTTAGACAAATACTCAATCTATTTCCTGAAAAAAACGCATAAATCTGCCCGCAGCCTCTTGATTTCGGACATTTTGTTTTCTCTTTTATATTGTGAGGAGGGGGAGTTGATTGGATTGAGTGGAATGGGTGTTTAGGAAATGAAAAAACTGTTTTCTCAAGTCTCAGTCGACAAGAGATACCAAATAAACTCACATTTGGGTTTCGAGGTCAGAGTTCTCGCTCTGCAACGCGTTGATTTTCCCTTCGAGCTCTCCAATCTTGGCTTTTCCGTCTCTTGCTTCCCTATTCTGAGTTCTTCTGAAAATAGTTCAGATAACTATATATTGGGCTTGTCAAAATCACTACTCAAAATCCAAAAAAAGATGAGCTTGAATTCTTCAAGATTTTTGATTTCACCCACATTTCCCTCTCGAGTCCACTGATTTTTCCTCGAGCCTCGACGAGTTCTTGTCGGGTTCCATTCCTGAAAAGTCTTGTCATTGTCCATTTCTTGTTTATTCTATCAATTTCGCTTTTCTCCCAAAAAACTCACAATTTGCTTTGACAAGATCTCAAGCAGACGGTATCCGGACAATCCTCTTTACTGCTGAAATCTAAGATCATCCACAAACCCCTTTCTAACCAACTTCAAAGTACTACGATCACCAGACGGAATCTCATCTCGATCATTCGAAGATCTGAATGGTTGAAAACATGGCTATTTGAAGGGAAAGCAATACGTGAATAGATCCACTTGAACGCTTTCTTGAATGGACGAAGAAATTTGATGGAAAAGGAGGAGAATCGTGATGAATAGACCGACGGCCATCACACCCATTCTGCTGAATTGGTTGATTAGTTTTGAATACGGGGAAATGGGAAGAACGAATGGAGGGACGATCCGATACACAATTGTTTTTTACGGAAAAGAGCTTTCGAGGGCTCTGAAATTGTTCAGGAAAGCGATTGACTCATTAAGCCGTTGAAAGAATCGCTTCGAATAGAACTTCGTGCAAAAAAAAGTAGCATTTCGGGAAAAAGAAAGCCGTCAGTTCGTGTGGAGTTGGTGAGTGAGAAAACGCGGAGTTATCAGGAGACTACTTTCGGGGAAAGTCAACTGAACCGACCGTTCCCATCAAATCGCCACAATTGTTCCTCAAAGCTATCTATCTCCCCCGGCGTAAACAGTTTTTCCTAGAGCCTTTTTGACTTCTCCAACTTCAAAATTCAAAGCTCCTCGAGGTGTCATCATTGTTGATTGTTGTTTTGGTTGTTCTATGTTTTTTAAGTTGTTTTGTGTTAAAGCAGAGCATTGTTGTAAAAAGCATAACTAAACAAAACCTCTCTAAAACGGAAACTGCTCAAGGCATTAAAGGCATTTCTGGAGATTTGGAAAAAGAAGAGATGCTCTGAAGACATCGAGGAGGAGGCTTCGAGAGATTGTCCATTTTGGTTGCTAGACGAACGAACTGTCCTACAAAATGACTGAACTTTCCTGCAGAACAAGTGAAAATTAAAGGAAAAGGCTACTAAATAAGCAGAATTGATGAGATAATCAAACAAGAAATTCGTTGCCAAGCAAAATAGGGCAAAATTCTTACCAAATAAAGAGAAAGGAGGGGAATGGGCACTCCTTTAGTCATCAGTCGTCAACCAAAAACAATCAATCTTCGTTTCAGCGAAAACTGAAAACGAAAACTGCTACAAAACAACAATGATTTGGGGCCAGAAATAGAATGAGGACACTTGGATTTCCTCCATAATTTATCAATATTTAGACTACCAGGATCAGAGAGCTTTTGTTAGTGGCTATTCCCCACAGTAATGCCTTTTTCATCGGAAAGAGGAAAACCGACGAAGAAATGATTGCATCCAACCGTTGCTTCTTTTGGAATTGAGACCAGCCTCAGAAACGGTTCATCGCTTCGGTATAGATAGCCACATTCGACAGCCAAATACCCTAATGGATCTGAAATCTGAAATGTGTCTTTCAAATTTGAGGGAGATCTTCTGATAAGACTTTTCGAGTTTCTGGTAATCACGACTCATCACCAGAAAACACGGAATGAAGAACGAATCCTTCTGGACTCTGATCACTTCTTATCAAAACACGGAATTCTTTTTCTTCACATCCATTTCCTCTCTTTTTATTGTATTTGACAAAATCATTTAGAAGAAGTTGTCCGAAGCTTTAGGTGAAGTTGTTTGTAACGATGAGGTTTCTACCGCTTCTGCTACTGATTTGAATTCAATGAAATCTGTTACTAAAACACGATACGAGATTTGACGTTGATACGATTGACTAGCGATTGATTCGTGTCATCGTGAGTCAAAACAATTCGTGTCATCGTGAGCTCTTCCCTGCTTCAAAAAGGCAAATCGCATGATTTTTGGGGAAGAATTCTAACATCTGATGAAACATGGATTCAATATGAGAGTGTGAAGCGCAAAAATCAGTGGCTTTCTCTAGGTCAACCCCCACAACCAACTTCAAAACCCGATATTCATGGAAAGAGACTTATGCTAATTTTGAATTTCCTCGAAGAACAAGTGAAAATTAAAGTAAAAGGCTACTAAATAAGCAGAATTGATGAGGAAATCAAACCAGAAATTTGTTGCAAGCAAAATACCAAATAAAGAGAAAGGAGGGGAATGCCCAATTCGTTTAGTCATCATTCGTCAACCAAAAAACAATCAACATTCATTTCAGCGAAAACTGAAAACGAAAACTGCTACAATACAACAATGATTTGGGGCAAGAAATAGAATTAGAACACTCGGTTTCCTCAATAATTTACCAATATTCAGATTACCATGTGGACGAAGAAATGATTGCATCCAACCGTTGCTTCTTTTGGAATCGAGACCAACCTCAGAAACGGTTCATCGCTTCGGTATAGGTTGGATGTAACTCTCCACAGCCAAATATCCTAATGGATCTGAAATCTGAAATGTGCCTTTCAAGTCTGAGGGAGATCTTCTGATAAGACTTTTCGAGTTTCTGGTAATCACGACTCATCACCAGAAAACACGGAATGAAGAACGAATCCTTCTGGACTCTCTGATCACTTCTTATCAAAACACGGAATTCTTTTTCTTCACATCCATTTCCTCTCACTTTATTCCACTTAACAAAATCATTTAGAAGAAGTGGTCCGAAGCTCTAGGTGGAGTTGTTTGTAACGATGAGGACTGTTTGGGTTGGTTTAACTTGTGGAAGAACGAGGAGTGACTGTCGATCAGGAGGAAGAGGAGGAGGAAGAGGAGGACATCTGAGAACAACTTAATTTATAGACCAACATCAACTTGTTACATAAGCTACTTATTATAAATGTGAAAAGTTAGGCACTTGTGGATTTCTCCCCGCAAATCCCGAAATTTGCTTCAATTTGCATCTGAAAAATATCCACTCTGTACGCTGTAGAGGACTTCTAGACATTTTCTCCGAATAACTTTTTCGTATGCTCATTTATCTCACAACTTAAACTAAAATCATCTACCCAGTTTTCAAATACTAATTCACGTGCATAAATTTAAATGTGAGGGATTTGCTTCTATGGAAATTCGCGGGGAAAATATCCACAAGGACCCAAAAACAAACAACCAAACTGACAAACCAAGGCTAAAGTTCAAGCAAAAAGTGAGCAAGCCTTGACTTGACTTGACGAGTTGCTTGCTCTTGAGATCATGCTTTTGATGCTTAAAACACCAACGGAAGATTCGGTGGAAGTGTGTATTGCTTTTCTGAAAGAGAGTGGCGCGAAACTGATAGAGGTTTGCTTTATGTAGAAACGATTTATTTAGAAATCATTGACGACACTGAGCAAAATCTCGTTGCTTTCCGTCGCGAAGTTTACTTGACAATTCAGCCATCGCTCGGCTATCACCGCTCACAAACTTCTCGAAATGAGTGTCAGGCCAGAATGGGAGGTTGGGCTTATTGATTGAATATAAAACATTTTTGGCTCTTTCCAATTACTAGGCACTTTAACCGTGAAACTCACTTTTCTTAAATTTTAAGGTACCTAATAATAGAAAAGAGCCACATTTTTTTTCATTTTAGCCGGAACTCATTCACATACTCGTTGAAGTTAGTTTCAAAAGTATATGACTATTTTTTTAAATTTTAGGCTACTTTTGAGACGATAGCTCGGGAGACTTATCAAACTATCCATCGCTTTGATATTACGAAACTGAGAAATATGGCTCGTTTAATCAGTCATTTGCTTTTCACAGATGCCATTACTTGAGATGTAAGTCTTTATGCGAATATTTACTTTTTCTTATCCATATTTGAAGTGTTCAAATTTAGGTTTTGAGCGAAATCCATTTGAACGAGAATCAGACAACTTCTTCGGGCAGGATTTACATCAAAATCATTTCCTTGAATTGGCTCAAATGGTTGTGCTTTCAAAGCTGTATGAAAGAATCTGTGATCCGTAAGTTTAGATATTTTCTAGAATTCAATAATCTTTAGTACATTGCAACATGCGTTTGAGGAACTTTTGCATTGCAAGGGCAGAAATCGCTGAACCAAATCATGCACCAAGGCCCGTCATTGATCCCAAACATGATCGGAATCTTGATAAGATTGAGGACATTTCCAATATTGCTTACAGCCGATGTAGAGAAAGCATATCATCAAGTTCACCTACAAAGTTCCGAAAAGGATGCAGTTCGCATATTGTGGTTGAAAGATTACAAACAACCCGTCTCCTTCCAAAATTTGAGAGCTTTAAGATATACACGGACACCATTTGGTGTTAAAGCCAGTGCCTTTCTACTCACAATGTCAATACTACACATGTTAGAACAAAATTACCCCGAACTAAAGGATGAAGTTGCTAAAAATATGTACGTCGACAATCTTTTTGTCGGCGCACATAGCGAGAAAGAAGCAATTCAAAAATATAAGATTTACAAGGATGTCTTCAGAAAAATGAAGATGAACATTAGAGAATTCACTAGCAACAACAAAATTGTGCTAAACTCGATTGAAAAGGAGGATAAAATCGTGGAAAGCTCACTAAAACTGCTAGGAATGACTTGGGACAGCGACAATGATACTTTATCGCAAATAGTCCAAATTAAAGCGGAACGACCGTTAACCAAGAGGAAAATAATCCAAGCAATTGCAACGAATTATGACCCGTTGGGAATCGCTACTCCATTGCTAGTTGAGGCTAAAAGTTTTTATCAAAGTTTGTGGTCTATCAAAGACTTAAAATGGGACCATCAACTACCGGAAAAACAGAGTGAGCAATGGGAAGAAATTGAAAGCAAGTTCGGTAAAGAAACAAGAATCACGATTCCAAGATTCATCTTTACGACACTACAAAGAGATTACACAAGAATAGCGATCTTTGCTGATGCATCAGCAAAAGCCTTCGCAATTGTCGCATACCTGCAATCGAAAACTAGTGGAAGATTTGAGTCATCGATAATCTTCGCAAAGAATCGGTTGAACCCTACGAAAGTTATTCCCACAATCCCAAAAATGGAATTGCTAGCCCTAGAATGTGCTCATAAGCAGATCCTATACCTATTGAAAGAAATAAAATTAAAGATTGATGAAATTGTCATTTGCGGAGATTCAGAAGTGGCACTGAAATGGGTCACCAAAGAAAAAACAAGGGACAAAGCAGGAAAATTTGTTCAGAACCGAACAAACAAAATTGCCCAGGTTCAAGAAGAACTAAAGGCATTGCAAATCCCAGTCAAATTGTTTCATGTCCCTGGAAAGTTAAACCCAGCCGACTACGGCACCAAAGGAATCACCGCCGAGCAACTACATAAAAGCGTATGGTTGGAAGGCCCACAATTCCTACAAAGTGATGAAAAATTTTGGCCAAAAGAAATTCAACGGTTCGAAATCCCAAATTTCTCTCAAAGTGTTGAAGAGGAAGCCAAGAACACTTTGATTCTAACAGAAATCGTAACCGAAAATCAAGAAATTCTAATAGAAGAACAAAGATTCGGAACCTATTACAAACTGGTCAAGACAACAGCAAGGTTTCTTTATTACATAAACCGCTGGATGAGGAAAATTAACAAGCTACCCATCAATCCTGTGTTGAAGCCAATTCCATCGTGTCGAGTAGATCCGCGAAGTGGCGAAGACATCATTGATAGACCGGCCGATTTCCTAAAAAACGCAAAGTTACTTCTCATAAAACAACATCAAAGTGAAAATGAGAAAAAATTGAAAGAAAAGGCACGTGAAATTGAGAAGGACGAATGGGGAATTTACCGAAAAGTTGACAGGATGTCAGAGACATTTAGTGACTTCCAAAATTCAAAACCAATTGCAATTTTGCCGAATAGCCATTTTTGCACACTACTCATAAGGCATCACCACAAACAAATGGGTCATGCAGGCACTGCCTCAACATTAGCAAGCATTCGTCAAAGATTTTGGATTTACAAAGGGCGGCAAGCAGTCAAAAAAGTCACACAAAGATGCGTCTTGTGCAAATATTTTAACGGGCTCCCATACAAGCAACCGGCATGGGCACCTTACCCAAAGATTCGAACAAATCGCAGTTTGCCATTTGAGAATACCGGAATAGATTACATGGGTCCAGTATTGATCTACGACTCAGCACTAGACGTCGAAATAGACGTATGGATCGTTTTGTTCACATGTGTGTGTACAAGGAATATTCACCTAGAAATTGTAGATTCATTACGAACCAGCACGTTTCTAGAAAGTCTGAGAAAATTTTGCGCTCGTCGTGGAAAACCCAAACTCATTCTGACAGATAATGCTAAAACATTCAAATTGGCGGAAAAATTTTTAAAGAATGCAAAAGAAATCGAGGGAAACTTCGTGAATATCCAAACCCTAGCCGATTATGGTATACAATGGAAATTTACGGTTCCACATGCACCGTGGCAGGGAGGGATATATGAAAGATTAATCGGTTGTGTCAAACTAGCACTGGGGAAGATAAAACACGGAAGAGGAATATCCAAGCAACTACTGGAGGTTATCATAGTAGAAATTGAAGGCTTTGTCAACAGCCGCCCCTTGACTTACTTAGACGAAGAACAGTCAGAAAGATTAATTCGCCCAATAGATTTTCTGTTACCCGGCGTAAAATTGAACCTTGAAATTGAAAGTTGCCCAGATCAGAGCGATCCGGATTATCAAGACAAAATTATACAAACTCATGAAGAGGTCAAAAGAAAAATTGAAGCCACAGAATACTACCTCAACTTGGTGTGGAAAACATTCCATAATAGCTACATGCACTCATTACGAGAAAGTGGCAAACAACACGCAAGTAAGCGAGAATCAAAAGTAGCTATTCAAGTTGGCGAAATTGTACTGATAATGAAGGAAGACGTAAAAAGAGGTTCTTACGCAAAAGGCAAAATTATACGCTTAATGGCAGGCGCAGATGGAAAAATTCGAAGTGCTATTGTCAAAACAGGCAATAATAAGCAAATTGAAAGACCAATCAATCTGTTGATCCCACTAGAAATTCGCACTGAAGAAAATTTTGAGAAACCGTGCGAAATTTCGTCGAAAAAAGCAACGCTACGCAGCAATACGCCAAGAGCCGCAAAAGGCAAAGTAAATTATCGGAAAGCGCCAGATGACGATTTCTAAGCATTTCGACAAACAACAAAGCTCGCGCTTCCGTAACAAATTGTATATTTTTCGAACCACACCTTGTGAATTTAATATTAAAAAATTTAAATCATTAACCCTTCGAACGTTATTTGCATCAAGTTTCCCCCTTTCTTAAAATTTCTCTTTCAACAAGATTTTTTTTTAAACAACATTTCAATGTTTAAATTACAGGAGATGCCTGCCAAAAACGAGGACAACACGATAGAGAGCCCCAATACGCTCGAGGTGAAACAGTTAATGGAGAAGATGGACGAGAAATTTTTGGGAATCACGTCGATGATCAACGAAACAACGGACAAGCTATCGAGCGCTATTTTCACGGAGACACTTGCCACTTCGGCCTCAATCAAAGACGACTTGAGGGAGATGTTCGTCGAATGGAAGGAGAACATTGAAGAAACAATCAATCAACAGCTCAATAAGCTGAGGCGAGAGCTGATTGAGGACTTGAACGATTCAGAGGAACCACCCATGAAGCGAAAAGTAATAACAACTAACACTCAACGTCACGTGAAAAAAGATTGCATCTTCTGTGGAACCAAGACCTGCAGAGACATAGTCAAGTGTTCAATGAAAATGGAATATTTTGACAGAATGAGGATCGCGACAATGAACAGAATATGCCTAATCTCGAAGAACTGCTTAAAAGAGCATCCGGGACCCTGCAACAAGTCGATCATCACCTGCAGCCATTGCAGCGGTCGACATCATGTGGTTTTCTGTGAAAAGCTTGGAATCGAAATGATCAAGAATCAATCTTCATCCAAATATTAGTTGTTGTCTTTTCCCGTCCCCTACCCCTCGTTCAAAATTTGCTCTTTTTCAAGATTTAAATCCTTCCCTACAAAATTCCTCGTGCACAAGGTTTCCTCAAAAAATTTAAACTTTCTCTGTTAAGATTGTCGCAGAACAAATTTCCGCTTCACATTTTGCGTTGCGGGGAGAATCCAGAGTAAACTCTGAATCATTTTGGAGGTCGGAGTGTGGCGAATAGCCACTAAAAGTTAACTCTGACAGCCTAAAATTTGGAAAAATATTGAGGAAATCGGTGCGCCTTCATTTTATTTCGCGCCCCAAGTCATTTATTGTTTTGTAGCTTGTTAGCTGAGTATCTTGTGTTAAAGCCTATATAAGGCAACTGTTGTTCATTTGTTTTTGTTATCTTTCATTTGTTTTTTCTGCTTTCCTCAGATTTTGTGTGAAAGTTGTGTCCTAATTAGGACGAAATTGCTTCTGTTCTTATCGTCACTTTAATTCAATTGTCGATATTGTGTGAAAGTTGCTCAAGTGAGAGCCCAAAGATTCCGAATCAATCGGCTATTGAATAAAGTGCTTTTTTTAGTTCAAGAGAGATCAGATATCTCAAAACAAGAAATAACGTGCCTTGAGTGAAGAGTACCAAGCACAAAAAGAATATTTCTTTACATGCCTTCAACGAGATCCGTGAACATTTGGTGAGGCCGGTGAAAGTGAAGAGGAATCAGAGGAATAGGACGAGAATGAAGAAGGTGACGAGGAGCCAGCTGCAAACGGTAGAAATTCAATTTTATCGATTTAAATTTTATGGAACTTCAGACGAATCTAATGCAATATTTAAATACTTATTTCAGCTCAACCTCAACAAATGGAAATCATTGACAACACTGAGCAAAATCTCGTCGCTTTCCGTCGCGAAGCTTACTTGACAATTCAATCACGGCTCGACTATCAAGAGCACGTTCACAAACTTCTCAAAATGGGTGTCAAGCGAGAATTGGAGGTTGGGCTTATTGATAGAATATAAAACATTTTTGGCTCTTTCCAATTAGTAGGTACTTTAACCGTGGAACCCGCTTTTCTTAAATTTAAGGTACTTAGTAATCGAAAAGAGCCCGTTTTTTTTTCATTATAGCCGGAACGCATTCACATTCTCGTTGATTGTTGTGCACGGGAACGTACTTATGGAAGGTTTTATCGACTTCTCTACGAGCGTTTTTGTCGGCTGAAACGTGAATCTGAAGTTAGTTTCAAAAGTATGTGGCCATTTTTTTTTATTTTAGGCTACTTTTGAGACGATAGCTCGTGAGACTTATCAAACTATCCATCGCTTTGATATTACGAGACTGAGGAATATGGTTCGTTTAATCAGTCATTTGCTTTTCACAGATGCCATTACTTGGGATGTAGGTCTTTATGCGAATATTCACTTTTTCGTTTCCATATTTCAAGTGTTCAAATTTAGGTTTTGAGCGAAATCCATTTGAACGAGAATGAGACAACTTCTTCGGGCAGGATTTACGTCAAAACCATTTCCTTGAATTGGCTCAAATGGTTGTGCTTTCAAAGCTGTATGAAAGAATCTGTGATCCGTAAGTTTAGATATTTTCTAGAATTCAATAATCTTTAGTACATTGCAACATGCGTTTGAGGAACTTTTGCCCCGGGACAACCCAGCCAATGCTCGCTTCGCCATCAACTCCTTCACATTAATCGGTCTTGGTGGACTGACGAAAGAAAGATTTGAAAAAGCTAATAAGTGTATAAATTTTAGGGTGGATCTTCGCGACTTTTTGGAAAAAGGTGGAACGAGGAAGAAAAGAAAGCAGAGTTTTGTTAAGAATTCTTCCGAAATGGACAATCTCTCGAATCTTCCACCTCGATGTCTTCAGAGCATCTCTTCTTTTTCCCAATCCCCAGAAATGCCCGAAATGACTGAAGCATTGCCTGAAAAGAGTGTCAAACGCATAGTAGAACCGGCCATCTCTTTGGAGAAAATCGCCCAACTCGAAGCCGATTTGTGGGTTTTTCGCCAAATCTTTACTGCTATCCAAAACAGTCTTTAATTTAATCGAAGAGTTTAGGGAAGAAATGAAAAAGGACAAAGACGTGGAAATGAGTCGATGGACAGCAAAAATCGCTCAAATTGAGGCGAATTTGAAAATCAGGAAGTTGGAGGCTGATTTGTTTGACGAAAGGGAGAGAAATCGAGAATTGGAAAGGAAAGTCGCCGAGATGAAAAGGAAGAACGACGATCTCGAAGCACAATTGTACTAATTTTGTAATTTCCTTTTTTCACAGGCTCAACATAAAATATCGACAAAAATGGGACTTTTTTTAGAAGCGACCCAAATTCGGAAGTGAGAGACGGAAAAGCTAAGATTGGAGAGCTCGAAGGGGAAATCAACGCGTTGCAGGGCAAAATCTCTGGATTTGAAGCCCAAATGTGAGTTTATTTGGTATCTCTTGTCGACTGAGACTTGAGGCAACAGTTTCAGATTTGTGGGTTTTTAAAGGAAAAAGATTCGGTATTTGTCTAAAAATTTTTCGAAGAAATTCAGAAATCGAACAATAACTTCCTTGGATCTGAAGGGATGGTCGTATTTGGCAAAAACTGCTTCTTGGTACAAGGTTTGGTGGATGTTGTGAACCAGGATTATCTTCATCCTAAGGTTCCCAATCAAGAAATGACATTTGATGAAGCCGAGGCATATTGTGCGAGTCGAAAGATCCATTTAGTCTCAATTCACAATCAGGAAGAGAACGATTTTGTTCAGGAACTCGGTAAGAAATCGAAATGATTCAATTCTGGAAATTCATGATTTTGGTAGAAATTTATGCTTTGTAAACCAAAAACAATCGGTATTTATTTCAGCGAAAAATGTTTATTCAAATGCTGCGTTCTGGATTGGACTGAAGGTTGAATTTTTCTTATCGAAAGAAATAAATGAATAGAAAGTAATAATTCTTTCAGCCATTTTCGGAAGACTTTTTGTCAAGAAATGATTCGTTTGGTTGATAGTTCTTTGATAGAAATAATGCTTTCAATTGAGAAACTAGAATAGTTCTAAAATGGAAAAAATTTGGTTGAAATATCAACAATGAAACATAAAAATTTCTTTATTCAGAGAAATCCGAACAAAGGAAATGCTTTTGAATGGACGGATGGAAGATTTCACTAATTGGGAATCGGGATACCCGGATTCGAACACCCACGCTTTTGTGAGATTTTCAGCCTGAAATCACCAATATTTAATCCAATTTCCAATGCATAATATGAAAATGTTCAGATCAATCTGAGAAAACTTCTTTGTGTAAAATAACGCAAAGTGTTTTATCAAAGGATTTCCATTAGAAATGAACACATTGCAGCTTTGGAGCGCTGATGGGATATGGTTGGCCCTTCTTCCTACCACTCCGCAGCTTCATTGGATCTGCAAAAGGAGCTCTCAATTCTGATAAATGCTTTGTGTTCCTTTCTGTGGACAAAAACTGATAAATCCCATTTTCTTCGTTTTTCTGAAAACATTTTGATTGCCAGTAAATGTATTGATAAATGTAATAAACTGAACGAATTGACGCTGTGCTCGCCGTGTTTGTGCGACTCGATTTGATATCTAAATGTTGCAAGTTGGTCAAGAACGCAGATAAATTTCCACTAGTTTATCTCTCGATGTGTCAAACACTTGACTCCGGAAGCTCGGAACTGATTTTCTTCGGCATCCACGTCGAAATGATGCTAAAGGGTTCGATCTAGATAGATCCTTACCAACCTTCACAAAAACTCAGTTTTGAAGAATATCCCTCAGTGTTTGGCGAACTCTGGCTTACATCCTGGCGCCGAGTCCTTGATTCAACTGATGTCAAAATGAGCATTTCAAGATTAGTCTAACTGACCCGTTCATCTTGGGAGAAAATGTTATGGACCTCTCCGGAGCCTCCTTCGGCTCTCGGTCGAATGTGACCCATTTGATCGCCGGGACCTTTGTCCGGGTACAACAGATCTCGAGTGGATCTAAATTTGATAGCGTTGTTGCTACGTACAATTTGTATGTAAGTATGGATCCCACGATCTCCAGACTTTCACGGGTCTCCGAACCAGCCAGCGGACAAAGCGAACGATAGTGTGCTTTGCCTCCTAGTTAAAAGAATTGGAGAACTAACTGAAGCGGTGCTTGTCCCCGTGTTCCCGAATCCGAGTGTCGATAGATGTGCTCGGACTTGACGGGCATCACAACAGGACGACCATCCGCTTTGAATCCGAAACCCTCAATGCGATCGTCACGATGTCCGGAACCCGATAGACGACTAGTTTGAATAGATAGGCTAAAGCTTTCCAAGATTCAAACAAACCTCGCATAACGATATACAGGATTCTCGGGCAGTTGACGGCTGTATTTTTTTCCATTTTAAAGATTGCTCCATTTGCTCCAAAGCCTCCAACTTTAGGTCGTAGCATAGCTTCTGCATAGGGAATTATGTCAGCTTTCGCGTTTCAAACGACATTTTTCTTGGCGTGGTTCTATCTGTAAATAAAAACAATTAGTTTTTGCAAAATCAAGTAGACAATTCGAATTAAAAGCTTCTAGACAAAATTCTAAATAATCGCTAAATAACTTTGCTTATCCACAAAAATTTTAAATCCGAGCTACCCAAAACGCGTAAAAAACATTGGAGTCTCTTCTTGAAAGTAAAAAACCCGCGGCATGTTCGGATGTTTTACCCCTTGGCGAATAAGTATGTTGCCGGTTAGCTAAGTATCTTCAGCAAAAAGATATTCAGCTAAACATTTTGTACCCATTGGCAAATGTTTTTTTCTTTTTATACCCGTTGGCAAATCTTTTGCAAAAGAGATATTCAGCCAATCATTTTGTATTTAATGAGAAACTCGCTAAATTTTTAGGGCGGTCATTCATTTTACAAGCTCTTCCCCAGTGGCTGCCTACCGTAGTACCTTTCGTAATAATAATAATACCTGTCTTTGTTATTTAAAACGAAAACTAATCAACCTGTAAATATGTTTTTTTTGTTTCCCAAAGATGGTGCTGCCGACACGCCCGAATTTCGGGTACAGCGCGAGCTCAGCCACGCCACGCCGGATTTGTACACGGTACAATCGGCACTACACGGCACCGGTACTATCGCCTACACGAGCTCGATTTCAGATTTAACTAAACTCACTTTAACTTTTTAACTTTAGATCCCCGTGGCTGGAGTGAGATCCGATGGAGTGAACAAACATTAAATCAAAAAATGATTGCGGAGCCCTCAACTCACCTGGAATTAGTTGGCCATTCAATAAGTCATAGCAGAATACTTTGAAAACTTAAAATGATCATCGATCGCTCAACCTCAATCACTGCAAAGGCATTTTCTATTTCCGCAGTGTCAACTTTGAAACTCAACACTATTATCCGTCAAACGATACGAAGCAGCGTCAGCACCTAGATTCATCATACAAGATTTATGTTTCTTTTAATTCAATGCATTAAGCTGACTATAGCCGGTTACTTTAAAACATTCATCGAAAATTCAGTAAGCATCAGTAAGTTGAGATAAAATAATATAAAATGTAAAAATAAAAATAATAAAAATAAAAGGCTTCTGCTCTGATCTCAGACATCCAGAAAAAAACCAACAACAGAACTGACTTTCAAATAAGAATTTATTCAAAATAAAACAATGAAATTATTTCAAATATTCTCCATTGTTATTGAGAACTTCCGCCCATTTTACGGGCAGCTTTTGGATTCCTTTTTAGTAGTAGGCTTTTGGTTGTTGATCGAAAAACTTTTGTAGCCACTTTTTGACCGCATCGTCGGAATCGAAGTGTTCTCTGTGAAGCTCGTTGCTCATAGTCCGGAATAAATAGTAATCAGAAGGGGCAAATTTCGGACTATATGGGGGATGTGACCGAACTTTCCATCCAAGGCTGTTTATTTTGAAGCGTTTTCAATGTTACAACCCAATGCAATGGGCTCTCTTACTTTTTAGACATCTTTTTTCCTGTTTCATTCTCTTTGCTTTTTCTTTTTTATCTTTTCCTTCTTACTCTTCCTTTTTTTCATTTTCGTCATTTTTTTGCAAAATTGGGTAATTAAACCGAGCAGCGAGTGGTCGCCCTATGTGTGGGGGCCGTGGTCAGATTGGCCGACGAGACACACCAGAGGAACGCACAAAAGGTGTGACTTTCAGAAAGTTTGTTGTTTGCATTTTATTCAATACATGATATTTGAAAATTTGCTGTCATGTCTGACTCAACTTCCTTCCTTTTCGTTTTTTTCTTTACTCCACTGGGATTAGTGCGTGGAATTCGAGCCTAGTTTTTCAAAACCTCCCGATAAATACATAAAAATTTTTTAATTTTCTGCCGGTCTGGAACGCATGTTAGTCAACTAATAAAAAAATTTTCGAAAATTTGACCTTTGAAAGTGATTGTTGAGATTTTCGAGAACACGGTGAGTTTACGCATAAAATATGGCAAACTTTAATTGATTTGAAAAATCAATGAAAAAGAAATTGAAAAGGGCGGCCTTTCAACATCACAATCCTTCGAATGATTGATGAGTGATTGGTTGAAGATTTCCATTTAAAAATTAACGAATTAACTAGACAAAACCGGTCAGTAGATTTTTAGGCTGATGACTGAATACCTTACGCTTTCTACCCTTAGATTTTTTCCGGAGACTTCAAAAAGTGAGGAATAAACGGTGGTTTTTACTTAAAATTTGAATAAGCGGAACTTATAGTGGACCAGATGCCCGATGTTTACACAATTTTTGCAACTTTCTTTTTAAACACCTCAACACAAAGTCTTAGCAATTCTAGCAATTTTCAAGTGTTTCTTGGGTTTTTTCATCGAAAGGTAAAATAAGAAACTTTTTTGAAAGTAGCAAAAAAGCTTTCATAAAGAAAGAAGTAAGGGAAGTAGGGAAGGAAGTGATGGTAAGGAAGTAAAGAGGAAGATAGGAAGCAAGGAAAGGAAGTAACGAAAGTAAAATTTTAGTATTTTAAAATACTAAAATTAATACAAAAATTGTTCCATGGAACATTCTTTAGTACCTAAAGGTACTAAAGTATCACGGTTTTAGTCCCTTTAGGTACTAAAAAAATCGGAATTGATTCGAAAAAAATTGTACCACTTAATGGCTAATGCCATTAAGTGGCTGCCTTAAGGCTAATGCCTCTGGCCAGTACCCCGAAAATTGTACCGCTATGGTACAATTTTTGTATTAACATAATTGAAAACCGAAAATAACCGAATTGAAACCGAATTGAAACCTAACTAGAACCAAATCCAGTTCTCAATCGTATTGGAACCAAATTGGAACCGAATTGGAACCGGATTGGAACCGAATTGGAAACGAATTCGGTTCTCAATCGAATTGGAACAAATTCATTAGTATTTTCTGTGAATACAAATTGGCTAGGTTTTCTTGTTAGTACAAATTTACAAGATTTTCCTGTGAGTTCAAACTCACTAGGTTTTCCTGTGCATTGCATTCCTGTGCAAACGTTTCTTTATTACTTGATTTTCCTTGAAGTCAAAGTACACCTCAAAACGTGCATGTTCTTCAATGTTCCTTTGAAAATTCTGTGGCCTTCACAGTTTTACGGCTTATAAGTTTCACTTCATTAAGCATAATTTCGCTGAAGTTGTAATCTGTAAACAATATCTCCTTTGCTTCTAGGCTAATAATTAAAATTTTGAGCAAAATCCAAATAACACGTCACACAGAAGAAGGAGCAATAGAAAATAAGTAATAAATAAATAAGAAAACAAAATAAAAGCGATCGATTTATTTATGTCAAGTCCTGCCCCGTTTGCATATGGGATATCGAAAATGGATGGGTTGGATGAAATAAATGATAATGAAACAATAACAAAATAAAAAAAACTGCACAAAAAACGATAAAAACCTTTAAAAATTGATTATTTCCGATTGTAGTTGAACGTAGAAGGCGAAAAATTCTTTGTGGTGCGATAAAAGCATGTAAACACAATCCCGGCTCGAGTCAATGTTTCGTCGAAAAAATAGATAGTTCATGACACAAAGACAGTATCCGAGATGCTTTTCCAAGAGTTCGTTCGCCATTTGGATGACCTCTTGATTATTTTCTCCGTCAAATCGCTTCATTCCAGGGAATTGGGAAAGAAAATCGACGCTTCTAGACAAAATTTTAAATAATCTTTCGATAACTCCGCTTATCAACAATGATAAGAATGACCATGAAAAATTTCAACTCCGACCTACCAAAACGCGTAAAAAAGAATTGGAATCTCCTTTTAAAAGTAAAAAAGAAAATACAAAATTCTCGGCTTGTGCCGATTAGCTGAGTATCTTTAGCCAAAAAAGTATCCAGGTAAATATTATGTACCATTGGCAAATCTTTTTTTTTCTCTTTATACCCATTGGTAAATCTTCAGCAAAAAAGATATTCAGAAAAGGAGATCAGTTTTCTGGTCTTTTCTTACATTTTCCATTGAAAAGTGCTGGTTTCGCCCTTTTGAGAGTAATAACGGATTTTTTAGCGAATCTCTAGCTTTTCAACTCGAATAGTAAATCTATTGTATTTTTGATTATTTCTAACTATTCCGAAAGTCCGAGGAATTGCCGGAAATTGGACACTCGAACGAAAGTCAGAAAAATTTTTTTCTCGAGAAAAAGATTTCGCTACTTTCGCAAGAAATGAAGGTAGCGAAACGCTACTTTTGCGAGAAACGAAAGTAGCTGATGTCCTCCGTGAGGTAAAAATGAGAATGGAGGAGAGCGAAGAGGAGAGTTCTCCGTCGCTTCTCCGTCGGAGCCTAATACAACCTGGCCGCAACGTGGAGTCCCCCTATGCCCGCGCCTGGCTGCACCAGACCTGCGCCAATGAATCGGTAACTCGTTGACTTAAATGCATAATTTTCTCGTTGTAAAACCCTGGATAAAAATTTAACCCCTTTTAAAAATTTCTAAATTCTGGATAGAATTTAGAAAACTAGAAGTAAGTCTTTTAGTCCTGATAAAATTTCAGTGGTAATTCTAATATAGTATTTGAACATTTGATGTTCTAAGTAATCCTTTTTTTGGCAGAATGTTATTATACTATTGCCCAAGAACCCTTATAATCTCCTGACTTGGATTACCATTAACTAGTCTATTTTGGACCCAGGCTTCACTTGTCAAACTCAATTTTCTTTAGTAACAATGTTTAGCTTTTTGAAATATCACTTTATTTAGCGTAACTCTCCTACTCGGAAATAGAAGACGATGACGCCTTTTTGATTTGATTTCCTTTCGACATTGCCTTCCACTAGAAAACTGAGGAACGGCTTTGGGTTGACTGGTTGAACAGACATTCTCTGAAAACAAAATTAAAAACGAATTTAAATAGATAAAATGATACAAAGAGCCTTAAAAAGAAGGAGTCCTCGTAAATAAACAGGACGGTTTCACGGAATAATTTTTGGAAGAAAAGGATTCGAATACAAGACCGGCATATAACTCGGCGCTTTATGGAGGGACAGTATGGTTTTTTTCACGAGAGAAAAGAAAGGGTGACAGAAATATAAAGGCGTAAAAATGTAAGATTCGCTAATTCAAGTGCACGCGAAAAATAAAATAATTGCTTGACTGAACTTTTTTAAACCACTAGTAAGTTAAAGATTTTCAGCTAAATAATTAACGTCTACATTTTTTGAAATAAAATGTTTATGAGAGTGCATTTTGAGGAATTTTCGGCGCCCAACCTTTTTACGGGAGTGGGACAAATGCGGCCTTTTTTTGCGCACCCGGGACATTTCCGCACCTTTTTTGAGCGCACTTAGGACATTTCCGCACTATTTTTTTCGCACCCGGGATATTTGCCCTTTTTGTCCATTATAACAAGGACTGCCCAAGAACCACAGGATCACTTGGCTTCACTTTTTGTTTTTTTTTCCTGCTATTGGTCTGTAGCTTTAAAAATTAAATTAAAAAATTTGGGCGGGGGTACGGTAGCGCATCCACGCTTTGGAAAGTGCACCACGCCGCTTTCGCGCCAATCCCTTAAAACTACACGTTAATAGGAATCTAACAAAACGATTATATGGGTCTAGGGCAGTCCTTGTTATAATGGGCGAAAAGGTGCGCAAATGTCTCGGGTGCGCAAAAAAAGGTCGCATTTGTCCCACTCCCCCTTTTACACTTTTTTTAAGCATTTTGTTTTGTTTTGGTGATACTAGCTCAACGCCCCTTTCTTCATCTCATTATTTTACCTCTTTTTCGTCATAAAAGCATACAAAATCATTTAAGCAATTTTTTCAAGAGGGCGAGACTGGCTTACCCCATCCTCCACTCAAAATTTTGCTCATTTTGTACAATGTGATAGAGCCGGATTTGAAGATTGAGGTATATTTTAAGTTTTCAAATAGATTTTAGTCATTAAGCAATTTATTTTGGTACTTTGGTATTTGGGAGGGGCCACTTTTATCCTGGCTTCGTTGGATTCAATGTTTTGAGTGGTTGTATTGATACCTTTTACCTATTCTATGGTAATCAAATATGCTTAATAAATTGCTGACTCTTTAGCAAATTTTGGTAATGCTCGCCTAACGTCATGTAATTTAACCACCAAACGCTACCCCAAAGCTGCTTAGACTTGAAAATCAAATATAAACGGCAATATGAAACTTGGTACATGTTGCAAATGCTCTAAAAGTATAGGGATATTTGATTACGCTAAGATAGGTAGTTAAAAGGCATTGATATACAACGACTCAAAACATTAGATCCAACTAAGCCGGGATAAAAGTGGCCCCTCCCAAATACCAAAGTACCAAAATAAATTGCCTAATGACTAATATCTATTTGAAAACTTAAAATCTACCTCAATCTTCAAATCCGGCTCTATCACATTGTACAAGATGAGCTTTTTATCCTTCTCGCAATGACGAAGGATCATCATCTTGAAACGATGCCGCATGCTTTTTGTCGAAAACCAAGACGCATCTCTGCGCTTGTCCGTCCGGCTTAGAAGTTGTGAAAAGCCAATTTTCACAACGTTTGGTTTTGGCTTTATCCATTGCAGTCAATCTAAAGAAATGCTAATTAGAATTAAAGTAAACTACAAACCGAATAGAATATAAGAGCAAAGGAGAAAATTGCTAAAAGAATAATAACCAAATTACTTTTTGAATTACAATTTGGCATTGTGAAATAAGCGGACCTTTAAAACTATTGGGTTGGGGACTATGACTCGGCGCCGAAAATCAAAAAAATGTCTAAAACTTCTATTCGACTTCGTCAAATAATATGCGTTTGATATCAGTAGAATGGTTAACTAATTCTCTACAAAACGACATTTAAAAGAAAATTCAAACAGCGCCTCCGCTCAAGAAAAAGCCATTTTTTCACAAAAACTACAAACTGTGATCTAGAAAAAACCATTGGTGGGATCTTCCTGCAAATTTGGCAACTTAAGTAATTGAATGTGCTCCATCTTTTTTATATAAACACCAAAGAAGGTTTATGTGAAAGAAACTGTTCAAATGATGAGTCGGGCTCTTTGCCATTTTGACTAGCTGTGTTTGGGAGTCCATAAACTCCACGAAAGCAAAGCTTTGTGGAATCTCTCAAAAGTCATTTTGTAGAGAAATAGTGGATCCTTTTGATGAAACCAAACGTATATTTAAAGAAGGCTTTATGTGTGCAAAAAGTCCCTTTAAAGTTTGGCGCCGAGTCATAGTCCCCAACCCAATAAATAAAATTAAAATTATTTGGAAGAAAGATTAAAGTATCTAGGAAGAAATTAATTAATAAGCTAATGTTTTGTACGCCGAAAATTTCTCCAAATGCCCTCTCATAAGCATTTTATTTTTAAAAATCTAGACGTTCATTATTTAGCTGAATATCTTTAACTCACTTCTAGTGGTTTAAAAAAGTTCAGTCGAGCAATTATTTTATTTTTCGCGTGCTCTTGAATTAGCCAATCTTACATTTTTACGCCTTTATATTTCTGTCACCCTTTCTTTTCTCTCGTGAAAAAACCATACTGTCCCTCCATAAAGCGCCTAGTTATATGGCGATCTTGTATTCGAATCCTTTTCTTCCAAAAATTATTCCGAAGAACCGTTCTTTATATTTACGAGGACTCCTTCTTTTTAAGGCTCTTTTTTTTATCTACTCAAATTTGTTTTTGATTTTGTTTTCAGAGAATGTCTGTTCAACCAGTCAACCCAAAGCCGTTCCTCAATGGACTCGCCGGAAAGCCAGTTGTGTGCAGATTGAAGTGGGGAATGGAATATCGAGGCGTCCTCATCTCGGTCGACGGTTACATGAATGTCCAGGTTAGGTTGTCTTTGTGTAATGTTTTTATGGCATAGCTTAAAGCCAGTTTGGCGAGGTGAGTTCTGAATTTTGTTAGTTTTTATGTCGCTTGTGAACAGAGAGATATATGACGAGTAAGCTTGCTTAGGCCTAGGCATTCGCAAATAAATTTTTTATCTTTTAGATGGCTAACGCGGAGGAATACATTGATGGAACAAACACTGGAGCTTTGGGAGAAATTTTAATAAGGTGATTAATGTGACTTTTGTCTAGTTTGTTTAAATCTAGGTGCAACAACATCCTCTACATCGGAGGCGCCGAAGACTCGGAGGGTTGATCGCCTGGTTTTCATTATTTATCATTTTGCTAACTTGTTTAGTGTGTAACGTTATTATTGATCTCGTCCGTATTTTTATGAATAAAGTTTGATTTGCTGAGTTGATTATATTAACGGTTCATGGTGCATGAATCAGGTTTTCCAGAGGACGAGTGCATTGGCGGGTTGGTTGATTTAAGGCTTTTGATAGCCAAAGCCAAATCTCTTTAGTAACGAAAAGTCGCCAGAGCCAGAGCTCGGAAAAAAAGGCCATGAACGTTCACCAGAAAGACGCAGAGGTGGCGACCGCTCACCGAAAAGGCGGAGACGGTTAGTTTTAAAGATTGTCTTGGTTTACGGCGGATTTAGGTCACCATCTCCTAAACGTAAAGCTTCTCCAGAAAGGCGAAGACGGTAATAGAGCTTTGCACCTTTTTTGATGAAAATTTTTTAGATCTCTATCACCAGAGCGTCATGCTAGTCCTGAACGGCGGAAACGGTTAATTTAACCTGAGTTGCATTCAGTATTAGTGATTTAGGTCGCTAACGCCAAAACGTGCTCGACGTCAAGAACCACCAGAAAAGTCAAAAGAAAATGAAGCTCCTCAAAAAGTATACAAGAAAACTTTGTTGAAGTAAATACATTTTAGGAAAAGAAAAAGCCTGTTGATTTATTGCGTTCTCGCACGAGAGGTGCATACATCCCACCAGCGAAGCTGAAGTTGATGCAAGGACAAATCCAGGTAATGCATCAAATGGTAACGTGGCCACAGAAAAATTTAGGATAAATCGGGTGACAACTTCCACGATTGAATTGGGAGCGTCTGAAGAAAAAGATCCACGGTCTCGTCTCGTCAATAAAGTCAACGCCAGCAATCTTGTCGGCATTGTGCGAGGGCTTCTTCAGGAAAACAGTATCCGTGGAAAATTTGTTTTTTAGCATTTTCTCAAGTAAACAAAATTTCAGGGGTTTGCTGACTCGATCGATAATTCAAGCACAAGTCTTTTCTCTAACATTGTCACATGAATACGTTGTTTTGGTTGGAAGGATTAATTCCAAGTTTCCTGTTATTGGTGAATGGACACACTTCAGTATCTTCACAGTTCTAGGCTTTAGAAATTATGTATTTAGGCGTTTGATTGTGCAGTTCAAGCGATCTTCTCGTCGAAACTACAAAGCAACAACGGTGACTGTCAGTAAATTTCTCGCACATTTGATCAATCAAGAAGTGGTATGCTGTTTTTCTATGAATATGAATTTAATTGAATTCGATGCATATTTAGGCTCACGAGTTGCTTGCTCGTGTTCTCAAACTATGCTGTGACACCCAGGATTTATGAAATTTAAGTTCTCGAAAGGGTTTTCTTTGAAAATTGGCCCAAACAAGGCCATATCGAAATCCTGTGATACCCGGGATTCGGAAAATTTGCAGAATTTTGAAAACTTTGTTCTCAAACTCTGCTGTGCCTGGATGTCCAGGATTTATGAAATTTGCTTTTGATGCTTAAAACACCAACGGAAGATTCAGTGGAAGTGTGTATTGCTTTTCTGGAAGAATGTGGCGCGAAACTGACAGAGGTTTGCTTTATTTAGAAACGCTTATTGAGAAATGGTTTGTTAGATTGCTCCGCGTGCCTTGGACAATGTTTTCTCAAGACTTCGAAACAATCTTGCTGAAGCACAATTGGATTCACGTATTCGTTATATGATTGAAACTGCAATGGCAATTCGGAGAGATAAATTTGCGGTCAGTTAATAGTTCTATTGCCTCGCGTAGTTTATTCTTTAAGAACTACCCAGCTTTAGTTGATGAACTCGATCTTATTTCGGAAGAGGACCAAATTACACATACCCTTTCCCTTGAAGATTCTACTGATCCGGAAAATATGCTTAGTGGGTCAACTAAAAAATTTAATTTTCAATCAACTTGGGTTTCAAACAAACTTTATAGGCATTTTCAAATTGGATACTGATTTTGAGAAACATGAAGCTTCTTTCAACGAGCTCCGTGAACAAATCATTGGTGACGCCGGTGAAAGTGAAGAGGAATCAAAGGAAAAGGACGAGGATGAAGAAGGTGACGACGAGGTAGCTGCAAACGGTAGACATTCAATTTTATCGATTTAAATTTTAGAAAACTTCAGACGAATCTAATGCAATATTTAAATACTTAATTCAGCTCAGCCTCAACAAATGGAAATCATTGACAACACTGAGCAAAATCTCGTTGCTTTCGTCGCGAAGTTTGCTTGACAATTCAATCATCGCTCGGCTATCAAGAGGCCACTCACAAACTTCTCAAAATGGGTTGCGAGCCAGAATTGGAGGTTGGGCTTATTGATAGACTCTGTCAACAAAAATTATAGACGCACCCTGTTTTTTGCTAGTTTTTGAACCAGGTATAAGTGCTAGTCCAGTGAAAAGTATTTTTTAGTTTCTTTAATGTAAAAAGACAACCCATGCAAAATTTCAAGTCATGTCACTCATCCAAAGTACTTTATCGTACAAAAAACGTTTTATCAGCTGTCAAAAAATTATAGGATTTTTTGACAGAGTGTATAAAACCTTTTTAGCTCTTTCCAATTACTAGGTACTTTAACCGTGGAACCCGCTTTTCTTAAATTTAAGGTATCTAGTGATAGAAAAGAACCACATTTTTTTTTCATTTTAGCCGGAACCCATTCACATGCTCGTTGATTGTTGTGCACAGCAACGTACTTATGAAAGGTTTTATGGACTTCTCTGCGAGCGTTTTTGTCGGCTGAAACGTGAATTTGAAGTTATTCTCAAAGGTATATGACTATTTTTTTTTTTAGGCTGCTTCTGAGACGATAGCTCGTGAGACTTATCAAACTATCCATCACTTTGATATTACGAGGCTGAGGTATATGGCTCGTTTAATCACTCATTTGCTTTTTACAAATGCCTTTACTTGGGATGTAAGTCTTTATGCGAATATTAACTTTTTCGTATCCAAATTTAAAGTGTTCAAATTTAGGTTTTGAGCGAAATCGATTTGAACGAGAATGGGACAACTTCTTCGGGCAGGATTTACATCAAAACCATTCTCCTTGAATTGGCTCAAATGGGACTTCCAAAGCTGTATAAAAGAATCTGTGATCCGTAAATTTAGAGATCTTCTAGAATTCAATAATCTTTAGTACAGTGCAACATGCGTTTGAGGGACTTTTTCCTCGGAACAACCCAGCCGATACTCGCTTCGCCATCAATTTCTTCACATTAATCGGTCTTGGTGGACTGACGTAAGAAAGATTTGAGAAAGCTAGTAAGTGTATAAATTTTAGGGTGGATCTTCGCGAGTTTTTGTTAAAAAGGCGGAAAGAGGAAGAGATCTGACTCCGAATCAAGCTCTGAATTCTCTTCATCATCATCCGACGATGACAGCGACGGTGACTCTGGTACTATTTCTTCAAGCTCGTCAGATTCGGATTCAGGTGATGATTAGTAATTTTTATACTTATTGCATACTTTTTTATACAGTGCCGAAGCCAAGCGAAGCGTGAAAACAGTCATCATCAGCTTCTTTGAGTAAGTGTCCAGCCTAGATTTATCAGAACGCAGTATAAAAAAGGCACCGTTTTGTTAAGAATTCTTCAAGAATGCTTCATGACTCCTCAAGATCTAAAGGCGAATGACTTGTTTTAATTTCCTTGGAAATGGAAATGTTCTTGGAGCAGAGGAAAGCCACCGATCTCAACAAATGTTTGTTTCTCCGAGAATTGGAAAGAATCTGTATCGAAAGTTCTGGGGGAATCGATGGAAATCATTTGATAATCTCTTTCGGGGAGCACAACAAATACGGACGATTGGAGAATCAATTCCTGTTCTCAACGAACACCATTACGGCTCATCTTTCCAAAAAAAATCGTGACATTGAGCCGTCACATTCAGTCGAGTAATTATTTTATTTTTCGCGTGCTCTTGAATTAGCCAACCTTACATTTTTCAGAACAAAAGGCAAACAAGAAAAGTCTAGTTTCAGATCTATTGAGTCAGTCAATCAGTCAATTATTTTCCACAAAGAGCCTGCCATTTCGAAAAAGACATTACTGTGGGGAATAGCCAATATAAAAGCTCTCTAATCCTGGTAGTGTGAATATTGGTAAATTCTTGAGGAAATCCTTCTATTTCTCGCGTCCTCATTCTATTTCTTGCCTCAAATCATTGTTGTTTTGTAGCAGTTTTCGTTTTAATAAGAAACCCAATTTTGCTTGGCAACAAGTTTCTTCTTTGATTTGGTCTTCTCTCATCAATTCTGCTTCTTTAGTAGCTGTTTCCTTTAATTTTCACTTGTTGTTCGAGAAAATTCAGTCAATTTGTAGGCATCCAATCGTCTAGCAACCGAAATGGACAATCACTCGAATTCCCAACTCGGAGCCGATTTGTGGGTTTTTCGCCAAATCTTTGCTGCTATCCAAAACAGTCTTTAATTTAATCGAAGAGTTTAGGGAAGAAATGAAAAAGGAGAGATGATTTAGTTTGAGTCTTTAATCAATAAACATGGGTTTGAGGGACTTTTTCCTCGGGACAACCCAGCCAATACTCGCTTCGCCATCAATTTCTTCACATTAATCGGTCTTGGTAGACGGACGTAAGAAAGATTTGAGAAAGCTAATAAGTATATAAATTTTAGGAAGAAATCTGACTTTTAGGAGATGGGGATATGCTCAGAAGTATGTTTGAAGAGATTCTGCAATTCAGCTGCGGAAATAGGAAGGATAGAAGGGAGGGTCGTTTCGAAGTTTGCTGTGCGAGTTAAAAAGTTCACTCTGAAAATATTCTCCTTTTCATAAAGATACTGAGATTTAGTACCTTTTGATATTGAGTGTGTGCCTGTTACCATGTTCTCATCTCAGTTTTTAGCTATAGATAGAGGAGAGGGGAGTAATGGATTAATCATCATCGGGATCAGGGGAAAATATCGGATTTGCAATTGACTCCTCTCTAATGAAGAAAAATTGGGTGTTGGTCAATGGGTTAAGAGAGAAGGGCCAAGGGCCAAAAGGCGGGTTTGATTGAAAGTTCTTGGATAAATCTAGCAAGATTATCAAGACACCAAATCACCCGAGATTCAAAGTGATAGTTGTCTGAAGCTAAGACAATATATACAACAAAACAACAAAAATTAGGATTCTCAAGAATTCGTCGTGTCTCACGGTTCACCTACATAAAACCTTTGACAGGAAGCTTAGTTAGAAAGTTTTTGAACTTGATGATAGTGGAGATGCGCTGTTAAAATATGTAATCAACTCCGCGTTTTCTCACTCACCAACTTCACACGAACCGACGGCTTTCTTTTTCCCGAAATGCTACTTTTTTTTGCACGAAGTTCTATTCGTAGCGATTCTTTCAACGGCTTAATGAGTCAATCGCTTTCCTAAACGATTTCAGAGCTCTCAAAAGCCCTTTTCCGTAAAAAACAATTGTTTAGCGCATCGTCGCCTCATTCGTACTTCCCATTTCCCCGAATTCAAAACTAATCAACCAATTCAGCGGAATGGGTGTGATGGCCGTTGGTCTATTCATCACGATTCTCCTTCTTTTCCATCAAATTTCATCGTCAACCGATCAAGTGGATCCATCCACGTATTCTTTTCCCTTCAAATAGCTAAGTTGTCAACCATTCAGATCTCCGAATGTTCGAGATGAGATTCTGCTTCGTGATCGTCGTACTCTGAAGTTGGTCAGAAAGAGATTTATCGATGATCTTAGTTTTCAGCAGTAAAAAGGATTGTCCGGATACCGTCCGTTTGAGATCTTGTCAAAGAAATTTATTGGTTTTTTGGGAGAAGAGCGAAATTGATAGAATAAACAAGAAAGAGGCTTGAGTGTCTCAATGACAAGACTTTTCAGGAATCAAACCGAATCAAAACTCGTCGAGGCTCGAGGAAAAATCTGCGGACTCGAGACCGAAATGTAGGCGAAATGCACAAATCTTGAAGAATTCAGGCTCATCTTTTTCAGTCAATGTGAACAAAAGGAAAGAAGTGATGAGTTCACAAAGATCAACTCAAAAATCTCGTAAAGTGATGATCGATTGACGAAGATTGGTGCTGATTTGAAAGCCGAGATGTGAGTCTTGAAAACCCTTAAAGAAACATCTGAGGATGAGACACTTCTAGAGATTCCAAAGTCACCGAAATGTCAAGGAACATCTCCACGATAGTAGGCCAAATTGAAGTTCTGGAAAAGTAAAGTAAAGGCATTACTGTAAGGAATAGCCACTAATAAAAGTACACGAATCCTGGTAGTCTGAATATTGGCAAATTATAGAGGAAATCCTTGCGTCCTCATTCTATTTCTTGCCCCAAATCATTGTTGTTTTGTAGCCGTTTTCGTTTTCAGTTTTCGCTGAAATGAATATTGATTGTTTTTGGTTGAGAACTGATGACTAAACGAATCGGGCATTCCCCTCCTTTCCCTTTCTTTTCCGTGATAAGAAATCCCAATTTTGCTTGGCAACAAATTTCTTGTTTGATTTGGTCTTCTCTCATCAATTATGCCTCTTTAGTAGCTGTTTCCTTTAATTTTCAATTGTTCTTCAAGAAAATTCAGTCATTTTGTAGGCATCCAACGGTCTAGGAACCGAAATGGACAATCTCTCGAATCCCCAACGCGAAGCCGAACTGTGGTTTTTTCGCCAAATTTTTGCTTCTATCAAAAACCGTCTTTAATTTAATTGAAGAGTTTAGAGAAGAAATGAAAAAGGAGATGAGTCAATTGACATCAAAAATGGCTCAAATCAAGGCGTATGTAATGGGGGAAAACGCGAAGTTGGAGGCCGATTTGGTTGACGAAAGGGAGAGAAATCGAGAATTGGAAAGGAAAATCGCCGAGGCGAAAAGGAAGAACGACGATCTCGAAGCACAATTGTACTAATTTTGCGATTTTGTTTTTTTGAGAAGCTCAAAGTAAAATATAAAATGCGAACTTTTTTCAGAAGAACGGAAGTGAGAGACGGAAAAGCCAAGATTGGAGAGCTCGAAGAGGAAATCACCGCGTTGCAGAGCAAGAACTCTGATCTCGAAACCCAAATGTGAGTCTATTTGGGATCTCTGGTGGACTGTGACTTTGATCAAGAGGTTTTATGCAGGCAGATTTATGCGTTTTTTTAGAAACGATCAAAATACGGGAGTGAGAGACGAAAAAGCCAAGATTGAAGAGCTCGAGGGGAAAATCAAGGCGTTGCAGAGCAGGAACTCTGGCTTCGAAACCCAAATGTGAGTTTATTTGGTATCACTTCTCGACTGAGATTTGGGAAAGTAGTTTCAGATTTGTGAGTTTTTTTAAGGAAAAGGATTGGGTATTTGTCTGAAAGTCTTAAGTAAAGTTTTTCGAAGAAATTCAGAAATCGAACGAGAAAATACAACTCAACATAAAATATAGATAAAAATCGAACTGTTTTTAGAAGAACTCAAAATACCGAAGTCAGAGACGGCAAAGCCAAGATTGGAGAGCTCGAAGGGAAAATCAACGCGTTGCAGAGCAAGAACTCTGACCTTGGAACCCAAATGTGAGTCTATTTGGTATCTCTTGTCGACTGAGACTTGAGGAAACAGTTTTTTTTTACTCCCAAACACCTATTCCACTCAATCCAATCAATTCCTCTCTAGACAATTTGAAAGGATCAAAACAGTCGAAATCGCGAAGTTGCAGGCAGACTTGTGAGTTTTTTAAGTAACGATTGAGTCTTGGTCTAAAAACTAAAACAGAACTCCTTTTAGAGCAACGAAAATCACTGAATTGATGGCTCAAATGTGAGTTCATCTCTTGTCGACTGAGACTTAAGAAAACAGTTTTTTCATTTCCCAAACACCCATTCCACTCTATCCAACCAATTCCTCTTTAGACAATTGGAAAGGAAAAACAAAACGGCCGAAATCGCGAAGTTGCAGGCGAATTTGTGAGTTTTTTTTAAGGAAATAGACTGAGTCTTTTTCTAAAAAATCTGGAGTAAAGTTTTTCGAAGAAATTCAGAGAAGAAATATAAAATGCGAACTTTTTTCAGAAGAACGGAAGTGAGAGACGGAAAAGCCAAGATTGGAGAGCTCGAAGGGAAAATCAACGCGTTGCAGAGCAAGAACTCTGGCCTCGAAACCCAATTGTGAGTTTATTTGCTATTTCTTGTCGACTGAGATTTGAGAAAACAATTTTTTTGACTCGCAAAACACCCATTCCACTCAATTCAATCACTTGCTTTAAACGATTGAGTATTTGTCTAAAAAATCTGGAGTAAATTTTTCCGAAGAGATTCAGAAATCAAACGTTGACCTTCGTGGATCGTGATGGATGGTCGTATTTGGCAAAAACCGCTTCTTGGTACAAGGTTTGATGGATGTTGTGAACCAGGATTATCTTCATCTCAAGGTTATCGATCAATATATGACATTCGATCAAGCCGTGGCATATTGTGCGAGTCGAAAGATCCATTTAGTCTCAATTCACAGTCAGGAAGAGAACCATTTTGTTTGGAAACTCGGTAAGAAATCGAAATTATTCAATTCTGAAAATTCAGGGTTTTTGTAGAAATTTATGCTTTATAAACCAAAAACAACCGATATTTATTTCAGCGGAAACTTTTCATTCGGATTCTTGGTTCTGGATCGGATTGAAGGTTGAACATTTCTTATCGAAAAAAATAAATAAATAGAAAGTAATAATTCTTTCAGCGATTATCGGAAGGCTCTTTGTTAAGACATGATTCGTTTTGACTGATAGTTCTTTGACAGAAATCTGAAATGATAGAGACTGATAGAAATCTAATTTGAATTGAAAAATTAGAATAGTGTTAAACTGGAAAAAAAATTTGGTTGAAATATCAACAGTCAAACATCAAAACTCCTTGATTCTGGTTTCACTTGGAAAATAATTTCAATAATAAGAAAAGAAAAAAGAAATCTCGATGTCTGAACATAAAAATTTCTTTATTCAGAGAAATCCGAACAAAGGAAATGCTTTTGAATGGACGGATGGAAGGGCGGTGGATTTCACGAATTGGTATCCGGGAGAACCAGCTTCGAGCACCCACGCTAGGGTGAGGTTTTCAACGTGAAATCATCAATATTTATTCCAATTTCCAATGCATAATTAATCCAAAAATCTTTCGATCAATCAGAGGAGGTTTTTTGTGTAAAATAACGCAAAGTGTTTTATCAAAGGATTTCCATCAGAAATGAACACATTTCAGCTTCGGAGCCACGATGGGAAATGGGTGGTCTGGTCTCCTACCGATCAGCGTCCTTTTATCTGCAAAATGAGCTCTCAATTCTCATAAATGCTTTGTGTTCTTTTCTGTGGACAAAAACCAATAAATCCGATCTTATTCAATCTTCTGAAAACACACAACTGCATATTATCTTTTTCTTTATAGCTGAATTGTTTGTTCAAAATCTCATATAAAAGTTTTCCCAAAAAATTCCGCCTGAAGCTGCAAGTATTTTGCTCTCTCGTCGCTCCTGAATAGACTATTAGATAAACGTGGTGAACATCAATGGACATCAGCATGAGGAAACTGACAATTCTTCGTGAGGGTCGCTCTTCTCGCCCTTCAACTCGTCGATTTGTCTTTGATTTTTGTTCCTGAGGTTCTCCAAAATTCGATTTTTGCTTTTTTCGACTCACTGTTGGTTCTGTAGGCGGAGTTTTTTGTTTTTTTTTGGGTGATGTTAACGATTAAGGAAGTAGATAATGTATGTATGTATTGTAGATATAATGAGCTGTGAATGTCTTTATAGTCAAAAAACGAATGAAACCCCATTTTCAAATGAGATTTGTTCGATTAAATCATCTAGCTATGTACATATCACTACATTAAACTCTTTAGACAAGTTTTCTTGCAAAATGGTCGACTATATAAGGTGCCTGTTGTGTGATGTCAAACTGAAAGCAATCACAATGGATTTCATTCGAAATTCCCCATTCATTTGCCTCGTGATGTTCTCGGCGACGTTTGCAAAGAATTACGTGTAGCTAAGCGAATTTCTTGGTCCAAATCTAAAATCTCTTTGAGGCACGAGTAGCGAGTGAAGGGGTCCGGCAAGAGAGATGCTGTTCGAAAATCGCTCTGAGTTTAACAAAGATCTCTTGTCAATCAAAGGAGTCCCGATTAGTCCAAATTAACTAGAATAACGGCATAGATCGAAAGCTCGGCGTTCAGTGGTTCGATTGCAAAAGGATCAATTTGTTATCGTTTTCCAGATTAGCTCAAGTGCCTAAAGATTAGGAACAACTCTAAATAAAGCGAAGTTTTGATGGAGATCACAAAAGACAGGAACTTGTGTGGGCTTGAATGAAAACTTTATTATTGGGGGTAGTTATTAAATGATCTAATGAAGAGGGATGCTTTCAAACAATGGTCATCAATCACTTTCTTTAGAAGTCGCCATTCTTGAAGTATCCCGAATCGTTTTCGTTCGCTGAAATAAATATCGATTGTTTTGGCTCATAAAGCATAAATTTCTACGAAAACCATGAATTTTCAGAATTGAATCGTTTCCATTTCTTACCGAGTTTCCAAACAAAATCGTGCTCTTCCTGACTGTGAATTGAGACTAAATGGACCTTTCGACTCGCACAATCTGCCACGGCTTGATCGAATGTCATATATTGATCGATAACCTTGAGATGAAGATAATCCTGGTTCACAACATCCATCAAACCTTGTACCAAGAAGCGGTTTTTGCCAAATACACCCATCCATTCAGATCCAAGAAAGTCATCGTTCGATTTCTGAATTTCTTCGAAAAACTTTACTCCAGATTTTTTAGACAAAGACTCAATCGCTACTTAAAAAAACATTAAAAATCTGCCCGCAACTTCATGATTTCGGCCGTTTTGTTTTCCCTTTCAAATTGCCTAAAGGGGAATTGATCGGGTTAATTGGAATGGGTGTTTCGGGTGTCAAAAAAACTGTTTTCTCAGATCGCAGTCGACAAGAGATACCAAATAAACTCACATTTGGGTTTCGAGGCCAGAGTTTTTGCTCTGCACGGCGGTGATTTTCACTTCGAGCTCGGCTTTTTCGTCTCTCACTTCCGCATTTTGAACTCTTCTGAAAAAAGTCCGATTTTTATCGATATTTAATGTTGAGCCCGTCTAAAAAGAAATCACAAACTTAGTACAATAATGCTTCGAGATCGTCGTCCTTCCTTTTCGTCTCGGCGATTTTCCTTTCCAATTCTCGACCAATTCGGGTATGTGTAATTTGGTCCTCTTCCGAAATAAGATCAAGTTCATCAATTAAAGCTGGGTAGTCTTTAAAAAGTAAACTTTGCCAAGCAATAGAACTAAAAAGTGACCGCAAATTTATCTCTCTGAATTGCCATTGCAGTTTCAATCATATAACGAATACGTGAATCCAATTGTGCTTCAGCAAAATTGTTTCGAAGTCTTGAGAAAACATTGTCCAAGGCACGCGGGGCAATCTAACAAATCATTTCTCAATAAGCGCTTCTACATAAAGCAAACCTCTGTCAGTTTCGCGCCACATTCTTTCAGAAAAGCAATACACACTTCCACTGAATCTTCCGTTGGTGTTTTCAGCATCAAAAGCATGATCTCAAGAGCAAGCAACTCGTGAGCCTAAATATGCATCGAATTCATATTCAAAGAAAAACAGCATACCATTTGTTGATTGATCAAATGTGCGATGTCGAAAATGTCAAAAATTTACTGATCACCGTTGTTGCTTTGTCGTCTCCACGGAAAGGTAGCTTGAACTGCACAATCAAACGCCTAAATGCATAATTTCTAAAGTCCAAAACCGTGAAACATACTTAAGTGTGTCAATTCACCAATAACAGAAAAGTTGGAATTAATCACACCAACCAAACCAGCGTATACATGTGGAAATGTTGGAGAAACGCTTGTGCTTGAATTATCGATCGAGTCAGCAAATCCCTAAAATTTTGTTTACTTGAGAAAATGCTAAAAAACAAACTTTCCGCGGATACTGTTTTCTTGAAGAAGCTCTCGCACAATTCCGACAAGATTGCTGGGGTTGACCTTGTTGACGGGACCCTAGATCTTTTTCTTAAGACACCCCCAATTCAATCGTTGAAATTGCTCACGCGATCTATCCTAAATTTTTTCTGTGGCCACGTTATCATTTGATACATTACCTGGATTTGTCCTTGCATCAACTTCAGTTTCGCTGGCGGGATGTATGGTCCTCCAGTGCGAGAACGCAATAAATCAACAAGTTTTTTTTCCTAAATGTATTTACTTCAACAAAGTCTTCTTGTATACCTTTGAGGAGCTTCATTTTCTTTTTTCTTTTCTGGTGATTCTTCACGTCGAGGAAGTTTCGCCGTCAGCGCCCTAAATGACTTCCTTCTAATTCGGATGTAAACTTTTCAGTTTATAGGTATTGCGTTTGATTCATGCAGCATGAAGCGTTAATGTAATTAACTCAAAAATTAAACTTTATTGATAAAAATACGGAAGAGATCAATAATAACGTTACACACTCAACAAGTTAGCAAAATAATAATGAAAATGACAAATAATGAAAACTAGACGATCAACTTTCCGAGTCTTCGGCGCCTCCGATGTAGAGGATGTTGTTGCACCTAGATTTAAACAAATTAGACAAAGGTCACATTAATCACCTTATTAACCTTTCTCCCAAAGCTCCAGTGTTTGTTCCCTCAATGTATTCCTCCGCGTTAGCCATCTAAAAGATAAAAAGTTTATTTGTGAATGCCTAGATCTACGCAAGCTTACTCGGCATATATCTGACTGTTCACAAGCGACATAAAAGCTAACAAAATTCAGAACGTACCTCCCCAAACTCGCTTTAGGCTACGCCATAAAAACTTTACACAAAGACAACCTCACCTGGACATTCATGTAACCGCAAGCCGAGATGAGGACGCCTCGATATTCCATTCCCCACTACAATCTGCACACAACTGGCTTTCCGGGGAGTCCATTGAGGAACGGCTTTGGGTTGACTGGTTGAACAGACATTCTCTGAAAACAAAATCAAAAATGAATTTGAGTAGATAAAAAAAAAGAGCCTTAAAAAGAAGGAGTCCTCGTAAATATAAAGAACGGTTCTTCGGAATAATTTTTGAAAGAAAAGGATTCGAATACCAGACAGGCGTATAACTAGGCGCCTTATGGAGGGACAGGGTGGTTTTTGCACCAGAGAAGAGAACGGGTGGCAGAAATATAAAGGCGTAAAAATGTAGATTGGCTAATTCAAGAGCACGCGAAAAATAAAATAATTGCTCGACTGAAGTTTTTTAAACCACTAGAAGTAAGTTAAAGATATTCAGCCAAATAATTGACGTCTATATTTTTTGAAATAAATGCATTTTCAATCATATAACGAATACGTGAATCCAATTGTGCTTCAGCAAGATTGTTTCAAAGTCTTGAGAAAACATTGTCCAAGGCATGCGGGGCAATCTAACAAATCATTTCTCAATAAGCCTTTCTAAATAAAGCAAACCTCTGTCAGTTTTGCGACACATTCTTTCAGAAAAGTAATACACACTTCCACTGAATCTTCCGTTGGTGTTTTAAGCATCAAAAGCTTGATCTCAGGAGCAAGCAACTCGTGAGCCTAAATATGCATCGAATTCATATTCAAAGAAAAACAGCATACCACTTGTTGATTGATCAAATGTGCGAGAAATTTACTGGCAGTCACCGTTGTTGCTTTGTTGTTTTGACGAAAATATAGCTTGAACTGCACAATCAAACGCCTAAATACATAATTTCTAAAGCCTAAAACTGTGAAACATACTTAAATGTCAATTCACCAATAACAGGAAACTTGGAATCATTCATTCCATCAGCGTCACCATGTGAAAATGTTGGAGAAAAGGCTTGTGCTTGAATTATCGATCGAGTCAGCAAACCCCTAAAATTTTGTTTACTTGAGAAAATGCTAAAAAACAAACTTTCCACGGATATTGCTTTCTTGAAGAAGCTCTCGCACAATTCCGACAAGATTGCTGGCGTTGACTTTATTGACGAGACGAGACCGTGGATCTTTTTCTTCAGACGCTCCCAATTCAACCGTTGAAGTTGCTCAACCGATTTATCCTAAATTTTTCTGTGGCCACGTTATCATTTGATGCATTACCTGAATTTGCTCTTGCATCAACTTCAGCTTCGCTGGTGCGATGTATGTGCCTCCAGTGCGAGAACGCATTAAATCAAAAGGCTCTTTATTTTCCTAAAATGTATTTACTTCAACAAAGTTTTCTTGTATACTTTTTGAGGAGCTTCATTTTCTTTTGGTTTTTCTGGTGATTCTTCACGTCGAGCACGTTTTGGCGTTAGCGACCTAAATCACTAATACTGAATGCAACCCAGGTTAAACTAAACGTTTCCGCCGCTCAGGACTGGCATCACGCTTTGGTGACAGAGATCTAAATAATTTTCATGAAAAAAGGTGCAAAGCTCTATTACCGTCTTCGCCTTTCTGGAGAAGCTTTATGTTTAGGATATGGTGACCTAAATCAGCTGTAAACCAAGCCAATCTTTAAAACTAACCGTCTCCGCCTTTTCGGTGAGCGGTCGCCACCTCTGCGTCTTTCTGGTGAACGTTCATGGCCTTTTTTCCGAGCTTTTTTCAGAGACAAGTACTTTCTAAATTTCGAACCTACTAGCGTCATTACTACAGCAACAATTAGCATAATTCAAAAAACATACTTTTCTGCTATTTCTCCTTTTTCTGCTTCTCTGCTATTTTTCCGAGCTCTGGCTCTGGCGACTTTTCGTTACTAAAGAGATTTGGCTTTGGCTATCAAAAGCTTCTAATCAACCAACCTGCCAATGTACTCGTCCTCTGGAGATCCTTCCCGGAGCCAGATGGAGTCCCTGGAGCGGCCCATCTTAAACTACCTAAATGTTTCATCGAGAGAAAACTGAGTTCTGATAAGTGCCTCATACAACAGCAACAACATTTCCTTTTAATTCCCATGTAAACTAGTTTATAGGCATTGCGTTTGATTCATGCGCCATGAACCGTTAATATAATTACCTCAACAAATTAAACTTTATTCGTAAAAATACGGAAGAGATCAATAATAACGTTACACACTCAACAAGTTAGCAAAATGATAAATAAGGAAAACTAGGCGATCAACTTTCCGAGTCTTCGGCGCCTCCGATGTAGAGGATGTTGTTGCACCTAGATTTAAACAAATTAGACAAAGGTCACATTAATCACCTTATTAACATTTCTCCCAAAGCTCCAGTGTTTGTTCCCTCAATGTATTCCTCCGCGTTAGCCATCTAAAAGATAAAAAATTTATTTGTGAATGCCTAGGCCTAAGCAAGCTTACTCGTATCTTACTTTTCACAACAAAATTCAGGACGTACCTCTCTAAACCAGCTTTAAGCTATGCCATAAAAACTTTACACAAAGACAACCCCACCTGGACATTCATGTAACCGTCGACCGAGATGAGGACGCCTCGATATTCCATTTCCCACTTCAATCTGCACACAACTGGCTTTCCGGCGAGTCCATTGAGGAACGGCTTTGGGTTGACTGGTTGAACAGACATTCTCTGAAAAAAAAATTAAAAACGAATTTAAGTAGATAAAACGTTAAAGAGCAAGATTGACGCGGGAAGGAGTCCTCGTCAACAAAAAGAACGGTTTTACGGAATAATTTCTGGAAGAAAAGGAGAAAAGGATTCGAATACAGGACAGGCATCTAACTAGGCGCATTATGAAGGGACAGTGTGGTTTTTGCACGAGAGAAGAGAACGGGTGGCAGAAATAGAAAAAATGTAAGATTGGCCCATTCAAGAGCACGCGAAAAATAAAATAATTGCTCGGCTGAACACTTTTGAACCACTAGAAGTATGTTAAAGATATTCAGCTAAACGATGAACGTCTGCATTTTTTGAAATAAATTGGTTATGAGGGTGCTTTTTGAGAAATTTTCGGCGTTAAAGCTTACACCTTTTTTAAAGATTTTTTTATTTCGGTGATAATAGCTGAACACCCCTCTCTTCTTCTCATTATTTTACCTCTTTTTCGTCATAGAAACACACAAGATTGCACGAGAGAAGAGAAAGGGTGACAGAAATAGAAAGGCGTAAGAATGTAAGATTGGCTAATTCAAGTGCACGCAAAAAATAAAATAATTGCTCGACTGAACTCTTTTAAACCGCTAGAAGTAAGTTAAAGATATTCAGCTAAATAATGAAGTTCTGCATTCTTTAAAATAAAATGGTTATGAGAGTGCTTTTTGAGAAATTTTCGGCGCTAAAGCTTACCCCTTTTTAGCCATTTTTTTATTTTGGTGATACTAGCTCAACGCCCCTTTCTCATTATTTTACCTCTTTTTCGTCATAAAAACACAAAATCATTTAAGCAATTTTTCAAGAGGGCGATACTGGCTTACCCCATCCCCCACTCAAAATTTTGCCTCTTTTTTGGCTATTTCGCCTATAAATGCATACAAAACATTAGCTTATTTAATTTCTTCCTAGATAATTTAATCTTTCTACAAAATAATTTTAATTTATGTTAGTTTTAAGGATCCACTCATTTCACAATGCCAAATTGTAATTCAAAAAGTAATTTGGTTATTATTCTTTTAGCAATTTTCTCATTTGTGTAAAATAACGCAGTGTTTTATCAAAGGATTTCCATCAGAAATGAACACATTCTCCCTATTCTCCTACCACTCCACCAGAGTCATTGGATCTTCAAAAGGAGCTCTTAATTCTGATAAATGCTTTGTGTTCCTTTCTGTGGACAAAAACCAATAAATCCCATCTTATTCAGACTTCTGAAGACACACAACTGCATATTATCGTTCGTGTTCGTGTAGACCCTACTGGGAACCCTACTAAAATGGGTCAATTAGAATAATAATTGAAACGAAGATTAATGATGAAAGTCAACTCGACCTCCTCCCTTAAGCGTAGTTTTTCCTTGGAATCTCATTGGGTGAAGCGTGTCAGGAAGCAAATGAAGACGAATTCCTGCTTTATCACCTATTAATATGTGAGGGATCCAGATTGATTAACCCGATCGAAAAAAACTCAAAGAACACCTCTTATCTTTGAATTTCCCCCTGACATGCGTGGACTGAGAACGCGTTCCCTTTCGAATTATTTTCTTCAATTTAGCGCTGAATTTCCGTGGGATTGATAACATTTCTGTGTTCTTTCGAACTCCTCGATTTTCAGCTCTTTTTGGAAACTAATCAGCTCGGTAGTTGAGTGTTGGAACTCTTATGCTTTTTGCCAACTTCATTTGTTTCTGCTCTTCAAAATCTGTTGATTACATATTTTAACAGAGCATCTCCCCTATGATCAAGTTCACAATCTTTCTTACTAAGCTTTCTGTTATATGGTTGTAGGCATGTGAACCTTGAGAATGCTAGCGAAACTTGCTCGCCAATTTTGTTGTTTATATTGTCTTAGCTTCAGACAACTATCACTTTGAATCTCGGCTGATTTGGTGTCTTGATAATCGTGTTAGATTTATGCAAGAACTTTCAATCAAACCCTACTTTTGTCCCGTGGCCCTTCTCTCTTAACTCATTGACCAACCTCCAATTTTTTTTTCATTAGGGAGATGTCAATTGCAAATCTGATATTTCCCCGATGATGATTAATCAACTTACTCCCCTCTCGCTGTAGCTAAAAGCTGAGAAGAGAACGAGGTAGCAGACACAGAGTCATTATCGAAAGATACTAAATCTCACTATCTTTATGAAAAGGAGAATATTTCCAGAGTGAACTTTTAAACTCGCACAGCAAACCTCAAAACGACCCTCCCTCCTATCCTTCCTATTTCCGCAGCCCAATTGCAGAATCTCTTGAAACATACTTCTTCTGAGTATATCCCCATCTCTTGAAACCTTATCTCTTCTCGGAACCTGTCACTCTTCCCATCGCAATCAACAACTTCCCCTCCTTAAATTAACATTCACAATTATTTTTGACGCTCTCTTTAATATTTTAGGAGTGATATCATTCACCAAAGCAAACATCTGTCGCTTTCGTAACAATGGGGTTTCTACGGATTCTTCTACTGGTTTGAGTCAAATGAATCCTGTAACTAAAACCGAATCCCAGACTCTCTGTCTACTGGCCTTTTGCCATAATAAACTTCACGCAAGAATCAAATCTTTGATGAATTGAGTCCCAATTTCTTCAAAGCATCGTTAACTCTAACCAATTCTTTTGAGATCAGCATCAGTGTTTACTCCTGGATTAGCTCACTCATAGTTCACCAAGCCTTTGCAGTTCCACCAGCAACAGGGCATTATTGATGTTGTTATAATTATGTTGTTATACTATCATTGCTCTGCAAGAAATTGTTGTTACTTTAAACAGATCTTTTCTCTCAAATTTGTATACGAAATGTTGACTTTTTACTATTATGATCACTTGTTGATTTTTCTGGCAAAGGGCTCAAACTTTAAAGTTTTATGATAAAAATTAAGCTATATCAAAAAAATTGGTGTATTTCAATTCGTGGATATTTTTCTTCTTCTATTTTCTATTTTTATTTTTCTTCATATTCTCGAATTTTTGTATCAATGTGGAGCTGATAACTTTTCAACTTCTCAAGAAATTTTCATAGCAGTGATAATCTTCGGGTATTTTCCACTCAGATGCCATAGATGGCTTGTTCAACCGCTTGTTGGCAACAGCAACAAATGAAGTTGGCAAGAAGCATAAGAATTCCAACACTCAACTACCGAGCTGATTAGTTACCAAAATAAGCCGAGAGTCGAGTTCGAAAGAACACAGAAATGTTATCAATCCCGCGGAAATTCAGTGCCAAACTGAAGAAAACAATTCGAAAGGGAACGCGTTCTCAGTCCACGCATGTCAGGGCGAAATTCAAAGATAAGAGGTGTTCTTTGAGTTTTTTCGATCGGGTTAATCGATCTGGATCCCTCACATATTAATAGGTGACAAAGCAGGAATTCGTCTTTATTTGCTTCCTGACACGCTTCACCCAATGAGATTCTCTCGGATTTATTTGCTGCTGCTTTTGCTTCTTCATTTTCAGCTGGCTGATGGATTGGTAAGGGGTGAAATATTGGTTCTATCTGTAAGCGGATTTCAGTTTGGACTTCTTGCCCTGGCCGTGGGCAGCATTGGTACTTCGGTCTACTCGATTGTCCAGGGTGAACGAGCCGAAAAACGCGAGCAGCGGAGAGAACAACGAGAGGTCGAATTGATGCAAGAAGAGGTTTTTTCTATGACTTATTCTTGAATTGAGTTGGTTTTAGAGAAGAATGTTACATCAAGAAAATTTACGTTTAAGAGAGGAGGTCGAGTTGACTCTTATCGTTTATCATCTAACGTTTCACTTATTATTCTAATTGAACCACTTCTAGTAGGGTTCGGGTCAAAGTTTTTATAGTCTTGTAGAGTGCAGAACTCTACAAGACTATAGAGGCGTTTCAGTTGAAGCTGCCTCTTTTCAATTTCATTTCAGAGTCGCGTCTTAGGCGATTTCATCTACGCGGCAAATGGCAAATTGAATGATATACATTATGTATGTTTGTGTCAGCCATAAATATAGAGACTGAAACTTTTCAGCTTTCCAAGGAGACTTTGCAACAAGTGCTTGCCAACAACGAGGATCTCCGACATTTGGATCGAAAGCTCAAGTTGGTCGGGGGATGCGGGCGGCTTAATAAATATTGCAGTCACAAATTCGACGAGGCTTTTCGGGGACTCGATCGAAACAGCTTCCTTATCTCCCAATATTCCCAAGGACTTTCGAGGAAACTCGATGTTTGTTCTTTCAACTTGATGTCCAACTGTCAATTTCAGGACGTCAACACCGGAATTATGGAAAAGTTCTTGGAGCAGAGGAGAGCCACCGATCTCAACACCGGTCTCATCGAGCATTTTCGGAACGAGGTGCAATTTTGAGCTGATGAATCTATGTGATGCTAATGATACAGATAGCTAAAGGCATTGTGTCTCTTTTCTGTTGTCCCTTGAGCTATCTGTTCAGGAATCGTTGAGAAGATTCTAGTTAGTCCGGCTCCTGACGCGTTCATTTCGAAGAACAAAAAGAAGAAATTTCAATCAATGTAGAACTCAAGTAAAACGACAAGTTTCAATCAAGTAAAACATTGCAGACTCTCGACGGTCTCGTCTACATCGCTAGAAAGCTGCATCTCAACGAAGAGCAAACGGCGGCGGCGAGAAAACACCTGATCGAGGTATGAAGAAATTGGAAATACCAGGAACTTTTTATTCAGGGCATAAATGCGGGATTTGTGGCCGTGCAAGAGCGAATGATCGAACATCACACAAAACATTCGAAACACTTGAGTCAATTGGGCAATTCGGTTATAAGTTTTGGGCGTTTGAGAAGAATCTATATTTTCAGTTAACATTCAACTCGCTCGTCTTACAAGCCGGACAAGAGGCCACACAGAAACAGCTGCAGGTTCGGCAAAAAAGAGCCATGGGTTGATGGGTAGCTCATAGAAGTATCCAAGTCATTGGTTTTATATTAGACCGATCTACGTATGTTTGGTACTTATTGGTTATCTCCCCCTAATTAGCATACGCCCGAAATTAGCATTTGACTCCACTAGCGAAGCGCAGCGGAGCATTGGTGGTGAGGTGGGTGGAAAAATTTCAGTCCGCTGAGCGGTTGGCTTCTTTTATCACCTTTTAAATGCAAGGTACAAATTAAAATACAAGCATCGAATTAAAGAAAAGCATCGAAGAAAACGCTGTCGAATGGCCACTGAGGAAACTGCTATCCACACGCACTTGAAGACACCGGCATACAATAAAACTACAAGTTGGAACACAATGTCGTTAGCGATGCAAACTCAGCGAATGTGGAACTGAAATTGGACTCCGAGTTGAGAATTGACTTGCCGAAAGTCATCAGCGAAAACACTTCTATCCCAGATTATCAAACAATATTGCATATCAAACAATAACATATTGCACCTAGATATACTATCTACTCTGACTCATGGAAAGGGTAAAATTCAAACGACCTAGCGCAAGCGGGCTATGACAAATTGAATCAGATCCGATCCGAATGGAACCAGATTAGATCTACCCACCAATGCTCTGCTGCGCTTCGCTGGTGCAATTAAACGCTAATTTCGCGGGTTTGCTAATTGGGGGAGGTAGATAATCAATAAGTACCGTATTTTCCCTTAACAGACAACGGAGTTAGCAGCTTTTTAACTCTTCGAAGCTCAATAACACCAAAACTATAAAAATAGTTTGTAGAGAAAAGCTTTTCAGGATGGATTCGACGAGATGAGGGAGAAAGCCGTCGAGCACTCCTTGTCGCTTAGCGTGATGAAGGAGGCGTTCGAGAACAAATTCGACGACACAATGAAAGGTTGGTTGAGCGCCGATCAGCTCATCACTCAGCAGCTTTTCGATAACCTCACTATGTGAATCGTTCAGCAATTCTCGCCAATGCGAATCGAGCCGAAGCCCTGAAAGTCCAAGTGAGCCGACTGGAGACGAAAATTCTCGACGGTTTTCGGTGAGTAATGACGCATTTTGATGAAATAAAGTGTGGTCGAGTGAGGCAGAAATGTGAAGCTTTTGGCTCTGATAGTCACTGTGACCCCGAAACTTATTTGGAGTAAATTTAACTCGGAAATTATCCAGAAACATCACAAATTTTCGACGAATGGACGTTTTTCAGTGACCTAAAAGACTCATTCACAGCGGAAATCGCCGACTTTCGAGCAATCTTCGAGCAATCGGAACTCAAAGTATTCTTGAAATGATTAGCAATCATCATCAGCTGGTATTTCAGGCAATCTTCAACCCGATCAATTCGACATTCCAAATGATGAATCTCTACATTCAAAACCGAGACGCGACAAGCGAGAAAGAGTTCAAAGAGGCCTATTCGGGATTGCAGATACGAAACAAGTACTCGGTTTGTTGGAGGTTAAGAGTTAAATGAGAGAATGTATTGGAAGGAGATCGAGAAGAAATTCAAGCATTTGCTCCAAAAACACATCAGAACAGCAGCAAGGGGCGATTTTCAATTCGAGAGTTACGAGCAGCTGCGCGACCGCCTACTACATCATTTCGAGATGGCCGTTCGTTTCATTTAGACTTTATATTGGAGTTGCTATGTACAGCACTTGGCTCGTATCTTCTATCACGGATTGGGCATGGTGCACAACGATCAAAGCTATCCAGCATTTCTCGAATGGGAACTCGGGACAAAGAAAGCACATCACAAAAACCTGGAGACATTGAGGCAGCAGGATTTTGAGGTTGGTTGTAGAATCTCTAGACTCTAACAGGTTGATGCACAAGGCAACTATCGCTTCCACGAATCTTTTCACTTGCATCTTTTCCAGGATATTAAGGATATACATTACTCAATATCTAGAGCAAAACTTAAACGACTAGTTTAGATTCTATCGAGATATGGGAATCCAAAGTTGAAAGTAGCCGTTTTTGGCCTAAAATGGGCCTTTTTCGAAAAACAAAGATTTAGCTCTAGAAGACGAACAAACAAAAGGAGTTCTTTTCTTTTATGTTATTTTGAAATAACTTTAATTGGCGGTAGTTTCTAACGAAAAAACCGGGCATGGCTATTACCAGCAACACATTTCCCAGAAAATCGCCATTTTTGACCCTTCTCATATTAGGGTGGTGCAAAAGAAACTGCCGATTTGACGGTAAATTCAAAAAAAGATGGCGTTCGATGGTGATATGATCACCATGGAATATTTTCGCAAGATCTCGAGCAGATTGGCATGGATCGGCCTGAATAACGTCCCTCAGCTTGACTCCATTCACGACCTCTGGCCTCGAGCCGTGCTCGTAATGTTCCAAAGTCTCGTCCCCTCTCGGAATCGTGGAAACCAAGTCTGACACTACCTGAGAGACAAACTGCCATCTCTTTGCTCGACCATGATCTAAATAAAAAATATGAGCATTTTAAAATAAAATAAACAACAACCAAAAAATTCAAATGTCAAAATAAATAGCAAACAAATATGCGAACAAAACATAAAAAAATGATGCCGTTAGCATCGCTCGTTTCTGATAAATGAGAGCTGATACCCATCGGCAGTTTCTTTTGCACCACCCTAATAGTATACAACACTTATTGGTTAAGGCTTGTAATATTTTTATTTTTGGAAAGATATGTGAGCGCTGGCTTTATTCTTACCACCATAATATGTAGATTACTTCTACATTTCAATTGGAAAGGGTGACAACTATTTTAAACGCACTTAGCCCGGAAAAGAACTCCGATACAGTTTCTCTTCCAGATGCGCGAAGAGGTGGCCCGTCACGCTTTCCAAGTGACTGCCGTTAAATTCTTGAAAGATTCGACGGCAGATCTTGACAACAAGTTGACGGATGAGGAAATTCTCACCCTTCTCGCCAGCATTCAAGACGATCTGCACAATGAGAAATGGTGGGACTTGTGGAGAGATGACCTTTTTCGAGCATCAGCATTTAGGGCCGATACGAATCGATCTCTCAGTCAGTATGTGGTCTTTTCGACGAGAGACTGTAAGTACTCGAGGGAACGATATCATCATCACGAATCACATTTCGCTCATTACACGGTTCGTCTATTTGGACAATATCTTGAGATAGAGAAGAGGGAATTCAACTCATTTTGAGCTGGATTGTACATCTAACACCTAAGGGACATCTAAGGGACAACTCGAGAAGATAGAATTATTCATTTGAATCAGTCGTAGCTTCATATTGCTGCTTTATGCCTTGTTGACAAACGAAAAACAAAGTAGGATTCTCCTTCAGAACGCGCACAACATGAGCTTTTTCCTCTATCGACAAAGACATGATCTCTCGACTGAGAAGTCATTTGATGGCGATTACGAAATGGGAAACGTGTTGACCTCGAAAACCGTCAAAAATGTGCTTTTGGATCGGTGAGTGAGGGTTCGATAATAGAAAGATACGAGTAAAAACAGCAACTCTGAGCTTTAGGATCCATCGAGTGGCCCTCGTTGAGAATGGGGCGATTTCGAGAGATATTGGTCAAACGATCCACATGGCTGCCGACGAGATTTGTGCCAAGAATTGCCGGGTTTGACCTTTAATTCATTGCAACGGTCAACAATTGGAACAATTGGAAATACAGCCGAGCTCATTGATTTTATTCCAGGAATTTAAGGCTCATATTCTTTCATTAGGCTAAACAATCGCAGCAGTGCATCAAACCGCCAACAATAGCCCAGGACTGCACTAATTAGAAATGACTGATCATTGATATCACATGGTGGATATTTGCGATTTCAGGCGCTGCTCACCTCGCCGAGCAATTGCATGGTCATCACTCCGGGTGCCGTCCGCTTTGCTGCCATTTTCAGTCCGTTTGGTCTCGTGGAGATCTTTGTCGGGCTATAACGACACCAGGAAAATATTTGACTCCAAGAGTTTTCTTTGTCATCAATTTGTGATTTCCTAGTTAATAAGCGTTTTTGGATATTCTGTGTCACGATAAAGTCACATATTCACAGACATTCCCCTGAGAAGGCATACAAAACATTAGCTTATTTAATTTCTTCCTAGATACTTTAATCTTTCTTCCAAATAATTTTAATTTAATTTAGTTTTAAAGGTCCCCTGATTTCACAATGCCAAATTGTAATTCAAAAAGTAATTTGGTTATTATTCTTTTAGCAATTTTCTCATTTGCTCTTATATTCTATTCTATTCGGTTTGTAGTTTATTTTACAATACCGAGCAAAAGTCTTGCAACATCACTTTTTCGAAAGGATCGATGAAATTTTTATAGAAAATGCCACCTGTTCGTAGGACTTTTTTAAAATTAGAATAAAACATGTACACTTTATTTACAAAAATAAATTCTCTAGGCCAAGGTGAGATCTATTCTCTAAAAGAATTGTGATCAAAAATTCTATTCTAAAGTCTCACGGTTGCATGGAAAGAGAGAGAGTCGGTAAGCTGCAGTTCTGCTTGTCGAATGGGAACTTGTTAGCCTGAATTTGAGGAAATTTTGTTAGATATTTCCGAGGTTTACATTTATCGAGCAAGCCGTCTCGGAATAGTAGGCGGTTGTTAGAAATATTGAGCCATTGCTGTAGATCTGAGCACCTTGAGCAGCGATCCCGCTCACCTCGTCCAAGACTCTTCTGGAAACGTGCAAAGTTGGGCACTATTGGCTTTAGGGGAATCATAAATGCAGCAGAATCAATAGGTAACACATTCCAAGCACTAGTCAAAGTCCAGCACTAGTACATTCCAAGCACTAGTCCAGCACTAGCACAAGTCCTAGTTACAGTAGCCCTGAGAATTTCAAACAAGTCTAACTATCTACTAGTAAGATTGTTACTTTTACTAACTATCCCTATGGCGAATGGCCACTACAAGTTGGGGAAAATTGTATTCGAATTACGTCTTCATTTTACCCCATGCCCTCAATACCGTAGCCTCTCCGTGTTCAACTAGATATCTTTGCGTAGACTTTTAAGCCGTGAAATTTGTTGTTTGCTCTTCTTTTTCAATTATTGCAAGTTAAATCCACAAGTTTGTTTCTCTCTCTCTAACTCTTGCTCGAGTGATAAGTGTAAAAGTAATTAGCACAAGTTCTGACTCGTTGACAAGTTGGCATAAAGGTGCAGTTTTTTACACATTCAAAATAGAGTTAAGAGAGCAAGAATAGCTCTAAACAAAGAAATAGCTGGCTATAGTTAAGAGTACTAAGCCTAGCAGAGAAATATGTCTTCCAATCCCTTGTTTGAGTGCATTGCTGAGTAATCGAACCAAGTCTTTTTCTCGTTTCCTCGTTTTCGAGGGACAAGAGTCTTTTTACACAAGAAAATTCGATCAGTTATTGTTGGGCTTAGGAGATTATATGGGTTCTTGGTATAATAACATTCTGCCAAAAAAAAATGACTACTTAGAAAGTCAAATGTTGAAATACTATATTAGAGTGCCCACTGAAATTTTATCAAGACTAAAAGACTTACTTCTAGTTTTCTAAATTCTATTTAGGTGTAGGTTCTCTTAGCTTCAACATCGGACAACTTCTTCAAGCGACCGTCGGTGGTGCGAAGTACGTCGGTGGCAAATTTGATGGCCATGCTCAACTGATCGACAATTCAAAAATGAATTCTGATTTTGTCAAGGATTTCGCAACAATAGAAGAACGTCGAAAACGGGATTCATCCCCTTCGAATGAGCCTCGTCGTCGTGGAGGAGAACCATATTTGCGACCATATTAGGCCAAAAGTTTTGGCCTGAATGTGACTAATAAGTACAATAATTTAGACTGGCTTGGAACAAACACAAGAAAGTACAGATTTCCTTGTCTATTTCAATAGTTAAGTTCTAGCAATCATCGCCTTCGAAGCGATAGTGGGGAATGGCCAGGTGCCTACGATGGAACAACCGTGCAAAACGGGCGCCGATTTTGATTGAAGGACTGCGAGTGGTATGACCGGTAACTAAAATCCTAAAGAAAACTGTTGTTCAGGAAGAAACAAAGCGCAAAGTACATGGCCCAGGAATGTTTGTTTCATAAAATCTCATAAATGTTTGTTTCTCCGAAAATGGGACAGAATCGGTATGGAAAGTTTTGGGGGAATCGATCGAAATCATTTGATAATCTCTTTCGAGGAGCACGACAAATACGGACGATTGGAGAATCAATTCCTGTTCTCAACGAACACCATTACGGCTCATCTTTCCAAAAAAATCGTCACATTGAGCCGTTTCAAACTGAAATTCTCGGTGATTTGTAAATCGTTGTTTACTCAATTCAATTTACTGTACGGCAGATGTGAGCCAACGGTTCCCATTGGGTGAATAAACAATCGTGATCGCTTTAGGCAAGATGTAAATGGACTAAAAGGCAAAGTCTCAATCATCCTATGCAAAACTCATCAATCATTCTTAGCAATGAGCTTCCCACTCCTCGAACTTAGTCTGAATAACGGTAAATTATTGAGGACATCCTTGCGTCCTCATTCTATTTCTTGCCTCAAATCATTGTTGTTTTGTAGCAGTTTTCGTTTTAATAGGAAGTCCCTATTTTGCTTGGCAACGAATTTCTTGTTTGATTTTGTCTTCTCTCATCAATTCTGCCTCTTTGGTAGCTGTTTTCTTTAATTTTCACTTGTTCTTCGAGGAAATTCAGTCATTTTGTAGGCATCCAATCGTCTAGCAATCGAAATGGACGAAGCTTCTGCCAGTTTTCCATAAAATGATCAATTCGGCGAAACGAGCCGATTTTAAAGCGTTCAACCAAGACAACACAGCTACGATCCCGGATATCGACAGAATCACGATCAATCTGTGTAGTGTCAGAGAGACAACAAGAAATAGTAGTTTATTGCTTTCTAGATCAAAATACACTAGCAAAGAAGGATACAACTCGATCCATTAGCCGGCAATCAATGAGTGAGTGCTTTGAAGAATCTGGCTCAAAAGCTCAAAACCCACAGAAAGGCATCTGCTCATCTTTTGCCTCCACGTGCCAACGACTACACGGCTCCCGGCAATCCCCTCGAGAAATTGTGAGTCGAATTACATGAACATCAATGACCCTAACGGTCGTTTCACAATGCTCTTCCCCAACTTGCCAAAACATTTGCGGAAAAGCTAAGCAACCGACGAGAAGAGCTAAGAGTTAACACGTCGATCATCTAATAACTACCTACAATAATAAAGTTTTCATTGAAACCATAGCTACACGTAATTCCTCGCAAACGTCGCGGAGAACCTGACGAGTCAAATCAATGAGGAATTTCGAATCAAATCCTTTTTGATTGCTTTCAGTTTGACATCACTGACATGACACAACGGGCACCTTATATAGTCGACCATTTTGCAAGAAAAGTTGTTGAAAGAGTATACTGTAGAGATATGTACATAGCTAAATGATTTCATCGAACAAATCTCGTCAGAAAATGGGATTTCATTCGCTTTTTGACTATAAAAATAAATAGAGCTCATTATATCTACAATATATACATACATTATCTACTTGCTTAATCGTTAAGATTACCCAAAAAAGAGACCAAAATCCCCGCCTACACAACCAACAGTGAGTCGAAAAAAAGCATGAATCGAATTTTGAGTTGAGGGACGATAAAAGCGACCTTCACGAAGAATTGTCAGTTTCCTCATGCTGATGTCCATTGATGTTCAACACGTTTATCTAATAGTCTATTCAGGAGCCACGAGAGAGCAAAATACTTGCAGCTTCAGGCGGAATTCTGGGTTTTTGGGAAAACTTTTTATATGAGACTTTGAAGAAACAATTCAGAAATAAAGAGAAAGATAGAGAAAGAGATAGTGTGCAGTTGTGTGTTCTCAGAAGATGGAATAAAATGGGATTTATTGGTTTGATCCTTTGATAAAACATCTGCGCTATTTTACACAAGGAAATCTCCTCAGATTGATCGTAATATTTTTGGATTAACTATGCGTTCGAAATTGTAATAAATATTGATGATTTCACCCTGAAAATCTCACCGTAGAGTGGGTTCTCGAAGCTGGTTCTCCCGGATACCAATTCGTGAAATCCACCAAACTTCCATCCGTCCATTCAAAAGCATTTCCTTTGTTCGGATTTCTCTGAATCAAGAAATTTTCATGTTTCACTGTTAATATTTTTTTTTCCATTTTAAAACTATTCTAATTTTTCAATTCAAATTAGGTTTCTATCAATTTCTATCATTTCAGATTTCAATCAAAGGATTATCAGTCACACGGATCATTTTTTCACAAAGAGCCTCCCGAAAAGGGATGAAAGAATCATCACTTTCTATTTATTAATTTCTTTCAACAAGAAAAATTCTACCTTCAGTCCGATCCAGAACAAAGAATCCGAACGAACAGTTTCCGCTGAAATAAATATCGGTTGTTTTTGGTTTATAAAGCATAAATTTCTACAAAAACCCTGAATTTTCAGAATTGAATCATTTCGATTTCTTACCGAGTTTCCAAACAAAATCGTTCTCTTTCTGACTGTGAATTGAGACTAAATGGCTCTTCCGACTCCCACAATATGCCTCGGCTTCATCAAATTTCATATTTTGATCGAAAGCCTTGAGATGAAGATAATCCTAGTTCACAACCTCCAACAAACCTTGTACCAAGAAGGGGTTTTTGCCAAATACGACCATCCATCCAGATACAGATCCAATAAATTCATCGTTCGATTTCTGAATTTCTTCGAGACTTTCTTCCAGATTTTTTAAACATACTCGATCCTTTTCCCCAAAAAGACTCACAAATCTGCCTTCAATTTCGCCATTTTTTCTCGAGCATCGACGAGTTCTTGTTGAGTTTCATTCCTGAAAAGACTTGCCATTGGGACACTCAAGCCTATTTCTTGTTTATTCTATCAATTTCGCTTTACTCCAAAAAAACTAAAAAACTTTACTCCAAAAAAAGTGCCAGAAGCTTTCCAGAAGCAATTCTCAACCTCGGCCCACTCTCTACGTTACAATAAAGTGCGTTTACCAGTGATCGGATCGTGATACCAATGGTTGAGAGTTGTGCCACCGCCTGGTGGAGTGTGGCCCTCGTTTGGTGGTTGAATGCAGGCGAAAGCTGAAAGCTTTTGTTTGTGATAAAGAACTCAGGCAAACCCCTTGACGGACAACAGAAAGAGATCGGATTGTTGAGGGTGCAATCGTCGGAATCACAAATACAATCGTATGCCAAAGCGCCAATCGCCTCGCAAGTCGCATCAGCGCCACCGTAACATTGTTGAACCTAAAGCTTTCATCTAGACTTTGAAAGAAACGAAGATTCTTGCCTGATTCTCGATTCTGAACTTTGGATTGTTTCCATTGAGCGGACAGAAACCGTAGTTTAGACAGACAAGGCCGTCTCGAGTTCTGAAATTGTGGATTATTGAGATGAGAGCGATTCAGAATTCGAAAAATCAACTCTCTGACTCTCCGTGACCATCAAAATAATAGACTAGTCTTACAGCTGAAGGAGCTGAATCTGATGATGTCAAGGAGAAGGAGAAGGAGGAGGAGAAGGAGAAGGAGGAGGAGGAGAAGGAGGAGGAGGACAAGGCCAAGGCCAAGAACAAGAAGAGGAACAAGAACAAGAACAAGGAGAAGGAGAAGGACAAGGAGAGGAACAAGGACAAGAACAAGAACAAGAACAGGAACAAGGCCAAGAAGCCAAGGCCAAGAGTCCAAGGCCAAGAAGGCAAGGTCAAGAGGACAAGAGCAAGAACAAGAACAAAAACAAGAACAGGAACAAGGACAAGGACAAGAACGAGAAGAAGAACAAGAACAGGAATAAGGCCCGGATAAATTGACCGCATCACAAAGCCTGTTCTCAATTGAACAAGCATCTCCATTATTAACTGAGATAAGGGCAAGCTATTGACCCCTTTTCTTCTATCTGGATGTCACGCTAGAACCTTTAGAATTCGGATTTTTGATTTTCATCAAAAAACGCGAACCCCATGAGTACAGCCAAGAGTTTGCGATTATTCCGAAAAATTGAGAAGAGCTATTTTATTTTAATCGCGTTTTTCCTTCTATCTGGATGTCACACTAGAATTGCCAAGATTCAGCTTTTTGATTTTCATCAAAATCTTTGCACTCGAAGTGCACCGCTAAGAGTTCGTGGTTATTCTGTAAAATCGAGAAGAGCTATTTTATTTTAATCGCGTTTTTCCTTCTATCTGGATATCACACTAGAATTGCTAGCATTCAGATTTTTGATTTTCAGCAAAACACTATGTTCGATGTGCACTGACCGAGCTCGTGGTTATTCCGGAAAATTGACCAGCGCAACTCTATTTTAATCGCGTTTTTCCTTCTATCTGGATGTCACACTAGAATTGCCAAGATTCAGATTTTTGATTTTCAGCAAAATCTTTGTACTCGAAGTGCCTGCCAAAGAGTTTGGGATTTTTCCGAAAAATTGGCAAATGCGATTTTCTTTAAATTGTGTTTTTCCTTCGTTTTGGATGTCACACTAGCATTGCTAGGCTTCAAATTTTTCATTTTCATCAAAAAAACGTGATGCGGCCGAACCGGGTGAAATTGACGATATTAGCCCAAAATAGCCAAAAAAGCCAAAAAGCAAAAATAATCCTAAATTCCCCCAAGTAGGCTCACATTCCATTTACCTGAACGGCGGCTGATTGTTCGCATATCGGCATTCACCGGAGCGGCAATAGGCGCCCGGCCAAACGGCCTCGCGTTGACGATTCTGAGTGCAGCCTGACTCGCCGGGGTTGATCTCTGGAAGAATTCTTGAAGATAAATCGATTAATCTTTTTTGATTTGCTTAGTTGGAAGTCACAATGAATTTTTGCGTAATCGGATTTCAAAGAAACGCAAAACGGAAAAAGTGATTTCGACATATCGAGAAGCCTCGAAAAACTTTCGTTTGCGTTGTTGAAATCACAAATTTTTTTCTATATTTGTTCAATCTGGAGGTCACAAAAGCTTTAAAAAAAATTGGAATAAGTTTTTGAATTTAAAAATTTGAATTTTTAAAAAAAATTTTTCGATTTTTATTTTATTTAATTTTCTTTAAAATTCATTTTCTTCAATTTTTCAATTTTTCGTTTTTTTTCGTTTCTTCAATTCTTTCCGTAAAATTACACGTAATTTACTCAAATTGGACACAAAAAAAACAGCAAAATCAAATATTTTTTAAGGAATTTTCGGAAAGGAATCTGACGAATTTGCAAAAAAAAATCGAAAGCCATATGGTAGAAATTTTTTTTACGAAAATGCGGAGCTTTTTTTCAACTCAAAGGGCCTTGTGCGTTCCAGGTTCGGCAAAAATTCGGTCGGATTTTGAAACCCTTCACTAATCACCGAGAAATCCCTGTGATCAGCGATCAGATCAGAGTTCAGCGACTTTCACGAGCGCTAGAAAGACTTTCAGCCTTGAGGCCGGCAGAAATCGAGATCCTGGCACGCACCGGACCTTTTGAACTTAGTGCTAACCGTAGGCGACAGGAAATTCCTAATTGACAAACGGGGAAAATTGGAACAAAAGAAATTTGACGAAATTTCAAAAGAAAATTTCAGAATCGTCAGCAAATGGCAATCTGGATGTCACAAAATAAAAAGGAGATCGTAGAAAATAAAATTTCTCAAAATTGAAAATTCGAAACTTTTTCTGAAAATCGAAACTTTTTATGGGGTTAAAATTTTCGCGAAAATTTCCGTCTTCAAGCCGTCGTTAAAACAAATCGCAAAATGTTCTGTGAGTTCCAGTTCCACGAGAAAACCGTTTCATTCGATTCAACTCTTGAAACTTCCGCTTAATCATTGAAGATCTCGAATCAAGCTCTTAAAACCGAGAAAAACGGGAATTTTTTGCAAGTTAAACCGCTATTCGTCCAATCTGGATATCACAGAAAATATAGAAGTTCTTAGCTTTCAAAAATAAGCAAAAGTCTCGGTGGCCGAGTGGTTAACGCGCTCGGCTACCAATCTGAGGGTCGTGGTTCGATTCCGGGCTCAAAAATTTCGCGAATAAAGCACTTTTTCTGAGCGCAGATGCTGATGTGAGTTTCAGGATCGCTAGAAATTCGATTAGATCGTTAAAATCTTCGATTACCAGCGGTGAATTGCCCATTTTCTGGGTGCTCATATTCAGCTATTTCAAAACTTTTCAAAAACTCGAAATTTCTCCAGTAGAGCATTCTGTGTTATCCAGCTTTCACGAATCGCTTTTTAGTTTTGCTCAATTTTCCCCCAGTCGCCCTATTTGTCGGTGAACTCGAAACGCGGCTCTTGCTCGCCAGGGAAACAAATTTCAGCCTAGTTCTAAGGCTTCTGTGAGATTCTGTGTCATCCAGATTGCAAGATTAGTTCTCTAGTTTTCCTCAATTCCCCACATTTCTCGTTATTTTTGAGTGATCTCGAACGGCGGCGCTGGGTGGGCCAGGAGCCTACCTTGAGCAAAACTCCAAAAGTTTTCCTTAAAGCTGGATATCACAGATCATTTCTACATTGTTAAAAGCTAAAAATTTCGAAAACTCTTGCTAGCCAAGTGGTTAGCGTGCTCGGCTACCAATCAGAGGGTCATGGTTCGATTCCGGGGGCTCAAAAATTTCCCGACTAAAGCCCTTTTTTCTGAGCGCAGATGCTGATGTGAGGTCCAGGATGGGCGGAAACTCGATTAAAATCTCAATAGCTTCAATTCTCATTCGTAAAAAGGGCTTGTAAACGAAATCTCCGGTTTTCTAATGAAATTTTCTTCTGAAATTGGGAAAATCCTTTAAAAATAGCCCGTTTTCATTCGCTTTTTTAGAATTCTGTTTGAAAAAAAGCGATTAGAATGAAAACAAACTGAAAAAAAGGGGGAAAAATGGGAAAAAAGGGAAAGAAAAAAAAGAGCACATTTCACCCAAAAAAACAAAAAAAAACAAAAACAAAAAGAAAGAACGTAGAGAAAAGTCGAAAAGTTGTAAAGTTTTAAATATTTAATAATTCATAAAGAAAAAGGAGTTTATCGTTGGCAAAAAAAAAGGAGAAAGGCAAAGAGAAAAAGAGAAAAAAGGAGTTCTTTTCTTTTATGTTATTTTGAAATAACTTTAATTGGCGGTATTTTCTAACGGAAAAACTGGGCATGGCTATCACCAGCAACACATTTCCCAGAAAATCGTCATTTTTGACCTTTCTCATAGTATACAACACTTATTGGTTGAGGCTTGTAATATTTTTATTTTTGGAAAGATATGTGAGCGCTGGCTTTATTCTTACCACCATAATATGTAGATTACTTCTACATTTCAATTGGAAAGGGTGACAACTATTTTAAACGCACTTAGCCCGGAAAAGAACTCCGATACAGTTTCTCTTCCAGATGCGCGAAGAGGTGGCCCGTCACGCTTTCCAAGTGACTGCCGTTAAATTCTTGAAAGATTCGACGGCAGATCTTGACAACAAGTTGACGGATGAGGAAATTCTCACCCTTCTCGCCGACATTCAAGACGATCTGCACAATGAGAAATGGTGGGAATTGTGGAGAGATGACCTTTTTCGAGCATCAGCATTTAGGGCCGATACGAATCGATCTCTCAGTCAGTATGTGGTCTTTTCGACGAGAGACTGTAAGTACTCGAGGGAACGATATCATCATCACGAATCACATTTCGCTCATTACACGGTTCGTCTATTTGGACAATATCTTGAGATAGAGAAGAGGGAATTCAACTCATTTTGAGCTGGATTGTACATCTAACACCTAAGGGACATCTAAGGGACAACTCGAGAAGATAGAATTATTCATTTGAATCAGTCGTAGCTTCATATTGCTGCTTTATGCTTTATTGATCAATCACAGTTGACATGATTAGCAATCATCATCAGTTGGCATTTCAGGCAACCTTCAACCCGATCAATGTTGGAGGTTGAGAGTTGAAAGAGAGAATTTATTGGAAGGAGATGGAAAAGAAATTCAAGCATTTCCTCCAAAAAGATAGCAGAACCGCAGCCGTAAGTGGCGATTTTCAATTCGAGAGTTAGGAGCAGTGCATTCAAAAACATTTCCTTTGTTCGGATTTCCTTGAATAAAGAAATTTTTATGTTCAGACATTGATATTTCGATCCGATTTTCCTTTTTTCTTCTTGAAATTATTCTGGTTACCCAATCGAAACCATTATTTCTATCAAAGAACTATCAGTCAAACGAGTCATTTTTTCACAAAGAGCCTCCCGAAAATGGCTGAAAGTATTATTTATTTCTATATATTTATTTATTTCTTTCGATAAGAAAAATTCCACCTTCAGTCCGATCCAGAGCCAAGAATCCGAATGAAAAGTTACATATTGGCAAGCATTTCCTGAATCGCCCTCTTGAAAAATTGCTTAAATGATCTTGTATGTTTTTATGACGAAAAAGAGGTAAAATAATGCGGTGAGGAAAGGGGCGTTGAGCTAGTATCACCAAAATAAAAAAAAATGTGAAAAAAGGTGCAAGCTTTAGCGCCGAAAATTTTCAGAAAGCACCGTTATCAGTATTTTATTTCAAAAAATGTAGAAGTTCTTTATTAGGCTGAATATCTTTAACTTACTTCTAGCGGTTTAAAAGAGTTCAGTCGAGCAATTATTTTATTTTTCGCGTGCTCTTGGATCAGCCAATCTTACATTTTTTCTATTTCTGCCACCCGTTCTCTTCTCTCGTGCAAAAACCACAATGTCCCTTCATAAAGCGCCTAGTTAGATGCCTGTCCTGTATTCGAATCCTTTTCTTCCAAAAATTATTCCGTAAAACCATTCTTTTTGTTTACGAGGACGCCTTCCCGCGTCAATCTTGCTCTTCTTAACATTTTATCTACTCAAATTCGTTTTTAATTTTGTTTTCAGAGCATGTCTGTTCAACCAGTCAACCCAAAGCCGTTTCTCAATGGACTCGCCGGAAAGCCAGTTGTGTGCAGATTGTAGTGGGGAATGGAATATCGAGGCGTCCTCATCTCGGTCGACGGTTACATGAATGTCCAGGCGGGGATGTCTTTGTGTGAAGTTTTTATGGCATAGCTTAAAGCTAGTTTGGAGAGGTACGTCCTGAATTTTGTTAGTTTTTATGTCGCTTGTGAACAGTCAGATATATGGCGAGTGGGCTTGCTTAGGCCTAGGCATCCACAAATAAATTTTTTATCTTTTAGATGGCTAACGCGGAGGAATACATTGATGGAACAAACACTGGAGCTTTGGGAGAAATGTTAATAAGGTGATTAGTGCGACTTTTGTCTAATTTGTTTAAATCTAGGTGCAACAACATCCTCTACATCGGAGGCGCCGAAGACTCGGAAGGTTGATCGCCTAGTTTTCATTATTTATCATTTTGCTAACTTGTTGAGTGTGTAACGTGATTATTGATCGCTTCCGTATTTTCATGAATAAAGTTTAATTTGTTGAGTTAATATATTAACGGTTCATGGTGCATGAATCAAGCGCAATGCCTATAAACTGGAAAGTTTGCAGTGAACAAAAGGAAAGTTGTTACTGTTGTGTGAGGCACTTACAGAACCAGTTTATGGCAATGAAACACAGGTAGTTGAAGAGGGCCGCCCAGGGACCCTGGCCCGGGGACCGCTCACCGAGAGGCGAACAGACAGGTTGAGGTGATAAAAGGCTTTTGCTAGCAAAGCCAAACCTTGTACGAAAAGGAGAGCCAGTGCTCGGAAGAAAGGCAGGTTTAGGTCACCATCTCCTAAACGTAAAGCTTCTCCAGAAAGGCGAAGACGGTAATAGAGCTTTGCTGCTTTTTTTGATGAAAATTATTTAGATCTCTATCACCAAGGCGTGATGACAGTCCTGAGCGGCGGAAACGTTTAGTTTAACCTGGGTTGCATTCAGTATTAGTGATTTAGGTCGCTAACGCCAAAACGTGCTCGACGTGAAGAATCACGTGCCTGTGAGAGAAAAGCCTGTGGATTTATTGTGTTCTCGCACTGGAGGCGCAGACATCCCACCAGCCAAGTTGAATTTGGTGCAAGAATAAATCCAGGTAATGCATCAAATGGTAACGTGGCCACAGAAAAAAATTAGGAGAAATCGGGTGAGCAATTTCGACGATTGAATTGGGAGCGTCTGAGGAAAAAGATCCACGGTCTCGTCAATAAAGTCAACGCCAGCAATCTTGTCGGAATTGTGCGAGAGCTTCTTCAAGAAAACATTATCCGTGGAAAGTTTGATTTCAGCATTTTCTCAAGTAAACGAAATTTTAGGGGTTTGCTGACTCGATCGATAATTCAAGCACAAGCCTTTTCTCCAACATTTTCACATGTATACGCTGGTTTGGTTGGAGTGATTAATTCCAAGTTTCTTGTTATTGGTGAATTGACACACTTAAGTATGTTTCACAGTTTTAGGCTTTAGGAATTATGTATTTAGGCGTTTGATTGTGCGGTTCAAGCTATCTTCTCGTCGAAACTACAAAGCAACAACGGTGACTTTCAGTAAATTTCTCGCACATTGGATCAATCAACAAGTGGTATGCTGTTTTTCTTTGAATATTAATTCGATGCATATCTAGACTCACGAGTTGCTTGCTCTTGAGATCATGCTTTTGATGCTTAAAACACCAACGGAAGATTCAGTGGAAGTGTGTATTGCTTTTCTGGAAGAATGTGGCGCGAAACTGACAGAGGTTTGCTTTATTTAGGAGCGCTTATTGAGGAATGATTTGTTAGATTGCCCCGCGTTCCTTGGACAATGTTTTCTCAAGACTTCGAAACATTCTTGCTGAAGCACAATTGGATTCACGTATCCGTTATATGATTGAAACTGCAATCGCAATCGGAGAGATAAATTTGCGGTCAGTTTTTAGTTCTATTGCCTGGCAAAGTTTATTCTTTAAGGACTACCCGACTTTAATTGATAAACTCGATCTTATTTCGGGAGGGGACCAAATTGCACATACCCTTTCCCTTGAAGATGCTATCGATCCTGAAAATATGCTTAGTGGGTGAACTAAAAAATTTAATTTTTGATCAACTTGGCTTTCAAACAAACTTTACAGACATTTTCAAATTGGATCCCGATTTTGAGAAAAATGATGCTGCCTGCGACGAGATCCGTGAACAAATCATTGGTGACGCCGGTGAAAGTGAAGAGGAATCAGAAGAAGGGGACGAAAAGGAAGAAGGTGACGAGGAGGCAGCTGCAAACGGTAGACATTCAATTTTGTCGATTTAAATTTTATAATATTACGATATTGATATTACGAAACTGAGGAATATGCGTCGTTGAATCAGTCATTTGCATTTCACAGATGCCATTACTTGAGATGTAAGTCTTTATGCGAAGATTAACTTTTTCGTATCCATATTTAAAGTGTTCAAATTTTGGTTTTGAGCGAGATCCATTTGAACGAGAATGAGACAACTTCTTCGGGCAGGATTTACATGAAAATCATTTTCCTTGAATCGGCTCAAATGATGGGACTTCCAAAGCTGTATGAAAGAATCTGTGATCCGTAAGTTTAGAGATTTTCTAGAATTCATTAATCTTTAGTACAGTCATGGACAAAAGTCTTTTAACATTGGTTTTTAGAAGTGTGTTCTTTGTAAATCTTGGTCCAAATCCGAGCAATTTGCAAACGGTTAAAAGATTTAAAGAGCTTATTATCTCTTAAAGATGGATTTAACAATTTATCAGGTGTCATGAACTTTTTAATAAAACAAAAATTGGGCCAAAAATTGATGGCCTGATTGAATTGATTTTTTTTAATTTTCTTGGAAATGGAAAAGTTCTTGGAGCAGAGGAAACCCACCGATCTCAACACAAATGTTTGTTTCTCCGAAAATTGGACAGAATCTGTATCGAAAGTTCTGGGGGAATCGATCGAAATCATTTGATAATCTCTTTCGAGGAGCACAACAAATACGGACGATTGGAGAATCAATTCCTGTTCTCAACGAACACCATTACGGATCATCTTTCCAAAAAAAATCGTCACATTGAGCCCTTTCAAACCGAAGTTCCCTGTCATTTGTAAATCGTTATTTACTCAATTCAATTTACTGTACGGCAGATGTGAGCCAACTGTTGCATTCCCATTCCCCATTCCCCTCCTTTCTCTTTATTTTCCGTGGTAAGAAATCCCTATTTTGCTTGATAAAAAATTTCTTGTTTGATTTTGTCTTTTCTCATCAATTATGCCTCTTTAGTAGCTGTTTCCTTTAATTTTCACTTGCTCTTCGACAAAATTCAGTCATTCTGTAGGCATCCAATCGTCTAGCAACCGAAATGGACAATCTCTCGAATCTTCCTCCTCGATGTCTTCAGAACATCTCTTCTTTTTCCAAATCTCCAGAAATGCCCGAAATGACTGAAGAATTGCCTGAAAAGAGTGTCAAACGCATAGAAGAACCGGCCATCTCGTTGAAGAAAATCGCCCAACTCGAAGCCGATTTGTGGGTTTTTCGCCAAATCTTTGCTTCTATCAAAAACAGTCTTTAATTTAATCGAAGAGTTTAGGGAAGAAATGAAAAAGGACAAAGACGTCGAGATGAGTCGATGGACAGCAAAAATCGCTCAAATCGAGGCGAAGTTGGAGGCCGATTTCGTTGACGAAAGGGAGAGAAATCGAGAATTGGAAAGGAAAATCGCCGAGGCGAAAAGGAAGAACGACGATCTCGAGGCACAATTGTACTAATTTTGTAACTTTCTTTGCTGACAAGCTCAATATATGGTTTAGATGCGAACTTTTTTCAGAAGAACTCGAAATACGGAAGTGAGGGAAGGAAAGACCAAGATTGGAGAGCTCGACGGGAAAATCAACGCGTTGCAGAGCAAAATCTCTGGCTTTGAGACCCAAATGTGAGTTTATTTGGTACCTCTTGTCGACTGCGACTTGAGAAAAGAGTTTTTTCACTACCAAAACACCCTTTCCAATCAATCCAATCAACTCCTCTCTAGACAATTTGAAAGGGAAAAAAACGGCCGAAATCATGAAGTTGCGGGCAGATTTACGCATTTTTTTTAAGGAAAAGGATTTAGTATTTGTTCAAAAATTCTGGCTCATCTTTTTCAGTGAATGTGAACAAAAGGAAAGAAGTGATGAATTCACAAAGATCAACTCGAAAATTTCGCAAAGTGATGATCGATCGACGAAGATTGGTGCTGATTTGAAAGAGATGTGAGTCTTGAGATCCCTTAAAGAAATATCTGAGAATGAAACACTTCTAGAGATTCCGAAGTCGCCGAAATGTCAAGGAAAATGGCGAAGTTGGAGACTGATTTGGTTGACGAAAGGGAGAGAAATCGAGAATTGGAAAGGAAAATCGCCGAGACGAAAAGGAAGAACGACGATCTCGAGGCACAATTGTACTAATTTTGTAACTTTCTTTTCTGACAGGCTCAACAGAAAATATAAATAAAAATCGATTTGTTTCTAGAAAAACTCAAAATTCCAAGATTTTAGAGATTCCCAAGTCGCCGAAATGTCAAGGACCATCTCCGCGAGAATGGCTCAAAACACGACAGATTTAATGGAGAAAATCACGAAGTTGGAGGCTGATTTGTGGGTTCAACAATATTAGAATCTAACTATTTCCTGTAGACTGAGACTTGAGAAAACAGTTTTTTTGACTCTCAAAACACCCATTCCACTCAATCCAATCAATTCCTCTCTAGACGATTTGAAAGGATCAAAACAGTCGAAATCGCGAAGTTGCAGGCAGATTTGTGAGTTTTTTAAGTAACGATTGAGTCTTGGTCTAAAAAATCTGGAGTAAAGTTTTTCGAAGAAACTCAGAAATCGACCGATGACTTTCTCGGATCTGGATGGATGGTCATATTTGGCAAAAACCGCTTCTTGGTACAAGGTTTGGTGGATGTTGTGAACCAGGATTATCTTCATCTCAAGGCTTTCGATCAAGAAATGACATTCGATGAAGCCGAGGCATATTGTACGAGTCGAAAGATCCATTTAGTCTCAATTCACAGTCAGGAAGAGAACGATTTTGTTCAGGAACTCGGTAAGAAATCGAAATGATTCAATTCTGAAAATTCAGGGTTTTTGTAGAAATTTATGCTTTATAAACCAAAAACAACCGATATTTATTTCAGCGGAAACTGTTCGTTCGGATTCTTTGTTCTGGATCGGACTGAAGGTAGAATTTTTCTTGTTGAAAGAAATTAATAAATAGAAAGTGATGATTCTTTCATCCCTTTTCGGTAGACTCTTTGTGAAAAAATGATTCGTTTGACTGATAGTTCTTTGATAGAAATAATGGTTTCAATTGAGAAATTAGAATAATTTCAATAATAAGAAAGGAATATCGGATCGAAATATCAATGTCTAAGCATAAAAATTAAAAAAATCAAAGATCAACGGTGAAACAGAAAAATTTCTTTATTCAGGAAAATCCGAACAAAGGAAATGCTTTTGAATGGACGGATGGAAGTTCGGTGGTTTTCAGGAATTGGCATCTTGGACAACCGGATTCGTACGCCCACGCTTTGGTGAGATTTTCTGGGTGAAATCATCGACATTTATTCCAGTTGCCAATGTATAATTAATCGCAAAGATTTTGCCCAATCTTAGGAGTTTTTTGTGTAAAATAACGCAAATTGTTTTATCAAAAGATTTCCATCAGAAATGAACACATTTCAGCTTGATAGCTACGATGGGGAATGGTGGTCCGCTTCTCTTACCTCTCAGTGGCGTTTTATCTGCAAAACCAGCTCTCAATTCTGATGAATGTTTTGTGTTCTTTTCTTTGGACAAAAACCAATAAATCCCATTTTATTCAATCTTCTGAAAACACACAATTGCACATTATCTTTTTCTTTATTTCTGAATTGTTTGTTCAAAATCTCATATAAAGTTTTCCCAAAAACCCGGAATTCCGCCTGAAGCTGAGAGTATTTTGCTCTCTTGTCGCTCCTGAATAGACTATTAGATAAACGCGTTGAACATCAATGGACATCAGCATGAGGAAACTGACAATTCTTCGTGAAGGTCGCTCTTCTCGTCCCTCAACTCGTCGATTTGTCTTTGATTTTTGTTCCTGAAAGTTCTCACCTTTAGTTCTATGGGCGGAGATTTTTGTCTCTTTTTGGGTAATCTTAACGATTAAGCAAGTAGATAATATATGTATTGTAGATATAATGAGCTGTATATGCCTTAGCGGGTGAAGAGGTCCGGCGAAAGAGATGCTATTCGAAAATCGCTTTGAGTTTAACAAAGATCTTTTTTCAATCAAAGGAGTCCCTATTAGTCGAAATTAACTAGAATAACGGCATAGATCGAAAGTACAGCGTTCCGTGGTTGGATCAAAGTTATCATGGAGATCAGAAAAAGCAGAAAACTCGTGTGGGTTCGAGTTTGTTTTGGCAAGTTGAGGAAGAGAATAGTGAAAACGATTGTTAGGGTCATTGATGTTCATGCAATTTCACGGAAAAGGCCAGTAGACAGAGGGTCTGGAATTCGGCTTTAGTTACAGGATTCATTTGATTCAAACCAGTAGAAGAATCCGTAGAAACCCCATTCTTACGAATGCGACAGATGTTGGCTTAGGTGAACGATATGATCCCTAAAATATTCGTTGACGCCTCAGAAACAATTGTGAATGCTAATTTAAGGAGAGGAAGTTGTTGATTGCGATGAGGAAGAGGGAGAGTTTCCGAGAAGAGATATGGTTACGAGAGATGGAGACATGCTCAGAAGAAGTATGTTTGAAGGGATTCTGCAATTGGGCTGCGGAAGGTTTTAGGCCCGTAACGATAAAATCAAATAGCTTCATTATCTATTTAAAATATCCATTACAATATAAAGTACGTTTTAAATTCTTAACGCACCCTCGATTAATTAAAGAGTTTTGCATTTTGAACAACGCTGCAACTATTCTTCCTTTTCTATTGAAAAAACCATGTCTTAAAATTTTAACTGAATCTATTTGAAGGAGATCGAGAAGGAATTCAAGGATTTCCTCCAAAAGCACATCAGAACAGCAGCCGTAAGTGACAATTTTTAATTGGAGAGTTACGGGCAGCTGCGCGATCACCTACTACATCATTTCGGGATGGCCCTTCGTTTCATTTCGTTTCGCTCACGGATGAGGTAATTCTCACCCTTCTTGCCGGCATTCAAGGCGATCTGCACAATGAGAAATGGTGGGAATTGCTCAGAGATCACTTTTTCAATCAGCAGCATTTAGGTCCGATCTGAATCGATCGCTCAGCCAATATGTGGTCAATCCAACTCATTTTGAGCTGGATTGTACCTCTAACAGCCGACAACTTGAGAAGTTGAATGTGTTCACTGGAATCTGTCTTAGCTTCATATTTCTGCTTTATGCTGCATATTAAAATACGAAAAATAAAGTAGCATTCTCCTTCAGGACGCGCACAACATGAGCTTTTTCCTCTATCGACAAAGACATGATCTCTCAACTAAGAAGTCATTTGATGGCGATGACGAAATGATCCAACAGATCCGTCGAAAAATCAACCCTTTTCTAAACAAGTTGATGCCACGATTCAAAACCTGAACGATTTGCCTCGAATTGAGAAATTGAATAGAAATCCGACAATAAAGTGCATTTATGAAAAAAGAAAAGCGGATAAGATGCATTTTAATCGTTTCTTCACTCAGTAAAAGCCATTTGAGATCCCTCTTTGCATATAAAAGGACACGTAATGTCGAGATGAGAGACACCCGTTTTCCCCCGTTGATAGCAATCTGAAAAGAAATTCTTTATTCATTTACATAAAGAAATTCTCTCAATTTGCTGGTGACATTGACGATAAATCTTTTTTGAATAATTGGAGATCAAAATTGGGATGGTCTCGATTGACTGCTTTTTCAGCAAAATTTATGAATGATTGAGTGATGAAAATCTCACCTCGACCTGGGTGTCCGAATTTGGAATTCCTCCGGCCCAATTCGTAAAATCTACCGAATACTCTCGAACACCAGATTCGTCATCTGAAATTATACCATGTGCTGATAATTTGGTTTCTTAAAACCATAATTAACAGAATAACAAATCCTTTAACCCTAGTATATTTCCTGATAGTCTGCCAATACTACAATGAATCGGGGACTTGTCCCTCGCCGACATTTTAATTTTCATTCCATAATGTCAGCATCCCTCCGGCTGGCTGACGCTTTCTTTTCCACGGATACAACTAATTCATCTCGGACCGGTTTTCTTTGCTAATCTAAATGATTTGGAATTGCATATCGCTACTTAATGTGGAAATTTTATTTCTCGATAATATTTTTGGAGCCGATAGCCGACTTTTAGCAAAATGTTTTAGGTTTGTTTTAACAAATCTATACGATGATTTAGGCATCAGTAATCCGTTTAAGTTTTAAATTAATCAGTTGAACAATTTATTGGAGAACACGCAAAAACGGAACAATTTGAGGCACATCGCCGGTTTTACCGGCACATCTCTCGCTCTCAATTCCGAGCTTTCCAAGCTAGAACCTTGCAAAAGATTCCCGCGCTGAGCAATCAAACCGAGAATCTGAATGAACCTTTCAATGAATGAAATTCATATTTGACACTGATCCAAGAAGAATGAATTCTAGAAAGAACAAGATCAACGAGCTGTTCCACGAGATTTTACGTACCGACTATGAAGACCAGATTCTAGCATATGAGAAACCTTTTAACCTTTTGGAAAATATGGTGCCCAACGCAGTTTTTCTTACTGGTCATACTATCGTTACATTGATAAGACTGTGAAAGATATGGAGATGTTAAAGAAAACATATTACACAAGAAGAATCCACTTCAAAGCCTTTTTTTCTCAATCAACCAAAGAGGAATGGTTATTGATCAATGAACATGCAAATCACTTTGTTAATAAGGAGCTTGATCGAGTCGAGAAGTTTGAAGACGAATGGTTAGATGACTCGGATGGGAAAACGTTTCTCATTGAATCTCAAAACAAGTCCAATTATTGGGCAAAAAAGAAAGCAAAGAAGTCGATTGTTGAGCGTTATTCGCAGAATCAACTCTTCTATTCTCATCTCGAACCGATCGATCTTTACATGGTGATTGAAGCGCTTGAAAGAGCAAAAGAAAAGCTGAAACGTTTCACCAAATTTAAGATTGAGAACTTTGTTCCCGTGTTTATTCGAGAAAAGGAAGCACCAAAATGGAAGCTGCCAATCGTTGCATACATTTTTCAGCTCAGAAATCCGCCAAGATTGCCTTGTGCTTGTCAACCGAGATGTTCACTGAAATTCGGTGTTCCTGATGATTCTGAATATCCATTTCCCAAAGAGATGCAAATTCCGTACTATGAATGCACAGAACAGCCTTTTATTGAATTGTTACAAAATTATACAGGATTTCGGGAAGCGCTGAATGATCAATTGAAAGTGAGAGAAGGAGGCTCGATGATCGGCCCGTTTAAGGGTGATCCTCTTCAAAATTTGTCTTTAAAGTCGAAAGACAATTTCGATGAGGCTGGCGTATTTTTTTTCCTGCAATACCCAAGCAATACCGGTAAAAGTGGAAAAAGGAAAAGAGAAGAAACATATTTTGTTCTACTCGATCATCCGAAAAACTATAAAACTGGAGAGAAAATCCCTTGTTTTGATTATTCGTTTAATTTCTACAAAATTGACGTAAAAGAAATTGATGAGCATTTCGAAAAGTTGACTTCATGGGACAAATCCCTGGTTGCGATTGACTTGCAGATGAACGCACGCATTGTGAACCTGGAGGATGAGGGAACAATGGCGATGTTTGCTAGACGCAATGAGATTTGATGTGTTTTTGCTATTGTATTTTTATCATAAACTTTTTGTTCCAAATTCATTGTAATTTTCTGCAGTTTCAGTAAATTTTGAGCTTTCAGAGAAAACAAGAGTATTTTAACGTTATGAAATGCGAAATTCTTCGTGATTTTCGTTTTCGTTTTTCGTTTTTGTTCAACCCTCGGCTTTTTTGGAAATTTTATTAAAGAAAATCCTTGAATCTTCTTAGTTCATAAAATTCTCTAACCACCGATCAGTTCTGAGAAAGACTTTTAGTGAATAAAACAGCATACCGTAAATGTTGTATTAGAATGAGACCCTCTAATGAATGACACCGCCTGACTCCTCGAAATCTTGGCTTTAGACCCACCTTGTGAGGGTTCTATGAATATATCTAAGTCTAAAACTTACTAATATTTTATCGGCAGTAAAATTTAAAACGCTATTTTTGAAAAAAGAATATAAGGGTCCCCCAAATGAATTTTTTTGGAGATTTAAAAGGGGGTCGCGATTAAGAAAATAGTTTCACTTTTAAACGTGTTTTTGGTACGATTTAGACAGAGGGCCATCGTTTAAAATAGTTTTTAATGAATTCTAAATTTTTGAGTCATGTGGTTCCCCTTACCTACTTTTTGGAACAGCCGATTTTGAGGCGTTGAAAAATAGAACGACATATTAGGTTGGCGGGCAAATAATACGAATTTTTTGTGACCCGAATTTTTATTTCAAAAAACAATAAACAAAGAGGATTAAGATAAAAGGTATTCTCCATTATTATTTAGGACATCATGTAATAAGATCTCCTGGAATCATTCTCGTTCATGATCAGCCAATGCTTCATAATCCATTTTTGAACCCGACACAATTTTCGGACCAAAATCCAAAATCCTTCAAACCAAAATCCTTCTTCGCGACTGAGATTCCGACGAAACGACCGGCCATCTCGAAGATACCAGAACCCGAATCACCATAGCCTCCATGCAAATTACCAAGAAAATTTGAATTATTAAACGGAATCTTAGTAAGATATAGTTTAAAAATAACATACAATTTTCATAATAAAAACAGGGCATTATTGAAGAACAGGCCCCCACTGGAAGTTGAGGGCTTTATGTTCAGGCTTTCTTGCTTTTCTTTATTTCCTATAAGGAATACCTATATACACTTAGAAATGGTGATTCTAAGAGGTTGTTATACGCATGCAAAAGAAAACTAAGAAATATAGTGGAGAGATGGGTTACTGAGGAGGATCTCAATCTTCAATGGTGCCTATAAACATACTGCGCCCCTCTGAAATAATCCCTTCTTTCCGAACAGGTTTTCTCTTTTGATCTACTCCCAACTAAAGATACTTTTGGCCGCAACACATCGAATCAAAACTATGAGGATGATACGGAAACTCTTGGCCAGTTGATTCGAAAATGAGAAAACCGTTCTTCTTGGAAACGGCACTCACAACAACCTGAAAAGCTGAACAATTAGTTAAGTATAAAAAATAAAGGTACTTTGATGGTTGGTAAGAGCCACTTTTATCCTGGCCTAGTTGGATGTTCTGAGTGGTTTTATTGATACCTTTTACCTATTCTAATGTAATCAAATATGCCCAATAGATTGATGACTCTTTAGCAAATTTTGGCAATTCTCGCCTAACCTCATGTACTTTGAACACCAAACGCTACCCCAAAGCTGCTTAGACTTGAAAATCAAATCAAAAGGGCAATATAAAACTTAGCACATGTTAGAAATGCTCTAAAAGCATAGGCATATTTGATTACGCTAAGATAGGTAGTTAAAAGGCATTGATATACAACGACTCAAAACATTAGATCCAACTAAGCCAGGATAAAAGTGACCCCTCCCAAATACCAGAGTACCAAAATAAATTGCTTAACGACTAAAATCTATTTGAATCTATTCGAAAACCACAACGCATCTGTGCGCTTGTTCGTCCGGCTTAGAAGTTGTGAAAATTTTCCTACCGTTTGGTTTTTGCTTTATCCATTGCAGTCAATCTAAAGAAATACTAATCAGAATTAAAGTAAAATAATGAGATGAAAAAAGGGGCGTTGAGCTAGTGCTTTGAATTGAGGAAAAAACTGGCAACTGTCTTGAATCAAACATCTGAACTTAAACTGTAAACCGACAGAAAACTATCGACAGAGCCGCTCCATTCTGTGGTTTTGGAAGCCGCTTCATTTTCAAAATTATTATGGACTTCAGCAAAAGTATATTCCACAATCTCGTTGAAGCGGCTGCCTCAGCCTCCTCTCTATCGTCTCTGGTGATTCGTTTCCTTAAAATTTCAATGATATTTCTATTTTATTTTAGCACGAACCAAGTTTCTATGCAAATCTAGAAACTATTTAAAACCTAAGAAGAAGGGTTTTATTACCTATTAGATCAAGGAAAGAATAATGCGCGTTTTTTGAGTGTCATAATAGATTGCATTCTACAAGAAATAGCAACTATCAAGTATTCTCCATTTTGACTTCTTCCCATCTTCGACGCAAGTCCTTCATTTCATTTATGGAAAATTGGGGATTTTTGGATCCCTCGTCTCTATCGTCTCTGGTGATTCCATCCAATTAACGCCATTTCAAACACTCACAAATCGGCTTCCAACCTGGTCTCCAATTCGGAGACTCTTGTCGTGATCTCGCTAGCTCCACGTCCGGTTTTGTTCGCTCACGATCGTTCGCTTTGCCCGCTGTCTAATTGGGGGACCCGTGAAAGCATTTGCGCTGATGGGTTGGAAAATAGACATAGTTCGGCCCTTTGGACCGTACAAATCTCTCATTAGGCCTTTCAGACAGTTCAGAAAAGTCCACGGTTACACTCAGGCCCTTCTGGCCTTCAAACATTTTCATTCCAGTCCTTCGGGTCTTTCAGAAAATTCATTCCTGCCCTTCGGGCCGTCAAAACAGTGATTCAGGTCTTACACACATCGGTGCAATCTGCGTTTTTTGATGAATTTTGATGAAGATGTGTCATTCCACACAGAAAAATGTACTCATTTCAAAACAGAAAAAATTTTCCAAATTCTCCCAACAGATTTTTTGAAAAATCGTTTTTTAGTGGAAAAAGCGTCATTTACAACGGAGAACCCCGGGAACCCCTTTTTTTCGAAGCCTTCAACTCGGTGACATCGCAAAATCGAAAGATGTAAGATGATAGATTCGATTTATTAGATTCTGATCTTCCTTTTCACACCAAAAGCAAGCAATTATAAAGCCTTCACAAAAACTAGTAGTATTGTGAATCTAAAAATAACTGTTTGTCTGTTTGTAATGACCTCAGAAAGCGACTTTTAAATGCTCAAAATTCCATTCTCAAACATCTATTCCGGCTCGTCAAAACAGTTATTCCTGCCCTTTGGGCCGTCAAAACTTTCACTTTGGCACTTTGGCATCGTCGCTCCATTCATTCCTCCCATTTCCTTGAATTCAAAACCTTGAATTTCGAATTCACCAATCGATCAGAATGGGTGTGATGTCCGTCGCTCTATTCATCCCGGTTCTCCTTCTTTTTCAACAAATTTCTTCGTCAAAGTTGGTCAGAAAGGGATTTTCGATGATCTTAGATTTCAGCAGTAGAGACGAGGGTTCGTCGTCCATTGATATCGTCCATCCCATCAATTTGAGGTCTTGTCAAAGAAATTTGTGGGTTTTTTGGAGAAAAGCAAATCAATAAAGCGAATTTGGTAGAATGAACAAGAAATAGGTTTGCGTGTCCCAATGACAAGACTTTTCAGGAGTAAAACCCAACAAGAACTCGTCGAGGCTGCGAAGGAATTGAACGAAACGAGGGAGAAAAATGCTGAGGTCGAGAGGAAATTGAGGTCCGAAAACACTGAGCTCAGAGCCAATTTGTGAGTTTTCTTCCCTCTTTGGTTATTCTTTGTTATGACAGATTGTTAACTAACAGAACTCCTTTTAGAGCAACGAAAATAACCGAATTGAGGGCTCAAATGTGAGTTCATCTCTTCTCGACTGAGACTTAAGAAAAGAGTTTTTTCATTTCCCAAACACCCATTCCACTCAATCCAATCAATTCCTCTTTAGACAATCTGAAAGGGAAAACAAGGCGGCCGAAATCGCGAAGTTGCAGGCAGATTTGTGAGTTTGTTTAATGGAAAAGGAAGTAGTATTTGTTTCAAGAAAGTCCGGAGTCAAGATTTTCGAAGAAATTCAGAGATCGTACGATGACTTTCTTGGTTCGGGATGGATCGTCGTATTTGGCAAAAAGCGCTTCTTGGTACAAGGTTTGGTGGATGTTGTGAACCAGGATTATCTTCATCTCAAGGCCTTCAATAAAGAAATCACATTTGATGAAGCCGTGGCATATTGTGGGGGCAGAAAGAGCCATTTAGTCACAATTCACAGTCAGGAAGAGAACGATTTTGTTCGGGAACTCGGTAAGAAATCGAAATGATTCAATTCCGAAAATTCATGATTTTCGTAGGAATTTCTGCTTTATAAACCAAAAACAATATTTATTTCAGCGAACACTCTTTATTCAGATGCTTGGTTCTGGATCGGACTGAAGGTTGAATTTTTCTTATTGAAAGACATAAATGAATATATTAAACTTAATTCTTTCATTTTTTTCAGCCACTGTGGAACGCACTTTGTAAAAAAGATTCGTTTGACTGATAGTTCTTTGACAGAAATCTGGAAATGATAGAATTTATAGAAATCTAATTTGAATTAAAAAATTAGAATAGTTTTAAAATGGAAAAAAAAATATGGTTGAAATAGCAATAGTGAAACATAAAAATTTTTGGTTCAGAGAAATCCGAACAAAGGAAATGCTTTTGAATGGACGGATGGGAGTTCGGTGGATTTCACGAATTGGGGGTTTAGAGAGCCGGGTACGAACACCCACGCTTATGTGAGATTTTCAGCGTGAAATCATCGAAATTTGTTGCGATTTCCAATGCGTAATTAATCTTAAAAATTTTCGATCAATCTGAGAAAATTTCGTTGTGTAAAATAATGTAAAGTGTTTTATCAAAGGATTTCCATCCGAAATGAACAAATTTCAGCTTTGGAGCGACACTGGGAAATGGGGATTCAATCCTCCTAACAATCACTTTCGTTTTATATGCAAAAGGAGCACTTAATTCTGATAAATGCCTTATGTTCTTTTTGGAAAACCAACAAATCCCATTTTATTCAATCTTCTGAAAACACACAACTGCACATTATCTTTTTCGTTATTTCTGAATTGTTTGAATTGTTCAAAGTCTCATAAAAATTTTTCTCGAAAACTCAGAATTCCGCCTGAAGCTGCAAGTATTTTGCTCTCTCGTCGCTCCTGAATAGACTATTAGATCTGGATTTCAACAATCAAGAGGGATTTCATTCGAAATTCCCCATTCATTTGCCAAGTGATGTTCTCGGCGACGTTTGCGAAGAATTACGTGTAGTTAAGGTTTCAATGAAAACTTTATTATTGTGGGAGTGATTAAATGATCGTAATGAAGAGAGATCCTTTCAAACAATGATCATCAATCACTTTCTTTAGAAGTCACGACTCCTGAAGTATCCCGAATCGGCGCTGTGCTCGCCGTGTTTGTGCGATTCGATTTGATATCTAAATGTTGCAAGTTGGTCAAGAACGCAGATACATTTCCACTAGTTTATCTCTCGAGGTGTCAATCCACTTGAATCCGGAAGCTCGGAACTGATTTTCTCCGGCACCCACTGTGGCGAATCGCACTGCTCTGCAGTTAGTCAAAAATTCAATACACAAGTTAAAATTCAAAGTTGATGGATAAACTACCGTAATCAGTCACTAGACGATATACAGCTGTCCGTTTGTCGTAGCATGTATACTTAAAAACCCATTATTTTTAAGCTTTTTTTTGAGTGAGTCGTGGTCTCCTTTTTTCGCTATTTTGATCTTTTTTTTTCACATGCAAGTGTTGAATTAATTGTGATAGTGCCAGATTGCTCCAGGTTGGTTATCTCTTTTGCCTCACTCTTCCGCACTAGCGATAATCATTTTTCTTTCTAGTAAAGGGTTTAGGAGACCGAAACAACAAACAGATTTTCAATGAATCTGGATTGAAAAGAAAGAAGCAAACGTGAATCTGGGAAAAAGTTGAACTGTGTATATCCAACAAAATCGAGAAAGAGTTTGTTAAAGATTTGCAATTTCACAGACAGGCACAGAAACAGACCTCATAACGATATATGCAGGATTCTCGGGTAGTTGACACAAACCGACGGTTTGATTTTACCACCTGAAACAACCCGAAATACCACTTTGTTTTTTGTTGTGACTGTTTCTGACAGAAGCAAAGATTCGGCGAAAAACCCACAAATCGGTTGGGGATTCGAGAGATCGTCCATTTCGGTTGCTAGACGATTGGATGCCTACAAAATGACTAAATTTTCCCGAAGAACTAGTGAAAATTAAAGGAAAAGACTACTAAATAAGCAACCCTTCTCTTTAACAATCACTCCGAAGAATGCATCTCCACGAGAGATCAAGGTGGGATTTAACCAAAACTCTATCAATTAGCCTTGAAAACCAACCAAGTTGGACCCTATTTGTCATCCATTCTTCAAGTCGAAACCACCATCATAAATAACATTCATAAATAGCCCACGTAAATAGCCCTTTTTGCCCACGGGCCCTGGCTTTCGAGAAAAGCGCATGCAAAGTTTCGGCCATTTTCGCCAAACTCTCACCTCACCTATAAGAGGGTGTGACCGCGAAGGGACGAAAAGCAAAGGCGCTCTAAGGGACTGCTTTAGGCTATCAAAATAGTGCAATTTTTTCCCTGGGTCCGATTCCTCTCGCGGCCCTACTTTTGGCTTTTCTTTTGCAAAACTTCCGCAAAACATTTTTTTGGAGTTCCTAAAGTGTTTGCTTTTAGCTTTTTTAAGGCTTTTTTTCTTTTTGAACTATTTATGAATAAAGAAAAATTTAAAATCAACAACCATAATGAGGGGGTTCGAAAAATCGTAAAAACAATAACGGTTTGCGCATTTAGCACACTTAATAAACGCCAATTCTGAACAATTAACTTCATCACATTCAACAATTTCAATATCCGAACACTCCTCAATTAGGACCTTGAATGGGAGGGGTCGAACGGGAACAAAAACAGGGGCATACCAATTTTATGTTATGTAGTCATTTTCTTTTCACTTACTTATGTGTGATAGCCGACGAGGAGTGGATAATTCTTTCGACAGTCTTTGCTCCGATTCGTGCGTGAAAATAATTCCTTGTATTATAATCGTTGTATCCGTGGAAAAGAAAGTGTCAGCCAGCCGGAGGGATGCTGATAAATCTTATGGAAAGACAATTCAAATGCCAAGTTAACAGGTCGGCGAGGGATCAGTCCCCGATTTATTGTAGTATCGGCAGACTATTAGAAAGTATGCAAGGGTTAAAGGCTTTGCTATCCTATTAATCATGGTTTTAAGAAACCAAATTATCAGCGCTTGGTATAATTTCAGATGACAAATCTGGTGCTCAAGAGTGCTGAGCTGATTGCTCTGGGAAGCTTGTTGTCAACTACCACTCCACTGCCTCGAGCCACATTTTACAACTAAATTTTCCATGCAAAGATCTTGTAAGGTGAGAAAATAATGAGTTATAATATAGTGGAAGTTAAACAATACATAAACTTTTGCTAGCCATAAAGGCTAATCAGCTTGGGGAAACTCAAGAGACATACAAAAACTGGCTAATTGTAGCCAAAAGTAATGCCTCTGGACCAAGTGATGTGTAGAGTAGAAAACTTGATGCCAAACTAATATTCCGTTTAAAAATCAAAGTTTTTTGTTATCTCTTTTAATTATCCAAAATTTAGCAGCCTTCAATGCTCTGACGGTGACTAGCACTTGTAATTCAAGGAGAATGCCTAACACATGTTAAGTGTATTGCGAGTGTTCTGAGGTCAATAAATTCATTTACATTCCAACAATTTTGTCAACAATTTATCAAGCATCATTTCATTTCCTAAAAGTTGTTATTCTTTCTATTAAACATTTCTTTTGTTAGTTTTCTAGTGGAAGGCAATGTCGAAAGGAAATCAAGTCAAAAAGGCGTCATCGTCTCCTATTTCCGGTGGGAGAGTTACGTTAAATAAAGAAATATTTCAAAAAGCTAAATATTGTTACTAAAGAAAATTGAGTTTGACAAGTGAAGCCTGGGTCCAAAATAGACTTGTTAATGGTAATCCAAGTCAGGAGATTATAAGGGTTCTTGGGCAATAGTATAATAACATTCTGCCAAAAAAATGATTACTTAGAACATCAAATGCTCAAATACTATATTAGAATTACCACTGAAATTTTATCAGGACTAAAAGACTTACTTCTAGTTTTCTAAATTCTATCCAGAATTTAGAAATTTTTAAAAGGGGTTAAATTTTTATCCAGGGTTTTACAACGAGAAAATTATGCATTTAAGTCAACGAGTTACCGATTCATTGGCGCAGGTCTGGTGCAGCCAGGCGCGGGCATAGGGGGACTCCACGTTGCGGCCAGGTTGTAGTAGGCTCCGACGGAGAAGCGACGGAGAACTCTCCTCTTCGCTCTCCTCCATTCTCATTTTTACCTCACGGAGGACATCAGCTACTTTCGTTTCTCGCAAAAGTAGCGTTTCGCTACCTTCATTTCTTGCGAAAGTAGCGAAATCTTTTTCTCGAGAAAAAAATTTCGCTGACTTTTGTTCGAGTGTCCAATTTCCGGCAATTCCTCGGACTTTCGGAATAGTTAGAAATAATCAAAGATACAATAGATTTACTATTCGAGTTGAAAAGCTAGAGATTCGCTAAAAAGTCCGTTATTACTCTCAAAAGGGCAAAACCAGCACTTTTCAATGGAAAATGTAAGAAAAGACCAGAAAACTGATCTCCTTTTCTGAATATCTTTTTTGCTGAAGATTTACCAATGGGTATAAAGAGAAAAAAAGATTTGCCAATGGTACATAATATTTACCTGGATACTTTTTTGGCTAAAGATACTCAGCTAATCGGCAAATAAAACCCGCACAAGCCGAGAATTTTGTATTTTCTTTTTTACTTTTAAAAGGAGATTCCAATTCTTTTTTACGCGTTTTGGTAGGTCGGAGTTGAAATTTTTCATGGTCATTCTTATCATTGTTGATAAGCGGAGTTATCGAAAGATTATTTAAAATTTTGTCTAGAAGCGTCGATTTTCTTTCCCAATTCCCTGGAATGAAGCGATTTGACGGAGAAAATAATCAAGAGGCCATCCAAATGGCGAACGAACTCTTGGAAAAGCATCTCGGATACTGTCTTTGTGTCATGAACTATCTATTTTTTCGACGAAACATTGACTCGAGCCGGGATTGTGTTTACATGCTTTTATCGCACCACAAACAATTTTTCGCCTTCTACGTTCAACTACAATCGGAAATAATCAATTTTTAAAGGTTTTTCTCGTTTTTTGTACAGTTTTTTTAATTTTATTATTGTTTCATTATCATTTATTTCATCCAACCCATCCATTTTCGATATCCCATGTGCAAACGGGGCAGGACTTGACATAAATAAATCGATCGCTTTTATCTTGTTTTCTTATTTATTTATTACTTATTTTCTATTGCCCCTTCTTTTGTGTGAGGTGTTATTTGGATTTTGCTCAAAATTTTAATTATCAGCCTAGAAGCAAAGGAGATATTGTTTAGAGATTACAACTTCAGCAAAATTATGCTTAATGAAGTGAAACTTATAAGCCGTAAAACTGTGAAGGCCACAGAATTTTCAAAGGATCATTGAAGAACAGGCACGTTTTGAGGTGTACTTTGACTTCAAATCAATTAATAAAGAAACGTTGGCACAGGAATACAATGCACAGGAAAACCTAGTGAGTTTAAACTCACAGGAAAATCTTGTAAATTTGTACTAACAAGAAAACCTAGCCAATTTGTATTCACAGAAAAAACTAATGAATTTGTTCCAATTCGATTGAGAAACGAGTTCGGTTCTAATACGGTTCCAATTAAATTCCAATTCGATTGAGAACCGAATTCGTTTCCAATTCGGTTCCAATCCGGTTCCAATTCGGTTCCAATACGATTGAGAACTGGATTCGGTTCTAATTCGGTTTCAATTCGGTTATTTTCGGTTTTCAATTATGTTAATACAAAAATTGCACCATAGCGGTACAATTTTCGGGGTACTGGCCAGAGGCATTAGCCGGTAAAAGTGGTACAATTTTTTTTGAATCAATTCCGATTTTTTTTAGTACCTAAAGGTACTAAAACCGTGATACTTTAGTACCTTTAGGTACTAAAGAATGTTCCATGGAACAATTTTTGTATTAATTTTATTATTTTAAAATACTACAATTTTACTTTCGTTGCTCCCTTTCCTTGCTTCCTATCTTCCTCTTTACTTCCTTACCATCACTTCCTTCCCTACTTCCCTTACTTCTTTCTCTATGAAAGCTTTTTTGCTACTTTCAAAAAAGTTTCTTATTTTACCTTTCGATGAAAACACCCAAGAAACACTTGAAAATTGCTAGAATTGCTAAGAGTTTGTGTTGAGGTGTTTAAAAAGAAAGTTGCAAAAATCGTGTAAACATCGGCCATCTGGTCCACTCCACTATAAGTTCCGCCTATTCAAATGTAAAAACCACCCTTTATTCCTCACTTTTTGAAGTCTCCGGAAAAAAATCTAACGGTAGAAAGCGTAAGGTATTCAGTCATCAGCCTAAAAATCTACTGACCGGTTTTGTCTAGTTAATTCGTTAATTTTTAAATGGAAATCTTCAACCAATCACTCATCAATCATTCGAAGGATTGTGATGTTGAAAGACCGCCCTTTTCAATTTCTTTTTCATTGATTTTTCAAATCAATTAAAGTTTGCCATATTTTATCCGTAAACTCACCGTGTTCTCGAAAATCTCAACGATCACTTTCAAACGTCAAATTTTCAAAAAATTTTTTATCAGTTGACTAACATGCGTTCCAGATCGGCAGAAAATAAAAAAAATTTTATGAATTTATCGGGAGGTTTTGAAAAACTAGGCTCGGATTCCACACACTAACCCCAGTGGAGTAAAGAAAAAAACGAAAAGGAAGGGAGTTGAGTCAGACCTGACAGCAAATTTTCAAATATCATGTATTGAATAAAATGCAAACAACAAACTTTCTGAAAGACACACCTTATGTGCGTTCCTCTGGTGTGTCTCGTCGGCCAATCTGACCACGGCCCCCACACATAGGGCGACAAAGACCTCGCTGCTCGGTTTAATTACCCAATTTTGCAAAAAAATGAAGAAAATGAAAAAAGGAAGAGTAAGAAGGAAAAGATAAAAAAGAAGAAGCAAGGAAAATGAAAAAGGAAAAAAGATGTCTAAAAAGTAAGAGAGCCCATTGCATTGGGTTGTAACATTGAAAACGCTTCAAAATAAACAGCCTTGGATGGAAAGTTCGGTCACATCCCCATATAGTCCGGACTTTGCCCCTTCTGATTACTATTTATTCCGGACTATGAGCAACGAGCTTCACAGAGAACACTTCGATTCCGACGATGCGGTCAAAAAGTGGCTACAAAAGTTTTTCGATCAAAAACCAAAAGCCTACTACTAAAATGGAATCCAAAAGCTGCCCGTAAAATGGGCGGAAGTTTTCAATAACAATGGAGAATATTTGAAATAATTTCATTGTTTTATTTAGAATAAATTCTTATTTGAAAGTCAGTTCTGTTGTTGGTTTTTTCTGGATGTCTATGAGATCGGAGCAAAAGCTTTTTATTTTTATTATTTTTATTTTTACATTTTATATTATTAGGTTGTCCAATAAGTAATGCGTGTTACTTATTTCAAAACTATTGCGAAATCGCTTCGAGCAAATATATGCTCTTTTTAATCATCAGCATCTTGTGTTTATTTTTGTATCTTATTTTATTCATTTGCCTTTGTTTTATAATAGATATGTTGTTTTGCAGATGAAAGACAAAAAGTTTGTTGTCCGCGCATCAATGCTGTATGATTTAAAACGAGGTAAAACTGCAGCGGATTGCCATCGAACTACCTGTGCCGCATTTGGAGAGGATTCAATTTCAATCAGCCAGTGCCAGCGCTGGTTTAAACGATTTGCGGACGGAAACGAGTCGTTAGAGGACGAGGAACGCGCTGGAAGGCCACTCGTTTTTGATAACGAAGCTTTGCTTAACACCATGACGGACTTCACTCTTTGCTCGGACGATGGAGAAATGTTGTGGATTGTTGTGGAGAATATATCGATTAATAAAGTTCTCTTTTGTTAATTTTGTGATATTTTGAAAATCGTGTCAAAACACGCATTACTTATTGGACAACCTAATATTTTATCTCAACTTACTGATGCTTACTGAATTTTCGATGAATGTTTTAAAGTAACCGGCTATAGTCAGCTTAATGCATTGAATTAAAAGAAACATAAATCTTGTATGATGAATCTAGGTGCTGACGCTGCTTCGTATCGTTTGACGGATAATAGTGTTGAGTTTCAAAGTTGACACTGCGGAAATAGAAAATGCCTTTGCAGTGATTGAGGTTGAGCGATCGATGATCATTTTAAGTTTTCAAAGTATTCTGCTATGACTTATTGAATGGCCAACTAATTCCAGGTGAGTTGAGGGCTCCGCAATCATTTTTTGATTTAATGTTTGTTCACTCCATCGGATCTCACTCCAGCCACGGGGATCTAAAGTTAAAAAGTTAAAGTGAGTTTAGTTAAATCTGAAATCGAGCTCGTGTAGGCGATAGTACCGGTGCCGTGTAGTGCCGATTGTACCGTGTACAAATCCGGCGTGGCGTGGCTGAGCTCGCGCTGTACCCGAAATTCGGGCGTGTCGGCAGCACCATCTTTGGGAAACAAAAAAAAACATATTTACAGGTTGATTAGTTTTCGTTTTAAATAACAAAGACAGGTATTATTATTATTATGAAAGGTACTACGGTAGGCAGCCACTGGGGAAGAGCTTGTAAAATGAATGACCGCCCTAAAAATTTAGCGAGTTTCTCATTAAATACAAAATGATTGGCTGAATATCTCTTTTGCAAAAGATTTGCCAACGGGTATAAAAAGAAAAAAGCATTTGCCAATGGGTACAAAATGTTTAGCTGAATATCTTTTTGCTGAAGATACTTAGCTAACCGGCAACATACTTATTCGCCAAGGGGTAAAACATCCGAACATGCCGCGGGTTTTTTACTTTCAAGAAGAGTCTCCAATGTTTTTTTACGCGTTTTGGGTAGCTCGGATTTAAAATTTTTGGTGGAAAAGCAAAGTTATTTAGCGATTATTTAGAATTTTGTCTAGAAGCCTTTAATTCGAATTATCTACTTGATTTTGCAAAAACTAATTGTTTTTATTTACAGATAGAACCACGCCAAGAAAAATGTCGTTTGAAACGCGAAAGCTGACATAATTCCCAATGCAGAAGCTATGCTACGACCTAAAGTTGGAGGCTTTGGAGCAAATGGAGCAATCTTTAAAATGGAAAAAAATACAGCCGTCAACTGCCCGAGAATCCTGTATATCGTTATGCGAGGTTTGTTTGAATCTTGGAAAGCTTTAGCCTATCTATTCAAACTAGTCGTCTATCGGGTTCCGGACATCGTGACGATCGCATTGAGGGTTTCGGATTCAAAGCGGATGGTCGTCCTGTTGTGATGCCCGTCAAGTCCGAGCACATCTATCGACATTCGGATTCGGGAACACGGGGACAAGCACCGCTTCAGTTAGTTCTCCAATTCTTTTAACCAGGAGGCAAAGCACACTATCGTTCGCTTTGTCCGCTGGCTGGTTCGGAGACCCGTGAAAGTCTGGAGATCGTAGGATCCATACATACATACAAATTGTACGTAGATACAACGATATAAAATTTAGATCCACTCGAGATCTGTTGTACCCGGACAAACGTCCCGGCGATCAAATGGGTCACATTCGACCGAGAGCCGAAGGAGGCTCCGGAAAGGTCCACAACATTTTCTCCCAAGATGGACCGGTCAGTGAAGTTAATCTTGACATGCTTATTTTGACATCAGTTAAATCAAGGACCCGGCGCGAGGATGGAAGCCAGAGTTCGCCAAACACTGAAGGATAATCCCCAAAACTCGGGTTTTGTGAAGGTTGGGAGAGAATCTATCTATTGGGTTGGGGAGAATGAGTCGGCGCCAAACTTTAAAGGGACTTTTTGCACACATAAAGCCTTCTTTAAACATACGTTTGGTTTCATCAAAAGGATCCACTATTTCTCTACAAAATGACTTTTGAGAGATTCCACAAAGCTTTTCTTTCGTGGAGTTTATGAACTTCCAAACGCAGCTGGTTAAAATGGCAAAGAGTCCGACTCATCATTTGAACAGTTTCTTTCACATAAACCTTCTTTGGTGTTTATATAAAAAAGATAGAGCACATTCAATTACTTAAGTTGCCAAATTTGCAGGAAGATCCCACCAATGGTTTTTCTAGATGACAGTTTGTAGTTTTTGTGAAAAAATGGCTTTTTCTTGAGCGGAGGCGCTGTTTGAATTTTCTTTTAAATGTCATTTTGTAGAGAATTAGCTAACCATTCTACTGATATCAAACGCATATTATTTGACGAAGTCGAATAGAAGTTTTAGACATTTTTTTCATTTTCGGCGCCGACTCATTCTCCCCAACCCAATAGATCGAACCCTTTAGCATCATTTCGACGTGGATGCTGAAGAAAATCAGTTCCGAGCTTCCGGATTCAAGTGGGTTGACACATCGATAGATAAACTAGTGGAAATTTATCTGCGTTCTTGACCAACTTGCAACATTTAGATATCAAATCGAGTCGCACAAACACGGCGAGCACAGCGTCAATTCGTTCAGTTTATTACATTTATCAATACATTTACTGGCAATCAAAATGTTTTCAGAAAAACGAAGAAAATGGGATTTATCAGTTTTTGTCCACAGAAAGGAACACAAAGCATTTATCAGAATTGAGAGCTCCTTTTGCACATCCAATGAAGCTGCGGAGTGGTAGGAAGAAGGGCCAACCATATCCCATCAGCGCTTCAAAGCTGAAATGTGTTCATTTCTGATGGAAATCCTTTGATAAAACACTTTGCGTTATTTTACACAAAGAAGTTTTCTCAGATTGATCTGAACATTTTAATATTATGCATTGGAAATTGGATTAAATATTGGTGATTTCAGGCTGAAAATCTCACAAAAGCGTGGGTGTTCGAATCCGGGTATCCCGATTCCCAATTAGTGAAATCCAGCGAACTTCCATCCGTCCATTCAAAAGCATTTCCTTTGTTCGGATTTCTCTGAATAAAGAAATTTTTATGTTCAGACATCGAGATTTCTTTTTTCTTTTCTTATTATTGAAATTATTTTCCAAGTGAAACCAGAATCAAGAAATTTTTATGTTTCACTGTTGATATGTCAACCAAATTTTTTTTCATTTTAGAAACATTCTAGTTTCTCAATTGAAAGCATTATTTCTATCAAAGAACTATCAACCAAACGAATCATTTCTTGACAAAAAGTCTTCCGAAAATGGCTGAAAGAATTATTACTTTCTATTCATTTATTTCTTTCGATAAGAAAAATTCAACCTTCAGTCCAATCCAGAACGCAGCATTCGAATAAACATTTTTCGCTGAAATAAATATCGGTTGTTTTTGGTTTATAAAGCATAAATTTCTACGAAAATCATGAATTTTCAGAATTGAATCATTTCGATTTCTTACCGAGTTCCCAAACAAAAGCGTGCTCTTCCTGACTGTGAATTGTGACTCAATGGCTCTTTCGACTCGCACAATATGCCTCGGCTTCATCAAATGTCATTTCTTGATTGGGAACCTTGGGATGAAGATAATCCTGGTTCACAACATCCACCAAACCTTGTACCAAGAAGCAGTTTTTGCCAAATACGACCATCCCTTCAGATCCAAGGAAGTTATTGTTCGATTTCTGAATTTCTTCGAAAAATTTTTAGACAAATACCCAATCTTTTTCCTTTAAAAACCCACAAATCTGAAACTGTTGCCTCAAGTCTCAGTCGACAAGAGATACCAAATAAACTCACATTTGGGCTTCAAATCCAGAGATTTTGCCCTGCAACGCGTTGATTTCCCCTTCGAGCTCTCCAATCTTAGCTTTTCCGTCTCTCACTTGCGAATTTGGGTCGCTTCTAAAAAAAGTCCCATGTTTGTCGATATTTTATGTTGAGCCTGTGAAAAAAGGAAATTACAAAATTAGTACAATTGTGCTTCGAGATCGTCGTTCTTCCTTTTCATCTCGGCGACTTTCCTTTCCAATTCTCGATTTCTCTCCCTTTCGTCAAACAAATCAGCCTCCAACTTCGTGATTTTCAAATTCGCCTCAATTTGAGCGATTTTTGTTGTCCATCGACTCATCTCGACGTCTTTGTCCTTTTTCATTTCTTCCCTAAACTCTTCGATTAAATTAAAGACTGTTTTGGATAGCAGCAAAGATTTGGCGAAAAACCCACAAATCGGCTTCGAGTTGGGCGATTTTCTCCAAAGAGATGGCCGGTTCTACTATGCGTTTGACACTCTTTTCGGCTTCGCGTCGGGGATTCGAGAGATTGTCCATTTCGGCTGCCAGACGATTGGATGCCTAGGAAATTAAAGGAAACAGCTACTAAAGAGGCAGAATTGATGAGAGAAGACAAAATCAAACAAGAAATTTATTGCCAACCAAAATAGGGATTTCTTATTAAAACGGAAACTGCTACAAAAACTGCTAAAAAAGAACAACGATTTGAGGCAAGAAATAGAATGAGGACGCAAGGATTTCCTCAATATTCTATTTAGATTCTGTCCAATTTTCGGAGAAACATCGCTGTCGCTGTCATCGTCGGATGATGATGAAGAGGATTCAGAGCTTGGTTCGGAGTCAGACTTCTTCCTCTTTCCGCCTTTTTCCAAAAACTCGCGAAGATCCACCCTAACATTTATACACTTATTAGCGTTCTCAAATCTTTCTTACGTCCGTCTACCAAGATGGATTAATGTGAACGAGTTGATGGCGAAGCGAGCATTGGCTGGGTTGTCCCGGGGCAAAAGTTCCTCAAACGCATGTTGCAATGTACTAAAGATTATTGAATTCTAGAAAATATCTAAACTTACGGATCACAGATTCTTTCATACAGCTTTGAAAGCACAATCATTTGAGCCAATTCAAGGAATGGTTTTGACGTAAATCCTGCCCGAAGAAGTTGTCTCATTCTCGTTCAAATGGATTTCGCTCAAAACCTAAATTTGAACACTTTAAATATGGATACGAAAAAGTAAATATTCGCATAAAGACTTACATCCCAAGTAATGGCATCTGTGAAAAGCAAATGACTGATTAAACGAGCCAAATTCCTCAGTTTCGTAATATCAAAGCGATGGATAGTTTGATAAGTCTCACGAGCTATTGTCTCAAAAGTAGCCTAAAATAAAAAAAATGGCCACATACTTTTGAAACTAACTTCAGATTCACGTTTCAGCCGACAAAAACGCTCGCAGAGAAGTCGATAAAACCTTCCATAAGTACGTTCCCGTGCACAACAATCAACGAGAATGTGAATGCGTTCCGGCTATAATGAAAAAAAAACTGGCTCTTTTCTATTACTAAGTACCTTAAATTTAAGAAAAGCGGGTTCCACGGTTAAAGTACCTACTAATTGGAAAGAGCCAAAAATGTTTTATATTCTATCAATAAGCCCAACCTCCAATTCTCACTTGACACCCATTTTGAGAAGTTTGTGAACGTGCTCTTGATAGTCGAGCCGTGATTGAATTGTCAAGTAAGCTTCGCGACGGAAACCGACGAGATTTTGCTCAGTGTTGTCAATGATTTCCATTTGTTGAGGCTGAGCTGAAATAAGTATTTAAATATTGCATTAGATTCGTCTGAAGTTTTATAAAATTTGAATCGATAAAATTGAATGTCTACATAATTTCTAAAGCTTGAAACTGTGAAACATACTTAAGTGTCAATTCACCAATAACAGGAAACTTGGAATTAATCACTCCAACCAAACCAGCGTATACATGTGAAAATGTTGGAGAAAAGGCTTGTGCTTGAATTATCGATCGAGTCAGCAAACCCCTAAAATTTTGTTTACTTCAGAAAATGCTAAAAAACAAACTTTCCACGGATAATGTTTTCCATTTGTTGAGGTTGAGCTGAAATAAGTATTTAAATATTGCATTAGATTCGTCTGAAGTTCCATAAAATTTAAATCGATAAAATTGAATTTCTACCGTTTGCAGCCGCCTCATCGTCACTTACTTAATCCTCGTCCTATTCCTCTGATTCCTCTTCACTTTCATCGGCCTCACCAAATGTTCACGGATCTCGTTGAAGGCAGCTGCCTTTTTCTCAAAATCAGGATCCAATTTGAAAATGCCTATAAAGTTTGTTTGAAACCCAAGTTGATTGAAAATTAAATTTTTTAGTTGACCCACTAAGCATATTTTCAGCATCAGTAGCATCTTCAAGGGAAAGGGTATGTGTAATTTGGCCCTCTTCCGAAATAAGCTCGAGTTCATCAATTCAGCTGGGTAGTTCTAAAGGAATAAACCTTGCCAGGCAATAGAACTGAAAACTGACCGCAAGTTTATCTCTCCAAATTTACCTATCTATCACATTCTTTCGGAAAAGCAATACACACTTGCACTGAATCTTCCGTTGGCGTTTTAAGCATCAAAAGCATGATCTCAAGAGCAAGCAACTCGTGAGCACCACTTGTTGATTGATCACCGTTGTTGCTTTGTCGTTTCGACGAAAAGATCGCTTGAACTGCACAATCAAACGCCTAAGCCCTAAAAATTTTTTTTCTAAAGCCTAAAACTGTGAAACATACGAAGTGTCCATTCACCAATAACCGGAAAAGTTGGAATTAATCACTCCAACCAAACCAGCGTATACATGTGAAAATGTTGGAGAAAAGGCTTGTGCTTGAATTATCGATCGAGTCAGCAAACCTCTAAAATTTGGTTTACTTGAGAAAATGCTAAAAAATAAACTTTCTGCGGAGAATGTTTTCTTGAAGAAGCTCTCGCAGAATTGCGACAAGATTGCTGGCGTTATTTGCTGGCTCATGAACTCAACAAATCAAACTTTATTCATAAATATAGGGGAGAGATCAATAATAACGCTACACACTCAACAAGTTAGCAAAATGATAAATAAGGAAAACTAGGCGATCAACTTTCTGAGTCTTCGGCGCCTCCGATGTAGAGGATGTTGTTGCACCTAGATTTAAACAAATTAGACAAAAGTCACTTTAATCACCTTATTAAAATTTCTCCCAAAGCTCCAGTGTTTGTTCCATCAATGTATTCTTCGGCGTTAGCCATCTAAAAGATAAAAAATTTATTTCTGAATGCCTAGGCCTAAGCAAGCTTACTCGTCATATATCTGACTGTTCACAAGCGACATAAAAACTAACAAAATTCAGAACTCACCTCGCCAAACTCGCTTTTAGCTATGCCATAAAAACTTACACAAAGACAACCCCACCTGGACATTCATGTAACCGTCGACCGAGATGAGGACGCCTCGATATTCCATTCCCCACTTCAATCTGCACACAACTGGCTTTCCGGCGAGTCCATTGAGGAACGGCTTTGGGTTGACTGGTTGAACAGACATTCTCTGAAAACAAAATTAAAAATGAATTTAAGTAGATAAAATGTTAAAAAGAGCAAGGTTGACGCGGGAAGGAGTCCTCGTAAACAAAAAGAACGGTTTTTCGGAATAATTTTTGGAAGAAAAGGATTCGAATACAAGACAGGCATATAACTAGGCGCTTTATGGAGGGACACGGTGGTTTTTGCACGAGGGAAGAGAAAGGGTGACAGAAATAGAAAGGCGTAAAAATGTAAGATTGGCTAATTCAAGTGCACGCGAAAAATAAAATAATTGCTTGACTGAACTTTTTAAACCACTAGTAAGTTAAAGATTTTCAGCTAAATAATTAACGTCTACATTTTTTGAAATAAAATGTCCATGAGAGTGCATTTTGACGAATCTTCGGCGCCCAACCTTTTTACCGGAGTGGGACAAATGCGACCTTTTTTTGCGCACCCGACCATTTGCGCACCCGGGACATTTCCGAACCTTTTTTTAGCGCACTTAGGACATTTCCGTACTATTTTTTTGCGCACCTTTTTGTCCATTATAACAAGGACTGCCCTAGAACCACAGGATCACTTGGCTTCACTTTTTGTTTTTTTTTCCTGCTATTGGTCTGTAGCTTTAAAAATTCAGTTAAAAAATTTGGGCGGGGGTACGGTAGCGCATCCACGCTTTGGAAAGTGCACCACGCCGCTTTCGCGCCAATCCCTTAAAACTACACGTTAATAGGAATCTAACAAAACGATTATATGGGTCTAGTGCAGTCCTTGTTATAATGGGCGAAAAGGTGCGCAAATGTCTCGGGTGCGCAAATGTCTCGGGTGCGCAAATGTCCCAGGTGCGCAAAAAAAAAGGTCGCATTTGTCCCACTCCCCCTTTTTACACCTTTTTTAAGCATTTTGTTTTGTTTTGGTGATACTAGCTCAACGCCCCTTTCTTCATCTCATTATTTTACCTCGTCAAAAATACATACAAAATCATTTAAGCAATTTTTCAAGAGGGCGAGACTGGCTTAACCCATCCTCCACTCAAAATTTTGCTCATTTTGTACAATGTGATAGAGCCGGATTTGAAGATTGAGGTATATTTTAAGTTTTCAAATAGATTTTAGTCATTAAGCAATTTATTTTGGTGCTTTGGTATTTGGGAGGGGCCACTTTTATCCTGGCTTCGTTGGATTCAATGTTTTGAGTGGTTGTATTGATACCTTTTACCTATTCTAAGGTAATCAAATATGCTTAATAAATTGATGACTCTTTAGCAAATTTTGGTAATGCTCGCCTAACGTCATGTAATTTAACCACCAAACGCTACCCCAAAGCTGCTTAGACTTGAAAATCAAATATAAACGGCAATATGAAACTTGGTACATGTTGTAAATGCTCTAAAGGCAAGGCTGATTACGCTAAGATAGGTAGTTAAAAGGCATTGATATACAACGACTCAAAACATTAGATCCAACTAAGCCAGGATAAAAGTGGCCCCTCCCAAATACCAAAGTACCAAAATAAACTGCTTAATGACTAAAATCTATTTCAAAACTTAAAATATACCTCAATCTTCAAATCCGGTTCTATCACATTGTACAAGATGAGCTTTTCATCCTTCTCGCAATGACGAAGGATCATCATCTTGAAACGATGCCACATGCTTTTTGTCGAAAACCACGCATCTCTGCGCTGGTCCGTCCGGCTTAGAAGTTGTGAAAAGCCAATTTTCACAACGTTTGGTTTTGGCTTTATCCATTGCAGTCAATCTAAAGAAATGCTAATTAGAATTAAAGTAAACTACAAACCGACTAAAATATAAGAGCAAAGGAGAAAATTGCTAAAAGAATAATAACCAAATTACTTTTTGAATTACAATTTGGCATTGTGAAATAAGCGGACCTTTAAAACTAAATTAAATCAAAATTATTTGGAAGAAAGATTAAAGTATCTAGGAAGAAATTAAATAAGCTAATGTTTTGTACGCCGAAAATTTCTCCAAATGCCCTCTCATAAGCATTTTATTTAAAAAAATCTAGACGTTCATTATTTAGCTGAATATCTTTAACTCACTTCTAGTGGTTTAAAAAAGTTCAGTCGAGCCATTATTTTATTTTTCGCGTGCTCTTGAATTAGCCAATCTTAGATTTTTACGCCTTTATATTTCTGTCACCCTTTCTTTTCTCTCGTGAAAAAAACCATACTGTCCCTCCATAAAGCGCCGAGTTATATGCCGGTCTTGTATTCGAATCCTTTTCTTCCAGAAATTATTCCGAAGAACCGTTCTTTATATTTACGAGGACTCCTTCTTTTTAAGGCTCTTTTTATCATTTTATCTATTTAAATTCGTTTTTAATTTTGTTTTCAGAGAATGTCTGTTCAACCAGTCAACCCAAAGCCGTTCCTCAATGGACTCGCCGGAAAGCCAGTTGTGTGCAGATTGAAGTGGGGAATGGAATATCGAGGCGTCCTCATCTCGGTCGACGGTTACATGAATGTCCAGGTGGGGTTGTCTTTGTGTAATGTTTTTATGGCATAGCTTAAAGCCAGTTTGGCGAGGTGAGTTCTGAATTTTGTTAGTTTTTATGTCGCTTGTGAACAGTCAGATATATGACGAGTAAGCTTGGTTAGGCCTAGGCATTCAGAAATAAATTTTTTATCTTTTAGATGGCTAACGCGGAGGAATACATTGATGGAACAAACACTGGAGCTTTGTGAGAAATTTTAATAAGGCGATTAATGTGACTTTTTGTCTAGTTTGTTTAAATCTAGGTGCAACAACATCCTCTACATCGGAGGCGCCGAAAACTCGGAAGGTTGATCGCCTGGTTTTCATTATTTATCATTTTGCTAACTTGTTGAATGTGTAACGTTATTATTGATCTCGTCCGTATTTTTATGAATAAAGTTTGATTTGCTGAGTTGATTATATTAACCGTTGATGGTGCATGAATCAAACGCAATGCCTATAAACTAGAAAGTTTACATGTGAATTAAAAGGAAATGTTGTTACTGTTGTGTGAGGCACTTACCAGAACTCAGTTTTATGGCAACGAAACATTTAACAATGAAATGATGACGAAACATGAACCTTCACGAGAAAGACGCAGAGGTGGCGACCGCTCACCGAAATGGCGGAGACGGTTAGTTTTAAAGGTTGTCTTGGTTTACAGCTGATTTAGGTCGCGATCTCCTAAACGTAAAGCTTCTCCAGAAAGGGGAAGACGGTAATAGAGCTTGCACCTTTTTTGATGAAAATTATTTAGATCTCGATCACCAAAGCGTGATGCCATTCCTGAACGGTGGAAACGTTTAGTTTAACCTGGGTTGCATTCAGTATTAGTGATTTAGGTCGCTAACGCCGAAACGTGCTCGACGTGAAGAATCACCAGAAAAGGCAAAAGAAAATGAAGCTCCTCAAAAAGTATACAAGAAAACTTTGTTGAAGTAAATACATTTGAGGAAAAGAAAGAGCCTGTGGATTTATTGCGTTCTCGCACTGGAGGCCCATACATTCCGCCAGCGAAACTGAAGTTGATGCAAGAACAAATCCAGGTAATGTATCAAATGATAACGTGGCCACAGAAAAAATTTAGGATAGATCGGGTGAGCAATTTCAACGATTGAATGGGGGTGTCTTAAGAAAACGATCTAGGGTCCCGTCAACAAAGTCAACCCCAGCAATCTTGTCGGAATTGTGCGAGAGCTTCTTCAAGAAAACATTATCCGTGGAAAGTTTGTTTTTTAGCATTTTCTGAAGTAAACAAAATTTTAGGGGTTTGCTGACTCGATCGATAATTCAAGCACAAGCCTTTTCTCCAACATTTTCACATGTATACGCTGGTTTGGTTGGAGTGATTAATTCCAAGTTTCCTGTTATTGGTGAATTGACACTTAAGTATGTTTCACAGTTTCAAGCTTTAGAAATTATGTAGACATTCAATTTTATCGATTCAAATTTTATAAAACTTCAGACGAATCTAATGCAATATTTAAATACTTATTTCAGCTCAGCCTCAACAAATGGAAATCATTGACAACACTGAGCAAAATCTCGTTGCTTTCCGTCGCGAAGTTTACTTGACAATTCAATCAGCGCTCGACTATCAAGAGCCCTCTCACAAACTTCTCAAAATGGGTGTCAAGCCAGAATTGGAGGTTGGGCTTATTGATAGAATATAAAACATTTTTGGCTCTTTCCAATTACTAGGTAATTTAAGCGTGGAACCAGCTTTTGTTAAATTTTAAGGTACCTAGTAATAGAAAAGGGCCACATTTTTTTCTTTGGACCCGAAAAAAAGTTTGTTTTTTAACATTTTCTCAAGCAAACAAAATTTTTGGGGTTTGCTGACTCGATCGATAATTCAATCGCCTTTTCTCCAACATTTCCACATGTATACGCTGGTTTGGTTGGAGTGATTAATTCCAAGTTTCCTGTTATTGATGAATTGACACTTAAGTATGTTTCACAGTTTTACGCTTTAGGAATTATGTATTTAGGCGTTTGACTGTGCAGTTCAAGCGATATTTTCGTCGGAACGACAAAGCAACAACGGTGACTGTCAGTAAGTTTCTCGCACATTTGATCAATCAACAAGTGTTATGCTGTTTTTCTTTGAATATGAATCGATGCATATTTAGGCTCACGAGTTGCTTGCTCTTGAGATTATGCTTTTGATGCTTAAAACACCAACGGAAGATTGAGTGGAAGTGTGGATTGCTTTTCTGAAAGAATGTGGCACAAAACTGACGGAGGTTGGCTTTATTTAAAAACGCTTATTGAGAAATGATTTGTTAGATTGCCCCGCTTGCCTTGGACAATGTTTCTCAGGACTTCGAAACATTCTTGCTGAAGCACAATTTGATTCGCGTATTCGTTATATGATTAAAACTGCAGTTGCAATTCGGAGAGATAAATTTGCGGTCACTTTTTAGTTCTATTGCCTGGCAAGGTTTATTCTTTAAGGAGTACCCAGCTTTAATTGATGAACTCGATCTTATTTCGGAAGAGGACCAAATTACACATACCCTTTCCCTTGAAGATGCTACCGATCCTGAAAATATGCTTAAGGTAAATAATATAAAAGAGCCACATTTTTTTTTTTCGTTTTAGCCGGAACTCATTCACATGTTCGTAGATTGTTGTGCACAGCAACGTACTTATGAAAGGTTTTATGGACTTCTCTGCGAGCCTTTTTGTCGGCTGAAACTAAATTTCAAGTTATTCTCGAAAGTATATGATTATTTTTTTATTTTAGGCTACTTTTGAGATGATGGCTCGTGAGACTTATCAAACTATCCATCGCTTTGATATTGCGAAACTGAGGAATATGGCTCGTTTAATCCGTCATTTTTTGCTTTTCACAGATGCCATTCCTTGGGATGTAGGCCTTTATGCTAATATTTACTTTTTCGGCGGTGGATTTTACGGATTGGGGGGTCGGACACCCGAGTTCGTACACCCACACTTATGTGAGATTTTCAACGTGAAATCATCAATATTTGTTCCAATTGCCAATGCATAATTGATTCCAATGCAAAATATTTTGATCAATCTTAGGAGTTTTTTTGTGTAAAATGACGCAAACTGTTTTATCAAAGGATTTTCATCAGAAATGAACACATTTCAGCTTCGGGAGCCACAATGGGAAATGGGTGGCCGAGCCTCCTACCGATCAGCGTCCTTTTATTTGCAAAAGGAGTACTCAATTCTGAAGAACGCCCTGTGTTCTTTTCTGTGGACAAAAACCAATAAATCCCATGTTATTCAATCTTCTGAAAACACACAACTGCACACTATCCTTTTCTTTATTTCTGAATTGTTTGTTCAAAATCTCATATAAAAAGTTTTCCAAGAAACCCAGAATTCCGCCTGAAGCTGCAAGTATTTTGCTCTCTCGTCGCTCCTGAATAGACTATTAGATAAACGTGTTGAACATCAATGGACATCAGCATGAGGAAACTGACAATTCTTCGTGAAGGTCGCTCTTCTCGCCCTTCAACTCGTCGATTTGTCTTTGATTTTTGTTCCTGAGGTTCTCCAAAATTCGATTTTTGCTTTTTTCGACTCACTGTTGGTTCTGTAGGCAAAGATCTTGGTCTCTTTTTGGCTAATCATAAAGACTAAGCAAGTAGATAATGTATGTATGTATTGTAGATATAATGAGCTGTGAATGTCTTTATAGTCAAAAACCGAATGAAATCCCATTTTCAGACGAAATTTTTTTTCGAGGAAATTATTTAGCTATCTACATAGCACTACATTATACTCTTTCAACAACTTTTCTTGCAAAATGATCGACTATATAAGTTATGCCAAACTGAAAGCAATCAAAATGGATTTCATTCGAAATTCACCATTCATCTGCCTCGTGATGTTCTCGGCCACGTTTGCGGAGAATTACGTGTAGCTAAGCGAATTTCTCTTTGATTTCTTTGAAAATCGGTTTGAGGCACGAGTAGCGAGTGAAGAGGTCCGGCGAGATGCTGTTCGAGTTTGAGTTTAACAAAGATCTCTTTTCAATCAAAGGAGTCCCTATTAGTCCAAATTAACCAGAATAACGGCATAATTCGAAGGCTCGGCGTTCCGCCGTTGGGTCAAAGTTATCATGGAGATCACAAAAGACAGAAACTTGTGTGGGTTTGAATGAGAACTTTATTATTGTGGGTAGTTATTAGATGATCGTAATGAAGAGAGCTCCTTTCAAACAATGATCATCAATCACTTTCTTTAGAAGTCGCCATTCTTGAAGTATCCCGAATCGCTTTCGTTCGCTGAAATAAAAATCGATTGTTTTTGGTTTATGAAGCATAAATTTCAACGAAAATCATGAATTTCCAGAATTCAATCATTTCGATTTCTTACCGAGTTCCCAAACAAAAGCGTGCTCTTCCTACCTGTGAATTGTGACTAAATGGCTCTTTCAACTCCCACAAAATGCCATGGCTTCATCAAATGTCATTTCTTGATCGATAACCTTGGAATGAAGATAATCCTGGTTCACAACAGGCACCAAAAAACAGGCACCTTTGTCCTTTTTCATTTCTTCCCTAAACTCTTCGATTAAATTAAAGACTGTTTTGGATAGCAGTAAAGATTTGGCGAAAAACCCACAAATCGGCTCCGAGTTGGGAATTCGAGTGATTGTCCATTTCGGTTGCTAGACGATTGGATGCCTACAAAATGACTGAATTTTCTCGAAGAACAAGTGAAAATTAAAGGAAACAGCTACTAAAGGGGCATAATTGATCAGAGAAGACGAAGTCAAACAAGCAAAATAGGGATTTCTTACCACAGAAAATAAAGAGAAAGGAGGGGGAATGCCCGATTTACAAATGACACGGAATTTCAGGCTGAAACGGCTCAATGTGACGTTTTTTTTTTGGACAGATGAGGTGTAATGGTGTTCGTTGTGAACCGGAATTGATTCTCCAATCGTCCGTATTTGTTGTGCTCCTCGAAAGGGATTATCAAATGATTTCGATCGATTCCCCCAGAACTTTCAATACAGATTCTGTCCCATTTTCGGAGAAGCAAACATTTGTGTTGAGATCGGTGGCTTTCCTCTGCTCCAAGAGCTTTTCCATTTCCAAGGAAATTAAAAAAAAATCGTTGGCCTTTCAATCTTCAGGAATCATGAAGCATCCTTGAAGAATTCTTAACAAAACTCGGCTTTCTTTATACAGTTCTGATAAATCTAGGCTCGATACTTACTCAAAGAAGCTGATGATCATTGACCTTTCAATCTTGAAGAATCATGAAGCCATCTTGAAGAATTCTAAATAAAACTGTGTTTTCTTGATACCGTTCTGATAAATCTAGGCTGGACACTTTCTCAAAGAAGCCGATGCTGACTGTTTTCACGCTTCGCTTTGCTTCTAAAAGTATAAAAGAAAAAGCATAAAAAATTGCTAATCATCACTTGAATACGAATCTGACTAGCTTGAAGAAGTAGTATCAGAGTCACTGTCGCTGTCGCTGTCATCGTCGGATGATGATGAAGAGGATTCAGAGCTTGATTCGGAGTCAGATTTCTTCCTCTTTCCGCCATTGCCCAAAAACTCGCGAAGATCCACCCTAACATTTATACACTTATTAGCTTCCTCAAATCTTTCTTACGTCAGTCCACCAAGACCGATTAATGTGAAGAAGTTGATGGCGAGGCGAGTATTGGCCGGGTTGTCCCGAGGACAAAGTCCCTCAAATGCATGTTTATTGATCAAAGACTCAAACTGAAGATTATTGAATTCTAGAAAATCTCTAAACTTACGGATGACAGATCCTTTCATACAGCTTTGGAAGTCCCATCATTTGAGCCAATTTAAGGAAAATGGTTTTGATGTAAATCCTGCACGAAGAAGTTGTCTCATTCTCGTTCAAATGGATTTCGCTCAAAACCTAAATTTGAACACCTTAAATATGGATACGAAAAAGTGAATATTCGCATAAAGACTTACATCCCAAGTAATGGCATCTGTGAAAAGTGAAAAATGACGGATTAAACGAGCCATATTCCTCAGTTTCGCAATATCAAAGCGATGGATAGTTTGATAAGTCTCTCGAGCCATCGTCTCAAAAGTAGCCTAAAATAAAAAAATAATCATATACTTTTGAGAATAACTTGAAATTCACGCTTCAGCCGACAAAAACGCTCGCAGAGAAGTCCATAAAACCCTTCATAAGTACGTTGCTGTGCACAACAATCAACGAGCATGTGAATGAGTTCCGGCTAAAACGAAAAAAATGTGGCTCTTTTCTATTACTTACCTTAAAATTTAACAAAACGGGTTCCACGGTTAAAGTACCTAGTAATTGGAAAGAGCAAAAATGTTTTAGATTCTATCAATAAGCCCAACCCCCATTCTCGCTTGACACCCATTTTGAGAAGTTTGTGAGCGGTGATAGCCGAGCGATCATTGAATTGTCATTGAATCAAGTAAACTTCGCGACGGAAAGCAACGACATTTTGCTCAGTGTTGTCAATGATCTCCATTTGTTGAGGTTGAGCTGAAATAAGTATTTAAATATTGCATTAGATTCGTCTGAAGTTCCATAAAATTTAAATCGATAAAATTGAATTTCTACCGTTTGCAGCTGGCTCCTCGTCACCTTCTTCATTCTCGTCCTATTCCTCTGATTCCTCTTCACTTTCACCGGCCTCACCAAATGTTCACGGATCTCGTTGAAGGCATGTAAAGAAATATTCTTTTTGTGCTTGGTACTCTTCACTCAAGGCACGTTATTTCTTGTTTTGAGATATCTGATCTCTCTTGAACTAAAAAAAGCACTTTATTCAATAGCCGATTGATTCGGAATCTTTGGGCTCTCACTTGAGCAACTTTCACACAATATCGACAATTGAATTAAAGTGACGATAAGAACAGAAGCAATTTCGTCCTAATTAGGACACAACTTTCACACAAAATCTGAGGAAAGCAGAAAAAACAAATGAAAGATAACAAAAACAAATGAACAACAGTTGCCTTATATAGGCTTTAACACAAGATACTCAGCTAACAAGCTACAAAACAATAAATGACTTGGGGCGCGAAATAAAATGAAGGCGCACCGATTTCCTCAATATTTTTCCAAATTTTAGGCTGTCAGAGTTAACTTTTAGTGGCTATTCGCCACACTCCGACCTCCAAAATGATTCAGAGTTTACTCTGGATTCTCCCCGCAACGCAAAATGTGAAGCGGAAATTTGTTCTGCGACAATCTTAACAGAGAAAGTTTAAATTTTTTGATAAAATTGAATTTCTACCGTTTGCAGCTGGCTCCTCGTCACCTTCTTCATTCTCGTCCTATTCCTCTGATTCCTCTTCACTTTCACCGGCCTCACCAAATGTTCACGGATCTCGTTAAAGGCAGCTGCCTTTTTCTCAAAATCAGGATCCAATTTGAAAATGCCTATAAAGTTTGTTTGAAACCCAAGTTAATTGAAAATTAAATTTTTTAATTGACCCACTAAGCATATTTTCAGGATCAGTAGCATCTTCAAGGGAAAGGGTATGTGTAATTTGGCCCTCTTCCGAAATAAGCTCGAGTTCATCAATTCAGCTGGGTAGTTCTAAAGGAATAAACCTTTCCAGGCAATAGAACTGAAAACTGACCGCAAGTTTATCTCTCCAAATTTATATATGTATCACATTCTTTCGGAAAAGCAATACACACTTGCACTGAATCTTCCGTTGGCGTTTTAAGCATCAAAAGCATGATCTCAAGAGCAAGCAACTCGTGAGCACCACTTGTTGATTGATCACCGTTGTTGCTTTGTCGTTTCGACGAAAAGATCGCTTGAACTGCACAATCAAACGCCTAAGCCCCAAAAATTTTGTTTACTTGAGAAAATGCTAAAAAACAAACTTTCTGCGGATAATGTTTTCTTGAAGAAACTCTCGCACAATTGCGACAAGATTGCTGGCGTTATTTGCTGGCTCCTGAACTCAACAAATCAAACTTTATTCATAAATATACGGAAGAGATCAATAATAACGTTACACACTCAACAAGTTAGCAAAATAATAATGAAAATGATAAATAATGAAAACTAGGCGATCAACCCCCCGAGTCTTCGGCGCCTCCGATGTACAGGATGTTGTTGCACCTAGATTTAAACAAATTAGACAAAAGTCACTTTAATCACCTTATTAAAATTTCTCCCAAAGCTCCAGCGTTTGTTCCATCAATGTATTCTTCCGCGTTAGCCATCTAAAAGATAAAAAATTTATTCGTGAATGCCTAGGCCAAAGCAAGCTTACTCATCATATATCTGACTGTTCACAAGAGACATCAAAACTAACAAAATTCAGAACGTACCTCTCCAAACTCGCTTTAGGCTATGCCATAAAAACTTACACAAAGACAACCCCTATATACTTTTGAAATATACTTTTGAAACTAACTTGAAATTCACGTTTCAGCCGACAAAAAGGCTCGCAGAGAAGTCCATAAAACCTTTCATAAGTACGTTCCCGTGCACAACAATCAACGAGAATGTGAATGCGTTCCGGCTATAACGAAAAAAAAAAACTGGCTTTTTTCTATTACTAAGTACCTTAAATTTAAGAAAAGCGGGTTCCACGGTTAAAGTACCTAGTAATTGGAAAGAGCCAAAAATGTTTTATATTCTATCAATAAGCCCAACCTCCAATTCTCGCTTGACACCCATTTTGAGAAGTTTGTGAGTGGCCTCTTGATAGTCGAGCGATGATTGTGTACTTTGCTGTGATTCGATTCATTAGATTCGTCTCAAGCTTTATAAAATTTAAATCCATAAAATTGAATGTCTACCGTTTGCAGCTGCCTCATCGTCAACTTCTTCATCCTGGTCCTCTTCACTTTCACCGGCGTCACCAATGATTTGTTCACGGATCTCGTTGAAGGCAGCTTCACTTTTCTCGAAATCGGGATCCAATTTGAGAATGTCTGTAAATTTTGTTTGAAAGCCAAGTTGATCGAAAATTTAATTTTTTAGGTATGTGTAATTTGGTCCTCTTCCGAAATAAGATCGAGTTCATCAATTAAAGCTGGGTAGTCTCTAAAGAATAAACTTTGCCAAGCAATAGAACTAAAAAGTGTCCGCAAATTTATCTCTCCGAATTGCCATTGCAGTTTCAATCATATAACGAATACGTGAATCCAATTGTGCTTCAGTAAGAATGTTCCGAAGTCTTGAGCAAACATTGTCCAAGGCACGCGGGGCAATCTAACAAATCATTTCTCAATAAGCGTTTCTAAATAAAGCAAACCTCTGTCAGTGTCGCGCCACATTCTTTCAGAAAAGCAATACACACAATCTTCCGTTGGTGTTTTAAGCATCAAAAGCATGATCTCAAGAGCAAGCAACTCGTGAGCCTAAATATGCATCGAATTCATACCCAAAGAAAAACAGCATACCATTTGTTGATTGATCAAATGTGCGATGTCGAAAATGTCAAAAATTTACTGATCACCGTTGTTGCTTTGTCGTCTCCACGGAAAGGTAGCTTGAACTGCACAATCAAACGCCTAAATGCATAATTTCTAAAGCCCAAAACCGTGAAACATACTTAAGTGTGTCAATTCACCAATAACAGCAAACTTGGAATTAATCACGCCAACCAAACCAGCGTATACATGTGGAAATGTTGGAGAAACGCTTGTGCTTGAATTATCGATCGAGTCAGCAAACCCCTAAAATTTGGTTTACCTGAGAAAATGCTAAAAAACAAACTTTCCGCGGATACTGTTTTCTTGAAGAAGCTCTCGCAAAATTCCGACAAGATTGCTGGGGTTGACTTTGTTGACGGGACCCTAGATCTTTTTCTTAAGACACCCCCATTCAATCGTTGAAATTGCTCACCCGATCTATCCTAAATTTTTTCTGTAGCCACGTTATCATTTGATACATTACCTGGATTTGTTCTTGCATCAACTTCAGTGTCGCTGGCGGAATGTATGGGTCTCCAGTGCGAGAACGCAATAAATCGACAAGTCAACAAGTCCTAAAATGTATTTACTTCAACAAAGTTTTCTTGTATACTTTTGAGGAGCTTCATTTTCTTTTCCCTTTTCTGGTGATTCTTCACGTCGAGGAGTTTCGTCGTCAGGGCCCTAAATGACTTCCTTCTAATTCGGATGTAAACTTTTCAGTTTATAGGTATTGCGTTTGATTCATGCAGCATGAACCGTTAATATAATTAACTCAAAAATTAAACTTTATTGATAAAAATACGGAAGAGATCCCTAATAACGTTACACACTCAACAAGTTAGCAAAATAATAATGAAAATGACCAATAATGAAAACTAGGCGATCAACCCCCCGAGTCTTCGGCGCCTCCGATGTACAGGATGTTGTTGCACCTAGATTTAAACAAATTAGACAAAGGTCACACTAATCACCTTATTAACATTTCTCCCAAAGCTCCAGTGTTTGTTCCCTCAATGTATTCCTCCGCGTTAGCCATCTAAAAGATAAAAAGTTTATTTGTGAATGCCTAGGTCTACGCAAGCTTACTCGGCATATATCTGACTGTTCACAAGCGACATAAAAGCTAACAAAATTCAGAACGTACCTCTCCAAACTCGCTTTAGGCTATGCCATAAAAACTTACACAAAGACAACCCCACCTGGACATTCATGTAACCGTCGACCGAGATGAGGACGCCTCGATATTCCATTCCCCACTTCAATCTGCACACAACTGGCTTTCCGGCGAGTCCATTGAGGAAGGGCTTTGGGTTGACTGGTTGAACAGACATTCTCTGAAAACAAAATTAAAAACGAATTTAAGTAGATAAAATGTTAAAAAGTGCAAGGTTGACGCGGGAAGGAGTCCTCGTAAACAAAAAGAACGGTTTTTCGGAATAATTTTTGAAAGAAAAGAATTCGAATACAAGACAGGTGTATAACTAGGCGCTTTATGGAGGGACAGGGTGGTTTTTGCACCAGAGAAGAGAACGGGTGGCAGAAATATAAAGGCGTAAAAATGTAGATTGGCTAATTCAAGAGCACGCGAAAAATAAAACAATTGCTCGACTGAAGTTTTTTAAACCACTAGAAGTAAGTTCAAGATATTCAGCTAAATAATTAACGTCTATATTTTTTGAAATAAATGCAGTTTTAATCATATAACGAATAAGGGAATCCAATTGTGCTTCAGCAAGAATGTTTCGAAGTCTTGAGAAAACATTGTCCAAGGCACGCGGGGCAATCTAACAAATCATTTCTCAATCAGCCTTTCTAAATAAAGCAAACCTCTGTCAGTTTCGCGCCACATTCTTCCAGAAAAGCAATACACACTTCCACTGAATCTTCCGTTGGTGTTTTAAGCATCAAAGCATGATCTCAGGAGCAAGCAACTCGTGAGCCTAAATATGCATCGAATTCATATTCAAAGAAAAACAGCATACCACTTGTTGATTGATCAAATGTGCGAGAAATTTACTGGCAGTCACCGTTGTTGCTTTGTCGTTTTGACGAAAATATAGCTTGAACTGCACAATCAAACGCCTAAATACATAACTTCTAAAGCCTAAAACTGTGAAACATACTTAAATGTCAATTCACCAATAACAGGAAACTTGGAATCATTCATTCCATCAGCGTCACCATGTGAAAATGTTGGAGAAAAGGCTTGTGCTTGAATTATCGATCGAGTCAGCAAACCCCTAAAATTTTGTTTACTTCAGAAAATGCTAAAAAACAAACTTTCCACGGATAATGTTTTCTTGAAGAAGCTCTCGCACAAAATAAAAGCTAACAAAATTCAGAACGTACCTCTCCAAACTCGCTTTAGGCTATGCCATAAAAACTTACACAAAGACAACCCCACCTGGACATTCATGTAACCGTCGACCGAGATGAGGACGCCTCGATATTCCATTCCCCACTTCAATCTGCACACAACTGGCTTTCCGGCGAGGCCATTGAGGAATGGTTTTGGGTTGACTGGTTGAACAGACATTCTCTGAAAACAAAATTAAAAACGAATTTAAGTAGATAAAATGTTAAAAAGAGGAAGATTGACGCGGGAAGGAGTCCTCGTAAACAAAAAGAACGGTTTTACGGAATAATTTTTGGAAGAAAAGGAGAAAAGGATTCGAATACAGGACAGGCATCTCACTAGGCGCATTATGAAGCGACAGTGTGGTTTTTGCACGAGAGAAGAGAACGGGTGGCAGAAATAGAAAAAATGTAAGATTGGCCAATTCAAGAGCACGCGAAAAATAAAATAATTGCTCGACTGAACACTTTTGAACCACTAGAAGTAAGTTAAAGATATACAGCTAAATAATGAAGTTCTGCATTCTTTAAAATAAAATGGTTATGAGAGTGCTTTTTGAGAAATTTTCGGCGCTAAAGCTTACACTTTTTTAGACATTTTTTTATTTTGGTGATACTAGCTCAACGCCTCTTTCTCATTATTTTACCTCTTTTTCGTCATAAAAACATACAAAATCATTTAAGCAATTTTTCAAGAGGGCGATACTGGCTTACCCCAACCCCCACTCAAAATTTTGCCTCTTTTTTGGCTATTTCGCCTATAAAGGCATACAAAACATTGGCTTAGTTAATTTCTTCCTAGATACTTTAATCTTTCTTCCAAATAATTTGAATTTGATTTATGTTAAAGGTCCGCTTATTTCACAATGCCAAATTGTAATTCAAAAAGTAATTTGGTTATTATTCTTTTAGCAATTTTCTCATTTGCTCTTATATTCTATTCTATTCGGTTTGTAGTTTATTTTACAATACCGAGCAAAAGTCTTGCAACATCACTTTTTCGAAAGAATCAATGAAATTTTTATAGAAAATGCCACCTGTTCGTAGGACTTTTTTTTATTTAGAATAATACATGTACACTTTATTTGCAAAAATAAATTTGAAGTTCAGCGTAAAACGAAAAAATAAATGACAAAACTACTAAAAAATACACCAAAAACTATACAGTCTTGCAACACTCTATGTTTTTCAAATTTATTAATCTACACTGATTTTATACTAACTAAGAGAACGATTTTGTTTGGGAACTCGGTAAGAAATCGAAATGATTCAATTCTGAAAATTCATGATTTTCGTAGAAATTTATGCTTTATAAACCAAAAACAATCGGTATTTATTTCAGCGAATACTGTTGATTCCTTGAATTGGTTCTGGATCGGATTGAAGGTTGAATTGTTCTTATTGAAAGACATAAATAAATAGAAAGTAATGGTTCTTCCAGTAATTTGGATATCTAGCTTTTATTATTAGTAGAGTTTTGATAAAATAAGTTTTCTAATTGAATGATCAATTTCAGGTGAAAGAATTGGTCAATCGATAGCCAAATTGCCGTGTTTTGCAGGGGCGTCCACGTCATTCACAGGGCCAACGATTGGTCGAACTTAAAAACCAAGATGTTGAAGTACTGTGCTGTCATTAAATTTGTTACTTTTAAAACTGGATTTAACCCAAGATCTAATCAATCTGATCTTATTAACATATTACTTCAGGGTCAAGAAAAAGTCCGATGACTGGAGTGGTTCAATTATGGCTTCAATTTACAGAAAATCCGACTCAAGCTCTCAATTATCAGTTTACGTGATTGTCTTTATTTCAATTGCTCATTTTTGTTTTAACTCTTAACTGACAGAGCTAGATTTGAGTTGATTTCATAAAAGTATCAGAAAATTTCTTTCTATCAGTTCCAAAGTGACGAAAACACAATAAAACTAGCCAAATTCAACGAATAAAAACCAAACTGTAAAAAGAAATGAGGATGAAAAATATTGTCTTTTAGTTTGACGGCTAGATCTCAAACTCTGATAAGGATAGAGATTTTGAATGTTCAAACCTTGTCCTGAAATTGGCTGGCTGCTTCAGATTTGCCACTTTCTGTTTGTTCTTAGGCTTATCGTATCCGAGTGGATGAATGACAACGCACATACAAGCCACTGAAGTTATGCCAACGCAGATAACCACCTAAATGCCTGAAAAGTGTAGATTAATCAAAATTCGAGTATTCCCTAGCTACAGTATTCAATAGCTACCATATACCATAGTTACAGTATGTATACCAAAGCTACAGTAGAGTTTAGCTATATACAGGGTGACCAAGAATTACCGCAACACACAAAAGGCCTGGCTTTTAATCAAATATGCAATCCATCCATAAATATCTTTATTCAACATATAACAGTAACAAATTAACAATTAAATTCAAATTTGCCTCCATCGGCATTCCGACAGGTCTGCAAACGTTTGGGAAACGCGTTGACCATGGCGAGCAAATAGGCATCAACGAGGGTATCCCATGATTTGATGAGCGCCTTCTTCAAACTTTCGATATTTTTATGTGGTTTTGCACATGCTCTGCCTTCAAGAACATTCCAGACTGAGTAATCCAATGGGTTAAGATCGGGTGAGCTGGGTGGCCACTCAGAAAACGAGATGAAGTCCGTGAAGGTCTTTGAACAAAACTCTTGCACTTTCTTTGCCTTGTGAGCCGGCGCACCATCTAAATCGTAAGATGTCTCTCTCAAACCTTTGTTTGCTCTTCTCGCCTTCAATCTTTTCTTTCTTTTAATAATAGAAACGATGTTGAAAAATAATTCTCATTCACAGAGATTGCCTCATCCATTACAGGGTGTGCCCAAATTTCCGCCACCTTCTTTCATTAAATGCTCAAAATATTCTCCGTTTACTTCAATACACTTGCTGGGTCGCGTTCGAACTATGGTCGGGAACTCGATCACCGAAATCTCACTCGAAGCCCGACTCAAAACGACTTTGAGCTGTCCAACCTGAATCTGGTACGGGAGATACGGCTTTGAGCTCTCACAGGGGAACCCTTTGAAGTTAGATTTCAGGAGCGGTCTGATTCCGAGATGCAAGCACACCCTGGTTAAGGGTATCCCAAACTGCTTTCAAATCCCACTTATCATCAGCCATTTTCGAGAGATAAGCCTTCAAAGTTTCGCTTACTTTCGCTTTTCATTATCAAGGTATAAAAATTGATTTTAAAGTGTTCTAAAGTCTTTACAAACATTAATTTAGGCCCTAAGCCAATAAGAACCAAAGAGAAAACGAACGCTGTTTTACACATAAATGGATCTTTCTTAGGATCCCTTGTGGTTGGGTTGGATGGAATTGGGTGAAATCAAAAGAGACGATGATGAGTCGAGACTGTGAGATGGCAATCCACGCCTCGTCTTTACTTTTTCACCAAAAAGATGGTCCAGCAAAGATTGCATGTTGCTTAGACTGACCCGTCTTCTTTGTCGAATCCACTGCTAATACGCATCCGATTGGGCGTTCTCATCCTCATCCGAAATCTCAATCATCAAGCTATAACATTATGACATTATGAGTTTTCTTGTGACGACCATTTCTTTTTCATCTCAACTTCTCCTCGATTTCACCCTTCTATGATCAAATTTGTTTCATCTTTTTCGGATGATTTGTAAATTTCAAGTTAAGGAATCAATTTATTCGCGTTATTTCAAAGCACTCATGTCACTTTGATTTGACCGTACACTTTTTCTGGGTTTGCCCAGTTACATTTAAGTTTATCCAGTTATATCGATAAGAATTCGAATTCTAAAAGTGAATTTTATTTAGAATAATGAAAAAGTGTTCATTTCCCTTTTTCCTTCTTGCTTTCCTTTTGCTGATGCTGTTCTGGCTGGGAAAAGTCGGTTTGGGAATGTTTACTGAATGGCTTGAAATAGAAGATGATGAAGACAATCAAACATTGGGTGAAATGTTATTGCAACAGAAATACTGTTCGTATATTAACCCGAGAGCATTTCTCATTTCCATTTCAGCGCTTTCAACCCTTCTCTTTAACAATCACTCCGAAGAACGCATGTCCATGAGAGATCAAGGTGGGATTTAACCAAAACTCTATCAATTAGCCTTTAAAACTAACCAATTTAAAACCAACCTATTTGTCATCCATTCTTCAAGTCGAAGCCACCTTCATAAATAACATTCATAAATAACCCACGTAAAGAGCCCTTTTTGCCCACGGGCCCTGGCTTTCGAGAAAAGCGCATGCAAAGTTTTGGTCATTTTCGGCAAACTCTCACCTCACCTATAAGGGAAGAAAAGCAGCGGCCGTCTAGAGGACTGCGTCAGGCTATCAAAATAGTTCTATTTTTTCCCTGGGTTCGATTCCTCTCACGGCCCTACTTTTGGCTTTTCTTTTGCAAAACTTCCGCAAAATATTTTTTTCGAGTTCCTAAAGTGTTTGCTTTTAGCTTTTTCAGTCTTTTTTCTTTTTGAACTTTTAGGTTGAGGAAAAAGTGAGGTCGCTTTTTTCACAAAACTGTTTATTGCTAAAAACATAAACAAACGCACATCAATCAATGAGATATTCTCCATTATTATTGATGGCTTGTTCCCATCTTCGTCGCAAGTCCCTGATCCCATCCTCAAAAAATGGGGAGTTTTAGAGCCAAAATAAATGTCGACTGCTTTTTTGATCTGTGCATGATTCTCGAGCTTTTCTCACATCAGAAGACTCTTCAACAACCGAAACAAAAAATAATCTGATGGGGCCAAACCGGGACTATAAGGTGCGTGGGGTAGAAGTTTCCAACCAAGCTCGTCGATTTTTTGGTGAGTGATTTTTGCAGTGTGAGGTTTTGCATTATCATGCAAAAATAGCACTTTTGATGTTTGAACGCCCAATTTCTTTAAAGCTTCGTTAACCCTCATCAACTGTTTTGAATAACGATCAGCGGTGACAGTTTCTCCCGGATTCAACAACTCATAATACACCAAACCTTTTGTATTCCACCAACAGCAAAGCATAAGTCTCTTTCCATGAATATCGGGGTTTGAAGTTGGTTGTGGGAGTTGACCTAGAGAAAGTCACTGATTGTTGCACTTCACATTCTCATATTGAATCCATGTTTCATCAAATGTTAGAATTCTTCCCCAAAAATCATGCGATTTGCCTTTTTGAAGCAGGGCAGAGCTCACGATGACACGAATTGTTTTGATTCACGATGACACGAATCAATCGCTAGTCAATCGTATCAACGTCAAACGTCGTATCGTGTTTTAGTAACAGTTTCATTGAATTCAAACCAGTAGAACAATCGGTAGAAACCTTATCGTTACAAACAACTTCACCTAAAGCTTCGGGCAACTTCTTCTAAATGATTTTATTAAGTACAATAAAGTGAGAGGAAATGGATGTGAAGAAAAAGAATTCCGCGTTTTGATAAAAAGTGATCAGAGAGTCCAGAAGAATTCGTTCTTCATTCCTTGTTTTCTGGTGATGAGTCGTGATTACCAGAAACTCGAAAAGTCTTATCAGAAGATCTCCCTCAAACTTCAGCTATGTAGCTAAGCTACATAGCTTACTTCCACTCATCAAACCACAAGCAATTTTACTTTTGGCTCAATTTAGGTTGAAAGGACCGATAGTTAGACCGATAGTTAAAAGAAGACCGTCGGGTATCACTTTTAAATCCAACCGATCTGGAATATCAATTGGCCAAGAAGCTTTTCGAGATCAAAGGTTTAGGTTCAGGCGTTCAGGCGATGAAGCCTCAGGAATGGCAAGTGAGGTGTTAGGCTCTTTGAAAGATGAAGGGGGTATTTCAAGTTAAATAATAAAATAAGATTAAAACTTTTGGAACATGAATGGAAGGCTGAGATTATTGAAGTTATTTACACAAAAGTGCGGCTTATTCTGGAAAAAGGTGAAATCATCACGGAAATCCGAAATCATCGATATTTATTCATTTATTTGTTTCCAATGCAGAGTGAATTCAAACAGGTTTCTATCAATCTGAGGAAATTTCCCTTTTTTTTCTTTTCTAAAGTAAAAGTAAAGTAGGCATTACTGTGGGGAATAGCCACTAATAAAAGTACACAAATCCTGGTAGTCTGAATATTGGCAAATTATAGAGGAAATCCTTGCGTCCTCATTCAATTTCTTGCACGAAATCATTGTTGTTTTGTAGCAGTTTTCGTTTTCAGTTTTCGCTGAAATGAATATTGATTGTTTTCGGTTGACGACTGATGACTAAACGAATCGGGCATTCCCCTCCTTTCCCTTTCTTTTCCGTGATAAGAAATCCCAATTTTGCTTGGCAACAAATTTCTTATTTGATTTTGTCTTCTCTCATCAATTCTACTTATTTAGTAGCCTTTTCCTTTAATTTTCACTTGCTCTTCGAGAAAATTCAGTCATTTTATAGACATTCAATCGTCCAGCAACCGAAATGGACAATCTCTCGAATCCCCAACCCGAAGCCGAACTGTGGTTTTTTCGCCAAATCTTTGCTTCTATCAAAAACGGCCTTTAATTTAATTTTGAATTTTCTCGAAGAACAAGTGAAAATTAAAGGAAAAGGCTACTAAATAAGCAGAATTGATGAGAAAATCAAACCAGATATATCAAACCGACCCTGACAACAAATGTATTGGACCAGTCGTCTAGTCTAGATATCTAACAGTCATCTTTTGTGTTCTTTTGTGTTTTTTCTAACAGTGTTTTTTGTACGATTGGGACAGAGGGTCGTCGTTTAAAATAGTTTTTAATGAACTCTAAATTTTTGATGTGGTCCCATTTAGCTACTTTTTGGAACAGCCGATTTTGAGGCGTTGAAAAATAGAACGACATGTCTATTAGGTTGGCGGGCAAATAATGCGAACTTTTTGTGACCCGAATTTTTATTTCAGAAAAATAATAAACAATGAGGATTAAGATAAAAGGTATTCTCCATTATTATTTAGGACATCATGCCATCTTTTGCTCAATTCAATAATTCCATCTTCAAAGAACTGGAGACTTTTTAACCAAGAATAGTTGGTGTTCGGATAATGTGTGTGGATGTATCAGAAGTATGTCACAACTCATACAATGCAAATCTCCGTGTGTTTTTAAATTGGGCCTACCCCTCCTTTCTCTTTATTTTCAGTGATAAGAAAGCCGTATTTTGCTTCGCAACAAATTTCTTCTTTGATTTTGTCTTTTCTCATCAATTTATTTAGTTATTTAGTCTTTTCTTTAATTTTCACTAGTTCTTCGGGAAAATTCAGTCATTTTGTAGGCATAAAATCGCCTAGCCACCGAAATGGATAATCTCTCGAATCCCCAACTCGAAGCCGATTTGTGGGTTTTTCGCAAAATCTTTGCTTCTATCAAAAACAGTTTTTAATTTAATTGAAGAGTTTAGAGAAGAAATGAAAAAGGAGATGAGTCAATTGACAGCAAAAATGGCTCAAATAAAGGCGTATTTAATGGGGGAAAACGCGAAGTTGGAGGCTGATTTGGTTGACGGAGGGGAGAGAAATCGAGAATTGGAAAGGAAAATCGCCGAGACGAAAAGGAAGAACGACGATCTCGAAGCACGATTGTACTAATTTTGTCATTTCTTTTTAGACGGGCTCAACATAAAATATCGGGAAAGATCAGACTTTTTTAGTAGCGACCCAAATACGGAAGTGAGAGACGGAAAGGACAAGATTGGAGAGCTCGAAGGGAAAATCAACGCGTTGCAGAGCAAAAACTCTGACCTCGAAGCCCAAATGTGAGTTTTTAGGGTATCTCTTGTCGACTGAGACTTCAGAAGACAGTTTTTTCACCGCCAAAACACCAGTTCCGATCAATTCAATCCATCCCTCTCTAGACAATTTGAAAGGGGAAACAAAACGGTCGAAATCGCGAATTTGCAGGCAGATTTGTGAGTTTTTTAAGGAAAAGGATTGGGTATTTGTCTAAAAAATCTAAAGTGTTCGTTTAAAAAGATGGAAATGTGGGTGAAATCAAGAAATCTTGAAAAATTTAAGCTCATCTTTCTCAGTCAATGTGAACAAAAGGCAAGAAGTGATGAATTCACGAAGATCAACTCGAGAATCTCGCAAAGTGATGATCGGTCGACGAAGATTGGTGCTGATTTGAAATCCGAGTTGTGAGTCTTGAGATCTCTTGAAGAAATATCTGAAGATGAAACACTTCTAGAGATTCCAAAGTCGCCGAAATGTCAAGGAAAATGGCGAAGTTGGAGGCTGATTTGGTTGACGGAAGGGAGAGAAATCGAGAATTGGAAAGGAAAATCGCCGAGACGAAACGGAAGAACGACGATCTCGAGGCACAATTGTACTGATTTTGTAATTTCGTTTTATACAGGCTTTTTGGGTGAAAAGCGAAATTGATAGAATAAACAAGAAATAGACTTGAGTGTCTCAATGGCAAGACCTTTCAGGAGTAAAACCCAACAAGAACTCGTCGAGGCTCGAGGAAACATCCTCGAACTCCAGACGGAAAGTGGGTGAAATCAAGAAATCTTGAAGAATTCAAGCTCATCTTTTTTGGATTTTGAGTAGTGAGTAATTTGAGTATTCAGCGCAAGAGAGCGGAACATAAAGGACAAAGACGTCGAGATGAGTCGATTGACAGCAAACCAGCAAAATTTAACAATTCCTCTTTAGACAACTTGAAAGGGAAAATAAAACGGCCGAAATGGTGAAGTTGCAGGCAGATTTGTGGGTTTTTTTAAGGAAAAGGATAGGGTATTTATCTAAAGAATCTGGACTAATATTTTCCGAAGAAATTCAGAAATCGAACCATGAATCTCTTGGATCTGTATCGGGATGGATGGTCGTATTTGGCAAAAACCTCTTCTTGGTACAAGGTTTGGTGGATGTTGTGAACCAGGATTATCTTCATCTGAAGGTTATCGATCAAAGAATTTCATTTGATGAGGCCGAGGCATATTGTGCGAGTCGAAAGAGCCATTTAGTCTCAATTCAAAGTCAGGAAGAGAACGATTTTGTTCAGGAACTCGGTAAGAAATCGAAATGATTCAATTCCGAAAATCCAAATCTGAAAATGATTTTTGTAGAAATTTATGCTTTTTATACCAAAAACAATCGAGATTTATTTCAGCGAAAACGGTTGATTCGATAAATTTGTTTTGGATCGGACTGAAGGTTGAATTTTTATTGAAAGACATAAATAAATAAAAAGTAATGATCTTTTCAGCCATTATTTTTTTTTGCAGCTATTTTAGGAAGTTCATTGTGAAAAAATGGTCTCTTTGACTGATAGTTCTTTGACAGAAATCTGAAATGATAGAAATTGATAGAAATCTGATTTGAATTGAAAAACTAGAATAGTTCTAAAATGGAAGAAAAATTTGGTTGAAATAGCAATAGTGAAACATAAAAATTTCTTTATTCAGAAAAATCTGTTTTCAGAGAGATCCGAACAAAGGAAATGCTTTTGAATGGACGGATGGAAGTTCGGTGGATTTCACGAATTGGGGGGATGGAGAGCCGGACTCGGACACCCACGCTTTGGTGAGATTTCAACGTGAAATCTATTATTTATCTATCATTTATTTATTTCCAATGCATAATTAATCCAAAAATATTTGGATCAACCTTAGGAGATTTCTTTGTGTAAAATAGCGCAGATGTTTTATCAAAGGATATCAATATTTATTCCAATTTCCAATACATAATTAATCCCAAAATCTTTCGATCAATCTGAGGAAATTTCTTTTTGTGAAATCACGTAAAGTGTTTAATCGAAGGATTTTCACTGTCGCATTCTCAAGGGGTTTCCATCAGAAATGAACACATTTCAGGTTTCGAGCTCCGATGGGGAATGGGTGGTCTATTCTCCTACCTCTCAGTGGCATTTTATCTGCAAAAGGAGCTCTCAATTCTGATAAATACTTTGTGTTCCTTTCTGTGGACAAGAACCAATGATCCAATCTTATTCAGTCTTCTGGAAACACACAACTGCACATTATCTCTTTCTTTATTTCTGAAGGTATATCTAATGCTTTAACCTTTCAGAATTACCTACTTTAGCAAACATTCAGTGCCAAGAAGACGACCTCAAAAAATTATTTTTTGAAATGCAGCTTCTCTGTAAAAAATTTTTGGCTTAAAAAATACGGATTATAGAGCGTATGGCTCATTTATGCTAGCTTTACCTCAAAAGGAATCGTTTTTCTGGTGCAAAAAGTGAGCTGAATTTAAGCTTGGAAAATAAAAATTCTTCAAAAATATCTAAAATTTTAAGGGAAAACTTCACACAATTTTTTTACGAGTAATTCCTTGGAGTCGGAGGTGGCTGGACGTCAAGCAGTCCCCTCCGGAGGTTCAACCCCGGGGGGTGAAAAAATGGTATTGAACCCTGCGAAAATTTGCTCTGTCGTTGTTCATTTTGGCTTTCTTTGTTTTAAAAGCATACTAGGAAGCATACTCGGAAACTTTTCTATAGAAAGTGGCATGTATTGGATACCACTTGAAAGCTCTAATTCTCAGCATCATTATTACATCTAAGATTTTTTGGCCAGAGCTAATTATTGACCCATACTCGCCTTCGATATGAGCTCACAAGCACCCCACGGCGCCCTGCCATTTTTCGTGGTTTTTTTACATAAAAATCTGTCCAAAAAAACAGGAAATACGACCAAATTCGTACATATTTTATGAAAATTGCTTTATTTCAATACTCTGAAACCAAGAGGACAATCCAAAAGTGCCTCAGACAGCAGAAGCAGACATCCCGAAAAACGTGAATTTCACTACTCGCCGCAAAATGGCGGTTTGCAGCAAGTTGTGAGCCCGTTTTAAGAAAGAATTTGCACATGCTCGGTTAGAGTTTGCCTTTATTTTGAACCAAAAGTATTGGGAAAAGATTACCCAGTTGAAAACAATCATTTCAAAACACACCTTACACTCAAAACCACGAAAAATGGCAGGTCGCCGTGGGGTGCTTGTGAGCTCATATCGAAGGCCAGTATGGGTCAAAAATTAGCTCTGGCCTAAAAATCTTTAATGTATTAATGATGCTGAGAATTAGAGCTTTCAGATGGTATTGCTACATGCTACTTTCAGTAGTTTTTTTGGAAAAGAATGGATTTCCAAAAACTGGTTGCCATAATTTTGGCAACCAGTTTTTTCCAGATGGAGATTTTATGTTTAGATAATGCAAAAGGCCATGAAAACACCCGAAGCTATCGATTAGAGTGTGTTCCTCTCGAGTAATGCGTTTTCTATTTGAGAAAACTACCATAGTCAAACCTCCAATTTTCATTCAGTTAGCCCAATTTTTGTATCATTCGATGAGGAATTAAAAGGCTCCGTCAATGATACCAAAATCTGGCTTTGTCGAGTTATCGTCGTTTTTTTCAATTGCACAAATTCCGTTTTTGAAAAAGGATCGCTTTCTCAGCCTGACCAAATGTTTTGTGTGGTCAATGGTTGAAGTATTGTACAAAGAGAAAAAAAGCTCAAATCTTTGAGGGTTTTCGGAAAGGGGCGATTGGAATTGCAATGGATGGCCAATTCGACTCTCCAGGATATTCAGTGGAATTTTGTGCTGTTACGGCTATCGAAATCGAAACCAAGCAAGTAATAGATTTTGCCATTGTTCACAAAAGTGAAACTGAAAACAAAAGCGGTGCAATGGAATTAGAAGGAGTGAAACGGTCAATTTGTTTCAGCGAGGCAAAGGCAGATATTGCTAGTGTGATACTAGCAATATCTGCCTTTGCAAACAGATAAAAATAATCAGATTGTATCTTACCTCCAAAGACGCAAATTCAAGGTCTATTTTGATCCTTGGCACCGATTGGGTTCATTGAAGAAAGAGTGTATGGCAGCAACGAGAAAATTAAAAGGGGATCAAGAGAAAAAGCAAATGAGAGACTTATCACGTCGCTTTCTTGTACATTGCTACAAAGCCGTTGAACTATTTGGAGCTAATCCGAAACAATGTGTGAAAAAGGTTTTCTCATTCTTTTTCCACATCCAAGGCACCCACAACTGGGCGAATGACTCATTCGCTAAACTTCTTGTTCATTCCCAGGAGATAAAATTGGGTACAAAATTCAACACGGAAAAGTTTATCGCAATGCTCACACCCCTTGAACTATCAATCTTCTCATGACCCAATTCTTTCCACCTCTAAAATCTATTCAATGCTTCTGGAAATTTATCAAATTTAGCAAAGACTTGCGAAGACTGAAGAAAAGAACGACGAAGAGCAAAGACTTGCGACTTTGAACGAATGAGAATTGATAATATTACATCCTATGTTGAAAACTTTCATTCACTCTGCATCAAGTATCGTCCGAAAAGAAAATATTTTTGTCGAAGGATTTGAATATCGGACTATGCTGGCAGTTTTGGATCATAATACAAAGACTCAAGCCGAGATGGCAGGAGAGCACCAAGTAGAATCTAGCTACCGTTGTTTTTCGAAAGCCAAGGGAGCTTATGTTACGAAAAAAAAGAAAAACACAATCGACCACAAATGGAAAAAAGATCTAATTGTGTCAATCAAAGCGCTGAAGACGTCCTACGGTAGAAGAGATCCAGTCACTTCTGATGAAGATGCGCTGGAAATTGATAAGATAGGAAGCCGATTTGAGGAACTGCTGTACTTGAGCGAAGGTGAAAGTGAGCAAGAGGAAGAATTATAGATTAACAACTTATTTTTATTGTTTTTTGTGCTTTTTATTTTGTTTTTAAATTTATCTGCAATTAAAACTCAATCGACCTAGACTCTTTATTTCTGAATTGTTTCTTCGAAATCTCAGATAAGAAGTTTTCCCAAAAGCCCAGAAATCCACCTGAAGCTGAGAGTATTTTGCTCCCTCGTCGCTCCGGAATAGGCAATTAGATAAACGTGTTGAACATCAATGGACATCAGCATGAGGAAACTGACAATTCTTCGTGAAGGTCGCTCTTCTCGTCCCTCAACTCGTCGATTTGTCTTTAAAGATACTTTATTCAACATGAATAAGTGGATACAACACAACGGAGGACACAATTTTTACCCCTACAATGTAGTTAAGAAAAAAAACCCAACTTAATGGGAAAAAGAACACACACTTGATTTCGCAGCGGGATCGAACCCTGGATCTTCCGATTAGGAGAGAAGATTCCTAACCAGTCGGTCAACTGGTCATACTTTGTTGTCTTTGAGTTTTTTTTCCTTTTTGTTCTCACTGTTGGTTTTGTAGGCGGAGATTTTTCGGAGATCAGAAAAAGCAGAAACCCGTGTGGGCTTGAATGAAAAAATTATTCTTGTTATGCTTTCAAACAATGATCATCCATCACCTTCTTATATATGAACTGGGTTCTGGTTTGAGATGAGCAGATGGCTTTCTGTGAGTTTTTCGAGCCAGATTCTTCAAAGCACTCACTCATTGATTGCCGGGTAGTGAATCGAGTTGTATCCTTCTTTGCCAGTGTATTTTGATCTAAAAGCAATGAACTACTATTTCTTGTTGTCTGTCTGACACTACACATATTGGTCGTGATTCTGTCGATATCCGGGATCGTGGCTGTGTCGTCTTGGTTGAACGTTGATCGGTGTCTTGTACTCACTGAACATTCTCAGATTGACTTTTCAAGGCATTAAGACACTAACTGCCGATGATAAATTCCTTTATCCGGAATGGGCAATGGGAAGGGTTTCGGCCGACTGAAATTGGGTGTTTTGAGTGACTTCAATTGACTAGAAAACCTGGGTTTTCTTTCGAGTCTGGGTACTTTGGCCGGACGATTCACCCTACCTCGCGGCACACTGATTCGGCCACCGCCACTGAAAAATCTCTTATTGTCAGCCCAACTTATATAACTCTAGGTCTACCGTAATCCCTCAACGAGATGGCGAAAGTCCAGTGGACAGAGAGTCTGGAATTCGGTTTTAGTTGCAGAATTCATTTGATTCAAACCAGTAGAAGAATCCGTAAAAACCCCATTTTTACGAATGCGACAGATGTTGGCTTTGGTTAACGATATGACTCCTAAAACATGACGCCTCAGAAACAATTATGAATGTTAATTTAAGGAGGGGAAGTTGTTGATTGCGAAGAGGGAGAGGTCCCGAGAACGTCGGTCCTGCGAAGTACGGCGGTGGCAAATTTGATGGCCATGTTCAACTGGACAACAATTCAAAAATGAAGGACAAGGATCTTACAACAATGGAAGAAAATCGAAAGCGGGATGCATCCTCTTCGAATAAGCCAAACATTTTGGCCTGAATGTGACTAATAAGTACAATAATTTGGACTTGCCTGGAACAAACACAAGATTCCCTTGTCTATTTCCATAGTTAAGTTCTGGCAATATCTGAGTGAGTTGATTTGAGTGAATGTACTCATTACTATTCCATACTTTTCATGACAATTTCAGTACCTCAAGCAAGCAGAATCTGATGATGATGGATCTGATACCCAGAAAATATCGATAAGGAACAATAAAAATTGACCATACTGTAAAAAGCAGTTTTTTGTGATCTCTTTTAATTATCCAAAATTTAGCAGCCTTCAATGCTCTGACGGTGACTAGCACTTGTATTTCAAGGAGAATCTCCCTGACACATGTTAAGTGTATTGCAAGTGTTCTGAGGTCAATAAATTCATTTACATTCCACACATTGTATGTCAACAGTTTTTCAAGCACCATTTCATCTCTTAAAAGTTGCTATTCTTTGTATTAATCATTCTTTTTGCTATTTTTCTAGTGGAAGGCAATGTCGAAAGGGAATCAAGTTAAAAAGACGTCCTCGTATTCTATTTCCGGTGGGAGAGTTACGTTAAATAAAGAAATATTTCAAAAAGCTACATAGTGTTACTAAAGAAAATTGAGTTTGACAAGTGAATACAAGTGAAGCCTGGGTCCAAAATAGACTTGTTAATGGTAATCCAAGTCAGGAGATTATATGGGTTCTTGGGCAATAGTATAATAACATTATACCTAAAAAATGATTATTTAGAAAGTCAAATGTTTAAATACTATATTAGAGTGACCACTGAAATTCTATCAAGACTAAAAGACTTACTTCTAGTTTTCTAAATTCTATTCAGGTGGAGGTTCTCTTAGCTTCAACATCGGACAACTTCTTCAAGCGACCGTCGGTGGTGCGAAGTACGGCGGTGGCAAATTTGATGGTCATGCTCAACTGATCAAGAATTCAAGAATGAATTCTGATTTTGTCAAGGATTTTGCAACAATAGAAGAGGATCGAAAATGGGATTCATTCCCTTCAAATGAGCCTCGTCGTCGTGGAGGAGAACCATAATTGCGACCATATTAGGCCAAACGTTTTGGCCTGAATGTGACTAATAAGTACAATAATTTGGACTGGCCTGGAACAAACACAAGAAAGTACAGATTCCCTTGTTTATTTCCATAGTTAAGTTCTGGCAATATCTGGGTGAGTTGATTTGAGTAAATGTATTTAAGTAAATTACGATTCAATGCTTTTAATGACAATCTCAGTGCCTCAAGCAAGCAGAATCTGATGAGAATGGAGGTTACTATCGGGGAAACATCGATAAGGAACAATACAAATTCACCATATGTTATACCGGATTCAAGAACAAAAAACTTCTTGAACTCGAAAAAGGTAAATACTCATAACCTTCGCAATAAGAAGCTTCCACAATTCAGGAAAAGCAGTGTCTTTCCCTAAAAGAGTAAAACTTCGACAAAACGATACGTCGAGCAGTTCTTTTTTTTCTTTACGAGTTTTAAAAATTGCAAAAATTATAGATGATCGGGGGCATGTCATTCCTGTGATATTTCAGGGTTCGGCAAAGAAGGAAGAGAATCTCTTCCGGCAGAATTCTTCTACATAACAATAACAATACTAGGCGTCTTGTAAAAAAGGATTTTAGATGAATGAATCGTTGGGAAATTCGAAAGAGAAGGCAATTCGAGAAAAAATTCAGGATCTAGCCGCAAAAGATGAAAACGATGAGCTCGGCTTGATCTGAATGTAAGTGTATAGAGTTTTAGAGCATTAGCTCTTTCTAACGATAAGTTTACTTTCAAATTTAAATAGTCTTACTTTTCTAGCTTCAACAAGTCGAGGAAGAACGATGAGGACGAGGACGACGACGACGACGACGAGAATGAAGACGAGGACGAGGGCGAGGATCCACTCGTCAAACAACACTTTACTTTTGGCTCAATTTACGTCCAAAGGACCGGTAGTTGTGCAAAAGAAGACCGTCGGGTATCACTTTTTCAATCCAACCGACCCGGAATATAAATTGGCCAAGAAGGTAGCTTTTCAAGATCAATTCAATTCATTTTCCACAATTTAGATGCTTGCAATGATACATCGGCGATTAACAACTCCGCGTTTCTTTAAGTATAATATCGAAACGCTGGTGGGTTCAATTGGACATCAATGTAAACTTAAAGAATCTAGACTCCACCTCTTCCAAAGCATATCAATTCTTTGGTTGGCAAATGCAAACTCGGTTAAAAACTGGCAAGTGAGGTGTTACACTTGTTGAAAGATAAAGGTAGGTATTCAAGGTTAAATAATAAAACAAAATTGAAACTTTTGAACATGAATGGAAGGCAGAGCTTCGTTATTTACCCAAAGGTTCGGCTTATTCTGGAAAAAGGTGAAATCATCAGGGAAACCCGAAAACATCGATATTCATTCATTTATTTATTTCCAATGCCTAGTTAATTCAAACATCTTTCTATCATTCTGAGGAAATTTCTTTTTTTCATTTCTTCAGAAATGAACACATTTCAGTTCTGGAAAAGTAAAGTAAAGGTATTACTGTGGGGAATAGCCACTAAGAAAGTTCTCTAATCCTGGTAGTCTGAATATTGGCAAATTATAGAGGAAATCCTTGCGTCCTCATTCTATTTCTTGTCCCAAATCATTGTTGTTCTGTAGCAGTTTTCGTTTTCAGTTTTCACTGAAATGAATATTGATTGTTTTCGGTTAACAACTGATTACTAAATGAATTCCCCTTCTTTCCCTTTATTTTCCGTGATAAGAAATCCCAATTTTGCTTGGCAACAAATTTCTTGTTTGATTTTGTCTTCTCTCATCAATTATGCCTCTTTAGTAGCTGTTTCTTTAATTCTCACTGGTTTTCCGAGAAAATTCAGTCATTTTGTAGGCATCCAATCGTCTAGCAACCGAAATGGACAATCTCTCGAATCCCCAACCCGAAGCCGATCTGTGGTTTTTTCGCCAAATCTTTGCTTCTATCAAAAACGGCCTTTAATTTAATTGAAGAGTTTAGAGAAGAAATGAAAAAGGAGATGAGTCAATTGACAGCAAAAATGGCTCAAATCAAGGCGTATTTAATGGGGGAAAACGCGAAGTTGGAGGCCGATTTGGTTGACGGAGGGGAGAGAAATCGAGAATTGGAAAGGAAAATCGCCGAGACCTTAAAGAAAAACGAAAATCTCGAAGCACAATTGTACTAATTTTGTAATTTTCTTTTCTGACAAGCTCAAAGTAAAATAGAGATAAAATTGGAACTTTTTTAGAAGAGCTCGAAATACGGAAGTGAGAGAGGGAAAAGCCAGGATTGGAGTGCAAGACGAAGAAATCAACGCATTGAAGAGCAAAAACTCTGACCTCGAAAACCAAATGTGAGTTTATTTGGAAACTCTTGTCGACTGAGACTTGAGAAAACGGTTTTTTCACTCCCAAAACACCCATTCCACTCAATCCAATCCATTCCTCTCTAGACAAGTTGAAAGGGAAAACAAAACTGCCGAAATGATGAAGCTGCTGGCAGATTTGTGAGTTTTTTAAAGTAACGATTGAGTCTTTGTCTAACAGATCTGGAGTAAAGTTTTTCGAAGAAATTCAGTGATGACTGATGATGACTTTCTTGGATCTGGATGGATGGTTGTATTGGGCAAAAACCGCTTCTTGGTACAAGGTTTGGTGGATGTTGTGAACCTGGATTATCTTCATCTCAAGGTTCTCGAACAAAGAATGTCATTCGATGATGCCGAGGCATATTGTGCGAGTCGAAAAATCCAGTTGGTCACAATTCAGAGTCAGGAAGAGAACGATTTTGTTCAGAAACTCGGTAAGAAATCGATATGATTCAATTCTGAAAATTCATGAGTTTCGTAGAAATTTATGTTTTATAAACCAAAAACAATCGATAATTATTTCAGCGAAAACTGTTGATTCGAATTCGTGGTTCTGGATCGGACTGAAGGTTGAACTTTTTTATCGAAAGAAATAAATAGCTAGAAAGTAATGATTCTTTCAACCATTCTCGGGAGGCTTATTGTGAAAAAATGATTCGTTTGACTGACAGTTCTTTAATAGGAATAATGGTTTCAATTGGCAAGCTAGATCAGTTCTAAAATAAAAAAAAATTTGGTTGAAATATCAATGTCTAAACATAAAAATTTCTTTATTCAGAGAGATCCGAAAAAAGGAAATGCTTTTGAATGGACGGATGGAAGTGCGGTGGATTTCACGAATTGGTATCCGGGACATCCTATCGACAGGCCATCGAGACAGACCCACGCTGCGGTGAGATTTTCAACGTGAAATCATCAATATTTATTCCAATTTCCAATGCATAATTAAAATTGATCAAAACGTTTTGATCAATCTGAGGAAATTTCTTTTTGTGAAATAACGAAAAGTGTTTTATCAAGCGATTTCCATCAGAAATGAACTCATTTCAGCTTCGGAGCCTCGATGGGAAATGGGTGGCCGATCCTCCTACCAATCCGTATCGTTTTATCTGCAAAAGGGGCTCTGAATTCTGATAAATGTCTTATGTTCTTTTTTGTGGACAATAAATCTAATTTTATTCAATGTTCTGAAAACACACAACTCCACATTATCTTTTTCTTTATTTCTGAGTTGCTTCTTCAAAATCTCCTATAAAAAGTTTTCTTAAAAACCCAGAATTCCGCCTGAAGCTGCAAGTATTTTGCTCTCTCGTCGCTCCGGAATAGACTATTAGATAAACGTGTTGAACATCGATGGACATCAGCATGAGGAAACTGACAATTCTTCGTGAAGGTCGCTCTTCTCGTCCCGCAACTTGTCGATTTGTCTTTGATTTTTGTTCTTGAAGTTCTCCAAAATTCGACTCACTGTTGGTTCTGTGGGCGGAGATTTCGGTCTCTTTTTGGCTAATCTTAATGATTAAGCAAGTAGATAATGGATGTATGTATTGTAGATATAGTGAGCTGTAGATGTCTTTAGAGTCAAAGACCGAATGAAATCCCATTTTCAGACCAATTTTTTTCAAGGAAATCATTTAGCTATGTACATCTCACTACATTACACTCTTTCAACAAGCTTTCTTGCAAAATGGTCGAGTATATAAGGTTCTGTCAGGTGCCCGCTAGTGGTGTCTACTGAAAGCAATCAAAATGGTTTTTATGCAAAATTCCCCTTTCATTTGCCTCGTGATGTTCTCGGCGACGTTTGCGAAGAATTACGTGTAGCTAAGCATGTAGCGAGCGTTACTAAAAACGTTTCGCCGTTGGATCAAAGTTATCATGGAGATCACAAAAGACAGAAACTTGTGTGGGCTTGAATCAAAACTTTATTATTGGGGGTAATTATTAAATGATAGTAATGAAGAGAGATGGTTTCAAACAATGATAATCAATCACTTTCTTTAGAAGTCGCCATTCTTGAAGTATCCCGAATCGTTTTCGTTCCCTGAAATAAATATCGGTTGTTTTTGGTTTATAAAGCATGAATTTCTAGGAAAATCATGAATTTTCAGAATTGAATCATTTGATTTCTTACCAAGTTTCCAAACCAAATCGTGCTCTTCCTGACTGTGAATTGTGGCTAAATGGCCCTTTCGACTCGCACAATATGCCTCGGCTTCATAGAATGTCATTTCTTGATTGGGAACCTCGAGATGAAGATAATCCTGGTTCACCACATCCATCAAACCTTTACCAAGAAGCGGTTTTTGCAAAATACGACCATCCATTCAGATCCAAGACCCAAGTCATCGTTCGATTTCTGAAATTCTTCGAAAAACTTTACTTCAGACTTTTAGACAAAGACTTTACTTAAAAAAACATAAAAAATCTGCCCGCAACTCATGATTTCGGCCGTTTTGTTTTCCCTTTCAGAAGGGGAATTGATCGGATTAATTGGAATGGGTGTTTCGGGCGTCAAAAAAAACTGCTTTCTCAGATCGCAGTCGACAAGAGATAAGAAATAAACTCACATTTGGGTTTCGAGGCCAGAGTTTTTGCTCTGCACGGCGGTGATTTTCCATTCGAGCTCGGCTTTTTCGTCTCTCACTTCCGTATTTCGAGCTCTCCTAAAAAAGTTCCAATTTTATCTCTATTTTAATTTGAGCTTGTCAAAAAAGAAAATCACAAATTTAGTACAATTGTGCTTCGAGATCGTCGTTCTTCCTTTTCGTCTCGGTGATTTTCCTTTCCAATTCTCGATTCCTCTCCCTTCCGTCAACCAAAGCAGCCTCCTACTTCGCGATTTTCAAATTCGCCTCGATTCGAGCGACTTCGTCATTTTCCCCATTAAATTCGCCTCGATTTGAGCGATTTTTGCTGTCCATCGACTCATCTCCACGTCTTTGTCCTTTTTCATTTGCTCCCTAAACTATTCGATTAAATTAAAGACTGTTTTTGATAGAAGCAAAAATTTGGCGAAAAACCCACAAATCGGCTTCGAGTTGGGCGATTTTCTTCAACGAGATGGCCGGTCCTTCTATGCGTTTGACACTCTTTTCAGGCGATTCTTCAGTCATTTCGGCCATTTCTGGAGATTTGGGAAAAGAAGAGATGCTCTGAAGAGATCGAGGAGGAAGATTCGAGAGATTGTCCATTTCGGTTGCTAGACGATTTGATGCCTACAAAATGACTGAATTTTCTCGAAGAACAAGTGAAAATTAAAGGAAACAGCTACTAAAGAGGCAGAATTGATGAGAGAAGACAAAATCAAACAAGAAATTCGTGGCCAAATAGAAATTCCTTACCACGAAAAATAAAGAGAAAGGAGAAGAATGGGGAATGCAACAGTTGGCTCACATCTGCCGTACAGTAAATTGAATCGAGTAAGTAACGATTTACAAATGACAGGGAATTTGAGTTTGAAACGGCTCAATGTGACGATTCTCTTTGGAAAGATGAGCCGTAATGGTGTTCGTTGAGAACAGGAATTGATTCTCCAATCGTCCGTATTTGTTGTGCTCCTCGAAAGAGATTATCAAAGGTTTTCGAACGATTCCCCCAGAACTTTCAATACAGATTCTGTCCAATTTTCGGAGAAATAAACATTTGTGTTGAGATCGGTGGCTTTCCTCTGCTCCAAGAACTTTTCCATTTCCAACGAAATTAAAAAATCATTGGCCTTTCAATTTTGAGGAATCATGAAGCAATCTTGAAGAATTCTAAACAAAACTGTGCTTCCTTTATACCGTTCTGATAAATCTAGGCTGGATACTTACTCAAAGAAGCTGATGACGACTCTTTTCACGTTTCGCTTTGCTTCGGCACTCTATAAAAAAGTATAAAAGTATAAGTATAAAAAAATTACTAATCCTCACTTGAATCCGAATCTGACTAGCTTGAAGAAGTAGTATCAGAGTCATTGTCGCTGTCATCGTCGGATGATGATGAAGAGGATTCAGAGCTTCATTCGGAGTCAGATTTCTTCCTCTTTCTGTCTTTTTCCAAAAACTCGCGAAGATCCACCCTAAAATTTATACACTTATTAGCTTTCTCAAATCTTTCTTACGTCAGTCCACCAAGAGCGATTAATTTGAAGAGATTGATGGCGAAGCGAGTATTGGCTGGGTTGTCCCGAGGAAAAAGTCCCCCAAACGCATGTTTATTGATCAAAGACTCAAACTAAAGATTAATGAATTCTAGAAAATCTCTAGACTTACGGATCACAGATTCTTTCCTACAGCTATGGAAGTTTCATGATTTGAGCCAATTCAAGAAAAATGCTTTTGATATAAATCCTGCCCGAAGAAGTTGTCTCATTCTCGTTCAAATGGATTTCGCTCAAAACCTAAATTTGAACGCTTTAAATATGGATCAGAAAAAGTAAATATTCGCATAAAGACTTACATCCCACTTGTTACTTTTACTAACTATCCCTGTGGCGAATGGCCACTACAAGTTGGGGCAAATTGTATTCGAATTACGTCTTGATTTTACCCCATGCCCTCAATACCGTAGCCTCTCCGTGTTCAACTAGATATCTTTGCGTAGACTTTTAAGCCGTGAAATTTGTTGTTTGCTCTTCTTTTTCAGTTATTGCAAGTTAAATCCACAAGTTTGTTTCTCTCTTTACCTCTTGCTCGGGTGATAAGTGTAAAAGTTGCTTAATTAGCACAAGTTCTGACTCGTTGACAAGTTGGCATAAAGGTGCGGTTTTTTACACATTCAAAATACGGTTAAGAGAGCCAGAATAGCTCTAAACAAAGAAATAGCTGGCTATAGTTAAGAGTACTAAGCCTAGCAGAGAAATATGTCTTACAATCCCTTGTTTGGGTGCATTGCTGAGTAATCGAACCAAGTCTTTTTCTCGTTTCCTCGTTTTCGAGGGACAAGAGTCTTTGTACACAAGAAAATTCGATCAGTTATTGTTAGGCTTAGGAGATTATATGGGTTCTTGGTATAATAACATTCTGCCAAAAAGTATGATTACTGAAAAAGTCAAATGATCCAATACTATATTAGGGTGATCACTGAAATTCTATCAAGACTAAAAGACTTACTTCTAGTTTTTTAAATTCTATTTAGGTGGAGGTTCTCTTAGCTTCAACATCGGGCAACTTCTTCAAGTGACCGTCGGTGGTGCGAAGTACGTCGGTGGCAAATTTGATGGCCATGCTCAACTGATCAACAATTCAAAAATGAATTCTGATTTTGTCAAGGATTTTGCAACAATAGAAGAACGTCGAAAACGGGATTCATCCCCTTCGAATGAGCCTCGTCGTCGTGGAGGAGAACCATATTTGCGACCATATTAGGCCAAAAGTTTTGGCCTGAATGTGACTAATAAGTACAATAATTTGGACTGGCTTGGAACAAACACAAGAAAGTACAGATTTCCTTGGCTATTTCAATAGTTAAGTTCTAGCAATAATCGCCTTAGAAGCCATAGTGGGGAATGGCCAGTTGCCTACCATGTGCAAAACGTTGCAAAATTTTGATTTTGATTGAAGGACTGCGAGTGGTATGACCGGTAACTAAAATCCTAAAGAAAACTGTTGCTCAGGAAAAAACAAAGCGCAAAGTACTTGGCCCAGGAATGTTTGTTTCATAAAATCTCATAAATGTTTGTTTCTCCGAAAATGGGACAGAATCGGTACGGAAAGTCCTGGGGGAATCGATCGAAATCATTTGACAATCTCTTTCGGGGAGCCCAACAAATACGGACGATGGGAGAATCAATTCCTGTTCCCAACGAACACCATTATCTTTCCAAAAAAATCGTCACATTGAGCCATTTCAAACTGAAATTCTCAGTGATTTGTAAATCGTTGTTTACTCAATTCAATTTACTGTACGGCAGATGTGAGCCAACGGTTGCCATTGGGTGAATAAACAATTGTGATCGCTTTAGGCAAGATGTAAATGGACTAAAAGGCAAAGTCTCAATCATCCTATGCAAAACACCAATCATTCCCAGCAATGAGCTTCCCACTCCTCAAACTTAGTCTGAATATTGGTAAATTATTGAGGAAATCCTTGCGTCCTCTTTCTATTTCTTGCCTCAAACCATTGTTGTTTTGTAGCATTTTTCGTTTTAATAAGAAATCCCTATTTTGCTTGGCAACAAATTTCTTGTTTGATTTTGTCTTCTCTCATCAATTCTGCCTCTTTGGTAGCTGTTTCCTTTAATTTTCACTTGTTCCTCAAGAAAATTCAGTCATTTTGTAGGCATCCAATCATCTCGCAACCGAAATAGACCATCTCTCGAATCTTCCTCCTCGATCTCTTCAGAGCATCTCTTCTTTTTCCAAATCTCCAGAAATGCCCGAAATGACTGAAGAATTGCCTGAAAAGAGTGTCAAACGCATAGAAGAACCGGCCATCTCGTTGAAGAAAATCGCCCAACTCGAAGCCGATTTGTGGGTTTTTCGCCAAATTTTTGCTTCTATCAAAAACAGTCTTTAATTTAATCGAATAGTTTAGGGAGTAAATGAAAAAGGACAAAGACGTGGAGATGAGTCGATGGACAGCAAAAATCGCTCAAATCGAGGCGAATTTGAAAATCGCGAAGTTGGAGGCTGATTTGGTTGACGAAAGGGAGAGAAATAGAGAATTGGAAAGGAAAATCGCCGAGACGAAAAGGAAGGACGACGATCTCGAGGCACAATTGTACTAAATTTGTGATTTTCTTTTCTGACAAGCTCAAATTAAAATAGAGATAAAATTGGAACTTTTTTAGAAGAGCCCGAAATACGGAAGTGAGAGAGGGAAAAGCCAGGATTGGAGTGCAAGACGAAGAAATCAAGGCATTGAAGAGCAAAAACTCTGACCTCGAAAACCAAATGTGAGTTTATTTGGTATCTCTTGTCGACTGAGACTTGAGCAAACAGTATCTTGGGAGAAAAGCGAAATTGATAGAATAAACAATAAATAGGGTTGAGTGTCTCAATGACAAGACTTCAGGAATCAAACCCAACAGGAACTCGTCGAGGCCCGAGGAAAAATCAACGGACTCGAGAGGGAAATGTGGGTGAAATCAAGAAATCTTGAAGAATTTAAGTTCATCTTTTTCAGTCAATGCGAACAAAAGGAAAGAAATGATGAATTCACAAAGATCAACTCGAAAATCTCGCAACGTGATGATCGGTCGACAAAGATTGGTGCTGATTTGAAAGAGATGTGAGTCTTGAGATCCCTTAAAGAAATATCTGAGGATGAGACACTTTTAGAGATTCAAAAGTCGCCGAAATGTCAAGGACCATCTCCGGGAGAATGGCCCAAAACGAGGCGGATTTAATGGGGAAAATCACGACGTTGGAAGCTGATTTGTGGGTTCAACAATATTAACTAACTGTCCTTTAGACTGAGACTTGAAAAAAGAATTTTGACTCCCAAAACACCCATTTTACTCAATCCAATCAATTCCTCTCCAGACAATTTGAAAAGGAAAACAAAACGGCCGAAATCATGAAGTTGCGGGCAGATTTGTGAGTTTTTTAAAGTAACGATTGAATATTTGTCTAAAGAATCTGGAGTAAAGTTTTTCGAAGAAATTCAGAAATCGGACAATCACTTTCTTGGATCTGGATGGATGGTCGTATTTGGCAAGAACCGCTTCTTGGTACAAGGTTTGGTGCATGTTGTGAACCAGGATTAACTTCATTCCTAGGTTATCGATCAAGAAATGACATTTGATGAAGCCGAGGCATATTGTGTGAGTCGAAAGAACCATCTAGTCTCAATTCACAGTCAGGAAGAGAACGATTTTGTTCAGGAACTTGGTAAGAAATCGAAATGATTCAATTCTGAAAATTCATGATTTTCGTAGAAATTTATGCTTTATAAACCAAGAACAACCGATATTTATTTCAGCGAATACTGTTAATTCGAGTGCTTTTTTCTGGATCGGACTGAAGGTTGAATTTTTCTTATCGAAAGAAATAAATAAATAGAAAGTAATAATTCTTTCAGGCATTTTAGGAAGACTTTTTGTGAAAAAATGATTCGTTTGACTGATAGTTCTTTGATAGAAATAATGGTTTCAATTGGGAAACTGGAATAATTTCAATCATAAGAAAGGAAAATCGGATATCAATGTCAATGTCTAAACATAACAATTTCTTTATTCAGAGAAATCCGAACAAAGGAAATGCTTTTGAATGGACGGATGGAAGTTCGGTGGATTTCACGAATTGGATGGTGGGAGAGCCGGATCCGTACACCCTCGCTGCGGTGAGATTCTCAACGTGAAATCATCAATGTTTATTCCAATTTCCAATGCATAATTAATCGCAAAATATTTTGATCAATCTGAGGAAATTTCTTTTTGTGGAATAACGCAAAGTGTTTTATCAAAGGATTTCCATCAGAAATGAGCACATTTCAGCTTGGGAGTGACCATGGGAAATGGGCGGTCTGGTCTCCTACCAATCTGCGTCCTTTATCTGCAAAAGGAGTTCTCAATGCTGATGAGTTCTTTATGTTCTTTTTTTATTTCTATGGACAAATACCAATAAATCCGATCTTATTCAATCTTCTGAAAACACACAACTGCTCATTATCTTTTTCTTTATTTCTGAATTGTTTGTTCAAAATCTCATATAATGTTTTCCTAAAAACCCAGAATTCCGCCTGAAGCTGCTCTCTCGTCGCTCCTGAATGGACTATTAGATAAACGTGTTGAACATGAATGGACATCAGCATGAGGAAGCTGACAATTCTGCGTGAAGGTGGCTCCTCTCGTCCCTCAACTCGTCGATTTGTCTTTGATTTTTGTTCCAGTAGTTCCCAATAATTCGATTTATGCTTTTTTTTTCTCTCTGAGGCACGAGTAGCGAGTGAAGAGGTCTGGCGAGAGTGATGCTATTCGAAAATCGCTTTGAGTTTGACAAAGATCTCTTTTCAATCAAAGGAGTCCATATTAGTCCAAATTAAATAGAATAACGGCATAGATCGATAGCTCGGCGTCCCGTGGTTGGATCAAAGTGATCATGGAGATCAGAAAAAGCAGAAAACTCGTGTGGATTTTGAATTTGTTTTGTCAAGCTGGAGAAGAGAATAGTGAAAACGGTCGTCAGGGTCATTGATGTTCATGCAATTTCACGCATCGACTCACGATTTCTCGAGGGGTTTTCCGGGAGCCGTGTAGCCGTTGGCACGTGGAGGCAAAAGATGAGCAGATGGCCTTCTGTGAGTTTTGGGTTTTTGAGCCAGATTCTTCAAATCACCCACTCATTGATTGCCGGGTAGTGAATCGAGTTGTATCCTTCTTTGCCAGTGTATTTTGATCTAGAAAGCATTGAACTACTATTTCTTGTTGTCTGTTTGACACTACACATATTGATCGTGATTCTGTCGATATCCGGGATCGTAGCTGTGTCGTCGTGGTTGAATGTTGATCGGGCTCTTGTACTCACTGAACACTCTCAGATTGACTTTTAAAGGCATTAAGATACTAACTGCCGATGATAAATTCCTTTATCCGGAATGGGCAATTGGAAGGGTTTCGGCTGGCTGAAATTGGGTGTTTTGAGTGGCTTCAATTGACTAGAAAACCTGAGTTTTCTTTCGAGTCTGGGGACTTTGGCCGGACGATACACCCTAACTCGCGGCACACTGATCCGGCCACCGCCACTGAAAAATCTCTTATTGTCATCCCAATTTATGCAATTTTAGGTTTACCGTAATCCCTCAACGAGATGGCAAAAGTCCAGTAGACAGAGAGTCTGGAATTCGATTTTAGTTACAGGATTCATTTGATTCAAACCAGTAGAAGAATCCGTAGAAACCCCATCGGTACGGATGCGACAGATGTTGGCTTTGGTGAACGATATGACTCTTAAAATATGAAAATAAAACAATTGTGAATGTTAATTTAAGGAGGGGAAGTTGTTGATTGCGATGAGGAAGAGGGAGAGGTTCCGAGAAGAGATAATGTGTCAAGAGTTGGGGACATGCTCAGAAGTATGTTTGAAGAGATTCTGCAATTGGGCTGCGGAAATAGGAAGGATTGGATGGAGGGTCATTTCTAAGTTTGCTGTGTGAGTTAAAATTGACACCTCTCTAATGAAGAAAAATTGGACGTTGGCCAATAGGCTAAGAGAGAAGGGCCAAGGGTCGGGTTTGATTGAAATTTCTTGAATAAATCTAACACGATTATCAAGACACCAAATCACCCGAGATTCAAAGTGATAAAGTTGTCTGAAGCTAAGACAATATACACAACAGAATTGGCGAGCAGGATTCGCAAGAAATCTCAAGGCTCACATACCTAGAACCATTTGAAAGAAAGCTTAGTCAGAAAGATTGTGAACTTGATGTTAGGGAAGATGCTCTGTTAAATTGAGTTGATTTTAGAGAAGAATGTTGCATCAGGAAAATCTACATCCAAGAGAAGAGGTCGAGTTGACTTTTATCGTTTATCTTCTAAAGCTTCACTTATTGTTCTAATTGATCGATTTCTAGTAGGGTTTCCAATAGGGTCTACAAGGGTATAAATACGTTTCAGTTAAAGCTGCCTCTTTTCAATTTCATTTCGAAATAAGGCATCGAAGATCGAAGATAGTTTCCACCTAGATTCAGCTAGGCGATGGGAAAGACAAGCCAAACACAAAAGGGTATATATTGGACTTACCAGAGCCATTCAATGTCAATCCTTCCATTTTAGTCGCGCCCGCAGATTGTGGAAACCACACAAACTCGAAGTTGATCCTCATGGGCTTTTTTTCGTTTTTGTGAAGGTTGGGAGAGAAGATATCTAGATCAAACTCGAACCATTTAGCATCATTTCGATGTGGATGCCGGAGAAAATCGATTCCGAGCTTTCGGAGTCAAGTGGGTTGACACGTCGAGAGATAAACTAGTGGAAATGGTTCTGCGTTCTTGACCAACTTGCAACATTTAGAGATCAAATCGAATCGCACAAACACGGCGAGCACAGCGTCGATTCGTGCAGTTTCTTACATTTAAAAGAAGAACTCATGATTTACTTACTGAAACTCTGGCATCACTGAGCAATAACAAGAAATTGTGACCGTCACTGCACTAAGAAACTTATTTAAATTTTCGGCGATTGGAAGTTGTCTGAAAGAAAGAAATCCGTTAAACAAGAAAATCATTACCTGATTGGAAGTGTTAATTTATCGCTGGTTGCATCGGAATAGATGGCTAAAGGAGTTGTGAAGAGGGAAAGCACCAATGACTGAAAACTTTAGATACAAGATATGTCAAAAGATTTGTCCCGTCTCGTTTCTTTAGATAAAATTAAATAAAGTAGAGATCGAATTTGAATTTATAACTATTTTTACCTTAAGAATGCTTTTTCTTAAAAAGATCTTTTCTTTCGAAATTCTGTTTTTAGCTCGATTACTTGCGGAACCCATTTACTTTTTTTGGTTGCCCTACCACCTAATTGATTGATTTGAAAAGCTGAAAAAGCCAAAATAGAATTAACGTTTTTAAATACCGTATTCTCTCTAATAGTAGTGCGCACTACTATTTTTTCAGCCCCCTCCTGGACCGCAATACTATTAGAGAGTGCACTACTCTTAAAGAGTTCGATCATTTACCAAAGTAAGACAGATAAGATTTGTTCCAAAAATTCTTGCAATTCTTTCACGTACTCCTTTGGCTCCTTTTGACATACAGTTGTGGGCCGGTGAGTTGACAATTTGTGTCTTGACAAACAACAAAAAGATGTTTTTGCACTTTGCACAACAATCTTTGATTTTTTGCTAACTTTTTCATATGAAGAATAGTTAGAAAATGAATAAAAAAGCCTCGCTTTTGCTAGCTTGAATAGCTTTAAAATGTCACATAAACATAAAGTCAAAAGATTTGAAAGAGATGTGAGTCTTGAGATCCCTTAAAGAAATATCTGAGGATGAGACACTTTTAGAGATTCCAAAGTCGCCGAAATGTCAGGGACCATCTCCGTGTTGAAAGCCGACTTGTGAGTTCAACAATACTAGAATCTAACTATCTCCTGTCGACTGAGATTTGAGAAAACAGTTTTTTGACCCCTAGAACCCAATTCCACTCAAGTCAATCAATTCCTCTCCAGACAATTTGAAAGTCAAAACAAAATGGTCGAAATTTCCCTCAACTCGTCGATTTGTCTTTGATTTTTGTTCCTGAAGTTCTCCAAAATTCGACTCACTGCTGGTTCTGTAGGCTCCATGATAACTTTGAACCAACCACGGAACGCCGAGCTTTCGATCATGCTGTTATTCTAGTTAATTTGGACTAATAGGGACTCCTTTGATTGAAAAGAGATCTTTCTTAAACTCAAAGCGTGTTCAAAATCTCGGGCTTCGCGTAATTCTTCACAAACTTCGCCGAGAACATCGCGAGGCAAATGAATGGGGAATTTCGAATGAAATCTACTTTGATTGCTTTCAGTTTGACGTCACTAACGGGCACCTTATATAGTCGACCATTCTGCATAAAAAGTCGCTGAAAGAGTATAATGTAGTGATTTGTACATAGCTAAATGATTTCATCGAACAAATTTCGATTGAAAATGGAATTTTATTCGGTTTTTGAATATAAAAACATTCACAGCTCATTCACAGCCAAAGTCTGCACTCTACAGGACTAGAAAAACGTTTCAGTTGAAGCTGCCTCTTTTCAATTTCACTTCAGAGTCGCGTCTTTGGCAATTTCATCTACGCGGCAAATGGCAAATTGAATGATTTATGACCGCCTACAGAACCAACAGTGAGTCGAAAAAAGAATAAATCGAATTATTGGGAACTACTGGAACAAAAATCAAAGACAAATCGACGAGTTGAGGGACGAGAAGAGCGACCTTCACGAAGAATTGTCAGTTTCCTCATGCTGATATCCATTGATATTCAACACGTTTATCTAATAGTCTATTCAGGAGCTACGAGAGATCAAGATACTTGCAGCTTCAGGCGGAACTCTGGGTTCTTGGGAAAACCTTTATATGAGATTTTGAAGAAACAATTCAGAAATAAAGAGAAAGATAATGTGCAGTTGTGTGTTTTCAGAAGATGGAATAAAATGAGATTTATCGATATTTGTCCAAAGAAAAGAACACAAAGCATTTCTCAGAATTGAGAGCTCCTTTTGCAGATAAAACGACGTTTCATGGGAGACCAGGTCACCCATTTCCCATCGGGGCTCCGAAGCTGAAATGTGTGCCTTTCATAAAACACTTTGCGTTATTTTACAAAAAGAAGTTTTCTCAGATTGATCGGAATATTTTTGAATTAATTATGCATTGGAAATTGGAATAAACATTGATGATTTCACGTTGAGAATCTCACCGCAGCGCGGGTGTTCGAATCCGGCTCTCCCACCATCCAATTCGTGAAATCCACCGAACTTCCATCCGTCCACTCAAAAGCATTCCCTTTGTTCGGATTTCTCTGGATAAAGAAATTTTGATTTTTAGACATTGATATTTCGATCGGATTTTCCTTTCTTATTCTTGAAATTATTCTAATTTCCCAATTGAAACCATTATTTCTATCAAAGCACTATGAATCAAATGCATTTTTTTTTCACAAAGAGCGTTCCGACAATGGAAGAAAGAATCATTACTTTCTTTTTATTTATTTCTTTCAATAAGAAAAATTCAACCTTCATTCCGATCCAGAACCCAGCACGCGAATTCACAGTTTTCGCTGAAATAAATATCGATTATTTTTGGTTTATAAAGCATACATTTCTACGAAAATCATGAATCTTCAGAATTGAATTTCAATTTCTTACCGAGTTTCTGAACAAAATCGTTCTCTTCCTGACTGTGAATGGAGACTAGATGACTCTTTCGACTCGCACAATCTGCCTCGGCTTCATCAAATGTCATTTCTTGATCGATAACCTTGAGATGAAGATAATCCTGGTTCATAACATTTACCAAACCTTGTACCAAGAAGCGGTTCTTGCCAAATACGACCATCCATCACGATCCACGAAAGTCAACGTTCGATTTCTGAATTTTTTATCGAAAAACATTAGTCCAGATTCTTTAGACAAATACCCAATCCTTTTTCATAAAAAAAACTCACAAATCTGCCTGCAACTTCACCATTTCGGCCGTTTTGTTTTCCCTTTCAAGTTGTCTAGAGAGGAATTGATTGGGTTGAGTGGAATGGGTGTTTTGGGAGTGAAAAAATGTTTCCTCAAGTCGCAGTCGACAAGAGATACTAAACAAACTCACATTTTTTCAAAGCCAGAGATTTTGCTCCCTTTGAGCTCTTCAATCTTGGCCTTTCCTTCCCTCACTTCCGTATTTTGAGTTCTTCTGAAAAAGTTCGCATTTTAACTATATATTGAGCTTGTCAAACAGGAAAGTTACAAAATTAGTACAATTGTGCTTCGAGATCGTCGTGCTTCCTTTCCGTCTCGGCGATTTCCCTTTCCAATTCTCGATTTCTCTCCCTTTCGTCAACCAAATCAGCCTCCAACTTCGCGATTTTCAAATTCGCCTCGATTTGAGCGATTTTTGCTGTCCATCGACTCATCTCGACGTCTTTGTCCTTTTTCATTTCTTCCCTAAAATCTTCGATTAAATTAAAGACTGTTTTTGATAGAAGCAAAGATTTAGCGAAAAACCCACACATCGGCTTCGAGTTGGGCGATTTTCTTCAACGAGATGGCCGGTTCTTCTATGCGTTTGACACTCTTTTCAGGCAATTCTTTAGTCATTTCGGGCATTTCTGCAGATTTGGAAAAAGAAGAGATGCTCTGAAGAGATCGAGGAGGAAGATTCGAAAGATTGTCCATTTCGGTTGCTAGACGATTGGATGCCTACAAAATGACTGAATTTTCTCGAAGAACAAGCGAAAATTAAAGGAAGCCGCTACTAAAGAGGCAGAATTGATGAGAGAAGACAAAATCAAACAAGAGATTTGTTGCCAAGCAAGATTGGGATTTCTTATTAAAACGGAAACTGCTACAAAACAATAATGATTTGAGGCAAGAAATAGAATGAGGACGCAGGGATTTCCTCAATAATTTACCAATATTCAGACTAAGTTTGAGGAGTGGGAAGCTCATTGCGGAGAATGATTGATGAGTTTTCCATAGAATGATTAAGACTTTGCCTTTTCGTCCATTTACATCTTGCCTAAAGCATTCACAATTGTTTATTCACCCAATGGCAACAGTTGGCTTACATCTGCCGTACAGTAAATTGAATTGAGTAAGTAACCATTTACAAATGACAGGGAATTTCAGTTTGAAACGGTTCAATGTGACGATTTTTTTTTGGAAGGATGAGCCGTAATGGTGTTCGTTGAGAACAGGAATTGATTCTCCAATCGTCCGTATTTGTTGTGCTCCTCGAAAGAGATTATCAAATGATTTCGATCAATTTCCCCAGAACTTTCGATACAGATTCTGTCCAATTTTCGGAGAAAATCTGTATCGAAAGTTCTGGGGGAAACGAAAAAACAGTCAAACGAATCTTTTTTTACAAAGAGCGTTCTGAAAATGGCTGAAAAAATCTCAAAAAAGAATTGAGTTTAACATTATGCCTTTCAATAAGAAAAATTCAACCTTTGGTCCGATCCAGAACGCTTCTTTCGAATAAACAGTTTTCGCTGAAATAAATCTTGTTTTTGGTTTATAAAGCATACATTTCTGCAAAAACCATGGGTTTTCAGAGTTGAATCATTTCGATTTCTTACCGAGTTTCCAAACAAAATCGTTCTCTTCCTGAATGTGAATCGAGACTAAATGGCTCTTTCGACTCGCACAATATGCCTCGGCTTGAGCAAATGATCTTGATCGATAATCTGAAGATGAAGATAATCCTGGTTCACAACAGCCACCAAACCTTGTACCAAGAAGCGGTTTCTTCCAAATACAACCAGCCATCCAGATCCAAGAAAGTCGTTCGACTTCTGAATTTCTTCGAAAATCTTTACTCCAGGTTTTTTTGAAACAAATACTCCTTCCTTTTCGATCAAACAAACTCACAAATCTGCATGCAAATCTAGAAACTATTCAAAGCATAGGGACAAGCGTTTTATGTAGTGAAATAAGCGGAGTTTTAAAACTAAAATAAAATAATTTGCAAGAAAGATTAAAGTATCTAGGTAGAAATTAAATAAGCTAATGTTTTGTATGCTTTTATAGGCGAAATAGCCAAAAAAGGGGCAAAATTTTGAGTGGGGGTTGGGGTAAGCCAGTGTCGCCCTCTTCAAACATTGCTTAAATGATTTTGTATGCTTTTATGACGAAAAATAGGTAAAATAATGCGATGAAGAAAGGGACGTTGAGCTAGTATCACCAAAATAAAAAATGTCTAAAAAGGTGTAAGCTTTATCGCCGAAAATTTCTCAAAATGCACTCTCATAACCAGTTTATTTCAAGAAATGTAGACGTTAATTATTTAGCTGAATATCTTTAACCTACTTCTAGTGGTTTAAAAATGTTCAGTCGAACAATTATTTTATTTTTCGCGTGCACTTGAATTAGCCAATCTTACATTCTTACGCCTTTCTATTTCTGTCACCCTTTCTCTTCTCTCATGCAAAGACCACACTGTCCCTCCATAAAGCGCCTAGTTATATGCCTGTCTTGTATTTGAATCCTTTTCTTCGAAAAATTATTCCGAAAAACCGTTCTTTTTGTTTACGAGGACTCCCTCCCGCGTCAATCTTGCTCATTTTAACATTTTATCTACTTAAATTCGTTTTTAGTTTTGACTTCACAGAATGTCTGTTCAACCAGTCAAGCCAAAGCCGTTCCTCAATGGACTCGACCGAAAGCCAGTTGTGTGCAGATTGAAGTGGGGAATCGAATATCGAGGCGTCCTTATCTGATTCTTAGATCTCCAAAAAGGTCACGACGTAAAGCCAAAGAAAGACGCAGATCTCGAGATCATGATCGTGACCGTGGGGATCGAGATCGAGGGGACCGGGACCGGGACCTAGCCGTGGGGACCATGAACGTTCACCAGAAAGACGCAGAGGTGGCGACCGCGCACCGAAAAGGTGAAGATGGTTACTTTTAAAAATTGTCTTTGTTTACAACTGATTCAGGTAACCATCTCCTAAACATAAAGCTTCTCCAGAAAGACGAACACGGTAATAGAGCTTTGCACCTTTTTTTATGAAAATTATTTAGATCTCTATCACCAAAGCGTGATGCCAGTCCTGAACGGTGGAAACGGTTGGTTTAACCTGGGTTGCATTCAGTATTAGTGATTTAGGTCGCTAACGCCAAAACGTGCTCGACGTGAAGAATCACCAGAAAAGAGAAAAGAAAATGAAGCTCCTCAAAAAGTATTCAAGAAAACTTTGTTGAAGTAAATACATTTTAGGAAAAGAAAGAGCCTATTGATTTATTGCGTTCTCGCCCTGGAGGCGAATACATCCCACCAGCGAAGCTGAAGTTGATGCAAGAACAAAAAGCAGGTAATGCATCAAATCATAACGTGGTCACAGAGAAAATTTAAGATAAATCGGGTGAGCAATTTCAACGATTGAATTGGGAGCGTCTGAAGAAAATGATCCACGGTCTCGTCAATAAAATCAACGCCAGCAATCTTGTCGGAATTGTGCGAGAGCTTCTTCCAGAAAACATTATCCGTGGAAAGTTTGTTTTTTCGCATTTTCTCAAGTAAACAAAATTTTAGGGGTTTGCTGACTCGATCGATAATTCAAGCACAAGCCTTTTCTCCAACATTTTCACATACTTTTGATGCTTAAAACACCAACGGAAGATTCAGTGGAAGTGTGTATTGCTTTTCTGAAAGAATGTGGCGCGAAACTGACAGAGGTTTGCTTTATTTAGAAACGCTTATTGAGAAATGATTTGTTAGCTTGCCCCGCGTACCTTGGACAATGTTTTATCAAGACTTCGAAACATTCTTGCTGAAGCACAATTGGATTCACGTATTCGTGATATGATTGAAATTGCAATGGCAATTCGGAGAGGTAAATTTGCGGTCAGTTTTTAGTTCTATTGCCTGGCAAAGTTTATTCTTTAAGGACTACCCAGATGAACTCGATCTTGTCTCGGAAGAGGGCCAATTTTACACATACCTTTCCCTTGAAGATGCTACCGATCCTGAAAATATGCTTAGTGGGTGAACTGAAAAATTTAATTTTGGATCAACTTGGCTTTCAAACAAGCTTTACAGACATTTTCAAATTGGATCCCGATTTTGAGAAAAATGAAGCTGCCTTCAACGAGATCCGTGAATTTCATCGTTTTAAATTTTAGAAAACTTCAGACGAATCTAATGCAATATTTAAATACTTATTTCGGCTCAACCTCAACAAATGGAAATCATTGACAACACTGAGCAAAATCTCGTTGCTTTCCGTCGCGAAGTTTGCTTGACAATTCAATCATCGCTCGACTATCAAGAGGCCGCTCACAAACTTCTCAAAATGGGTTGCAAGCCAGAATTGGAGGTTGGGCTTATTGATAGACTCTGTCAAAAAATTATAGACGCACCCTGTTTTTTGCTAGTTTTTGAGCCAGGTATAAGTGCTAGTCCAGTGAAAAGTATTTTTTAGTTTCTTTAATGTAAAAAGACAACCCATGCAAAATTTCAAGTCATATCACTCCAAAGTACTTTATCGTACAAAAAACGTTTTATCAGCTGTCAAAAAATTATAGGATTTTTTGACAGAGTGTATAAAACCTTTTTGGCTCTTTCCAATTACTAGGTACTTTAACCGTGGAACCCGCTTTTCTTAAATTTTAAGATACCCGATTTTTTTAAGGTACCTAGTAATAGAAAAGAGCCACATTTTTTTTCATTTTAGCCGGAATTCATTCACATCCTCTGTTGTGCACATCAACGTACTTATGAAAGGTTTTATGGACTTCTCTGCGAGCGTTTTTGTCGGCTGAAACGTGAATTTGAAGTTAGTTTCAAACGTATATGACTATGTTTTTATTTTAGACTACTTTTCAGACGATAGCTCGTGAGACTGATCAAACTATCCATCGCTTTGATATTGCGAAACTGAGGAATATGGCTTGCTTAATCAGTCATTTGCTTTTCACAGGTGCCATTACTTGGGATGTAAGTCTTTATACGAATATTTACTTTTTCGTATCCATGTTTAAAGTGTTCAAATTTAGGCTTTGAGCGAAATCCATTTGAACGAGATTGGGACAACTTCTTCGGGCAGGATTTAGATCAAAACCATTTTCCTTGAATTGGCTCAAATGGGACTTCCAAAGCTGTATAAAAGAGTCTGTGATCCGTAAATTTAGAGATCTTCTAGAATTCAATAATCTTTAGTACAGTGCAACATGCGTTTGAGGGACTTTTTCCTCGGAACAACCCAGCCGATACTCGCTTCGCCATCAATTTCTTCACATTAATCGGTCTTGGTGGACTGACGTAAGAAAGATTTGAGAAAGCTAGTAAGTGTATAAATTTTAGGGTGGATCTTCGCGAGTTTTTGTAAAAAGGCGGAAAGAGGAAGAGATCTGACTCCGAATCAAGCTCTGAATTCTCTTCATCATCATCCGACGATGACAGCGACAGTGACTCTGATACTATTTCTTCAAGCTCGTCAGATTCGGATTCAGGTGATGATTAGTAATTTTTATACTTATTGCATACTTTTTTATACAGTGCCGAAGCCAAGCGAAGCGTGAAAGCAGTCATCATCAGCTTCTTTGAGTAAGTGCCCAGCCTAGATTTATCAGAATGGTATAAAGAAAGCAGAGTCTTGTTAAGAATTCTTCAAGAATGCTTCGCGATTCCTCAAGATTGAAAGGCCAGTGCTTTTGTTTAATTTCCTTGGACATGGAAAAGTTCTTGGAGAAGAGTAAAGCCACCGATCTCGACACAAATGATTGTTTTCCCGAAAATTGGACAGAATCTGTATCGAAAGTTCTGGGGGAAATCGATCGAAATCATTTGATAATCTCTTTCCAAGAGCACAACAAATGCGGACGATGGGAGAATCAATTCCTGCTCTCGACGAACACCATTACGGCTCATCCTTCCAAAAAAAAAATCGTCACATTGAGCCGTTTCAAAGTGAAATTCCCTGTCATTCGTAAATCGTTATTTACTTTGTAAATCGGGCATTCCCCTCCTTTCTCTTTATTTTCCGTGGTAAGAAATCCCTATGTTGCTTGACAACAAATTTCTTGTTTGATTTGGTCTTCTCTCATCAATTCTGTCTCTTCAGTAGCTGTTTCCTTTAATTTTCACTTGTTCTTCGGGAAAATTCAGTTATTTTGTAGGCGTCCAATCGTCTAGCAACCGTCTAGCAAAATGGACAATCTCTCGAATCCCCAACGCGAAGCCGAAAAGAATGTCAAACGCATAGAAGAACCGGTCATGTCGTTGAAGAAAATCGCCCAACTCGAAGCCGATTTGTGGGTTTTTCGCCAAATCTTTGCTTCTATCAAAAACAGTCTTTAATTTAATCGAAGAGTTTAGGGAAGAAATGAAAATGAACAAAGAGGTCGAGATTAGTCGATTGGCAGCAAATATGGCGATCGAGGCGAATTTGAAAATCGCGAAGTTGGAGGCCGATTTGGTTGACGAAAGGGAGAGAATTGGAAAGTTGGAAGGAAAAACGACGATCTCGAAGCACAATTGTACTAATTTTGTAACTTTCTTTTCTGACAAGCCCAATGCATAGTTGAAATGCGAACTTTTTTCAGAAGAACTCAAATTATGGAGGTGAGGGAAGGAAAGGCCAAGATTGGAGAGCTCGACGGGAAAATCAACGCGTTGCAGAGCAAAAACTTTGATCTCGAAACCCAAATGTGAGTTTATTTGGTATCTCTTGTCGACTGAGACTTGAGAAAACAGTTTTTTCACTCCCAAAACACCCATTCCACTCAATCTAATCAATTCCTCTCTAGACAATCTAAAAGGGAAAAAAAGTTGCAGGTAGGTTGATCTCTTTTTAAGGAAAGGGATTGATTATTTGTCTAAAAAATCTGGGGTAAACTTTTTCGAAGAAATTCAGAAATCGAACGATGAATCTCTCGGATCCGGGTGAATGGTCGTATTTGGCAAAAACCGCTTCTTGGTACAAGGTTTGGTGGATGTTGTGAACCGGGATTATCTTCATCTCAAGGTTATCGATCAATATATGACATTCGATGGCGCCGAGGCATATTGTGCGAGTCGAAGGATCGATTTAGTCTCAATTCACAGTCAGGAAGAGAACGATTTTGTTTGTGAACTCGGTAAGAAATCGAAATGATTGAATTCTGAAAATTCAGGATTTTCGTAGAAATTTATGCTTTATAAACCAAAAACAATCGATATTTATTTCAGCGGAAACTCTTGTGAGTTCGAAAACTGCTAGTTCGTTGGATGGTTTCTGGATAGGACTGAAGGTTGAACTTTTCTTATTGAAAGACATAAATAAATAGAAAGTAATGATCCTTTTAGCCATTTTCTGAAAAAATGAGCCCTTTGACTGATAGTTTTTTGATAGAAATAATGGTTTCAATTGGGAAACTAGAATAGTTTTTAAATGAAAAAAAATCGAAATATCAACGGTGAAACATAAAAATTTCTTTATTCAGAGAAATCCGGACAAAGGAAATGCTTTTGAATGGACGGATGGAAGTTCGGTGGATTTCATTTATTGGGATTCGGAAGAGCCGGGTTCGAACACCCACGCTAAGGTGAGATTTTCAGGGTGAAATCTATTATTTATTTCCAATGCATAGTTAATCCAAAAATATTTGGATCAACCTTAGGAGATTTCTTTGTGTAAAATAGCGTAGATGTTTTATCAAAGGATTTCCCGCAGAAATGAACACATTTCAGTTTTGGAGCTCTGATGGGATATGGGGGACCTCTCATCCTACCAATCATTTTCCTTTTATCTGCAAAAGGAACTCTCAATTCTCATAAATGCTTTGTGTTCTTTTCTGTGGACAAAAACCAATAAATCTCATTTTATCCGGTCTTCTGAAAACGCAACTGCACATTATCTTTTACTTTATTTCTGAACTGTTTGTTCAACATCTCATAAAAGTTTTCCCAAAGATTCAGAATTCCGCCTGAAGCTGCAAGTATTTTGCTCCCTCGTCGCTCCTGAATAGACTATTAGATATGGAATATGGTTTATAATCAAAAGGGATTTCATTCGGAATTCACTCTGCACTCTGCCACCAATTGGAGCCGGATTCTTCTTGAGATGATTGGCAAAGTTTGGCTTGATCACACTGCAAATGGTCGAAACGAATGAAATTTTTCTTAGGTATTCGGCAAATATTTGGGGAAGAGCGTTGTGAAAGGGATGTTGATGTAATTTCACGGATCAACCACAATTTCTCGAGGGGATTTCGGGAAGCCGTGTAGTCGTTGGCACTTGGAGGCAAAAGATGAGCAGATGGCTTTCTGTGAGTTTTGGGTTTTTGAACCAGATTCTTCAAACAGACCAGACTATCAGTCTGGTCTTATCTGCAAAAGGGGCTCTCAATTCTTATAAATGCTTTGTTTTCCTTTCTGTTGACAAGAACCAATGATCCAATCTTATTCAGTCTTCTGGAAACACACAACTGCACATTATCGTTCGTGTTCGTCAGTTTCGCATTGAGGAGATCGGATTTCACTTCTCGCTAACAAATACACAGAAAATGTTTGATTTATCACTGCACTATCTCTGTTTCCGATTGTTGTTGTCGCCCATTCGATTCATCGATTGAAATTCCCCTCCAATTCGATATGATGAATAAGATTTACAGGAATTACCTGAGAATAGCTGAGAAAACGATGCTCCATGGAGCAAAGGCGTCGGCTCCCTCGATTTGTTTTAGGCTCTTAACGATAAATAGTTTCATAAAAATAGCTTCATTAATCTATTTAGAATCTCCATTACAATATACAGTACGTTCCAATTCTTAACCCCACCCTCTATAAATTAAAGATCTTTGCATTTTGAACAACGCTTTGATAAAACAATTCGTGTTATTTCACAAAAAGAATTTTCCTCAGATTGATCCAAATATTTTTGGATTAATTATACATTGCAAATTGGAAAAAATATTGATGATTTCACGTTGAAAATCTCACATAAGCGTGGGTGTTCGAATTCGGCTGTCCTTCATCCCAATTCGTGAAATCCATTGAACTTCCATCCGTCCATTCAAAAGCATTTTCTTTGATCGAATTTCTCTGAATAAAGAAATTTTTATGTTTCACTGTTGATGTGTCAACCAAATTTTTTTCCATTTGAAAACTATGAGAGACTAAATCAGGTTTCTATCAGTCTCTATCATTTCAGATTTCCATCAAAGAACTATCAGTCAAACGAATCTTTTTCACCAAAAAGCCTTCCTAAAATGCCTGAAAGAATCTTACTTTCTTTTTATTCATTACTTTCAATGAGTAAAATTCAACCTTCAGTCCGATCCAGAACGACTATCCTTCATCCATATCAATATTTTTCGCTGAAATAAATATCGATTGTTTTGGGTTTATAAAGCAGAAATCTCTACGAAAATCATGAATTTTCAGAATTGAATCACTTCGATTTCTTACCGAGTCTCCAAACAAAGTCGTTCTCTTCCTGACTGTGAATGGAGACTAAGCGGCTCTTTCGACTCGCACAATATGCCTCGGCTTCATCAAATGAAATTCTTTGATCGATAACCCTGAGATGAAGATAATCCCGGTTCACAACATCCACCAAACCTTGTACCAAGAAGCGGTTTTTGCCAAATACGACCATCGATCCCGATACAGATCCAAGAGATCCATGGTTCGATTTCTGAATTTCTTCGGAAAACATTAGTCCAGATCCTTTAGACAAATACTCAATCTATTTTCTTAAAAAACGCATAAATCTGCCCGCAACCTCTTGATTTCGGTCATTTTGTTTTCTCTTTTAAATTGTCAAGAGGGGAGTGGATTGGATTGATTGGCATTGGTGTTTTGGGAGTGAAAAAAAATCTTTTCTCAAGTCTCAGTCGGCAAGAGATACCAAATAAACTCACACTTGGGTTTCGAGGTCAGAGTTCTTGCTCTGCAACGCGGTGATTTTCCCTTCGACCTCTCCAATCTTGGCTTTTCCGCCTCTCACTTCTGTATTTTGAGTTCTTCTGAAAAAGTCGTTTTGGTGTTTGTAGCTTTGCTCGACCGAGAAGAGCTTCTCGTCAGAAAACAGGATTCGCTTTGCATGGAATGCTGTTTGAAGACACGACCGAAGACTTATAGGCATTCAAACGCCTATCAAGTCAAATGTCCAACATACCTACACATATCTATGCTACGTACTACGTCAACAAACAGAAAAATCAATTTCGAGGTAGATGAATTCTCTTTACTGTCGCTAGTTCTTCTATAGATTTGCTCAATGAACTACCCGAAATGACTCGACAAATGGAAACCATCGAGGCAGCTTTAATGAATTGAGACTAAATGGCTCTTTCGACTCGCACAATATGCCTCAGCTTCATCAAATGTCATTTCCTGATCAATAACCTTGAGATGAAGACATTCCGCAAATATGACTGAATGTGACTAATAAGTACAATAATTTGGATTGGCTTGGAACAAACACAAGAAAGTACAGATTTCCTTGTCTATTTCAATAGTTAAGTTCTAGCAATAATTGTGGAAGAGTTCGAAGCGTTAGTGGGGAATGGCCAGTTGCCTATCAGGAAACAACGGTGCAAAACGCGGCGCCGATTTTGATTGAAGGACTGCGAGTGGTATGACGGGTAACTAAAGTCCTAAAGAAAACTGTGGTCCAGGAAAAAACAAAACGCAAAGTACATGGCCTAGGAATCTACTGCACTCCCGATCCAGGTAGGGCTCTCGATTACGCGACAAAGCAAAAGCACACTGATAGGAACTACTACAAGCTTTTCTTTCAGGTGATTGAACTGTACACTGAAAGAAATTATGGACTCAATTATTTATAAATATTTCTAGGCTCGAGTCGACCCTGATAGGAGAACGATTAAGGATGTGCAAAGCATGGAGTACCTGGCCACGCCGACTACTGGCTATGACCGACAGTGACCTGATTCGATCCTATGGGCTCTGTATCTTCCGATGTTGAGAGTTAACTGAAGAACCATAACCATAAATACTCATAACCTTCACAATAAGAAGCTTCCACAATTCAGGAAAAGCAGTGTCTTCGACTGAAAGAGCAAAATTTCGACAAAACGATACGTCTCGTGGTTTTTTCTTTACATGTTTTAAAAATGTCAAAAATTATAGATGATCTGGGACATGACATTCCTGTGATGCTGCAGGGTCCGCAATGATGAAAGAGAGTCTCTTCCGGGACAATTCTTCAATATAACAATAACAATACTAGACGTCTTATAAAAGAGCATTTTTTGATGAATAAATCGCTAGGAACTTCGGAAGAGAAGGCAATTCGAGAAAAAATTCAGGTTCTAGCCGAAAAAGATGAAAACGATGAGCTCGGCTTGATCTGGATGTAAGTGTATAGTGTTTTAGAGCATTAGCTCTTACCAAAGATAAGTTTACTTTCAAATATGGTAGTCTTACTTTTGTAGCTTCAACAAACCGAGGAAGAACGATGAGGACGAGGACGACGACGAGGATCCATTCATCAAGCCACAATCAATTTCACTTTTGGCTCAATTTACGTTCAAAGGACCGAAGGACGGTCGATTATCACTTTTTCAATCCAACCGATCTGGAATATAAATTGGCCAAGAAGGTAGCGTTTCGAGATCAATTCAATTCATTTTCCACAAATTAGATGCTTGCAATGATAGATTCGAAATTAACCACTCCAAGTGTTTGTAAGTATCTTATGAAAGAGCTGGTGGGTTCAATTGGACACCAATGTAAACTTAAAGAATCTAGACTCCACCTATTCAAATGCATATCAATTCTTTGGTTGGCAAATGAAAACTCGGTTAAAAACTAGCAAGTGAGGTGTTACACTTGTTGAAAGACAAAGATGGGTATTCAAAGTTAAATAATAAAACAAAATTAAAAATTTTGAGCATGAATGGAAGGCTGAGCTTTGTTATTTGCACAAAAGTTAGGCTTATTCTGGAAAAAGGTGAAATCATCAGGGAAACCCGAAATTATCGATATTTATTCATTTATTTATTTCCAATGCATAGTTAATTCAAACATCTTTCTATCAATCAGCGTAAGTTTCTTTTCTTTCCTTTTCTTCAGAAATGAACACATTTCAGTTCTGGAAAAGTAAAGTAAAGGCATTACCGTGGGGAAAAGCCACTAAACAAGTTCTCTAATCCTGGTAGTCTGAATATTGGTAAATTATAGAGGAAATCCGAGTGTTCTCATTCTATTTCTTGCCCCAAATCATTGTTGTTTTGTAGAAGTTTTCGTTTCCGGTTTTCGGTTAACAACTGATGACTAAACGAATCGGGCATTCCCCCCCTCCTTTCCCTTTATTTTCCGCGATAAGATATCCCTATTTTGCTTGGCAACAAATTTCTTTTTTGATTTTGTCTTCTCTCATCAATTCTGCCTCTTTAGTATCTGTTTCATTTAATTTTCACTTGTTCTTCAAGGAAATTCAGTCATCTTGTAGGCATCCAATCGTCTAGCAACCGAAATGGACAATCTCTCGAATCCCCCAACGCGAAGCCGATCTGTGGTTTTTTCGCCAAATCTTTGCTTCTATCAAAAACGGCCTTTAATTTAATTGAAGAGTTTAGAGAAGAAATGAAAAAGGAGATGAGTCAATTGACAGCAAAAATGGCTCAAATCAAGGCGTATTTAATGGGGGAAAACGCGAAGTTGGAGGCCGATTTGGTTGACGGAGGGGAGAGAAATCGAGAATTGGAAAGGAAAATCGCCGAGACCTTAAAGAAAAACGAAGATCTCGAAGCACAATTGTACTAATTCTGTAATTTTCTTTTCTGACAAGCTCAAAGTAAAATAGAGATAAAATTCGAACTTTTTTAGAAGAGCTCGAAATACGGAAGTGAGAGACGGAAAAGCCAGGATTCGAGTGCAAGACGAAGAAATCAACGCATTGAAGAGCAAAAACTCTGACCTCGAAAACCAAATGTGGATTTATTTGGAAACTCTTGTCGACTGAGATTTGAGAAAATATTTTTTTGACTCCCAAAACACCCATTACACTTAATACAATCAATTTCTCTCTAGACAATTTGAAAAAGCAAACAAGACGGCCGAAATTGTGAAGTTGCAGGCAGATTTGTGAGTTTTTTTAAGGAAAAGGACTGAGTGTTCGTTTAAAAAGACGAAAATGTGGGTGAAATGAACAAATCTGGAAGAATTTAAACTCATCTTTTTCAATCAATGTGAACAAAGGGAAAGAAGTGATGAATTCACGAAGATCAACTCGAAAATCTCGCAAAGTGATGATCGATCGACGAAGATTGGTGCTGATTTGCGAGGCGAGATGTGAGTTTTGAGTTCCTTTAAAGAAATCCCTGAGAATGGAACACTTCTAGAGATTCCAAAGTCGCCAAAATGTCAAGGACCATCTCCACGAAAATGGCCCAAATTGAGGCGGATTTAATGGGGAAAATCATGAAGTTGGAGGCTGATTTGTGGGTTCAACAATATTAGAATCTAACGATCTCCTGTAGACTGAGACTTGAGAAAACAGTTTTTTTTTGGCTCGCAAAACACCCATTCCAATCCATCCAATCAATTCCTTTCTAGACAATTTGAAAGGGAAAACAAAACGGCCGAAAAGTTGCAGGCAGATTTGTGAGTTTTTTTAAAGAAAAGGATTGAGTATTGATCTTAAAAATCTGGAGTAAAGTTCTTGGAAGAAATTCAGAAATCGAACAATGAATTTCTTGGAATTGGAAACTGGATGGTCGTATTTGGCAAAAACCGCTTCCTGGTACAAGGTTTGATGGATGTTGTGAACCAGGATCATATTCATCTCAAGGCTTTCGATCAAGAAATGACATTCGATGAAGCCGAGGCATATTGTGCAGACCAAATGGGCCATTTAGTCTCCATTCACAGTCAGGAAGAGAACGATTTTGTTCGGAAACTCGGTAAGAAATCGAAATGATTCAATTCTGAAAATTCATGATTTTCGTAGAAATTTATGCTTTATAAACCAAAAACAACCGATATTTATTTCAGCGAAAACTGTTGATTCGAATCGGTCGTTCTGGATCGGACTGAAGGTTGAAGTTTTCTTATTGAAAGACATAAATAAAGAGAAAGTGATAATTCTTTCATCCATTTTCGGAAGGCTCTTTTTGAAGAAATGTTTCGTTTGACTGATAGTTCTTTGATAGAAATAATGGTTTAAGGATAATAAGAAAGGAAAATCGGATCGAAATATCAATGTCTAAACATAAAATTTCTTTATTCAGAGAAATCCGAACAAAAGAGATGCTTTGGAATGGACGGATGGAAGTTCGGTGGATTTCATTAATTGGCATCGGGGACAACCTGATTCGGACACCCACGCTGCGGTGAGATTTTTAACGTGAAATCATCAATATTTATTCCAATTTCCAATGCATAATTAACCCCGAAATAATTCGATCGATCTGAGGAAATTTCTTTTTGTGAAATAACGCAAAGGGTTTTATCAAAGGATTTCCATCAGAAATGAACACATTTCAGCTTTGGAACGACGATGGGAAATGGAGGCTCTATTCTCCTACCTATCAGTTTGGTCTTATCTGCAAAAGGAGCTCTCAATTCTGATAAATGCTTTTTTTTCTTCTCTGTAGACAAAAACCAATAAATCCATTTTATTCGTTTAGATGAAAACACACAACTGCACATTATCTTTTTCTTTATTTCTGAATTGTTTGTTCAAAATCTCATATAAAGTTCTCCCAAAAACCCAGAATTCCGCCTGAAGCTGCAACTATTTTGCTCTCTCGTCGCTCCTGAATAGACTATTAGATAAACGTGTTGAACATCAATGGACATCAACATGAGGAAACTGACAATTCTTCGTGAAGGTCGCTCTTCTCGTCCCTCAACTCGTCGATTTGTCTTCGATTTTCGGATTTCTCTGAATAAAGAAATTTTTATGTTTAGAGATTGATATTTCGATCCGACTTTTCTTTTTTATTATTGAAATTATTCTATTGGGTTGGCGAATTGAAAACTGCCGGCTATTGTCATATGTGACAATTTGAGCAATTTCTTCAAAACAAACCCATTTTGGTGTCAATGGAAAAGTTGTAGAGAATCAAAACTGAAGCTTATATCCAGATTTTCAGAACGAATCAAAAACTGGTTTTCAAATTTTCAAACCGATGACTGAAGTCATTGGTGCTTTCCCTCTTCACAACTCCTTTAGCCATCTATTCCGCTGCAACCAACGATAAATTAACACTTCCAATCAGGTAATGATTTTCTTGTTGAACGGATTTCTTTCTTTCAGACTACTTGGAATCGCTGAAAACTTCAATAAGCCTCTCAATGCAGTGACGGTCACAATTTCTTGATATTGCTCAGTGATGCCAGAGTTTCAGTAAGTAAATGATGAGTTGCTCTTTTAATAAACTGTCCTTTACAATATCAAGTACTGAACCTAATATTTAGCTGTCCTTATAAAATGGTTCTTTGGCTTTCACAAATCAACTCGTTTTATATTATTCGTTATGGTGTCAGCGATATGTCTCAATATTGTCAATTTTGCATCTCGTTGAGGTTGGTCATGCGGTTACATGATTCTATTTACGGTTATTGGATCTAGTTTACAAGAAAAAGGGTATTCGAACTTGATACCGATCTAATATGTAAGAGAAAGTAGCTTGGGACCAATCTAATTGGAAACCAAAGCCAGCCAGCCAGCCTACTTTGCGCTAAATTTTTTGCGGAACTGGGCCTTTTCCCCAACTTGCATAACTTGCATAAATTCGGCGCAAAGTAGTCACCCCCAAAACCAGCTTCAATACGCTTTTGCAAGTTTTAAGAGCAGGAAAAGAAAGCAAAGGGTACGGTAATTGGGTGTGGTTTAGAGTTTTACCCTGAGAAAACTGTAACTTTTGCATTACCTTTAAATGACGGAAACCCATCTGATGTTAACTATTGGGTTGGGGACTATGACTCGGCGGACAAAAGAAAGGCAAATTTATTGAACATAAAACCATGAATTCATTCGAAATAATTTCCATTATTATTGACGACTTCTGCCCATTTTAGAGGCAATTTGCGGATTCCTCTTTCGTAGTAGGATTTTGGTTTGTGTGTGAGACAAGTGTGAGACTCAAAAATGGAGGACTGGAGATGTCCCAGTTTGAGCACTTTCTTCAAAAGAAACCCATTTTGGTGTTAATGGAAAAGTTATAGAGAATCAAAAATTAGGCTTATAGCCAAATTTCCAAAAAGGTACACTTAATAGTTTCGCTTAAAATGCAAGTTATGTGAAAATTCGTAAATTTGGCATTTCTTGAAAACCAGTTTCGGAATCATTCTGAAAATTTGGATATAAGCTTGATTTTTGATTCTCTACAACTTTTCCATTGACACCAAAATGGGTTTCTTTTGAAGAAAGTGCTCAAACTGTCACATATGACATATTGTCCGCCGAGTCATAGTCCCCAACCCAATATTTCAGTCGTTTCTTTGGTTTTCCACCAGCTTTTTGATAAGATACCTAAAAACAATTGGAGTGGTTAATTTCGAATCTCTCATTGCAAGTTGTGAAAAATGAATTGAATTGATCTCGAAAAGCTACCTTCTTGGCCAATTTATATTCCAAATCGGTTGGATTGAAAAAGTGATACCCGACGGTCTTCTTTTAACTATCGGTCTAACTATCGGTCCTTTGAACATAAATTGAGCCAAAATTAAAATTGCTTGTGGTTTGATGAGTGGATCCTCGTCGTCTTTTTTCTTTCTCGAAATCTTTTGACTTTTGACATGTAGTTGTAGGAATGTCCTCCGAAGAGGAAAACGATGTCGACGAAGAAATGATTGCATCCAACCGTTGCTTCTTTTGGAATCGAGACCAGCCTCAGAAACGGTTCATCGCTTCGGTATACAGTGGCGGACAATTAAATAGAACCGATGCTCCATTTGCAAAAAGAACACGAATTTTCCATTATTTTCACACCCATTCAAAAAGACATCAACAGCTATTTTTTTTTTGATGTTATCTTAGCTTTCTTTTGGCACCACTTTTGACCAAACATAATTTATTATTTATGTAATAACTCAACAATTAACAAAGGTGTGTTTGAAAAATGACGACATTTAAATAGAACCCATCGTAAAAATTAATATGAAGTGGCAAAACCTTTGTTTTTGATGACTTCCAAGAGTCTACGCTTCATTGATTTAACTAACTTCTTGCAACGATCAGCTGGTATCTTGTTCCAAGCCGTTTCGATAACTTTGAATAGGGTATCTTTTCCTTTTGGTTTCTGGTCCCTTATTTCTTTATTTACATCAATCCAAAGCATTTCAATTGGCGATAAATCAGGGCTTTGTGGCGGCCATTTCAAGATCTTCCATCCTTAATTGGTGAGGAACGTTTTAGCTTTCTTGGACGTGTGTTTGGGATCGTTGTCAGCCTAGACGGTTGATGTCAGCAAAAGACGTTCTTAATTCCCACCAGGAAACTCCAGTTTTTAGGAAGAGTGTTTGAATATGGCTCAACCACATTGTCTAAAATTTCATCCACGTACTGATGTTGATCCATAATTCATTGAACACGATATACAGGCCCGGCACCTTCAGTAGTCATACAACCCCAGATCATGACTGATGTTGGGTCATGCTTCAACGTGGCCTTGGTGCATTTTGGACTAAAAGCCTCGCCCACGCGACGTCGAACATACATTTTTCCATCGGAACCCATCGAATTAAACTTTGATTCATCCGTCCATAGTACCTGGATTTCAAAAACAAAACTTTTTTGACATAATACAAATGACAAACCTTGCTCCAATCATCGTCAGTCCACGACAAATGTTCTCGGGCAAACTTTAGACGTTCCTTTTGGTTTTTCTTGAAGATAAAGGGCCTCTTTCTTGCTACTCGACCCATCAATCCATAGCGACTAAGAATTCTTTGAACAGTTCGCACAGTGACACTTCTTGCGAGGCATCCGATGGTTTCAGAATGAATAGCAACGGCAGTTTTGTGACGATTGACCTCAGAAAGTCGATGAATGATCCGTTCTTCGCGGGACGTAGTTTTCCTAGGTCGTTTCCGTATCTTATTCTGAATAGATCCTGTTGTTTCGACATGCTTTGCGGCTTTCACGGCAGCAGCTTTCGAGATTTTCAGTGCGCAACCAATTTCCGCAAAACTCTTGCCCTCGTTCCGTAGTTTCACAACTTCCTGTCTTTGAAATGGTGTGATATGAATACCTCGTCCCATATCTAAATAGAGAAAACTTGCAACAAAACTAACTAAATCGAAAGTTTCGAAAAAAAGCAGATTTCAAGATCGGTTCTATTTGATTGTCGTCGCTATAATGGGGTAGGCTGAAGAAAACCTAAACTACCAAGTTACAGAGAAAGAGCTTTCAGCTAAGAGCGGTGCCAATCGAAAGCTAAGATAACATAAAAAAAAGAGCTGTTGATGTCTTTTTGAGTGGATGTGCAAATAATAGAAAATTGATGGTCTTTGTGCAAATCGAGCATCGGTTCTATTTAATTGTCCGCCACTGTAGGCCATTTCAAGTGACTTTTCGATTTTCTAAGCCTTTCTCTACACATAGAAATGAGTGTGAAAAATCGCAGAATACTCATTTTAAAGGAAAACTCATATTTGAAAGCAGAAACCACAAGAAAAAAAATTGTAAGCATTGTTAAAAACCTATAATTTGTCTGCCATCGTTCAATTTTGATGTTCCGTTTTCGATGAATTGTTTCTTTCCATTTATTTCACTTACCGTATTCTCTCTAATAGATAGAGCGTTGCCTAAATTCCTCGAAATCTCGAAAACCGCTTATCAGAACCTATCGATGTGGGGTCGGAAAATGTAGCTGATGATGGGATCTTGCGGGGGATTAGAGTGTTGAGCTTCTGCAAAAACTTCGAAACCGTACAATGGTCATCAACATCAGCTCAACAACGCGGAGTGCATAAGCTAAGGTAAGAACATAAGAAACATAAGAATTAGCTAAGATTTACATTTCTGATTTTACTTTTGATCTTTGTTTTCTATCAACTATTTAAACATAAAGCTTTATTGAGATATAATATTATCACAGTTCAATATCACAATTATGCCGTTTCAATGGCCTTTTGATGGATGAACAGTCACAGTGATCGAATTTCTTGTCCTTAACGGCTTTTCTTTCGGTTTTCGGAGGAAAATTGCGGTGATTAGACTGAAATGAGAAGATTTCTGCTACAATAAACATTGTAAGTGTTAAAATGAGCGTTAAAATGAGAATGGAGCATTCATTCTTCGCATTTCCTTGAATTCAAAACCTTGAATTTCGAATTCACCAATCGATCGGAATGGGTGTGATGGCCGTCGGTCTATTCATCACGATTTTCCTTCTTTTCCATCGAATTTCTTCGTCAAAGTTGGTCAGAAAGGGATGTCGATGATCTTAGATTTCAGCAGTAGAGACGAGGGCTCGTCGTCAAGTCATACCCATCAATTTGTCTATCCCATCAATTTGAGGTCTTGTCAAAGAAATTTGTGGGTTTTTTTGGAGAAAAGCAAATCAATAAAGCGAATTTGGTAGAATGAACAAGAAATAGGTTTGCGTGTCCCAATGACAAGACTTTTCAGGAGTAAAACCCAACAAGAACTCCTCGAGGCTCGAGGAAAAATCTGCGAACTCTGCGAGCGAACGACGAAAAATGGGGGCTGGTAAAAAGAGGCGGGGGGGGGGGGAGGATCCCTCAAAAAAAAAAGAGGGGGGGGGGAAAAGAAAAAGAATCTATTAAGTCGCCGAAATGTCAAGGACCTTTTCCGCGTTGAAAGCCGATTTGTACGTTGAAAACTGTTAGAATTTGACTGGCTAGAGTTGTTCAGCGAGAGGGAGTTGAACGAAACGAGGGAAGAAAATGCCGAGGTCGAGAGGCAATTGAGGTCCGAAAGCATGGAGCTAAAGGCCGAGTTGTGAGTCTTCTTCTCTCTCTGGTTATTCTTAGTTATGACAGATTGTTAACTAACAGAACTCCTTTTGGAGCAACGAAAATAACCGAATTGAGGGCTCAAATGTGAGTTCATCTCTTGTCGACTGCGACTTAAGAAAACAGTTTTTTCATTTCCTAAACACCCATTCCACTCAATCCAATCAATTCCTCTTTAGACAATCTGAAAGGGAAAACAAAACGGCCGAAATCGCGAAGTTGCAGGCAGATTTGTGAGTTTGTTTTATGGAAAAGGAAGTAGTATTTGTTTCAAAAAAACCTGGAGTAAAGTTTTTCGAAGAAATTCAGAAATCAAACGATGACTTTCTTGGATCTGAATGGATGGTCGTATTTGGAACAAACCGCTTCTTGGTACAAGGTTTGGTGGATGTTGTGAACCAGAATTATCTTCATCTCAAGACTTTGGATCAAGAAATGACGTTTGATGAAGCCGAGGCATATTGTGGGGGCAGAAAGAGCCATTTAGTCACAATCCACAGTGAGGAAGAGAACCAGTTTGTTTGGGAACTCGGTAGGAAGTCGAAATGATTCAGTTCTGAAAATTCATGATTTTCGTAGGAATTTCTGCTTTATAAACCAAAAACAATATTTATTTCAGCGAACACTCTTTATTCAAATGCTTGGTTCTGGATCGGACTGAAGGTTGAATTTTTCTTATGGAAAGACATAAATGAATATATTAAACTTAATTATTTCATTTTTTTCAGCCACTTTGGAACGCACTTTGTAAAAAAAGACTCGTTTGACTGATAGTTCTTTGATAGAAATCTGAAATGATAGAATTTATAGAAGTCTAATTTGAATTGAAAAATTAGAATAGTTTTAAAATGGAAAGAAAATATGGTTGAAATAGCAATAGTGAAACATAAAAATTTCTTTATTCAGACAAATCCGAACAAAGGAAATGCTTTTGAATGGATGGATGGAATTCTGGTGGATTTCACGAATTGGTATCTGGGAGAGCCGGATTTGAGAGCTCACGCTTTGGTGAGATTTTCAACGTGAAATCATCAATATTTATTGTAATTTCCAATGCATAGTTAATCCCAAAATATTTTGATCAATCTGAGGAAACTTCTTTGTGTAAAATGAGCAAAATTGTTTTATGAAAGGAATACCATCAGAAATGCACACATTTCAGCTTCGGAGCGTCGAGGGGCGATGGCGGGTCTATCCTCCTGGCTATCAGTTTCGTTCTATCTGCAAAGGAGCTCTCAATTCTGAGATGTGCTTTGTGTTCTTTTCTGTGGACAAAAACCAATAAATCCCATTTTATTCAATCTTCTGAAAATACACAACTGCACATTATCTGTTTCTTTATTTCTGAATTGTTTGTTCAAAATCTCATATCAAAAGTTTTCCCAAAAGCCCAGAATTCCGCCTGAAACTGCAAGTATTTGCTCTCTCGTCGCTCCTGAATAGACTATTAGATAAACGTGTTGAACATCAATGGACCTCAGCATGAGGAAACTGACGATTCTTCGTGAAGGTCGCTCTTCTCGTCCCTCAACTCGTCGATTTGTCTTTGATTTTTGTTCCTGAAGTTCTCAATAATTCGATTTATGCTTTTTTTCGACTCACTGTTGGTTCTGTAGGCGAAGATCTTGGTCTCTTTTTGGCTAATCATAACGACTAAGCAAGTAGAGAATGTATGTATGTATTGTAGATATAATGAGCTGTGAATGTCTTTATAGTCAAAAAACGAATGAAACCCCATTTTCAGATGGAATTTGTTCGAGGAAATCACTTAGCTATGTACATATCACTACATTATACTCTTTCAATAAGCTTTTTGCAAAATGGTCGACTATATAAGGTGCCCGTTAGTAATGTCAAACTGAAAGCAATCAAAATGGATTTGATTCGAAATTCTCCATTCAATTGCCTCGTGATGTTCTCGGCCACGTTTGCGGAGAATTACGTGTAGCGAAGCGAATCTCTCTTTGATCTTTTTGAAAATCGGTTTGAGGCACGAGTAGCGAGTGAAGAGGTCCGGCGAGAGAGATGCTGTTCGAGTTTGAGTTTAACAAAGATCTCTTTTCAATCAAAGGAGTCCCTATTAGTCCAAATTAAATAGAATAACGGCATAGATAGAAAGCTCGGCTTTCCGTGGTTGGATCAAAGATATCATGGAGGTCAGAAAAGATAGAAACCCGTGTGGGCCTGAATGAAAACTTTATTATTGTGGGCCGTTATTAAATGATCGTAGTGAAGAGAGATGCTTTCAAACAATGATCATCAATCACTTTCTTTAGAAGTCGCCATTCTTGAAGTATCCCGAATCGACGCTGTGCTCGCCGTGTTTGTACGATTCGATTTGAGGAAATGTTGCGAGTGGGTCAAGAACGCATTTCTACTAGTTTATCTCTGGACTTGCCACCCCACTTGAATCCGGAAACTCGGAGCTGATTTTCTCCGGCACCCACGTCGAAATGGTGCGAAGGTTTGGGTCTGATTTTTGTGAAGGTGGGGAGAGAATCTATCTAGTTCTCTCCCAAACTTCACAAAAACGAAAAAAAGCCCATGATGATCAACTTCGAGTTTGTGTGGTTTCCACACTTTGCGGGCGCGACTAAAATGAGAGGATTGACATTAAATGGATGTGGTATGTCAATATATACCCCTTTGTCTGGTCTTTTCTTTGCTTAGCTGAATCTGGGTGGAAACTATGTGATCTTTTAGGCCTCATTTGGACATACCTAGCGCCCGATTCTTCCCATTTCGAAGAGATCATTTGAAATCAACTTCGAACATGTACACATGTTTTGCTGAGACTCAAAGTAAATGTTCTGGCACCAATCGACCTCACAAACAAGGTTCTAATTCTAAATTGAAGAAAAAGTCATTTATTCAACTTATTTCGATGTATTCCGGATCGTAGAATTGGCAACCTTGCCGCTTTGAGGTCAAATATTCTCGGGCGCTCAGCCCAGGTACAAGTCTTCATTGAATTGCAGCTTTCTAGCGATGTAGACCAGATCGTCGAGAGTCTGAAATGTTTTACTTGACCGAGTTCTACATTGACTTGAAACTTATTCTTTTTTTCTTCGAAACAAACAGGAGACTGACCAGAATCCTCTCAACGATTTCTGAACAGATAGCTCAAGGGACAACAGAAAAGAGATACAAGGCCTTTAGCTATCTGTATCATTAGCATCACACAGATTCATCAGCTCAAAATTGCACCTCGCCCCGAAAATACCGGTGTTGAGATGGGTGGCTTTTCACCGCCCACACGACGATTTTTTGCTAACTTTGGGTTTTTAAAATAAATGTGATTGAAGATTTGAAGAAGGCAAACTTTTTGGTAAAACAAAATCGAAATAGTGGAATGGGTAAATGGACGAGAAACCATTTGAAAACATTTCAAAAAGAAAGATTCCTTATCTCCACACCCAGATTCCAGACGGTGCCTATTTCCGATACTCAATGCGATTGCCTTATCTCCAAGTTCTCATACCGTACGCCCTTCGATTTGCGATCGGCTATTTGGGTGAACTCTGCCAAGAACTAATTCCTTGACACCTCCCCTCTATCAGGACTGTATGTCCTCAAACTTTGTATTTTTTGAAGGTAAGCAATACTTTTTTTAAAGTTAGGATTAAAAAGCGTGAATAGTCGTTTACATCAGGTCGGTGATATCCACAAATTGATTGACTTACTATCTTAAATGGAAATTTTGGAAGCTATGACTAGTGGTGTCGACAACTTACGTTGAGCTTAGCATTGATATGTTCCCGATTGCGTTTCATTTTTGTTTTGGGTCAGAATACAGTCACCTTTCGATATCGATCCATACATTCGAAACGGAAGCCATAATACGAGCAGAGCGTTTCCCCATCAGCTGACCAGGCCACATCTTTCCTTGCACAAACTGCTTGAAAGTATTGAGTACACGTGCCCCAGTTCCCAGCGTTTTCCTGCTAAGATAATTCCTTTATAAAGAAGAAAAAAACTAGAGCTGTTTATGCAGATCTTATTGTTCCCAATCCTTTTTGAAAGTTGAGATTAGATTGAATCAAGATTTGGATTTCTTTACAACACCTACAACACAACACTTTTGCACATTAGCTAAAGGAGTTTTCGATTTGCAAGCCCATGTGCATTCGGAGATATGACGAAAGTGGCGAATGCCTGATGGTTCCAGGCTAAGTCAGGAGCTGGAGTTGGGAAATGTTTTAAATGGAAATGGTTACAAGTCTGATACTGACTACTGAAGCGGAATGAGAACAAGATTTATAAGAAAACGTCCAACACTCACCAACGAGCATCAGAAGAGTTGAGTCATTTTATAGAGGTCATTCGTCTAGTTTGATCTCGTGGATTGGTCAATTTGTCATTGAATGCCAAGCCTATTCATTTTATTGTTAAGCTAGAATTGGAATGACCGTGCTAGGCTTCGTAGAGCAAGCCTGGTCAAACTGTTATTGAAAATTCACTAAATCCAATACAAAGATCAAATGATGCATTTTTGTTGGCCTTTCACCGCCCACGAATCGAAATAGTGGAATGGGTAAATGGACGAGAAACCATTTCAAAACATTCCAAAAAGAAAGATTCCTTATCTCCACACCCAGATTCCTTGTCATTCCTTAATTCCACTGTTTTTAATCTTTATATGGACAATTTTCATTTTAAAACTTTCCTTCAATTTATTCCTCACCACAATTTTTTATTTTACGGTTTCACAATGCGACTTCTCATCCTGTTCTTTGCCCTTTTCTCTTTTCTTTTTGGCTTAAACGAGGCGCTGATAAACCGGTAAGTTTTGAAAGTGTATCGTAATATTAAGTTGGAAAGAAATTACCCGGAAAAAAATGAGTCCAGCTTTCCCTTAAAATTTTAGAGATTTTTCTGGGATCATCAAAAAATCTGAGAAGAATTCATGGCTTGATTTTTGAGAAATCACCGTGCAAACTGCAATCACCCGCACTGACTTAAGACAAAAAAACAACTCACGTCAATGTCAGTTCTTTTTTGCTCCATAGATGTAAAGCTGCTGGTCTTTGGAATTCGAATTTGTCGTCTGATGAAACTTGGATTAATTACGAGAATGTTATTGGGTTGGCGGGAAAATCATGCGAATTTTTTGACCCGTATTTTTATTTCAAAAAACAATAAACCAAGAGGATTAACATAAATGGAATTCTGCATTATTAGTTAGGACATCATGCCATCTTTTGCTCAATCCAATAATTACATCTTCAAAAAACTGGGGACTTTTTGACGAAAAATAGTTGGTGACCGCATTTTCGACTTTCTGGGAATCCTTGAACAGCTGATCAGAGATGAGCTGCTTTAGAGACCTGAATAAGTGATAGTCTGAAGGGGCCAAGTCAGGGCTGTATGGTGCGTGAAGTAGAAGTTTCCAGCCCATCTCTTCGATTTATTGGAGGGTCATCTTTGCCGTGTGCGGTTTTGCATCATCAAAATCGTATTTTTGAAGTGTCATGTCGAGATTTCGATAAGGCTTGATTCACACGCTCTAACTGCTCACTGTAAAGTTCAGATGTGACAGTTTTACCCGGTTTGAGCAGTTCAAAATAAACCAATCCACGATAGTTCCACCATACGCACAACATCAACTTCTTTCCATGCATACCAGCTTTTGACATGACAGCCGGGACTTGCTTTGGTGATAGCCATTGGTGCTTGCGCTTAACGTTATCATATATTAGGTTGGCAACTAAATAATGGCCCTTGCCCTTTTTTGATAAAATCTTTTAATCTTTGCGTTTAATCTACCCTCGCTTGTTGTTAATTGAATATTACTAAATTTCTGGTGCATTATTATACGTTTTTTACTTTCCTTGATTTGGTACTTTTCAAATAATTTTGTTTAGAAATGGAAGATCTCAAATATCGAATGCGTGTCTGTCTCTGGTACGACTACAAAAAAGACAAAACAGCTGCCGAATCCCACAGAGATTTATTGCGAGTTTTTGGTGATGAAGCTCTTTCCGAAACACAATGTAAGAGATGGTATCGACGGTTCAAGGAAGGGGATGAAAGTCTTGAAGATGAGCCTCGCCAAGGACGACCCGAACTTCTGCAGAACGATATTTTGGAAGCAGCTTTAAAGGAGGATCCAAGTCAAACATCACGCGAGCTAGGGGATCGATTGGGCTTTTCGCATACTGCAATCGAAAAGCGACTTCATGCATTGGGGAAAAGTAACCGCAGTGGAAAGTGGATTCCGCATGAATTGAGCGAAGAAAATAAGGCTACTCGTGTTATCACAGCTGGAATACTACTAAAACTTGCGAAAAAGGGAAGCTTCTTGGATTCCATTGTCACTTCTGATGAAAAATGGATCTTTTATGATAATCGAACGCGAAAACGACAGTGGCTTAGCACAAACGAAGACCAAAAACCAACTCCGAAGCCGGATATTCACTCAAAGAAAACTCTCCTCTGTGTTTGGTGGAGTTCTCGTGGGTTGGTGCATTTCGAGGTTCTCAAAAGCCGGCAAACGGTTAATTCAGAACTCTATTCGTCTCAACTACATCGTGTAGATCAAGCAATTCGCTCTCAAGGACTCGAACCCTCTTCAATTCATTTTCTCCATGATAACGCGAAACCACACACTGCAAAACTTACAATGGAGAAAATCGAGGAGTTGGGCTGGAATGTTCTTCCTCATGCGCCATACAGCCCGAATATGGGGCCTAGTGATTACCATCTTTTTCGATCGATGCAACACTTTCTAGCCGAGAAAAAGTTCAATGACCTTGACGAAGTCCGAATTTCAGTGCAGAAGTTCTTTGACGATCAACCAGAAGAATTTTTCAAGAGAGGAATCCAGTTGCTCCGTCAAAAGTGGAAAGAAGTAATAAAGAATGACGGAGAATACCTTTTGGATTGATGTTGATATTTGTTCATCTTGTTAATAAATTTTTTGTTTTTACTGAAAAGGGCCATTATTTAGTTGCCAACCTGATAATATCCACGTTTCATCAGAAGTAACAAGTTTTTTTAGTAACAAGTAACAAGTTCCAAAAAACATGCGCTTTTGATTTTTGAATCAAAATTGAACAAGTGTTTATGCGGGCAACTGGTGATTGAAAGTCAGTTCATGTGGGACCCATTTTCCGCATCTGTTTCGTTTTCCAATCAAATGTAAATGCTCTTCAATGGTGCTATGATGAACATTGAACATTTCCGACAACTCCCGAGTGGTGCAAGTGGAATCTTCTTCGATAATTTGCAAAAGTTGAGACTCATCCAGCTTCCGAGGACTTCCTTCGTGATGCTCATCTTCTAGGCTCTCGTTTCCACGTCGAAAACGCTCAAACCATCGATGACATTGGCTCTCGCTAATACTGCCTTTGCCATATTTCTGGCGTGGCCGCTGTGTTTTAACTAAAAGTGTTCTGAATCAAAAATTGCATTGCCATTTTTCTGGTGCAGTTGACTTGCTTTTGCCTCAATCGTGCCTGTCTATGATCTTGATTGCTTTCCTATTTCAACCTGGCTTCAGCCTGCCTGGTATTGATTCCAAAGATGTTCTAGCCGGGTTCTAAAAACCACATCCTGGCCTTATTGCAGGCCCTACAAAGATTCCCGAGTTTCCAGGAACTGACTTCTGGCAGGTTTAGCATTGTTTGGTCTAGTTTAGCTTCCTGTGAGCCTCCTTAGCACGAGGAGGCAAAGATGAGCAGATGGCTTTCTGTAAGTTTTGGGTTTTTGAGTTTGGGTTTTGAGACTCTTCAAATCACTCACTCATTGACTACCGGGTCCTTCTTGTATCGAGTTGTATCCTTCTTTGCCAGTGTATTGTGATCTAGAAAGCAATGAACTACTATCTCTTGCGGTCTGTTTGACACTACACATATTGATCGTGATTCTGTCGATATCCGGGATCGTAGCTGTGTCGTCTTGGTTGAACGTTGATCGGCGTCTTGTACTCATTGAACATTCTCAGATTGACTTTTAAAGGCATTAAGACACTAACTGCCGATGATGAATTTCCTTATCCGGAATGGGCAATTGGAAGGGGTTTCGGCTGACTGAAATTGGGTGTTTTGGGTGGCTTCAATTGACTAAACACCTGGGCTTTCTTTCAAGTCCGGGAACTTTGGCCGCACGATTCACCCCACCTCGCGGCACACTGATTCGGCTACCGCCACTGAAAGATCTCTTATTGTCAGCCCAAACTATGTGATGGTGAGTTTACCGTAATCCCTCAACGAGATGGCAATGGGCCAGTAGACAGAGAGTCTGGAATTGGGTTTTAGTTACAGGATTCTCAGTAGGGTTCGGGCCAAAGTCTGCAGTCTACAGGACTAGAAAAACGTTTCAGTTGAAGCTGCCTCTTTTCAATTTCATTTCAGAGTCGCGTCTTTGGCAATTTCATCTACGCGGCAAATGGCAAATTGAATGATTTATGACCGCCTACAGAACCAACAGTGCGTCGAAAAAAAGCATCAATCGAATTATTGAGAACTTCAGGAAAAAAAATCAAAGACAAATCGACGAGTTGAGGGACGAGAAGAGCGACCTTCACGAAGAATTGTCAGTTTCCCCATGCTGATGTCCATTCATGTTCAGACGTTTATCTAATAGTCTATTCAGGAGCGACGAGAGAGCAAAATACTTGCAGCTTCAGGCGGAATTCTGGGCTTTTGGCAAAACGTTTTATAAGAGATTTTGAAGAAACAATTCAGAAATAAAGAAAAAGATAATGTGAAGTTTTGTTTTTTTAGATGATTCAATAAAATGGGATTTATTGGTATTTGTCCACATAAAGGAAAGGAACATAAAGCATTTCTCAGAATTGAGAGCTCGTTTTGCAGATAAAAAGTATCTGATAGGTAGGAGGCCAGACCCCCCATTTCCCATCGTGGCTCCCAAGCTGAAACGTATTCATTTCTGATGGAAATCCTTTGATAAAACATCAGAGCTATTTCACAGAAAGAAATCTCCTAAGGTTGATCCAAATATTTTGCATAGGAAATTGGAATAAATATTGATGATTTCACTTTGAAAATCTCACAAAAGCGTGGGTGTCCGAACCCGGGTGTCCCGATCTTTCATCCCAATTCGTGAAATCCACCGAACTTCCATCCGTCCATTCCAAAGCATTTCCTTTGTTCGGATTTCTCTGAATAAAGAAATTTTTATGTTTCAATGTTGATGTGCAATCAAAGATTTTTCCATTTGAAAACTATGCTAGTTTTTCAATCAGGTTTCTATTCTATTCAAATCAGGTTTCTATCAGTCTCTATCATTTCAGATTTCCATCAAAGAACTATCAGTCAAACGAATCATTTTTTCACAAAGAGACTTCTGAAAATGGCTGAAAGAATCATTACTTTCTATTTATTTCTTTCTTTCAATAAGCAAACTTCAACCTTCAGTCCGATCCAGAACGACCAATCATCAGTTTCTGCTGAAATAAATATCTATTGTTTTGGGTTTATGAAGCAGAAATCTCTACGAAAATCATCAAGTTTCAGAATTGAATCCTTTCGATTTCTTACCGAGTCTCCAAACAAAATCTTGCTCTTCCTGACTGTGAATTGAGACCAAATGGCTCTTTCGACTCGCACATTCTGCCACGGCTTCATCGAATGTCATTTCTTGATTGGGAACCTTGGAATGAAGATAATCCTGGTTCACAACATCCACTAAACCTTGTACCAAGAAGCGGTTTTTGCAAAATATTTCCATCCAGCCGGATCCTTGACCCAAGTCATCGTTCGATTTCTGAATTTCTTCGAACTTTACTCGAGATTTTTTACACAAAGACTCAATCGTTACTTAAAAGAACTGAATTTCTTCGGAAAACATTAGTCCATATCCTTTAGACAAAGACTCAATCTATTTCCTGAAGAAAACGCATAAATCTGCCCGCAAACGCTTGATTCCGGCCATTTTGTTTTCTCTTTTAAATTGTTAAAAGTTCATTGGAATGGATGTTTTGGGAATGAAAAAACTCTTTTCCCGAGTCTCAGTCGCCAGGAGATACCAAATAAACTCACAATTGGGTTTCGAGGTCAGAGTTCTTGCTCTGCAACGCGGTGATTTTCCCTTCGAGCTCTCCAATCTTGGCTTTTCCGTCTCTCAATTCCGTATTTTGAGTTCTTCTGAAAAAGTTCGTATTTTAACTATATATTGAGCTTGTCAAAAAAAAAAGTGACAAAATTAGTACAATTGGGTTTCGAGATCGTCGTTCTTCCTTTCCCTCTCGGCGACTTTCCTTTCCAATTCTCGATTTCTCTCCCTTTGGTCAACCAAATCAGCGTCCAACTTTGCGTTTTTCCCCATTAAATTCGCCGCGATTTGAGCCATTTTTGCTGTCAATCGACTCATCTCGACGTCTTTGTCCTTCGTTTCGTTCCGCTCTCTTGCGCTGAATACTCAAATTACTCACTACTCAAAATCCAAAAAGGTGAGCTTGAATTCTTCAAGAGTTCTTGATTTCACCCACATTTCCGTCTGGAGTTCGCGGATTTTTCCTCGAGCCTCGACGAGTTCTTGTTGGGTTTCATTCCTGAAAAGTTTTGTCATTGAGACACTCAAGCCCATTTCTTGTTTATTCCATTAAATTCGCTCTATTGATTGGCTTGGTTGAAAACATAGCTATTTGAAGGGAAAAGAATACGTGAATTGATCCATTTGATCGCTTTGTTGAATCGACGAAGAAATTTGATGGAAAAGGAGGAGAATCGTGATGACTAGACCGGACGGCCATCACACCCATTCCGCTGAATTGGTTGATTCGTTTTGAATTCGGGGAAATGGGAAGAACGAATGAGGCGACGATGCGATCAACAATTATTTTTTCGCGGAAAAGAGCCTTTAAGAGCTCTGAAATTGTTTAGAAAAGCGATCGCCTTCCAACCGACGATTGACTCATTAAGCCTTGAAACAATCGCTTCGAATAGAACTTCGTGCAAAAAAGTAGCATTTCGGGAAAGAAAGCCGTCAATTCGTGATGAATAAATCAGGAGACTACTTTCCGGGAAGGTCAACTGAATGTGCTGCCCAAATCACATGAGCCTTAGACCAATCGACGCAGAGTTTCACACTGATCATGATGCTTTCTTTTTGGATACACTCTTTCAAAAGTCATCAGTGTTTAAAGTTTTGTAAGGAGTTCAGAAACCAAACCGCGACATTACAGCCCAGTCTTCCGCCAGCTCAGCATTTGCTGCGCTGGACGAGTGGTGGTGAGTTAGGACGCAAGGCCAGGGCTCTACGGTTCGAGTCCAGGAGCTGAATGTCTTTTTTCCTTTCCTTAGGTTTCAATGCCTTGTGGTACACCATTAATACGGATAAGTAGACCCGACGGTTCCGATCAAATCGCCACAATTGTTCCTCAATCCCCGCGGCGAGGCTATCTTTCTCCCCCACGGCGTAAACAATTCTTCACTTTCTAATTCAAATTTTAGAGCCTTTTTGACTTCTCTAACTTCAAAATTCAAAGCTGCTCAAGATGTCATCATTGTTGATTGTTGTTTTGGTTGTTCTATGTTTTTAAGTTGTTTTGTGTTGAAGCAGAACAAAAAGCATAACTAAACCAAGCTTCTCTAAAAGGGGGACTGCTCAAGGCATTAAAATCTATAAAAAGAAAAAAGACAATCAGCTACCAGACTCGAACTAGAGATCCCCGCCTTGCCTCCCGGAAGCAGCATCATGATCAGGAAATTTATCGAGGGCACTGAGACTGAGAAGCAATGAGTGAGAAATTTGGAGAGATTTTGAACTTGAGTGATGTTGATTCGGATGAGGAGTAGCTTTCTCAGATCAAATTTCTCAGATCGAACTCGAGACAAAGAAAGAAGAACAAAAATCTTGAGACACCGAGGCATCAGGATGATGAGGTTGGTTGTAGAATCTCTGGAATCTTCCTTTCCCTCCTCGATGTCTTCAGAGCATCTCTTCTTTTTCCCAATCTCCAGAAATGCCCGAAATGACTGAAGAATTGCCTGACAAGAGTGTCAAACGCATAGAAGAACCGGTCATCTTGTTGAAGAAAATCGCCCAACTCGAAGCCGATTTGTGGGTTTTTCACCAAATCTTTGCTTCTATCAAAAAAAGTTTTTCATTTAATTTTGAATTTTCTCGAAGAACAAGTGAAAATTAAACGAAAAGGCTACTAAATAAGCAGAATTGATGAGAAACTCAAACAAGAAATTTGTTGCCAGGCAAAATACGGATTTCTTACCAAATAAAGAGAAAGGAGGGGAATGCCCGATTCGTTTAGTCATCATTCGTCAACCAAAAGCAATCAATATTCCTTTCAGCGAAAACTGAAAACGAAAACTGCTACAAAACAACAATGATTTGGGGAAAAATTGAGTGAGAACACTGGGATTTTCTAAATAATTTTCCTACAGGGTGCGGCAAAAGTTCGGAGCCGCTATGAAAACATTGCAGAAAATTTAGCTCACGCTTTTTTTTGTGTCTCGTATACTTTTTTTCAAGTATAGTTAAGGTGATTTGTTACAAAAATTTTCTTTTTAGGAGAAAATTCGTAAGAATGAACGCCAAAAAACGACGCGATGTGATTCTCGGATTATACCAAGGCGGAAAAAATAGCCCGGAGATTGTAAAAATCACGAAATATCCAAAAAACACTGTCAACAAAGCAATTAAACGCTACAAGGAGATAAAGAACAACAAGGATCGCCCTCGAAGTGGTCGACCACCAACTGCCGTAACACCTACGAACATCAACGAAATTCGCTTTCGGATTCGCCAAAACAAGCTGCAGTCGATGCGAAAGATGGGCAAACAGCTAAAAATTAGCCCTCGAAGCGTTGAAAGGATTGTTAAAGGAAAACTAAGATTCTTAAGCTACAAATTGGCCAAAGCACACGTCTTGGGCAACAAATCCCAAAAGAAACGAAAGCATCTAGCAAAGAAGATGGTGCGCTTGGTGGCGACTGGCCTACTTGAGAGGATCCTCTTCACAGATGAAAAGATTTTTTCTATCCAGTCATTGCACAACCGCCAAAATCATAGATAACTTTTCAAAAGGGGTCTGAAGAACACATTTGCGGCAAATTTGATGGCTAGAAAGCATTTTTCAGCTTTGATTATGGTGTGTGGAGGTATGTGTGCTACAAGCAAGACACCGCCTGTTTTTTTGGACAGAAACGTCAAGATGAATGCCAAAAACTGCCAACAACTGGTATTAAAAGATGTCTTGAAACATTGGGCAACAAATCACTTTGGACAAGCTGGTTTTTCCCTGCAACAGGACTGGGCCCCGGCGCATGGTGCTCACTCAACTCTCAACGTTTGGGCACAGTTGTTTCCAGGCTTTTGGGATAAGACCATTTGGCCTTCAAATTCGCCAGACCTTAATCCCCTCGATTACTCCGTTTGGGCTATTTTGGAAGGCAAGATCTCGATGAAGACGTATCAAACAGTGGATGCTTTAAAATCTGCTCTGAAACGAGTCTGGGATGAAATAACTGTTTAAGTGTGCGCCACCATCGTGAGGAACTTCCCAAAGCGTTTAAAGAGGTGTATCGAAGCGGATGGTGGAAATTTCGAGCATTTATTATAAGTTATTTGTTGTTATGATTCGAACAAACAATTTGTTATTAATTTTTAACTTTTTAAAGCGAGTTTTTAAACCTTTAACTATCTTAAGAAGCGGCTCCAAACTTTTGCCGCACCCTGTATATTCAGACTACCATGATTAGAGAACTTTTATGAGTGGCTCTTCCCCACAGTATTGCCTTTTTCCGTCATTTTCGAAATAGCAGACTCTTTGTGAAAAGTAATTCGTTTGACAGATAGTTCTTTCATAGAACGTAAAGTCGATTCTCGTTGATCTCTATTATAAAGGCCTTTAGTCACTGTCGTTTCTATGCTTGACTCGTTATTTTTTCATTTTTCAAGCAAATACTTGTACGCTTTGGTAACATTTTCTTGATTCTTGACGAAGTTCCATCAACGTTCGAGGAGCCTTAAACAAATTCGAGTCTAGGCCCCTTTTCATTAAGACATTCGTTGCAGCTACGATCATCTTCGGCACTCATTAAAGCCGCCTCGATTGTTTCCATTTGTCGAGTCATTTCGGGTAGTTCATTGAGCAGATCTATAGAAGAACTAGCGATAGTAAAGAGAATTCATCTACCTCGAAATTGATTTTTCTGTTTGTTGACGTAGTACGTGGCATAGGTATGTGTACAAGTTGGACATTTGACTTGATAGGCGTTTGAATGCTTATAAGTCTTCGGTCGTGTCTTCAAACAGCATTCCATGCAAATCGAAGCCCACATTGAAGAGCAAACGACTTCTTCAAACGATTGAGAAGTTTATTCGGTTATGCAGATTGACTGACTCAATAGATTTGAAACTAGACTTTTCTTGTTTTGAACGGCCCAAAGAACCGCAACGAGGTTTTGAAGAAGCTGTCGGGTGGGAGACCAGACCGTTCATTTCCCATGGCAGCTCCAAAACTGAAATGTGTTCATTTCTGATGGAAATCATTTGATAAAACATTTTGCGTTATTTTACAAAAGGAAATTTCCTCAGATTGATAGAAACTTGTTTGAATTAACTATACATTGGAAATAAATAAAGGAACAAATATCGATTGTTTCGGAATTCCGTGATAATTTCACCTTTTTCCAGAATAAGCCGAACTTTCGTGTAAATAACTTCAATAATCTCCGCACTCCATTCATGTTCTAATAGTTTTAATTTTGTTTTATTATTTAACTTTGAATACTCACCTTAATCTTTCAACGAGCGTAACACCTCACTTGCCATTTTTGAGGCTTTATCGCCTGGACCGAGCTTGTCAACGATAGCATTGATAGAGTTTTGAATAGGTGGAGTCTAAACCCTTCTAAGTTTACAGTTAAAGAAACGTGGAGTTGTTAATCGCCCACGTATCATTACAAGCATCTAAGTTGTGGAAAATGAATTGAATTGATCTCGAAAAGCTACCTTCTTGGCCGATTTATATTCCAGACCGGTTGGATTCAAAAAGTGATACCTGACGGTCTTCTTTAGCATAACTATCGGCCCTTTGAACGTAAATTGAGCCAAAAGTATAGTTGTTTGGGGTTTGATGAGTGGATCCTCGTGGTGTTTTTTCTCTTTCGAAATCTTTTGACTTTTGACATGTAGTTGTAGGAATGTCCTCCGAAGAGGAAAACCATGTCGACGAAGAAATGATTGCATCCAACCCTTGATTCTTTTGGAATCGAGACCAGCCTCAGAAACGGTGCATCGCTTCGGTATAGGTTGGATGCAACTCTCCACAGCCAAATACCCTAATGGATCTGATCTTCTGAAGTGTCTTTCAAGTTTGAGGGAGATCCTCTGATAAGATTTTTCGAGTTTCTGGTAATCACGACTCATCACCAGAAAACACGGAACGAAGAACGAATCCTTCTGGACCCTCTGATCACTTTTTATCAAAACACGGAATTCTTTTTCTTCACATCCATTTCCTCTCACTTTATTGTGCTTAACAAAATCATTTAGAAGAAGTGGTCCGAAGCTCTAGGTGAAGTTGTTTGTAACGATGAGGTTTCTACCGATTCTTCTACTGGTTTGAATTCAATGAAATCTGTTACTAAAGCACGATACGACATTTGACGTTGATACGATTGACTAGCGATTGATTCGTGTCATCGTGAGTCAAAACAATTCGTGTCATCGTGAGCTCTACCCTGCTTCAAAAAGGCAAATCGCATGATTTTTGGGGAAGAATTCTAACATCTGATGAAACATGGATTCAATATGAGAATGTGAAGGGCAAAAATCAGTGACTTTCTCTAGGTCAACCCCCACAACCAACTTCAAAACCCGATATTCATGGAAAGAGACTTATGCTTTGCTTTGGTGGAATACAAAAGGTTTGGTGTATGATGAGTTGTTGAATCCGGGAGAAACTGTCACCGCTGATCGTTATTCAAAACAGTTGATGAGGGTTAACGAAGCTTTAAAGAAATTGGTCGTTGAAACATCAAAAGTGCTATTTTTGCATGATAATGCAAAACCTCACACTGCAAAAATCACTCACCAAAAAATCGACGAGCTTGGTTGGAAACTTCTACCCCACGCACCTTATAGTCCCGATTTGGCCCCATCAGATTATTTTTTGTTTCGGCTATTGAAGAGTCTTCTGATGTGAGAAAAGCTCGAGAATCATGCACAGATCAAAAAAGCAGTCGACATTTATTTTGGCTCTAAAACTCCCCATTTTTCGAGGATGGGATCAGGGACTTGCGACGAAGATGGGAACAAGCCATCAACAATAATGGAGAATATCTCATTGATTGATGTGCGTTTTTTTATGTCTTTAGCAATAAACAGTTTTGTGAAAAAACCGACATTACTTTTTCCTCAACCTAATAGTTCAAAAAGAAAAAAAGACTGAAAAAGCTAAAAGCAAACACCTTAGGAACTCGAAAAAAATGTTTTGCGGAAGTTTTGCAAAAGAAAAGCCAAAAGTAGGGCCGCGAGAGGAATCGAACCCAGGGAAAAAAATTGCATTATTTTGATAGCCTAACGCAGTCCCCTAGACCGCCGTTGCTTTTCTTCCCTTATAGGTGAGGTGAGAGTTTGCCGAAAATGACCGAAACTTTGCATGCGCTTTTCTCGAAAGCCAGGGCCCGTGGGCAAAAAGGGCTCTTTACGTGGGCTATTTATGAATGTTATTTATGAAGGTGGTTTCGACTTGAAGAATGGATGACAGATAGGGTCTAACTTGGTTGCTTTTAAAGGCCAATTGATAGAGTTTTGGTTAAATCCCACCTTGATCTCTCGTGGACATGCGTTCTTCGGAGTGATTGTTAAAGAGAAGGGTTGAAAGCGCTGAAATGGAAATGAGAAATGCTCTCGGGTAGTATACGAACAGTATTTTTGTTGCAATAACATTTCACCCAATATTTCATTGTCTTCTTCATCTTCTATTTCAAGCCATTCAGTTAACATTCCCAAGTCGACTTTCCTCAACCACAACAGCATCAGCAAAAGGAAATCAAGAAGGAAAAAGGGAAATGAACACTTTTTCATTATTCTAAATAAAACTCAATTTGAGAATTCGAATGTAACTGGGCCTCACGTTGCAAAGATGGCTCAGCAAAAACTGGAGAATCTAGGATGGGAGGTTTTACCACATCCGCCGTATGCTCCCAATTTGGCTCCCTCAGATGACCATTGATTCCGGTCGATTCAAAACTTTTTGGCCAATGAGAAATTCAAAAACCGTGAAGATGTCCAAAATTGGGTCGCCAAGCTTTCCGAGTCACAGCCGGCTGAATTTTTCAAGAGCGGCATCAATTCTTTGCGCAAAAGATGGCAAGAAGCAATCAATAATAATGGTGAATATACTTTGGATTAAACTGTGTTGTTTCTGTTTTTAAGGTAAATTTTGTCGACTACTAAAACGCTCGTTTATATCCGAACAACCTAATATATCATATGAAAAAAGTGAAACAAAAAGTCGGAAGGTTACTCTATGAAAACAAATGGAACGGTCCCGTTTTCGTTCTTCAGAGTGGCGCAAGCTCCCACAAATCAGAAAGATCGATCGATTTTGTGAAGGACAACCTAATACTGGAATATCCTTCCTCATGCACCATATTCTCCGGACGTTGCCCCTTCTGACTATCACTTGTTCTTGGCGCTAAAGGATTTCTTACGTGGTAAAAAGTTCAAAGATGAGAGCGAACTCGAGGACGAATTGAACGACTATTTTCGTTCGCGCCCGCTTGGGTTTTACGAACGAGGGATTGGCAAGCTACCCAAACGTTGGAGAAAAGTTATAAATTCATCTGGAAAATATATAATTTGATTCTGATTCTTCGTTGTTTCTATGTGCTGAAAATCAATGAAATTCAAAATCTCTGGGTTTTTATGGGACAACCTAATAGTTCAAAAGTTGATCAAGAAATTTGATTCAAAAAACCGTTTCGAGGAGCAAAAAATACGGAAATGCGGTCTTTATGGGAGAACAAATGAAGTCCACAAAATGGTGACGAGATTTGGAATTGGAGAGCCCTTTTCTCACTTGGAGTTCGTAAAGGAAATTGATGTGTCCAAAAATGACGTAAGAAATCAAAAAAAGGGCTAAATACTCAGTTAATCAAGAAAAGTAGCAAATTATTGGGTTGGTGCAAATGAAACTTATGACGAAAAAGAGGTAAAATAATGAGATGAAGAAAGGGGCATTGAGCTAGTATCCCGTGAGTTTAAAAAAGGTGTAAGCATTAGCGCCGAAAATTTCTCAAAATGCCCTCGCATAAGCACTTTATTTCAAAAAATGTAGGGGTTAATTATTTAGCTGAATATCTTTAACTCACTTCTAGTGGTTTAAAAAAGTCCCGTCGAGCAATTATTTTATTTTTCGCGTGCTCTTGAATTAGCCAAACTTACATTTTTACTCCTTTCTATTTCTGTCACCCTTTCTCTTCTCTCATGCAAAAACCACACTGTCCTTCCACAAAGCGCCTAGTTATATGCCTGTCTTGTATTCGAATCCTTTTCTTCCAAAAATTATTTCGAAAAACCGTTCTTTTTGTTTACGCGGACTCCCTCCCACGTCAATCTTGCTCTTTTTAACATTTTATCTACTTAAATCATTTTTAATTTTGGTTTCAGAGAAGGTCTGTTCAACCAGTCAACCCAAAGCCGTTCCTCAATGGATTTGCCGGAAAGCCGGTTATGTGCAGACTGAAGTGGGGAATGGAATATCGAGGCGTCCTCTTCTCGGTCGACGGTTACATGAATGGCCAGGTGGGGTTGTCTTTGTGTAAAGTTTTTATGGCATAGCTTAAAGCTATTTTGGAGAGGTACGTTCTGAATTTTGTTAGTTTTTATGTCGCTTGTGAACAGTCAAATATATGACGAGTAAGCTTGCTTAGGCCTAGGCATTCACAAATAAATTTTTTATCTTTTAGATGGCTAACGCGGAGGAATACATTGATGGAACAAACACTGGAGCTTTGGCAGAAACTTTAATAAGGTGATTAAAGTGACTTTTGTCTAATTCGTTTAAATCTAGGTGCAACAACATCCTCTACATCGGAGGCGCCGAAGACTCGGAAAGTTGATCTCCTAGTTTTCATTATTTATCATTTTGCTAACTTGTTGAGTGTGTAACATGATTATTGATCTCTTTTTTTATGAATAAAGTCTAATTTGTTGAGTTAATTATATTAACGGTTCAAGGTGCATGAATCAAACGCAATACCTATAAGCTGGAAAGTTTACATGCGAATTAGAAGGAAATGTTGTGCTGTTGTGTGAAGCACTTATCAGGACTCAGTTTTATGACGATGAAACATTTAGGTAGTTTAAGATGGGTGACTCACCGGCCCCCTCCAAATACTTCATCTGGCTCCAGGGAAGGCTCTCCAGAGGACGAGTACATTGATAGGTTGGTTGATTAAAAGCTTTTGCTAGTCCAAGCCAAATCTCTTTAGTAACGAAGAGTCGCCAGAGCCAGAGCTCGGAAAAAAGGCAGATCTATCTTGGAAAAAGGAAGCTCCTCAAAAAGTATACAAGAAAACTTTGTTAAAGTAAATACATTTTAGGAAAAGAAAGAGCCTGTTGATTTATTGCGTTCTCGCACTGGAGGCGCATTCACCCCATCAGCGAAGCTGAAGTTGATACAAGAACAAATCCAGGTAATGCATCAAATGATAACATGACAAATGATGGGACTTCCAAAGCTGTATGAAAGAATCTGTGATCCGTAAATTTAGAAATTTTAGGGGTTTGCTGACTCGATCGATAATTCAAGCACAAATCTTTTCTCCAACATTTTCACATGGTGACGCTGATGGAGTGAATGATTCAAAGTTTCCTGTTATTGGTGAATTGACACTTAAGTATGTTTCACAGTTTTAGGCTTTAGAAATTATGTATTTGGCTTCTCGTCGAAACTACAAAGCAACAACGGTGACTGTCAGTAAATTTCTCGCACATTTGATCAATCAACCAGTGGTATGCTGTTTTTCTTTAATATGAATTGAATTGAATTCGATTCATATTTAGGTTCACGAGTTGCTTGCTCTTGAGATCATGCTTTTGATGCTTGAAACACCAACGGAAGATTCAGTGGAAGTGTGTATTGCTTTTCTGAAAGAATGTAGCGCGAAACTGACAGAGGTTTGCTTTATGTAGAAGCGCTTATTGAGAAATGATTTGTTAGATTGCCCCGCGTGCCTTGGACAATGTTTTCTCAAGACTTCGAAACATTCATGCTGTAGCACAATTGGATTCAGGTATTCGTTATCTGATTGGAACTGCAATGACAATTGGGAGAGATAAAGTTTTTAGTTCTATTGCCTGGCAAAGTTTATTCTTTAAGGACTATCCAGCTTTAATTGATGAACTCGATCTTATTTCGGAAGGGAACCAAATTACACATACCCTTTCCCTTGAAGATGCTACCGATCCTGAAAATATGCTTAGTGGGTGAATTAAAAAGTTTAATTTTCGATCAACTTGGCTTTCAAACAAACTTTACAGACATTTTCGAATTGGATCCCGATTTTGAGAAAAATGAAGCTGCCTTCATCGAGATCCGTGAACATTGATGACGCCGGTGAAAGTGAAGAGGAATCAGAGGAAGAGGACGAGGATGAAGAAGGTGACGATGAGGCAGCTGCAAACGGTAGACATTCAATTTTATCGATTTAAGTTTTATAATATATTATGATATTGATAATAATATTACGATATTGATATTACGAAACTGAGGAATATGGCTCGTTTAATCAATCATTTGCATTTCACAGATGCCATTACTTGGGATATAAGTCTTTATGCGAATATTTACTGTTTCGTATCCATATTTAAAGTGTTCAAATTTAGGTTTTGAGCGAAATCCATTTGAACTAAAATGAGACAACTTCTTCGGGCAGGATTTACATCAAAACCATTTTCCGTGAATTGGCTCAAATGATGGGACTTCCAAAGCTGTATGAAAGAATCTGTGATCCGTAAATTTAGAGATTTTCTAGAATTCAATATTCTTTAGTGTATTGTAACATGCGTTTGAGAGACTTTTTCATCGGGACAACCCGGCCAATACTCGCTTCGCCATCAATTTCTTCACATTAAGCGGTCTTGGTAGACGGACGTAAGAAAGTCAAGATTTGAGAAAGCCAATAAGTGTATAAATTTTAGGCTGGATCCTCGCGAGTTTTTGGAAAAAGGTGGAAAGAGGAAGAAATCTGACTCTGAATCAAGCTTTGAATTCTCTTCATCATCATCCGACGATGACAGCGACAGTGACTCTGTTACTACTTCTTCAAGCTCGTCAGATTCGGATTCAAATGATGATTAGTAATCTTTTATACTTCTACTTTTATACATTTATCCTTTTTTATATAGTGCCGAAGCAAAGCGAAGCGTGAAAACAGTCATCATCAACTTTTTTGAGTAAGTGTCCAGCCTAGATTTATCAGAACGGTATAAGGGAAGCACAGTTTTGTTAAGAATTCTTCAAGAATGCCTCATGATTCCTCAAGGTTGAAAGGCCAATGATTGTTTTGATTTCCTTGGGAATGGAAAAGTTCTTGGAGCAAAGGAAAGCCACCGATTTCAACACAAATGCTTATTTCTCCGAAAATGGGACAGGATCTGTACCGAAAGTTCTGGGGGAGTCGATCGAAATCGTTTGATAATCTCTTTCGAGGAACACAACAAATACGGACGATTGGATGATCAATTTCTGTTTTCAACGAACACCATTACGGCTCATCTTTCCAAAAAAAAAATCGTCACATTGAGCCGTTTCAAACTGAAATTCCCTGTCATTTGTAAGTCAGGCATTCCCCTCCTTTCTCTTTATTTTCCGTGGTAAGAAATCCCTATTTTGCTTGGGAACAAATTTCTTGTTTAATTTTTTCTCCTCCCATCAATTCTGCCTCTTTAGTGGCTGTTTCCTTTAATTTTCACTTGTTCTTCGAGAAAATTCAGTGATTTTGTAGACGTCTAATCGTCTAGGAACCAAAATGGACGATGGGAAGAAAAACGCCCAACTCGAAGCCGATTTGTGGGTTTTTCGCCAAATTTTTGCTTGTATCAAAAACAGTCTTTAATTTAATCGAAGAGTTTAGGGAAGAAATGAAAAAGGACAAGGACGTCGAGATGAGTCGATTGGCAGCAAATATGGTTCGAATCGAGGCGAATTTAATGGGGAAAATCGCGAAGTTGGAGGCCGATTTGGTTGACGGAAGGGAGAGAAATCGAGAATTGGAAAGGAAAATCGCCGAGGCGAAAAGGAAGAACGACGATCTCGAGGCACAATTGTACTAATTTTGTTATTTCCTTTTAGACAGGCTCAACATAAAATAACGATAAAAGCTTTGTAGAAGAGCTCGAAATACGGAAGTGAGAGATGGAAAAGCCAGGATTGGAGTGCAAGACGAAGAAATCAACGCGTTGCAGAACAAAAACTCTGACCTGGAAACCCAAATGTGAGCTTATTTGGCATCTCTTTTCGACTGAGACTTGAGAAAACAGTTTTTTCACTCCCAAAACATCCATTCCACTCAATCCAATCAATTCCTCTCTAGACAATTTGAAAGGGAAAACAAAACGGCCGAAATTGTGAAGTTGCAGGCAGATTTGTGAGTTTTTTAAACTAACGATTGAGTCTTGGTCGAAAAAATCTGGAGTAAAGTTTTTCGAAGAAATTCAGAAATCGAACGATGACTTTCTTGGATCTGGATGGATGGGCGTATTTATATAGATACTTTATTCAGGACCTGAGATAAAGTGCGCTAGATTTAAGATTAAAACACATGAATTCATACACATAACACGAAAAGGGCCGATAAAAAGCAACACGATATAATACATGTAATATTGAGATAGATAAAGGCAAGAGTCAACTAGAGCTGCAAGATCAAGATCATCTACAGATAATTTAAAGGCTTCAAGACTATTAGACTCTCACAAAACTCTGGGGAGTAGATTCAAAATTCTGACAGTTCTTATTGGAAAAGAATTCTTCACAAAATTATTGGAGGTGATTGAAATTTCCAAAACGAAAGAACCCCTCCTTGAATTAACCGTGGGATTAACTTTGAATAAATCTCGAAAAAGCGGAATAGGTTGCCTGCACTCTACAATTTTGAAACATTCTATTAAATCCGTAACCAAGCGGCGGTTTCTAAGGAATTTAAGGTCAAAAATTTGGAGTCTGTCTTGAGTGTAACTAAAGTTTGGAAAAATCTATTTTCCATAGAGCTATCTTAGTATATCTCTGCTGGATTTTTTCTAGACGAGATATCAACTTGTGTATGTGGAGACCATATTATAGATGCATACCCTAGAATAGGTCTAACGTAAGTGATGAAACACTTTCTATAAGTGTCAATTTTCGGATAACAAATTGCTTTTAGCATACATCTCGAGACGAAAGAAGCTTTACAGCAAATATTTCAATGTGTTTTGAGAAAATTAAAGGTGGGAAAATATGGACTCAAAGATCTCTGATATAATCCTCTTTTCCAATCCTGTTTTGGTGTAGAATTAATTTTCAGGGAGAAAATAGCGGTGGAAAAATGATGGGCTTTCGTGAATGCTAAAGCTAGTTTCCAATTATGGGACCATTTTTCAACCAGATCAAGAACTGACATGGCGTCTTTTAAAGAAGCAAGCTTAGCGGCTTCATCTTTGATGGGTATTTTAAAGGTTAGTTTAGCGTCATCAACATAAAGCCAGATAGATGAGCCCCTAGATGAGAAATGTAATCCAGCTAAATCATTAATGTAAATTGCAAAAAGTATAGGACCCAGAATACTTCCTTGGGGTACACCGCTAGAACAATTAAAGGAAGGGGGAGAGAATCGTTTAGAAGAACTTTGAAAGTTCGCTGAGTAAGGAAACTTTCAATAACTGAAACCATCGAGAAGCAGATTTTGGTTTTCTTCTCAATATCGGGGAGCGGGAGGAAGTCGTGGGGGATAAAAAGATACAGATGGAGAGGGGAAAAAAAATCGTTAACAACAAGAAGCTCAAAAAAATGGACAAAATTTGCTCCCCGGTTTTCCTTTCGCCCCCCGGGGAAACGGCCCCCCCCCGGGATAGGGAAAAAACCCCAGATTTTATATGCGTGTAGTTTGTGAATTAAGAATTTAAAAGGGACAGAGTCGAAAGCTTAAGCAAAAATTTAAAAACACAGCTTCAAGCTGATAGTGCTTATGTTGTTTTTGATCTATGGCCTTAAAGAAATCCTGGCAAGCTAAAATAAGCTGGTAAGTGATGGACTTATTTTTAAGGAAACCAAATTGATAGTCGGAGATAAGTCCATGCTTATCAAGATGAGCTGTAATTTTATCTTTCATGATAATTTCAAAAAGTTTGGATACGGGCGAGGTTAAAGAGATGGGACGATAGTTACTGAAAAGGTTTTTTGAGAAGGGAATAACTAAAGATTGTTTCTAAAAAGATGGAACATCTAAAATGAGAACAATTTTGTCGAGAAGTTTTAAAAGAGGGTAGGTAAGTACTCTAGAAAGTCTCTTAATAGCAAAAGCTGAGAGGTTATCTGGACTAGACGACTTTTTAGTATTAGAAAGTTCAATTCCCTAATATTAAGAATTATTCAATTTAGAAAATTTTTTTATTAACGTATATACACTATGAAAGAATTAATCAGTGAGATTTATGGATTGAATAGTTTTTTTAGTAAGAAGATTGAGATTTATTTGTTTTAGAGAATAGGGAGGTTTTTTTTGATAAGTTTTTGTTTCCTCAAACTTTTGACAAAATTTCGAGTGCTTGCGCTGTTCTTTGATTACTAGTGGGTCAACCAGAGAATTTACGCAATTAGACCTTTCAAGGAAATGCAGAAGTCTTGCTTTAGCTCTCGTAATATGATTTGGGGATAATTTGACTGGGTGGGAGCAGGCGTTTTCTATGGCCATGAGGATCTTAGGACAGAGAAAATTATAGTCATCATCTGTAAAATTTGTCCTAGAGCAGAAAGAGCTCCCTCTAAAGGAGTTTAAGAGGGAAAGAGCCGCTTGGTCGGGATTAAAATCAAAATGCACGCAACCTTTCCGCGGAGGAGCCGAAAATTGCAGTCCTCCTATTTTGAACCCCGTAATGGTCAGATCCAGGAATAGGCTCCAAACGCTTCAACTCCATGATGACATCAGGGGAATCGGACAAGACCAGATCTAAAATAGAAAATGAATGGCAGAAGGTAGCAAATTTGTTTAAAATAGAGAGAAAGCATGTAATAAGGAAATTTTGTGGCAAAATTGTCGAATGGTGATGCATATCAAACACAAATTTGTCATTAGAATAGGTCACATGAAAATTTAAATCGCCTAGTAAAAGGTTGACTTCCGCATCATGCAAGAAAAGTGATAAATGATCAAAAATACAAGAAGTATCCGCATAATTCACGCTAGGGGGCCGATAAACGATAAGAAAACGAACCTTTCTACCAAGATAAACATCTACAATTATGATTTCACAGTTAAAGATGGAACTGCAGTAAATTACATGGTGGGTAAAAGACTTAAGGAGCAAAACACAACACCGCCACCATGTGATTTAGTGGAGGAAGCTCTATCACATCTAATAATATGGTAAGAGTCACTAGGGTCAAGAATAGAGGAAACTAGAGAGTCGTCTAGCCATGTCTCGGTAATAGCAAGAAATGAATAAGATTTTGTACGAGTCATGGTCTGAAAAGTAGCTAAGCGATTCTTGCTATTAGAAACTATACTATGGGCATTGGCAAGAAAAACACTAGGGGAAAAGAGAGTATCAAACTTGGGAAAGCGAGCCGGGAAATTTCTCCTGCGTAGAAGGCGAGCCTGATTGACTTTGTTGCTTGTGGAGTTTCTTCCCAATCCTCCGTTCCGATGGGTGAGTGAGAAAAGCACCTCATCGTTTTCCCTTTCATCTCGAAAATTCTTTGCTAATGGTTCGTTCACATCCGACAAGGAGTGTGCTTTGCGAAGGCGCAACCCAGGCGGGTCAATCTTCGTAGAGTTAATCCTCTTTGGGGGTCGGCCCTTCTTGACTGGAGGCTTTTTTGTAAAGGCTGTCGGCATGCTTTCCCTTGTCGTATCCTTTTGCGCGGCCAAAGTCGTTTCGGAAGCAGTCACATGCAAAGCTCCATGTATTTGGCAAAAACCGCTTGTTGGTACAAGGTTTGATGCATGTTGTGAACCAGGATTATCTTCATCTCAAGGTTTTCGATCAACAAATGACATCTGATGAAGCCGAGACATATTATGCGAGTCGAAAGAGCCATTTAGTCTCCATTCACAGTCAGGAAGAGAACGATTTTGTTCAGGAACTCGGTAAGAAATTGAAATGATTCAATGCGGTAATTCATGCTGTGAATTTATGATTTATAAACCAAAAACAACCGATATTTATTTCAGCGAAAACTGTTGATTCGGATGGGGCGTTCTGGATCGGACTGAAGTTTGAATTTTTCTTATTGAAAGACATAAATAAATAGCTAGAAAGTAATGATTCTTTCAACCATTTTCGGAACGCTCTTTGGGAAGAAATGATTCGTTTGACCCATAGTTCTTGGATAGAAATCGAATTGGAACTGAAAAACCAGAATAGTTTTAAAATGGAAAAAAAAATTTGGTTTAAATAGCAATAGTGAAACGTAAAAATTTCTTAATTCAGAGAAATCCGAACAAAGGAAATGCTTTTGAATGGACGGATGGGAGTTCGGTGGATTTCACGAATTGGGCATGGGAAGAGCAGGGTTTGGACACACGTCTCACCCACGTTGCGGTGAGATTTTCAACGTGAAATCATCAATGTTTATCAATTTCGAATGCATAATTAATCCAAAAATATTTCGAAACTTATTGTTGTGAAATAACGCAGTATTTTAACAAACGATTTCCATCGGAAATGAACGCATTTCAGCTTGGGAGCCACGATGGGAAATGGCAGGTCGATTTGCCTAACATGCCGTATTGGTTTATCTGCAAAAGGAGCTCTCAATTCTGATCAATTCTTTATGTTCTTTTCTGTGGACAAATACCAATAAATCCCATTTTATTCAATCTTCTGAAAACACACAACTGCACATTTTTCTTTATTTCTAAGTTGTTTGTTCAAAATCTCATATAAAAAGTTTTCCCAAAAACCCAGAATTCCGCCTGAAGCTGCAAGTATTTTGCTCTCTCGTCGCTCCTGAATGGACTATTAGATAAACGTGTTGAACATCAATGGACATCAGCATGAGGAAACTGACAATTCTTCGTGAAGGTCGCTCTTCTCGTCCATCAACTCGTCGATTTGCCTTTGATTTTTGTTCCTGAAGTTCTCCAAAATTCGACTCACTTTTGGTTCTGTAGGCTGAGACTTTGGTCTCTTTGGCTAATCTTAACGATTAAGCAAGTGTATAATGTATGTATGTATTGTAGATATAATGAGTTGTATAGGTTTTTATCGTCAAAAGTCGAATGAAATCCCATTTTCAGACGAAATTCGTTCGATGAGGCCATTTAGCTTACTACATGTCACTATATTAAACTCTTTCAACAAGTTTCCTTGCAAAATGGTCGACTATATAAGGTGCTCTTTAGTGATGTCAAACTGAAACAGTGTAAAAATTTGTAAAAGTCAAATATAATGTGAAAGTATAGAGTGTCTAGCTGATTTCTATTTGAAAAGATCGCATGGGCAAAGAACTGGAAAATTGCCGACAAGGTCGAAAGAAAAGATCTTTTTAAGAAAACGCCTCCTTGAGCTAAAAAAAGTTACAAAGTTTCAAATTTGATCTCCGTTTGTCTCTATTTGATTTATTTTTATCTAAAGCAACGAGAGGGGACAAATCTCTTCACGCATCTTGTATCTAAAGTTTTCAGTTATTGGTGCTTTCCCTCTTCACAACTCCTTTAGCCATCTATTCAGCTGCAACCAACGATAAATTAACACTTCCAATCAGGTAAAGATTTTCTTGTTTAAAGGATTTCTTTCTTCCAGACTACTTGCAATCGCTGAAAACTTCAATAAGTTTCTTAATGCAGTGACGGTCACAATTGCTTGTTATTGCTCAGTGAGGCCAGAGTTTCAGCAACTAAATGATGAGTTCTTCTTTTAAATGTAAGAAACTGCACGAATCGACGCTGTGCTCGCCGTGTTTGTGCGACTCGATTTGATATCTAAATGTTGCAAGTTGGTCAAGAACGGAGATCCATTTCCACTAGTTTATCTCTCGACGTGTCAACCCACTTGAAACGAAAAAAAGCCCATGAGGATCAACTTCGAGTTTGTGTGGTTTCCACACTTTGCGGGCGCGACTAAAATGGAAGGTTTGACATTGAATGGCTCTGGTAAGTCCAATGTATACCCTTTTGTGTTTGTCTTGTCTTTCCCATCGCTTAGCTGAATCTAGGTGGAAACTATCTTCGATCTTCGATGCCTTATTTCGACATACCCAGCGCCCGATTCTTTCCATTTCGAAGGGATCATTTGAAATGAACTACTAACATGTACACATGTTTTGCTGAGACTCAAAGTAAATGTTTTGGCACCAATCGACCTCACAAACAAGGTTCTAAGTCTAAATTGAAGGAAAAGTCATTTACTCAACTTATTTCGATGTATTCCGGATCGTAGCATTGGCAACCTTGCCGCTTTGAGGTCAAATATTCTCGGGCGCTCAGCCCAGGGACAAGTCTTCATTGAGTTGCAGCTTTCTAGCGATGTAGACCAGATCGTCGAGAGTCTGAAATGTTTTGCTTCACCACGTTCTACATTGATTGAAATTTATTCTTTTTGTTCGAAACATCGAAACGATCGAAACTGTTTAAAAACAAAATGTAGATTTTTCATAAACATGCATAAATATTTTGGTTTCAGCTCATTTGGAATGCTTTCTAAAACATGACATAAAAAAGCAGAATTAAGGTCGCTGAAAATTAATGACCCCCTTGCCAATGCTGTAAAGGTTTTTGAGCTCTGAGGATATTTATTCAATAAAAGCAGTATAAATAGAATCAAAATCGAAAAAGAACTAATATTTTGCATTTTGACCTTTTGCATCAATAATAGCTTCAACTCGCTGAGGCATTAATTCAATAAGCTTTTTGATAACTCCTGCATCAATTGTTGCCCACTCTTCTTGTAATTTCCGGTACAAATCATCAGACTATTTTGCTTTATATCCTTGGCATTGTTTCTTCAAGTACTTCCATACATGTTCAATAGGATTTGCATCGGGGCTCTGAGCAGGCCACTGAAGAATGGACACGCGATTTCGATTGAACCAAGCTTTGGTCCGTTGGGCTGTGTGTTTGGGGTCGCGATCCTGTTGAAAAGTCCATCCGTTAGGCAAATTTTGCTTAACACAAGGCAATATATAATTTCCAAAATATCCACATACTTTTCGGCGTTGATGATGCCTTTTATGCGCATGAGTGGACCAACTCCTGAACCTGAGAAACATCCCCAAAGAAGTGCTGATGTCCATTGATGTTTAACACGTTTATCTAATAGTCTATTCAGGAGCGACGAGAGAGCGAAATACTTGCAGCTTCAGGCGGAATTCTGGGTTCTTGGGAAAACTTTTTATATGAGAATTTGAACAAACAATTCAGAAATAAAGAAAAAGATAATGTGCAGTTGTGTGTTTTCAGAAGATTGAATAAAATGGGATTTATTGGTTTTTGTGCACAGAAAAGAACGCGAAGCATTTATCAGAATTGTGAGCTCCTTTTGCAAATAAAAGGACGCAGAATGATAGGAGAACAGACGGCCCATTTTCCATCGTCGCTCCAAAGCTGAAATGTGTTCATTTCTAATGGAAATCCTTTGATGAAACACTTTGCGTTATTTCACAAAAGAAGTTTCCTCGATTTGATCGAGGTATTTTTGGATTAATCATGCATTGGAAATTGGAATAAATATTGATGATTTTACGTTGAAAATCTCACCAAAGCGTGGGTGTTCGAATCCGGCTCTCCCACCATCCAATTCGTGAAATCCACCGAACTTCCATCCGTCCAATCAAAAGCATTTCCTTTGTTCGGATTTCTCTGAATAAAGAAATTTTCGTGTTTAAATCCGATTTAATTACTTTCTCAATTTTACAATTATTTTAGTCTCTCAATTGGAACCATGATTTCTCTCAAAGAACTATCAGTCAAACGAATCATTTTTCACCAAGGGGCCTCACAAAAATCGCTGAAAAAATTATTATTTTCTATTTATTTATTTATGTCTTTCAATAAGAAGAATTCAACCTTCAGTCCGATCCAGAACCCATACTCCGAAGTAACAGTTTCCGCTGAAATTTGGTTGTGTTTGTTTATAAAGCATAAATTTCTACGAAAACCAAGAATTTTCATAATCGAATCATTTCGATTTCTTACCGAGTTTCTGAACAAAATCGTTCTCTTTCTTACTGTGAATGGAGACTAGATGGCCCCTTTGACTCGCACAATATGCCACAGCTTCATCAAATCTCATTCCTTGATCGATAACCTTGAGATGAAGATAATCCTGGTTCACAACATCCACCAAACCTTGTACCAGGAAGCGGTTTTTGCCAAATACGACCATCCTTCCGTATCCAAGATCCAAGTCATCGTTCGATTTCTGAATTTCTTCGAAAAACTTTTCTTCAGACTTTTAGACAAATACCCAATCCTTTTCTCTAAAAAACTCACAAATCTGCCCGCAACTTCACAATTTCGGCCGTTTTATTTTCTCTTTCAAATCGTCTAGAGAGGAATTGATTGGATTATGGAATGGGTGTTCTGGGGGTCAAAAAAATTGTTTTCTCAAGTCTCAGTCGACAGGAGATAGATTCTAATATCGTGGAACCCACAATTCGGCCTTCAATGCGGAGATGGTCCTTGACATTTCGGCGACTTTGGATTCTCTAGAAGTGTTTCATCCTGAGGTATTTCTTTAAAGGATCTCAAGACTCACATCCTTTTCAATTCAGCACCAATCTTCGTCGATCGGTCATCACTTTGCGAGACTTTCGAGTTGATCTTCGTTAATTCATCGCTTCTCTTCTTTCGTTCACATTGACTGAAAAAGTTGAGCCTAAATTCTTCCAGATTTGTTGATTTCACCCACACTACCGTCTTTTTAAAAAAAACTCAACCATTTTCCTTAAAAAAACCTATAAATCTTCCTGCAACTTCGCGATTTCGACCGTTTTGATTCTTTCAAATTGTCTAGACAGGAATTGATTGGAGTGATTCGAATGAGAGTTTTTGAAGTGAAAAAACTGTTTTCTCAAGTCTCAGTCGACAAGAGATACCAAATAAACTCACATTTGGGTCACAAAGCCAGAGATTTTGCTCCGCGGCGCGTTGATTTTCCCGTCGAGCTTTCCAATCTTGGCTTTTCCGCCTCTCACTTCCGTATTTTGGGGATTCGAGCGACTGTCCATTTCGGTTGCTAGACGATTGAATGCCTACAAAATGACTGAATTTTCCCTAAGAACAAGTGAAAATTGAAGGAAAAGGCAACTAAATAAGTAGAATTGATGAGAAAAGACCAGATCAAACGAGAAATTTGTTTCCAAGCAAAATACGGAAACTAAAGGGAAAGGAGAGGAATGCCCGATTCGTTTAGTCATCAGTTCTCAACCAAAAACAATCAATATTCATTTCAGCGAAAACTGAAAACGAAAACTGCTACAAAACAACAATAATTTGGGGGAAGAAATAGAATGAGAACACTCGGATTTCCTCGATAATTTACCAATATTCAGACTGCCAGGATTAGAGAACTTTCTCAGTGGCTTTTCCCCACAGTAATGCCTTTTCAGTCATTTCATTCATTTTTATTATAAAAGCCTTTAGACACTGTCGTCAATATGCTTGACTCATTATTTTTTCATCTTTCAATCAAATTCTTGTAAGCGTTGGTGACATTTCCTTTTCCCTTTTCATTAAGACATTCGTTGCAGCTACGATCATCTTCGGCACTCAGTAAAGCTGCCTAGATTTCCATTTGTCGAGTCATTTGGGGTAGTTCATTAAGAAAATCCATAGAAAAACTAGTGAATGGAGAGAGAATTCATCTACCTCGAAATCGATTTTTCTGTTTGTCGACGTAGTACGTAGCATAGATATGGGTAGGTATGTTGGACATTTGACTTGATGGCCATTTGAATGCTTATAAGACTTCGGTCGTGTCTTCAAACAGCATTCCATCGAAAAATCGAAGCCCACATTGAAGAGCCAACGATTTCTTCAAACAACTGAGAAGTTTATTCGGTTATGCAGATTGACTGACTCAGTAAATTTGAAACTGGACTTTTCTTGCTTTGAACGGCCCAAAGAGCCGAAACGAGGTTTTGAAGAAGCTGTCGGGTGGGAGGCCAGACCGTTCATTTCCCATGGCAGCCTCAAAACTGAAATGTGTTCATTTCTAAAGCAAAGTGTGCAGTGCGTGAGAGGATACCGACGGGGCTATGGTTATTTAGATATTTATTCTGAATATAGCGCAATCACGAATCGAGGAAACACAATAAGAAAATACAATAGCGAGAAAATGTATAATAAAATGAAATCAATCGTTGGTTCAGTGTAAAAGCCAAATGAGCAGGAATACAAAGTGGGCTCCGTCCCCTTTATCACCAAAACGATCTTTAGAGGAAGGACAAGGGAATCAGAGATATTCAAAATCAAAACATAAAATAAGATTTCACAGAAAAGAGCCACTTTTCTTTATACTCCCGCGTCGAATTAAGTCGAAAGAAAAATCTGACAACAAATTTTATAAGTTTGGGCATTACGGCAATGAAACTTGGAAGGATTGGAAGATGATCCGTCACCACCGCCTCCGTGAACTTCTTCATCTCGTTCCACATTGATCGCTCCTTCATTGTCGCGTCTCCCGTGACCCATCGATTTCCGTAGTTTGGTACGTAGACGGGTTGGCCGGTGACCATCGCTTTCCTTGTCCCACCTGGACACTTCAGCTCGCACTCTTGGTCGATCACCGCTTGCAGGAATCTCATGTTGGTCACTCGTTTCTGCTGGGTGCCATCGCATTGGAGTACCGCCGAGATCGTTCCACATTGCAATTCGGCCAGTTGTTTACCGAATCCGGAACGACAAAGGTACTTCAGGCTGACCCCAGTCTCACACGCAAAGCAGCCGGTCAGCTCACTTTCCATCAAATGGCACGCCAACACATCCACTTGTGTCTGCGCCTTCAATCCATTGACCTTGACTTGAGTGGTGGATGAGCCTTTGGCTTGCACTTTGACCTCGCCGTCCGTCTCCTTGTACAGATTCTCTCCAATCAATTGTGGCAGAACTCTCGACTCGTCGACCAGAAAATCGTTACCGCGACTCTCGCACAACATCCGGTCATCCGCTTGACGGCAATCAATTTGCTTCGAGTCGAGTCGGCACTCCTTTGTCAGTCCCGCAGCATTCTCTTTGTTTGGGCAGACGAATAATCGGATTTCACTTTCCGACAAGGTTCTTGTCCTTTCGTTTGTTTTCGCAAAAGTGTAACGGGATGGTATCGTGCACATTCGACGATACGACAATGATGACCTTAAGAGGACATGAAGAGGCGTGTATTGTGCTCAGAGATCACGAGGGCCGACCCGGGGATAAAGTACGGCTTTAAAAGGACGACTTTAAAAGTTTTTGTGACGCCGTACTACCGTTGTTCGCCTACTCGACGAGACTACACTCGGAACGTCAGGTTGAAAACGATCTACTCGAGAAGATGCCGTAGAATGGGAAGGTGCACGGGGACACGATGGTCGAAAGTTGAGCCAGAAACGGAGCTGGACGAGTTCAAGGACCTCAACGGCCGACCTGGACTCGATGCCGAGAGGCGTGTTCGGGGCCCGGTTGCGGGTGCCTGACATTTGCAAGTGCTTGCTTTTTCTGGAGAACATACGTCGAGCCGAGAAATGAGGACATCTTGTAGAGACTTGTAGAAACAGCAATTAGTATACTTAGCGATAAGACTTCTTGCACCCCAGACGGAATACCCTCTTTTGTTATACGGAAAACTAAGTTTCAAATATCACCACTACTTGCTAAACTTTTTAATCTGTCACTTCTGACGGCTAAGATCCCTAAATTTTGGAAAGACTCAACAATTTCGCCACTTTTTAAGAAAGGAGAGCGGAACGCGCTTGCAAATTATAGACCCATCGCGCTCACCTCCTCCATTTCTAAAGTCTTAGAAATAATTATTCGCGACCACATTAATCATTATCTAAATGAACATAATCTAATTGATAAAAATCAATTCGGCTTTCTTAAAATAGCTCTACCTCCGACCAGCTAGTTCTCTGTGCGCATGACTGGCTTCTAGCTAAAGCCAAAAACGACCAAACTAGCAGCGTTTTCATTGATTTTTCCAAAGCATTCGATTCGGTTAATCATAGATTTTTAATCGCCAAACTAAATTGACTAGGTGTCCCCATATCCATCACTAATTGGATTGCAAATTGGCTTACCGAAAGGACTTTTCGCGTCCGCTTAGGCTCGACTTTTTCGTAGGACTTCCCCATTAGTAGTGGAGTGCCCCAAGGGAGCGTTCTTGATCCTATTTATATTAATGACATTAACAGTTCGATATTCCTAGGCACAAAAGTCCGACTCTACGCCGATGACCTTAAAATTTATAGGGTACTTCCGTCCCAGAGCCTCATCCCTGATTTTACCCTTCTCCAGAAGGATCTTAATTTGATCCTTCTGTGGAGTAAATTCCGGAAACTTAACATTGCGCCGGACAAATGCAAACACGTTGCATTTGGTTCATTACATATCCCTTTAAATTTGGGGGACCTACAATTACCACAAGGATTGGCCGATGATCCTGTAAAAGATCTTGGTATACCGTTAGTTCCCTTTCTAAAATTTGATCCTCGCATAAACTACATTTCCAAAAAAGCCTCTAGAATTTCTAACATAATGCTTCGCGCCATTTGTTTCCCTAAAATCGCGACTTATCGCAGGGCTTTTATTGCCGGCCTTTGCTCGAGTATGCCACCATCGTATGGTCACCTTCCATTAAGAAACTTATCACCTTGGTGGTAAATGTCCAATGACGTTTCACTAAAAAAGCATACACTCGTTGTTTCCCTTCTTCTCTTATTCCGAATTATGAGACTAGACTTATAGTTTTTGATTTAAAACCCCTTTTATATCGCCGTATTTACTTTGATCTTATTTTTGCTATAAAATCCTTTCCCACCCTAAGTCGCATCCAGAATTTCAAAGCCTCTTGAAAGTTGTGGAAATTCCTAGAAGTACACGTAGTCATCCTTATCGAATTTCGGTTGGTTCCCATCCTCATCATCTTTCCCTTTATTATTCTTTTGCGAACCGTATTAGTAGGGTTTGGAATAAGCTCCCGTCTGGTATCTTTTCGTCTGTAGGAAAATTCAAAGTATCTGTAAACGAATTAGATCTTATTGCCATGTCAAATCTGCCCTATATTTAATCTTTTTGTACCTGTGTTTCCTAACTGTAACCTTACTGTACTATTTGTAGTTTTCTTTCTTTTTTTGTGAAAGTATTGTAGCAATATGTTATATGCGGTTATTATTATCAGATTCGCTTCTATTCGCCCCGTGAGTTAAGCATATATATATATATATATAAGAAATCCCTATATTGCTTGGCAAAAAATTTCTTGTTTGATTTTATCTTTTCTCATCAATTCTGCTTATTTAGTAGCCTTTTCCTTTATTTTTCACTTGTTCTTCGGCAAAAAATTCACTTACTTTGTAGGCATTCAATCGTCTAGCAACCGAAATGGACAATCGCTCGAATCCCCAACGCCAAGCCGATTTGTGAGTTTTTCGCCAAATCTTTGCTTCTATCAAAAACAGTCTTTGATTTAATTGAAGAGTTTAGGGAAGAAATAAAAAAGGAGATGAGTCAATTGGCAGCAAAAATTTCCCAAAACCAGGCGTATCTAATGGGGAAAATCGCGAAGTTGGAGGCTGATTTGATTGACGAAAGGGAGAGAAATCGAGAATTGGAAACGAAAATCGCCGAGACGATAAAGAAAAACGAAGATCTCGAAGCACAATTGTACTAATTTTGTAATTTCCTTTTAGGCAGGCTCAAACTAAAGTATAGATAAAATTCGACCTTTTTTTAGAAAAACTCAAAATACGGAAGAGAGAGACGGAAAGGCCAAGATTGGAGAGCTCGAAGGGGAAATTGAAAGAATCAAAACGGTCGAAATCGCGAAGTTGCAGGCAGATTTGTGAGTTTTTCTAAGGAAAAGGATTGAGTATTTTTCTAAAAAAACCTGGAGTAAAGTTTTTCAAAGAAATTCAGAAATCAAACGATGACTTTCTTGGATCTCTTGGATCTGGAGAGATGGTCGTATTTGGCAAAAACCGATTCTTGGTACAAGGTTTGGTGGATGTTGTGAACCCAAATGATCTCGTCCCCAGGTTATCGGTCAAGAAATGGCATTTGATGAAGCCGAGGCATATTGTGCGAGTCGAAGGAGCCGCTTAGTCTCCATTCACAGTCAGGAAGAGAACGATTTTGTTTGGAAACTCGGTAAGAAATCCAAATGATTCAATTCTGTAAATCCATGATTTTCGTAGAAATTTATGCTTTATAAACTAAGAACAACCGAGATTTATTTCAGTGAAAACTGTTCCTTCGAATTGGGCGTTCTGGATCGGACTGAAGGTTGAATTTTTCTTATTGAAAGACATAAATAAGTATATAGAAAGTAATGATTCTTTCAGCCATTGTCAGAAGGCGCTCTGTGAAAAAATGATTCGTTTCACTGATAGTTCTTTGACAGAAATCTGAAATGATAGAAATTTATAGAAATCTAATTTGAATTGAGAAATTAGAATAGTTTTAAAATGGAAAAAAATATGGTTGAAATAGCAATAGTGAAACATAAAAATTTCTTGATTCAGAGAAATCCGAACAAAGGAAATGCTTTTGAATGGATGGATGGAAGTTCGGTGGATTTCACGAATTGGTATCTGGGAGAGCCGGATTCGAGAGCCCACGCTTTGGTGAGATTTTCAACGTGAAATCATCAACATTTATTCCAATTTGCGATGCATAATTAATCCAAAAATATTTCGATCAATCTGCGGAAATTTCTTTTAATGAAATAGCGCAAATTGTTTTATCAAAGGATTTCCATCAGAAATGAACGCATTTCAGTTTAATAGCCACACTGGGAAATGGGCTCAGTTACCTCCTACCTATCATGCAGCTTTTATCTGCAAAAGGAGCTCTCAATTCTGATCAATATCTTATGTTCCTTTCTATGGCCAGAATCAATAAATCCCATTTTATTCAATCTTCGGAAAACACACAACTGCACATTATCGTTGGTTTTCGTCAGTTTTTAATTTTTATTCATTCGATTCTTTCACTGATTGATTAGACATATTTTGAAAGGTTTATTCCAAATTGAATCAATTTTACCAAATCAGTAACCATTGGAATTCTAGCGCTTAAACTACTTTATATTAAAATCTCCTAAGTCTGCCAACTTCTCAATCTTCTTCTTAAACTTGATAAATTATCTCCTACTTTCAAAAATTGCCTGATTTGTGTAATGTTCGTTCACTATAAAGTAACTGTGATATATTGTATGGTCGAATAAATTTATGATGGAAAAATTTAAAGTATCATTATTTTTGCTGAAGATTCAATTTCAAAGTTCATAGAAAAGCACAAAAATCTTTATAAGCTAAGTGGCTCATTCATTTTGCCCGGTTGGTTTCGATAGAAAAGAATGGCCATTGAAAGGACAAAAGACGATTGGAGGTTCAAAATGATCGAATTCACTATTCCGGCAGAGAAACTTTAGCCGATGGGAGGGTTACTTTAAATGTAGAGATATTCTGGAGAATTAAATGAAAAGTCTATGCATCATTTTTGTAATCTTACTCGAATTGAATATCCACTGCTTTGTGGTCTTTTTCATGCCGAAACAAAGGAAAAGAAATCATTCACCCATTTCTTGACTCGAAATGACGAGGCTCATTTAGAATAGTCTATATTGGACTGGTACATGTTTACAGGTTCTTTAAGTCAGAATTAAGCTTGAGCAAAGCTGTGTAACCAATTCGGTACTCGCTCGCACTTGCTCTCGGTTTTTTCTACTTTGTTTTCGATATTGACGCCGATCAATCAAATTGTTCGTATTTTGTGCTACGCGTCGATGGAAAATTGACGATCGAATAGAACTTTTCAACCTGTATTTCGAGAAAGTCACGATCTTGTGTTTGAAATTAAACTTAGACTTGAACTGAACTTAACCTCAACTTGAACTAAGTGATAGCTACCAAGACTCATCTTTGAAAGTACTAGTATACAAAAGTAGTTAATTAAACCAATAACTGTCCTGTTTTTGGGTTTGCCGAGTCGGCTTTTAACCGTTTCTCTTCAACCTTGTTTTAAGGTTAGTGCACAAAATCACATTTTACTGTAGATTAAGCTCATTTTAACACTTCCATGTTTATTGTAGTAGAAATTTTTTCATTTCAATCTAATCACCGCACTTTTCCCCCGGAAACCGAAAGAAAAGTCGGTAAGGACAAGAAATTCGATCACCGTGACTTCATCAAAAGTCCATCATCCATCAAAAGGTCTTTGAAACGGCATAGTAGAATTGTGATATTGAACTGTGATATCTCAAACTAATATTATATCCCAATAAAGCTTTATCTTTAAATAGTTGATAGAAAACAAAGCTAAAAAGAAAAATCAGAAATATAAATCTTAGCTAATTAATATTAGGTTGGCGGGAAAATAATGCGAATTTTTAACTTGTGTTCCTGGGAAAGTAATGGCAAGCAAACAGAGAAAACCGCGATAGTAACAGAGAAGCAGAGTGTGTTTGCTTACACAATCATAATATTATTCGAAAACATTTGTTCATTTGTTATCAAAAAATGACGGAACAAAAATTCCTTATTCGAGCTGCTTTACTCTATGACTTTAAGGTTGAAAAATCTGCCCGAGAATTGCATAATTCTATTTCAAAGGCCTATGGCAAAGGTAGTATTAGCGAAAACCAATGTTATCGATGGTTTCGAAATGGAAGCGAGAGCCTAGAAGATGAGCATCACGAAGGACGTCCTCGAAAGCTGGATGAGTCTCAACTTTTGCAAATTATCGAAGAAGATCCCACTTGCACCACTCGGGAGTTGTCGGAAATGTTCAATGTTCATCATAGCACCATTGAAGAGCATTTACATTTGATTGGAAAACGAAACAGATGCGGAAAATGGGTCCCACATGAACACCTTCAATCACAAAATTGCCCGTATGAACACTTGTTCAATCTTGATTCAAAAATCAAAAGCACATGATTTTTGGAAATCAATTGTTACTTCTGATGAAACGTAGATATTATATGATAACGTTAAGCGTAAGCACCAATGGCTATCACCAAAGCAAGTCCCGGTTGTCATGTCAAAACCTGGTCTGCATGGATAGAAGCTGATGTTGTGCGCATGGTGGAATTATCGTGGATTGGTTTATTTTGAACTGCTCAAACTGGGTAAAACTGTCACATCTGAACTTTACAGTGAGCAGTTAGAGCGTGTGAATCAAGCTTTATTGAAATCTCGACATGACACTTCAAAAATTCGATTTTTGCGTGATAATGCAAAACCGCACACGGCAAAGATGACCCTCCAACAAATCGAAGAGATGGGCTGGAAACTTCTACCTCACGCCCCATACAGCCCTGACTTGGCCCCATCAGACTACCACTTATTCAGGCCTCTAAAGCAGTTCATCCCCGATCAGCTGTTCAAGGATTTCCGCGAAGTCGAAAATGCAGTCACCAACTATTTTTCGTCAAAAAGTCCCCAGTTCTTTGAAGATGGAATTATTGAATTGAGCAAATGATGACATACTGTCCTAAATAATAATGGAGAATACCTTTTATATTAATCCTCTTTATTTATTGTTTTTTTAAAAATAAAAATTCGGGTCAAAAAAATTCGCATTATTTTCCCGCCAACCTAATATCATATCGAAAACATATTTAGAAAAATCAACGCGTTGCAGAGCAAAAACTTTGATATCGAAACCCAAATGTGAGTTTATTTGGTATCTCTTGGTATTTATTTGGTATTTGGTATTTATTTGGCAACGTATTGTAAAAGAAAAAATATATATTTTAAATATATGTTTTCAGCAGGAATTTTGCAAAAATACTTTTGAATGGCGATGGGGCATTACTTATGTGGAACACTGTAGGTATTGCGTTTGATTCATGCACCCTGAACCGTTAATATAATTAACTCAACAAATTAAACTTTATTGATAAAAATACGGCAGAGATCAATAATAACTTTACACACTCAACAAGTTAGCAAGATGATAAATAATGAAAACTAGGCGATCAACTTTCCGAGTCTTCGACGCCTCCGATGTAGAGGATGTTGTCGCATCTAGATTTAAACAAATTAGACAAAGACACACTAATCACCTCATTAAAATTTCTCGCAAAGCTCCAGTGTTTGTTCCATCAATGTATTCAATCTGCACACAACTGGCTTCCCGGTGAGTCCATTGAAGAACGGCATTGTTTACAAAGCTTCTGCTCAATCTCCCAGATGGAGTCAGTCCAATCTACCACATGCTTTTCCGCTCCGGTGTTCCACCAACAGACCAGCGTTACATTTACGCAAATATTAGCGATTCAGCGCACAACATGAGCTTTTTCCTCTATCGACAAAGACATGATCTCTCGACTGAGAAGACATTTGATGGCGATTAGGAAATGATCCAACAGATCCGTCGAAAAATCAACTCTTTTATCAACAAGTTGATTCCACGATTCAAAACCTGAACGATTTGCCTTGAATTGAGAAATTGAATAGAAATCCGACAACAAAGTGCATTTACGAAAAAAAGAACAGCGAATCAAATGCATTTTAATCGTTTCTTTACTCAGTAAAAGTCCTCTTTGCATATAAAAAGACACTTAATGTCGGGATGAGAGACACCCGTTTTCCGCCGTTGATAGCAATCTGAAAAGAGATTCTTTATTCATTTACATAAAGGAATTCTCTCAATTTGCTTGTGACATTGACGATAAATCTGTTTTGAATAATTGGAGATCAAAATTGGGATGGTCTCGATTGACTGCTTGTTCAGCTCAACAAAATTTATGGATGATTGAGAGATGAAAATCTCACCTTGTCCGAATTTGGAATTCCTCCAGCCCAATTCGTGAAATCTACCGAATAACTCTTGAGCACCAGATTTGTCATCTGAAATTATACCATGTGCCGATAATTTGATTTCTTACAACCATAATTAATAGGATAACAAATTCTGTTGTTAATTAAAAGGATAACAAATTGTCTTTCCATAAGATTTATCTTTCTATTTATTTATTTCTTTTGAGAAGAAAAATTCAACCTTCAATCCTATCCAGAAGCTAGAGGTCGCATGAGAATAAAGTTTCGCCGAAATAATTACGATTTTTTTTTTTTCGAAAATCCCAACGCATCTGTGCGCTTGTTCGTCCGGCTTAGAAGTTGTGAAAAGGCAATTTTCATAACGTTCGGTTTTCGCTTTATCAATTGCAGTCAATCTAAAGCAATACTAGTCAGAAGTAAAGTAAACTACAAACCGAATAGAATAAAATATAAAAGCAAATGAGAAAATTGCTACAAGAATAAAAACCAAATTACTTTTTGAAATATTAGGTACGGAAAAAATTAATGTCGTATTTGTGGGTCTTACTTTCCGGCGTTGCCTACGCGGCTGCAAATGCTTATTGACCTTGGGTCTTTCTATATATTTGAGTATTTTTTTCTCAATTTTCTTTTCTGTTTAACACTTTTGCTTAGACCTTCCTTAATGGTTTTTTTCAGGTTGTTTTACTACAATGGAAAATCGAGCCTTTCGCCTTCTCTTCTTGTATGAGTTCAAGCTTTTCAATGCATCAGAAGCGACCCAAAACATCAATCAAGTTTTTGGGGAAAACAAAGCTGAAGTTCGAGCAGTTCAGCGCTGGTTCAAACGATTACGGGAAGGCGACGAGGATCTTAATGACAAGGAAGGCCGAGGACGCCATGATAGTCTCGACAATGACGAATTAAAGGAGCTGGTAGAAGCGGATCCCAGAACAGCGGAGGCAGAATTAGTAACGCACTTTGGAGTTACTCCACACACAATTGGGAACCATCTCAAGGAAATCGGAAAAGTAAAAAAGTTGAAAAATTGGGTGCCTCATCAGTTGAACGAATATCAAAAATTGCACCGTTACCTCACATCGTATTCATTGCTGTTTCGTAACCAAAAGGAGCCATTTCTGGATCGAATTGTAACTTGTGATGAAAAATGGGTCCTCTACGATAACCGAAAACGCAAAGCCGAATGGCTAGATAAAGGATAACCATCGAACCCCTTTCCAAAGCCCAATCTACACCCAAAGAAGTTTCTTCTCAGTGTTTGGTGGTCGCAGAAAGGTCCGATCCATTATTCAATTGCTACTCAAAGGGAGGTCGAAAATGGCATCAAGGAGTTTATCGATTCAATGGGGTCCGCGTTCTACACTTTAGGAATTGAAAAATTAGCCAAACGTTGGCAATCATGTATAGATTCTACTGGTTTTTACTTTGATTAAATTGCTTTTGAAATAAAAATTTTATGAACGTTGGAACTTTAGTGAAAAAATACGACATTAATTTTTTCCGCTGTAGTCGCTGTAGTAATGACGCTAGTAGGTTCGAAATTTAAAAAGTATTTGACAACTTTCGAGCTAGATCACTACAATTTGAGTAGAAGAAAAGAAGACACTGACTTATACAAGATTCAATGAAGTTATTGTGGTAATTTTTAGCTGAGCAAATCTTGGCAGCAACTAATAAGCACAACAATTGCAGATCTCGAGGTCATGATCGTCCCCGTGGGGATCGAGATCGAGGGGACCGGGACGTGAACGTGAGGGCCATGAACGTTCACCAGAAAGACGCAGCGGCGGCGACCGCTCGCCGAAAAGGCGAAGCCGGCTAGTTTTAAAAATTGTCTTTGTTTACAGCTGATTTAGGTCACCATCCCCTAAACGTAAAGCTTCTCCACAAAGGCAAAGACGGTAATAGAGCTTTGCACTTTTTTTCATGAAAATTATTTAGATTTCGATCACCAAGGCAGCAATCTCTGCAATCTCTCGAATATGCGAATATGTAAAGCCTATGTAAGGCAACTGTTGTTCATTTGATGAATTGATCATTTTATTGAAAACTTGAGGGCGCTTCGTCAATACGTACTTCTAAATGGTGTATTTCCGACAGAACCTCATTCAGTAGAGGTCTACTTCAGTCACCTGACGCTAATCGATGGAGAAATTCTCAAATGCTTACAATCTCTGTCCTTTTCTCAATACAATTGCTACAAATCACAATTTACAAGTCCGAGTTTTCTTTCCGAAACACCATGGACAAAAGTTCCCGTCCTCCGAGGCAATTTGTCGTTATTTTCTGCGCAAAATCATTTACGCTAGTTTTAGATTTATGCTTTTCTCTCGGATCCATCAAATAATACATCAAATTATACTCATAAAATGCTGTTGAAGTTGAAGCTGCCTCTTTTCAATTCCATTTCAGAGTCGCGTTTTTGGCGATTTCATCTATGCGGCAAATGGCAAATTGAATGATATACAATTACACGGTTTGTATGATTAGACGTTACACGTTATTCATTACACGGTTTGTCTATTTGAACAATATATCGAGATAGTGAAAAGGGAATTCAACTCATTTGAAGCTAAGATTGTACATCGACAACTCATGAAGTTGGAATTGTTCATTTGAATCTGGTGTAGCTTCTTATTCCTGCTTTATGCTGCATATTAAAATACGAAAAATAAAGTAGCATCCTCCTTCAGAACGGGCACAACATGATCTCTCGACTGAGAAGTCATTTGATGGCGATTAGGAGATGATCCAACAAATCCGTCGGTTCGGGTTTGAGCTCTGATTCATTCCAACAATCAGCAATTGGGGCTTGGCAGTAAAACTGAGCCTATTCCTTTTAATCAAGGAATTTAAAGCTCATATTTTCCCATTAGGTTCATATTCGAATTTTTGAGAACTTCAGGAAGAAAAATCAAGACAAATCGACGAGTTGAGGGACGAAAAGAGCGACCTTCACGAAGAATTGTCAGTTTCCTCATGCTGATGTCCATTGATGTTTAACACGTTTATCTAATAGTCTATTCAGGAGCGACGAGAGAGCAAAATACTTGCAGCTTCAGGCGGAATTCTGGGTTTTTGGGAAAACTTTTTATATGAGATTTTGAAAAAAGAATTCAGAAATAAAGAAAAAGATAATGTGCAGTTGTGTGTTTTCAGAAGACTCAATGAGACGGGATTTATTGGTTTTTCTCCACGGAAAAGAACAGAAAGCATTTCTCAGAATTGAGAGCTCCTTTTGCAGATAAAAGGAGGCTGGATGGTAGGACGATTTACCAGCCATTTCCCATTCCCATCAAGCTGAAATGTGTTCATTTCTGATGGACTCCTTTGATAAAACACTTTGCGTTATTTTGCACAAAAAATCTCCTAAGATTAATCGAAATATTTTTGGATTAATTATGCATTGGAATTTGGAATAAATATTGATGATTTCATCTTGGAAAACTCACCCTAGCGTGTGTGTGTCCGAATCCGGCTGTCCACCCCTCCAATTCGTGAAATCCACCGAACTTCCATCCGTCCATTCCAAAGCATTTCCTTTGTTCGGATTTTTCTGAATAAAGAAATTTTTATGTTCAGACATTGATATTTCGATTCGATTTTCCTTTTTTCTTACTGAAATTATTCTAGTTTCCCAATTGATACCATTATTTCTATCAAAGAACTATCAGTCAAACGAATCAGTTCTTCACAAAAAGTCTTCCGAAAATAGCTGAAAGAATTATTGCTATCTTTTTATTTGGTTCTTTCAATAAGAAAAATTCAACCTTCATTCCGATCCAAAACGCATCATTCGAATCAACAGCTTTCGCTGAAATAAAAATCGACTCTTTTTGGTTTATAAAAAATAAATTTCTACGAAAATCAGGAATTTTCAGAACTGAATCACTTCGATTTCTTACCGAGTTCCCAAACAAAATCGTTCTCTTCCTGACTGTGAATTGAGACTAAATGGCCCTTTCGACTCACACAATATGCCATGGCTTCATCAAATGTCATATGATGATTGAAAGCCTTGAGATGAATATAATCCTGGTTCACAACATCCGCCAAACCTTGTAGCAAGAAGCGGTTTTTGCCAAATACGACCATCCATCCCGATACAGATCGAAGAGATTCATCGTTCGATTTCTGAATTTCTTCGAAAAACTTTACTTCAGACTTTTAGACAAATGCTCTGAAAGAAGCTCGCATTTTAACTACATATTGAGCTTGTCAAAAAGAAGATTACAAAATTAGTACAATTGTGCTTCGAGATCGTCGTTCTTCCTTTTCGTCTCGGCGATTTTCCCCATTAAATTCGCCTCGATTTGAGCCATTTTCGTGGAGGTAGTCCTTGACATTTCGCCGACTTTGGAATCCCTAAAATTTTGGAATTTTGAGTTTTTCTAGAAACTGTTCGATTTTATCTATAGTTTATGTTGAGCCTGTCAAAAAAGAAGATGACAAATTTACTACAATTGTGCTTCGAGATCGTCGTTCTTCCTTTTCGTCTCGGCGATTTTTCTTTCCAATTCTCGATTTCTCTCACTTCTGTCAACCAAATCAGTCTGCAACTTCGCCATTTTCCTTGACATTTCGGCGACTTTGGAATCTCTAAAAGTGTCTCATCCTGAGATATTTCTTTAAGGGATCTCAAGACTCACATCTCTTTCAAATCAGCACCAATCTTCGTCGATCGATCATCACTTTGTGAGATTTTCGAATTGATCTTCGTGAATTCATCACTTCTTTCCTTTTGTTCACATTGGCTGAAAAAGATGAGCTTGAATTCTTCAAGATTTGTTCATTTCACCCACATTTCCGTCTCGAGTCCACAGATTTTTCCTCGAGCTTCGAAGAGTTCTTGTTGCGTTTCATTCCTGAAAGGTCTTGCCATTGAGACCCTCCAAACCATGCAAAAATAACTCACAAATCTGTGTGCCGCTTCTCGATCCCTGACCGTTTTATTATCCCTGAAAGAATTAAAGAATATTAAATGGAGTTTGGCGGGGAACACACATGAAAATACCCACATTTATTTCAGGCTTCACAAAGAGTCTGCTATTTCGAAAATCACGGAAAAAGGCAATACTGTGGGGAATAGCCACCAAAACAAGTTCTCTAATCCTGGTAGTCTAAATCTTGGTAAATTATTGAGAAAATCCGAGTGATCTCATTCTATTTCTTGCCCCGAATCATTGTTGTTTTGTAGCAGTTTTCGTTTCCAATTTTCGCTGAAATGAAGATTGATTGTTTTTGGTTGACGAGCGATGACTAAACGAATCGGGCATTCCCCTCCTTTCTCTTTATTTGGTAAGAAATCCGTATTTTGCTTGGCAACAAATTTCTTGTTTGATTTTCTCATCAATTCTGCTTATTTAGTAGCCTTTTCCTTTAATTTTCACTTGTTCTTCGAGAAAATTCAAAATTAAATTAAAGACTTTTTTTGATAGAAGCAAAGATTTGGTAAAAAAAACCCATCAATCGGTTTCCAGCTAGGCGATTTTCTTCAACGAGATGGCCGGTTTTTCTATGCGTTTGACACTCTTTGCAGGCAATTCTTCAGTCATTTCGGGCATTTCTGGAGATTTGGAAAAAGAAGAGATGCTCTGAAGACATCGAGGAGGGAAAGCAAGATTCCAGAGATTCTACAACCAACCTCATCATCCTGATGCCTCGGTGTCTCAAGGTTTTTATGATCTTCTTTCTTTGTCTCGAGTTCGATTTGAGAAATTTGATTTGAGAAAGCTACTCCTCATCCGAATCAACATCACTCAAGTTCAAAATCTCTCCAAATTTCTCACTCATTGCTTCTCAGTCTCAGTGCCCTCGATAAATTTCCTGATCATGATTTCCAGGAGGCAAAGCGGGGGCTCTTAGGTTCGAGTCTGGTAGCTGATTGCCTTTTTTCTTTTTCTAGGTTTTAATGCCTTGAGCAGTTTCCGTTTTAGAGAAGTTTTGTTTAGCTATGCTTTTTACAACAATGCTCTGCTTTAACACAAAACAACTTAAAAAACATAGAACAACCAAAACAACAATCAACAATGATGACACCTCGAGGAGCTTTGAATTTTAGAGTTGGAGAAGTCAAAAAGGCTCTAGGAAAAATTGTTTACGCCGAGGGAGAAAGATAGCTTCCCCCGCGGGGATTGAGGAACAATTGTGGCGATTTGATGGGAACGGTCGGTTCAGTTGACCTTCCCCGAAAGTAGTCTCCTGATAACTCCGCGTTTTCTCACTCACCAACTTCACACGAACTGACGGCTTTCTTTTTCCCGAAATGCTAATTTTTTTTGCACGAAGTTCTATCCGAAGCGATTCTTTCAACGGCTTAATGAGTCAATCGCTTTCCTAAACAATTTCAGAGCTCTCAAAAGCTCTTTTCCGTAAAAAAACAATTGTTTATCGGATCGTCCCTCCATTCGTTCTTCCCATTTCCCCGTATTCAAAACTAATCAACCAATTCAGCGGAATGGGTGTGATGGCCGTCGGTCCATTCATCACGATTCTCCTCCTTTTCCATCAAATTTCATCGTCCATTCAAGAAAGCGTTCAAGTGGATCCATCCACGTATTCTTTTCCCTTCAAATAGCTATGTTTTCAACCATTCAGATCTCCGAATGATCGAGATGAAATTCTGTCTGGTGATCGTAGTACTTTGAAGTTGGTCAGAAAGGGATTTTTCGATGATCTTAGATTTCAGCTGTAAAAAGGATTGTCCGGATACCGTTCTCTTGAGATCTTGTCAAAGAAATCTGTTGGTTTTTTGGGAGAAGAGCGAAATTGATAGAATAAACAAGAAATAGGCTTGAGTGTCTCAATGACAAGACTTTTCAGGAATCAAACCCAACAAGAATTCGTCGAGGCCCAAGGAAAAATCAGCGGACTCGAGAGGGAAATGTGGGTGAAATCAAAAATCAAGAATTCAAGCTCATCTTTTTTGGATTTTGAGTAGTGGGTAATTTGAGTATTCAGCGCAAGAGAGCGGAACGAAACGAAGGACAAAGACGTCGAGATGAGTCGATTGACAGCAAAAATGGCTCAAATCGAGGCGAATTTAATGGGGAAAATCACCGAGACGAAAAGGAAGAACGACGACCTCGAAGCACAATTGTACTAATTTTGAAATTTTCTTTTTGACAAGCTCAATATATAGTAAAAATCCGAACTTTTTTCAGAAGAACTCAAAATACGGAAGCAAGAGACGGAAAAGCCAAGATTCGAGAGCTTGAAGGGAAAATCAACGCGTTGCAGAGCAAGACCTCTGACCCGGAAACCCAAATGTGAGTCTATTTGGTATCTCTTGTGGACTGCGACTTGAGAAAACAGTCTTTTTTGACCCTTTTTTTGAAAACACCCATTTCAGTCAATCCAATCAACTCCCCTCTTAACAATTTAAAAGAGAAAACAAAATGGCCGAAATCAAGAGGTTGCGGGCAGATTTATGGGTTTTTTTAAGGAAATAGATTGAGTATTTGTCTAAAGGATCTGGACTAATGTTTTCCGAAGAAATTCAGAAACCGGACCATGAATCTCTTGGATCTGTATCGGGATGGATGGTCGTATTTGGCAAAAACCGCTTCTTGGTACAAGGTTTGGTGGATGTTGTGAATGAGGATTATCTTCATCTCAAGGCTTTCGATCAAAATATGAGATTCGATGAAGCCGTGGCATATTGTGCAGGCCAAAAGGGCCATTTAGTCACAATTCACAGTCAGGAAGAGAACGATTTTGTTCAGAAACTCGGTAAGAAATCGAAATGATTCAATTCTGAAAATTCATGATTTTCGTAGAAATTTATGTTTTATAAACCAAAAACAATCGATATTTATTTCAGGGAAAACTGTTACTTCGGATTGGGTGTTCTGGATCGGACTGAAGGTTGAATTTTTCTTATTGAAAGACATAAATAAATATATAGAAACTAATGATTCTTTCAGCTATTTTCGGAAGGCTTTTTGTGAAAAAATGATTCGTTTGACTGATAGTTCTTTGATAGAAATAATGGTTTCAATTGGGAAACTAGAAGAATTTCAGGAAGAAAAAAGGAAAATCGGATCGAAATATCAATGTCTAAACATAAAAATTTCTTTATCCAGAGCAATCCGAACAAAGAAAATGCTTTTGAATGGACGGATGGAAGTTCGGTGGATTTCACGAATTGGGATGAAGGGGAGCCGTATTTGTACACCCACACTTATGTGAGATTTTCAACGTGAAATCATCGATATTTATTCCAATTTCCAATGCATAATTTGATCCAAAAATATTTGGATCAATCTTAGGAGATTTCTTTTTGTGAAATAAGGCAAAGTGTTATATCAAAGGATTTCGATCAGAAATGAACTCATTTCAGCTTGGGAGCTACGATGGGAAATGGCGGGTCTATGCTCCTTTCTACCAGTTGGGTCTTATCTGCAAAAGTCGCTCTCAATTCTGATAAATGCTTTTCGTTCTTTTCTGCGGGACGAAAACCAATAAATCCCATCTTATTCATTTTTCTGAAAACACACAACTGCACATTATCTTTTTCTTTATCTCTGAAACCTTTGTTCAAAATCTCATATTAAAAGTTTTCCCAAAAGCCCAGAATTCCGCCTGAAGCTGCAAGTATTTTGCTCTCTCGTCGCTCCTGAATAGACTACAGTGTGTTTCAAATTCTTAAACGCACCCTCTAAAATAGCGAATTTTGCACTTTGAGCACCGCTACAACTATTAATCTTTTTCTATTAGAAAGCGCATGTCTTAAAACCTAAAAAACACGAAAAATATGCATACTTTTAAAAGTAAAAATTTTCAAAATAGAAACTTTTTGGCAAATCAACCGTTTCAAATTCTTAAACGCACTATGAAAATATTTTTATTTATCGACACAAATTAACAATCGAAGGCAAAAAATCAAAACTAAGAGGTCCCGAGAAGAGATAAGATTTCAGAAGATGGGGATATGCTCAGAAGTAGTATGTTTGAAGATATTCTGCAATTGGGCTGCGGAAACAGGAAGGATAGAAGGGAGGGGCGTTTTCAAGTTTGCTTTGCGAGTGAGAAAGTGGTCTGAAGCTAAGACAATATGCACAACAGAATTGGCAAACACGATTTGCAACAATTTGACTTGTCTCAAGGTTCACATACCTAAAACCATTTGAGAGAAGAAGTTAGTAAGAAAGATTGCGAACTTGATGATAGGGGAGATGCTCGGTTAAAATATGTAATCCATAAATTTTGAGTTTGAGCATAAGAATTCCAAACTCAACTATCGAGCTGGCTAGTTGCAAGATGAGCTGAGAGTCGAGTTGAAAGAACTCACAAATGTTATCAATCGTGCGGAAATTCAGTGCCAAATTGAAGAAAACAATTCGGAAGGGAACGCGTTCTCGGCCCACACATGTCCGGACGAAAATCCAAGATAAGAGGTGTTCTTTGAGTTAATAGGCGACAAAGCAGGAATTCGTCTTTATTTGACACGCTTCACCCAATGAGATTCCAATGAAAATCTACGTTTAAGAGAGGAAGTCGAGTTGCCTTTCTTCTTTTCAATTATTATTCTAATTGATCCATTTCTAGTAGGGTTGCAATTACGGTCTACAAGACTATAAAACGTTTCAGTTGAAGCTGCCTCTTTTCAATTTTGTTTCAGAGCCGCGTCTTTGGCGATTTCATCTACGCGGCAAATGGCAAATTGAATGAGCTACAATATGTATGCTTGTGTCAGCCATAAATATAGAGACTGTAACTTTTGACATTTCCAAAAAGACTTTGCAACAAGTGCTTGCCAACAACGAGGATCTCAGACATTTGGATTGAAAGCTCAAGTTGGGTGGGGGGATTCGGGCGTCTTAATTAAGGAGCAATTTTGAGCTGATGAATCTATGTGATGCTAGTGATACAGATAGCTAAAGGCATTGTGTCTCTTTTCTGATATCCCTTGAGCTATCTGTTCAGGAATCGTTGAGAGGCTCCTGGTCAGTCCAACTCCTTGGTTCGAACGCTTCGTTCGTTTCGATGAACAAAAAGAATAAATTTCAAGGGATCAATGGCAGCTAAAATGTAAAATTACAACTCAAAATTTACATGTACTTTTGACAAAACCCGAGTAAATCAAAAATTTTTGGCTTCCTCCATTTTGCATCGTTTATTGGTGTTCCCCGTTCATCTTTCACCAATTTACCCTTATAGAAACGATGTTGGGTAATAATTCTCATTCACAGAAATTGCCTCATCCATTACAGGGTCCGCCGGAATTAGCGCTACCTTCTTACATTAAATGCTCAAAATATTCTCCGTTTACTTCAATATTGCTGGGTCGCGTTCGAACTATGGTCGGCCATCGACCACCGAAATCTCACTCGAAGCCCGACTCAAAGCGACTTTGAGCTGTCCAACCTGAATCTGGTACAGGAGATACGGCTTTGAGCTCTTACAGGGGAACCCTTTGAAGTTAGATTCCAGGAGCGGGCTGAGTCTGAGATGTAAACACACCCTAGTTAAGGGCATCCCGAAACTGCTTTCGAATCCTTATCATGTGGGTGTGCCTCGGTGGCCCAGTCTTAGCTGTGTACAATTTTTGTCCAGATCTCTCTCTTATGTTTTTGCCTTTTGTGAGACTTGGCTGAATGAAAACACTCCATCTTCTATCTTAAACCCCGCCTTTAGCTATTCCATAATTCGTTGTGACCTTTCATGATATCAAAGTTCGAGGTGGTGGTGTTATCCTATTCATTCGCCGTTCTTATAACTTTATCCCTGTTACTAATCAATCAGTCTCAGGTTGCGAGATAATCATTGTTGATATATTCGCTCATTCAGATTCCCCCTCGCATATCTTTATTGTTTATCGTCCCCCACATGTTAACAACCAGGGCTCTTTCCATCTTTTTACATTTCTTGAAGATTACTTGCTACCAAATCATCCAAATTTCCTTCTTGGCGATTTTAATTTTCCTTTAACTGTTTCTTCAGGACTTTTACCTAATTTATCGCGTTTTCCGCATTTAGAAAATTTCCTGTCAGCCAACTTAGAAATTTTAAACAAATTTCCTACTTTCAGGAAAAGTTCCCATATTTTAGACCTATTTTTAACCGATTCCCCTCATTTAATTTCAGCTATTTCATCATGTCCTCCCATTCGTGGTGCCGACCATTTTTCTATGTCTTTTAATTTAATTCTGCATCATTTTACCTCTCTAAAAGGACCGGATGATGGTAACCGTGCCTTTTGGAGAGGTAATTTCGGTGCTGTCTGTCTTTCTTTAGCGCTCTACAATGCAAGGTTTCTTCCCCGGCTAGAGATGGACGTCAACGAGTGTTATGCCGACTTCTTTGAAGAGATGAAATCGCTGTTGGACGAAAATGTACCTATTTCAACCAGGTCTACCTTTTCTTACCCCAGTCACATATCTCGAGCTAGGCAAAGGTTAGAAACAGCTTGGCGTTATCGCGATTCCCTCCATTACGCATATCTAGAAAACAAGCTAACTAAGTTTGTGAAGAAATTCGAGGCCAATATTGAACGGAAATCCGTTTTTAGTCCTAGTCCCAAGGCTTTTTACTCATACATCTATTCTAAGATTAACCCAAACCACGATTCCTCTATTAAATGCATATTTGACCCTCTTCGCAACTCGTTGATTTTCGAAAATCACAAAATTGCTAATTCCTTTGCTCAATATTTCTCCAGCGTTTTTGTAGTTGACGATGGTAGTTGCATCCCTGCTCTTCCCGCCCCAGCACATACTTGCGCGACCCTAATCGTCACACCAAGACTTGTAGAAACAGCAATTAGTAAGCTTAGCAATAAGACTTCTTGCACCCCAGACGGAATACCCTCTTTTGTTATACGGAAAACTAAGTTTCAAATATCACCACTACTTGCTAAACTTTTTAATCTGTCACTTCTGACGGCTAAGATCCCTAAATTTTGGAAAGACTCAACAATTTCGCCACTTTTTAAGAAAGGAGAGCGGAACGCGCTTGCAAATTATAGACCCATCGCGCTCACCTCCTCCATTTCTAAAGTCTTAGAAATAATTATTCGCGACCACATTAATCATTATCTAAATGAACATAATCTAATTGATAAAAATCAATTCGGCTTTCTTAAAATAGCTCTACCTCCGACCAGCTAGTTCTCTGTGCGCATGACTGGCTTCTAGCTAAAGCCAAAAACGACCAAACTAGCAGCGTTTTCATTGATTTTTCCAAAGCATTCGATTCGGTTAATCATAGATTTTTAATCGCCAAACTAAATTGACTAGGTGTCCCCATATCCATCACTAATTGGATTGCAAATTGGCTTACCGAAAGGACTTTTCGCGTCCGCTTAGGCTCGACTTTTTCGTAGGACTTCCCCATTAGTAGTGGAGTGCCCCAAGGGAGCGTTCTTGATCCTATTTATATTAATGACATTAACAGTTCGATATTCCTAGGCACAAAAGTCCGACTCTACGCCGATGACCTTAAAATTTATAGGGTACTTCCGTCCCAGAGCCTCATCCCTGATTTTACCCTTCTCCAGAAGGATCTTAATTTGATCCTTCTGTGGAGTAAATTCCGGAAACTTAACATTGCGCCGGACAAATGCAAACACGTTGCATTTGGTTCATTACATATCCCTTTAAATTTGGGGGACCTACAATTACCACAAAGATTGGCCGATGATCCTGTAAAAGATCTTGGTATACCGTTAGTTCCCTTTCTAAAATTTGATCCTCGCATAAACTACATTTCCAAAAAAGCCTCTAGAATTTCTAATATAATACTTCGCGCCATTTGTTTCCCTAAAATCGCGACTTATCGCAGGGCTTTTATTGCCGGCCTTTGCTCGAGTATGCCACCATCGTATGGTCACCTTCCATTAAGAAACTTATCACCTTGGTGGAAAATGTCCAATGACGTTTCACTAAAAAAGCATACACTCGTTGTTTCCCTTCTTCTCTTATTCCAAATTATGAGACTAGACTTATAGTTTTTGATTTAAAACCCCTTTTATATCGCCGTATTTACTTTGATCTTATTTTTGCTATAAAATCCTTTCCCACCCTAAGTCGCATCCAGAATTTCAAAGCCTCTTGAAAGTTGTGGAAATTCCTAGAAGTACACGTAGTCATCCTTATCGAATTTCGGTCGGTTCCCATCCTCATCATCTTTCCCTTTATTATTCTTTTGCGAACCGTATTAGTAGGGTTTGGAATAAGCTCCCGTCTGGTATCTTCTCGTCTGTAGGAAAATTCAAAGTATCTGTAAACGGATTAGATCTTATTGCCATGTCAAATCTGCCCTGTATTTAATCTTTTTGTACCTGTGTTTCCTAACTGTAACCTTACTGTACTATTTGTAGTTTTCTTTCTTTTTTTGTGAAAGTATTGTAGCAATATGTTATATGCGGTTATTATTATCAGATTCGCTTCTATTCGCCCCGTGAGTTAAGCATATATATATATAAGAAATCCCTATATTGCTTGGCAAAAAATTTCTTGTTTGATTTTATCTTTTCTCATCAATTCTGCTTATTTAGTAGCCTTTTCCTTTATTTTTCACTTGTTCTTCGGCAAAAAATTCACTTACTTTGTAGGCATTCAATCGTCTAGCAACCGAAATGGACAATCGCTCGAATCCCCAACGCCAAGCCGATTTGTGAGTTTTTCGCCAAATCTTTGCTTCTATGAAAAACAGTCTTTAATTTGATTGAAAGAGTTTAGGGAAGAAATAAAAAAGGAGATGAGTCAATTGGCAGCAAAAATTTCCCAAAACGAGGCGTATCTAATGGGGAAAATCGCGAAGTTGGAGGCTGATTTGATTGACGAAAGGGAGAGAAATCGAGAATTGGAAACGAAAATCGCCGAGACGAAAGGGGCCGAGATTTATTTCAGTGAAAACTGTTCCTTCGAATTGGGCGTTCTGGATCGGACTGAAGGTTGAATTTTTCTTATTGAAAGACATAAATAAGTATATAGAAAGTAATGATTCTTTCAGCCATTGTCAGAAGGCGCTCTGTGAAAAAATGATTCGTTTCACTGATAGTTCTTTGACAGAAATCTGAAATGATAGAAATTTATAGAAATCTAATTTGAATTGAGAAATTAGAATAGTTTTAAAATGGAAAAAAATATGGTTGAAATAGCAATAGTGAAACATAAAAATTTCTTGATTCAGAGAAATCCGAACAAAGGAAATGCTTTTGAATGGATGGATGGAAGTTCGGTGGATTTCACGAATTGGTATCTGGGAGAGCCGGATTCGAGAGCCCACGCTTTGGTGAGATTTTCAACGTGAAATCATCAACATTTATTCCAATTTGCGATGCATAATTAATCCAAAAATATTTCGATCAATCTGCGGAAATTTCTTTTAATGAAATAGCGCAAATTGTTTTATCAAAGGATTTCCATCAGAAATGAACGCATTTCAGTTTAATAGCCACACTGGGAAATGGGCTCAGTTACCTCCTACCTATCATGCAGCTTTTATCTGCAAAAGGAGCTCTCAATTCTGATCAATATCTTATGTTCCTTTCTATGGCCAGAATCAATAAATCCCATTTTATTCAATCTTCGGAAAACACACAACTGCACATTATCGTTGGTTTTCGTCAGTTTTTAATTTTTATTCATTCGATTCTTTCACTGATTGATTAGACATATTTTGAAAGGTTTATTCCAAATTGAATCATATTTACCAAATCAGTAACCATTGGAATTCTAGCGCTTAAACTACTTTATATTAAAATCTCCTAAGTCTGCCAACTTCTCAATCTTCTTCTTAAACTTGATAAATTATCTCCTACTTTCAAAAATTGCCTGATTTGTGTAATGTTCGTTCACTATAAAGTAACTGTGATATATTATATGGTCGAATAAATCTATGATGGAAAAATTTAAAGTATCATTATTTTTGCTGAAGATTCAATTTCAAAGTTCATAGAAAAGCACAAAAATCTTTATTAGCTAAGTGGTTCCATCATTTTGCCCGTTTGGTTTCGATTGAAAAGAATGGCCATTGAAAGGACAAAAGACGATTGGAGGTTCAAAATGATCGAATTCACTATTCCGGCAGAGAAACTTTAGCCGATGGGAGGGTTACTTTAAATGTAGCGAGAATTAAATGAAAAGTCTATGCATCATCTTTGTAATCTTACTCAAATTGAATATCCACTGCTTTGTGGTCCTTTTCATCCCATAACAAAGGAAAAGAAACCATTCACCCATTTCTTGACTCGAAATGACGAGGCTCATTTAAAATAGTCTATATTGGACTGGTAGGACCTTTCTCATAGAGGGTGCCGGTCTAATGACTGAAGCTATCTACCAAAGTAAACCGAATGAATCTTTGGATCACCAAGAAATACATTTCGATCAATAAAAGATGTCCTTTAATTTAATTTTATTTAAAATTTAACAAAAACAGTTTTTCTAACCAGTCATGACTCGTTTTCAACTCGCATTTAGCTTGCTTGAACATTTAGAGGGCTCGACTTGTGGTGATTCTTCTTGTAATCAGCTTTTTCTCGGCTCTTTGTGATTTATTCCAAATGGCCAGAGCAGTACCGACTTCTGGTAGCGTCAAATGCCGCCCAGCACCATTGACCCGTTTCCGTTTTCGATTCTCGAGTTGTTTGAGAAGTGCTTTTGGTTTTCACCTATCTTGAATCGACGATCGTGATACTCCAAAATGTTTGGAAAATTCTCTGATTGGAGTTCTTCTTGGCGTATTTAATCACTTCGAGTTTGAAATTCACGTCAAAGGCTTCCCGCTCCTCTTGCACTCTCAAATCCTCGGCTTCAAATGGGAAGAACGAATGAGGCGAATGAGGAAAATTATAACTTTGTTACAATTGTGCTTCGAGATCGTCGTTCTTGCTTTTCGTCTCGGGTACTTTCCATCCCACCGAGACAAACCTTTTTCATTTTATGTCTGATAACAAAATCGAGGGCACAAGTGAGAAAATATAGAGCGTAAACGACGAATGGATCTTGGAAGTACATCCAGCCACTATAAAGCTGATTTTGGCAGAGTTCACCCAAATAACCGATCGCAAATCGAAGGGCGTACGGTATGAGAACTTGGAGATAAGGCAATCGCATTGAGTATCGGAAATAGGCACCGTCAAAAGCAAGCGCAAAGAAACGACTGAATCGGTGAAATTGTTAACCGATCAGATGGGTTTCCGTCATTTAAAGGTAATGTAAAAGTTAGAGTTTTCTCAGAGTAAAACTCTAAACCACACCCAATCCGTACCCTTTGCTTTCTTTTCCTGCTCTTAAAAGTTGCAAAACCGTATTGAAGCTGGCTTTGGGGGTGGCTACTTTGCGCCAAATTTTATGTGCAACTTAGGGCAATCTTTATGATTTTTGTGTCATCTTGTAGATCTTAACAAGTGCAACAAAATGACACCAAGATCATAAAGATTGGCCTACTTAGAAGAAAGCTATGGTGAGTTGCGGAAAAGACCCAGTTGGCGCAAATTAGCTACCCTCGCTGGCTTTCCCTTACAATTAGATCGGTGCCAAGCTACCGTACTATGTCTGAATACGATTTTTCTTGTCAGCTGGATCCAGTAACTGTAACCAGGATACTCAACCACTCAAAAAACAGGAAAAAAAAGTGACCAACCTCAATGAAATGGAAAATTGACAATATTGAGACATATCGCTGAGACCATAACGAACAATGTAAAACGAGTTAATTTGTGCGAGCCAAAAAACCATTAGATGAGGGCAGCTAAATCTTAGGTTGAGTACTTGATATTGCAAAGTAAAGTTTATTACATTTGAAAGTACAGCTCGAGGTTTACTTACTGAAACTGAGGCATCACTTCGCAATAATAAAAAATTGTGACCGTCACTGCATTGAGAAGCTTATTGAAGTTTTCGACGATTGCAAGTAGTCTGAAAGAAAGAAATCCTTTAAACAAGAAAATCTTTACCTGATCGGAAGTGTTAATTTATCATTGGTTGCAGCGGAATAAATGGCTAAAGGAGTTGTGAAGAGGGAAAGCACCAATGACTGAAAACTTTAGATGCAGAATGCGTGAAAAGATCTGTCCACTCTCGTCGTTCCTTTAGATAAAATCAAATAAAATCGAGACAAACGAACATCAAATTTTAAATCTTTGACGATTTTTACCCTAAGAATGAATTTTCTTAAAAAGATCTTTTGTTTCGAAAATCTGTTTTTGACTCGCTTACTTGCGGACTCATTTACCTTTTTTGGTACCACCTCTAACGCTAATTGATTTTAAAATATAAAATAAAGGCAAGTTTTTTAAATATTAAAGAAAAGAAACATTTTCCTTTAAAACTAGCCGTTTTACGGTCAGATTGGTAAAGAGCTCGCCATTTGTAAGCGCTTAAAAGGGCAGAGAATGTCAAAGAAGCCAGGAGGGTTCGTGGGCAATTCAGCCAGAAAAAACGGATTTTCAAAATAAAAATCTTTTTATGAAGAAGCATTTCTAGGGTAAAAATAATCAAAATGTTCAAATTTGAAGTCCGTTCTTCTCTAACTTCCTTGGTTCAAGCCGTACAAATGATTCTTGGAGAGGGAACAGAAGTTTTCACCCTGTATTTCGAGAAAGTCACGATTTTGTGTTTGAAATTAGACTTGGACTAAGTGATAGCTACCAGGACTCATCTTTAAAAGTACTAGTATACAAAAGTAGTTAATTAAAGCAGTAACTGTCTTTTGAGTTTGCCAAGTAGGCTTTTAACTTTTGCCAGGGTTTTACGCTATCCAAAGAGTTCCAAATAGGAATCCAGGAATCCAATAGACAATTTTATTCTAAAAGCTGTCGTTGATCTTGATATTGGTATGAATCTTGATGAAAACTGGCTGTTAAAACCCGAGCCAACACTAACACTAAACCCAGCAAGGTCTAGTTTTCACAGCTTAGTCGACTCTTCTTTTGAAACCTAGCTAAACCTATGGACTGGATAGACAGCTAAATGCTGAACCTATGTCTAGACAGAGTCAATTTCTAGAAATGTCTGGAAGCTTTTTTCGTTTGGAGATGTTAGAAATTGGACTTTCTCTGCCAAAAGCCTTACCACAACTGTCGCATTCTCAAGTACCAGCAGAAAATTCTCGACAAAGTAGTGCTGAATACCGATAGGTTTTTTCAGCAAACACCACCCAACTTCCATAAAAAAGTACAGCAAAAAGGAATAGATGCCTTAAATTCGTTTTGATTTGCATTTTCATTCAACTCACCCATTAAGGCAAATCCTATCAATAAAACGATGATGATATCTTGGAATTTTTCCCATATCGTTAGCAAGACCATTTTCACAATTACAGAATGCTTTTTTTTGCAATTCCACGCGTTTTTGAGATTGGAAAATGGGTAATTCTTCGCGAGAATTCAATTTTCGTCTCCTACTCGTCTCTGATTGGTCTACTGCTTTGAAGCAAGGGAAAAAAATGCGTATTGTAACTGTGAACTTATGTTTGTCCAGATGTTTGATTCAAGGTCTTGAATCAAACATCTGGACTTAAACGGTAAATTCATTCAAGCTTGTTATTGAGCGAAAAGTTTATTCCATAATCTGTTAGAAGAATATTCCACAAGTTCACTACCATTTTCCCAGATTCGTCGAAGCGGCCGCCTCAGCCTCCTCCCTATCGTCTCTCGTGATTCGTTTCCTGAAAATGTCAATGATATTTCTATTTTATTTTAGCATGAAGCAAATTTCCATGCAAATCTAAAAACTATTCAAAGTCTAGGGAGAAGCGTTTTATGAACTACAATAAACTTTAAAGACTTCCCGGTTCATCAACGCCTCGTTTAAGCCGAAAAGAGCAAGAAGAGCAAAGAACAGGATGAGAAGTCTCATTGTGAAACTGTAAACTAAAAAATTGTACTCGGGAATAAATTAAATGAAAGTTGAAAATGAAAATTGTCTGTATAAAAATTAAAAATGGCGGAATAAAGATTTCCCGGGTGTGGAGACAAGAAATCTTTCTTTTTTTTCTTCGAGACAAGGAATCTTTCTTTTTGAAGTATTTTAAAATGGTTTCTCGTCCTTTTACCCGTTCTACTATTTCGATTTCGTTTTATAAAAAAAGTTTTTGCTAATCCAAGAGCAATTTTCAATCACATTTTGCACAAACATTTGAAAGTGAAACTATTTTACCAAAAATTCGTCGTGGGGGCGGTGAAAGGCCAACAAAAATGAATCATTTGATCTTTTTATTGGATTTAGCGAGTTTTCAATAACAGTTTGACCTAAGCTTGCTCTACAAAGCCTAGCACGGTCATTCCAATTCTAGCTTAACGATAAAGGAATAGACTTGACATTCAATAGCAAATTGACCGATTCACGAGACCAAACTAGGCGAATGACCTCTTTAAAATGGCTAGTTGTCAAAAATTGCTTACACTCAATGAAAATGCAAAAACTTTTCTGGACAATTCTCCTGATGCTCATTGGTGAGTGTTGAACTTTTTCTGATAAATTTTGTTCTCATTCCGCTTCAGTAGTCAGTTTCAGACTTGTAATTTTATTCATTTAAAACATTTCCCAACTCTAGCTCCTTCACTTTGCGTGGAACCATCAGGCATTCGCCACTTTCGTCATATCTCCGAATGCACATGGGCTTGCAAATCAAAAACTCCTTTAGCTAATGTGCAGAAGTGTTATGTTGTAGGTATTTTGTCTCAAAGAAATCCAAAAGTTAATTCAAGCTAATCTCAACTTTCAAAAAGGATTGGGAACAATAAGATTTGCATGAACAGCTCTACGACTTCCTCAGCACCTCCAAAGTGCTCGTTGGCCCAATCAACAGCCAACTTCTTGAAGAGATGAAAATCATTAGAGATGAAAATCAAGTCAGGCGACTACGGCGCTTGCGGGAGAACTTTCCAGTCTAAAGTCGTCAGTTTTTCCTTAATCAAGTTTGCAACGTAGGCCGTGCTTTATCATGTCGCAAAATGAACTTGCCCATTTTTGGCCTAATTTTTTTCTTTTCAGAAGCGACTCAATCCCATTGATCAACGTATAGGAATGCCTTGATAGTCGTCCCTAATTCTAGCAACTCCCAGTAAATAACTTCTTCTCGGTTCCACCAAACACATAACCTAAACTTCTTCCGGTGAGTTTGCGGTTTGGTTTTTCTGGGGCAACCCTTTGTTTATGTCTCCAAAAGTTGAGATAGCTTACCCATTTTCCTTATTCTTTTTAGAGTTTTTCCTAATCATTAAGCACTTGAGCTAATCTGCAAAAGGATCACAAATTGATCACAAATTTAGGAGCAGCTGCGCGACCGCCTACTGAATCATTTCGAGATGGCCGTTCGTTTCATTTCGTTTCGTTCACGGATGAGGAACTTCTCACCCTTCTTGCCGGCATTCAAGACGATCTGCACAATGAGAAATGGTGGGAATTGTTCAGAGATTACCTTTTTCAATGAGCAGCATTTAGGGCCGATACGAATCGATTCCTCAGTCAATAGGTGGTCTTTTCGACGAGAGACTGTAAGTAATCGATGGAATGATATTATCATCACGAATCACATTCCGCTCATTACACGGTTTGTCTATTTGGACAGAATTGTACACCTACAACTCATGAGGCTGGGATTATTCATTTGAGTCTGTCGTGGCTTCATATTGCGTTTAGGCGTTGTTGGGATATGAAAAAGCAAGTAGGATTCTCCTTCAGAACCCGCACAGCATGAGCTTTTTCCTCTATCGACAAAGACATGATCTCTCGGCTGGGAAGTCATTTGATGGCGATTAAAAAAGAGAAACGCTTTGAGAGAGAAAAAGAGAAACGGCCTCAAAAACCGTCAAAAATGTGCTTTTGGATCGGTGAGTGAGAGTTAGATAATAAAAAGAGGCGAGTAAAAACAGCGACCCTGAGCTTCAGCATCGACCGATACAGGAATGAGGAGTTTGTCGAGTATGCATAGTCGATATGGTTTCATTAACCCTAGTTACCATCTTTAGAGCTTTTTTATTCTCTAATCAATTATTCAGCATACAGCATTCATTATTCCGTTCATTTCGACCAGTGGACCAAGATCGCCAAGCGAAAAGCAGTATAAACTTATTCATTTTTGAAGTCAAGTCAACCTTATACCCCATGTCATTACTGAACCATTACCGACAAACATGTCATCCGAGCACATCTATCGACATTCGGATTTGGGAACACGGGGACAGGCACCGCTTCGGTGAGTTCACCGCCGAGCTTTCGATCTATGCCGTTATTCTATTTAATTTGGACTAATAGGGACTCCTTTGATTGAAAAGAGATTTTTGTTAAACTCAAAGCGATTCTCGAACAGCATCTCTTTCGCCGGACCTATTCACTCGCTACTCGTGCCTCAAAGAGCTTTTGGATTTGGACAAAGAAATTCGCTTAGCCACACGTAATTCTTCGCAAACGTCGCCGAGAACATCACGAGGCAAATGAATGGAGAATTTCGAATGAAATCCATTTTGATTGCTTTCAGTTTGACATCACTAACGGGCATCTAATAGTCTATTCAGGAGCGACGAGAGAGAAAAATACTGGCAGCTGCAGGCGGAATTCTGGGTTTTTGGGAAAACTCTTATAAGAGATTTTGAACAAAAAATTCAGAAATAAAGAAGAAGATAATGTGCAGTTGTGTGTTTTCAGAAGATTGAATAAAATGAGATTTATTGGTATTTGTCCATAGAAATAGAAAAGAACATAAAGAACTCATCAGAATTGAGAACTCCTTTTGCAGATAAAAGGACGCTGATTGGCAGGAGACCAGACCGCCCATTTCCCATGGTAGCTCTGAAGCTGAAATGTGTCCATTTCTGATGGAAATCCTTTGATAAAACATCGGCGGTATTTCGCAAAAAGAAATTTCCTCAGATTAATCGAAATATTTTCAGATTAATTATGAATAGGAAATTGGAATAAATATTGATGATTTCACGTTGAAAATCTCACATAAGCGTGGGTGTTCGAATCCGGGTATCTCGGATACCAATTCGTGAAGTCCACCGAACTTCCATCCGTCCATTCCAAAGCATTTCCTTTGTTCGGATTTCTCTTAATTAAGAAATTTTTAAGTTTCACTATTGCTATTTCAACCAAATTTTTTTTCCATTTTAAAACTATTCTAGTTTTTCAATTCAAATTAGATTTCTATTAATTTCTATCATTTCGGATTTCCATCAAAGAACTATCAGTCAAACGGCTCATTTTTTCACAGAGAAACTTGGCTGAAAAATGGCTGAAAGAATCATTACTTTCTTTTTATTTATTTAGGTCTTTCAATAAGAAAAATTCAACCTTCATTCCGATCCAGAACCCCCGTTCCGCAAGAGTTTTCGCTGAAATAAATACTGATTGTTTTTGGTTTATAAAACATAAATTTCTACGAAAATCATGAATTTGCAGAATCGAATCATTTCGATTTCTTACCGAGTTCCCAAACAAAATCGTTCTCTTCCTGACTGTGAATTGAGACTAAATGAATCTTTTGACTCGCACAATATGCCTCGGCTTGATCAAATGTCATGTCTTGACCCATCACCTTGAGATGAAGATAATCCTGGTTCACAACATCCACCAAACCTTGTACCAAGAAGCGGTTTTTGCCAAATACGACCATCCATCCAGATCCAAGAAAGACATCGTTCGATTTCTGAATTTCTTCGAAAAACTTTACTCCAAACTTTGTAAACAAATACTCAATCCTTTTTCTTAAAAAAACTCACAAATCCGCCCTCAACTTCACAATTTCGGCCGTCTTGTTTTCCCTTTCAAATTGTCTAGAGAGGAGTTGATTGGTTTTAGTGGAATGGGTGTTTTGGGAGTGAAAAAACCGTTTCCTCAAGTCTCAGTCGACAAGAGATGCCAAATGAACTCACATTTGGGTTTCGAGGCCAGAGTTCTTGTTCTGCAACGCGTTGATTTTCCCGTCAAGCTCTCCAATCTTGGCCTTTCCTTCCCTCACTTCCGTATTTTGAGTTCTTCTGGAAAAAGTTCGCCTTTTAACTATATATTGAGCTTGTCAAAAAGAAAGTTACAAGATTAGTACAATTGTGCTTCGAGATCGTCGTTCTTCATTTTCGTCTCGGCGATTTTCCTTTCCAATTCTCGATTTCTCTCCCTTCCGTCAACCAAAGCAGCCTCCAACTTCGCGATTTTCTCCATTAGATCCGTTTGAATTTGGCCTACTATCGTGGAGATGTTCCTTGACATTTCGTCGACTTTGGAATCTCTGGAAGTGTTTCATTCTCAAGTATTTCTTTAAGGGATCTCAAGACTCACATCTCTTTCAAATCAGCATCAATCTTCGTCGATCGATCATCACTTTGCGAGATTTTCGAGTTGATCTTTATGAATTCATCACTTCTTTCCTTTTGTTCACATTGGCTGAAAAAGATGAGCTTAAATTTTTCAAGAATTGTTGATTTCACCCACATTTCCGTCTCGAGTCCGCAGATTTTTGCTCGAGCCTCGACGAGTTTTGATTCGGTTTGATTCCTGAAAAGTCTTGTCATTGAGACGCAGCTCAAGCCTCTTTCTTGTTTATTCTATCAATTTCGCTTTTCTCCCAAAAAACCAACAATTTTTTTTCGACAAGATCCCAAGAGGACGGTATCCGGACAATCCTTTTTACTGCTGGAATCTAAGATCATCGAAAAATCGCTTTTTTACCAACTTCAAAGTACGACGATCACGAGGCAGATTCTCATCTCGATCTTTCGGAGATCTGAATGGTTGAAAACATAGCTATTTGACCAGAAAGGAATACGTGAATTGATCCAATTGATCGCTTTGTTGGATCGAGGAAGAAATTTGATGAGAAAGAAGGAGAATCGTGATGACTAGACCGACGGCCATCACACCCGTTCCGCTGAATTGGTTGATTAGTTTTGAAATTCGGGGAAATGGGAAGAACGAATGAGGCGACGATCCGATAAACAATTGTTTTTTCACGGAAAAGAGCCTTTAAGAGCGCTGAAATTGTTTAGAAAAGCGATCGCCTTCCAACCGACGATTGACTCATTAAGCCGTTGCAACAATCGCTTCCAATAGCACTTGAAACAGAAAAAAAAAGTGGCATTTCAGGAAAAATAAAACCGTCACTTCGTGTGAAGTTGGTGAGTGATAAAACGCGGAGCTTGAAACAAAAATGTGGGTATTTTCATGTTTCCCACACTTTGCAAAACCCCATTCAATATTCTTTAATTATTTCAGAGATAATAAAACGGTCAGAGATGGAGAAGTGGCACATAGATTTGTGAATTATATCTGACAAAGACGCTTTCTTTAGTCGAAGCTTGTTTATGAGCTTATGGTCTTCGATGATGTCCAAGGCATATTGTGTCTCAGGGGAATGCTTGATATGTATGTAAATATGTAACTTTATCGTGAAACAGAATAGCTAAAAACCCTTTTTAACTAGGAAATCACAGATTGATGACAAAGAAAACTCTCCGAGTCAAATATTTCCCTGATGTCGTTATAGCCCGACAAAGATTTCCACGAGGCCAATGGACTAAAAAGGCAGCACGGCACCCGGAGTGATGACCATGCAATTGCTCGGCGAGGTGAGCAGCTCCAGAAATAGCAAATATCCACAATACGATATCAAGGACCTTTGTGAATTATATCTGGCAAAGACTGCCTCTTTTCATTGAAGCTTGTCGATACGATATCAAGGATCTTTCCTTCCTAATTAGTGCAGTCCTCGGTGATTGGGAGGTCGGCGATTTGATCCACTGATGTGATTCTCTAGCTTCTGCATAGATGAATGAATCAGGAGACTACTTTCTGGGAAGGTCAACTGAATGTGCTGCCCAAATCACATGAGTCTTAGACCAATCGACGCAGAGTTTCACACTGTTCATGATGCTTTTCTTTTTTGCTTTTTTGCTTTTCAAAGTTAATACAATTGTGCCTCGAGATCGTCGTTCTTCCTTTTCGTCTCGTCGATTTTCCTTTCCAATTCTCGATTTCTCTCCCTTCCGTCAACCAAATCGGCCTACTACTTAGAAGGATAGACCCGCCATTTACCATCCTGGCTCTGAAGCTGTTGTTCTCCCATCAGAAATGATTTGCTAACTTCATTTGTTTGTTCTCTTCAAAATTTGTTGATTACATATTTTAACAGAGCATCTCCACTATCATCAAGTTCAAAAACTTTCTAACTAAGCCTTCTGTCAAAGGTTTTATGTATGTGAACCGTGAGACACGACGGATTCTTGAGAATCCTACTCGACATCCTTTTGTTGTATATATTGTCTTAGCTTCAGACAACTATCACTTTGAATCTCGGGTGATTTGGTGTCTTGATGATCTTGCTAGATTTATCCAAGAACTTTCAATCAAACCCGGCTTTTGACCCTTCTCTCTTAACCCATTGACCAAGACCCAATTTTTCTTCATTAGAGAGGAGTCAATTGCAAATCCGATATTTTCCCCTGATCCCGATGATGATTAATCCATTACTCCCCTCTCCTCCCGCTATAGCTAAAAACTGAGATGAGAACATGGTAACAGACACACACTCAATATCAAAAAGTACAAAAAGTACCCTCTCCCTCTTCCTCATCGCAATCAACAACTTCCCCTCCTTAAATTAACATCCACAATTATTTCTGACGCTCCATTTAATGTTTTAAGAGTCATATCGTTGCAGAAAGCTCGCTGAGAAGTCCATAAAACCCTTCATAAGTACGTTGCTGTGCACAACAATCAACGGGCATGTGAATGAGTTCTGGCTAATTTGAAAAAAATGTGGCTCTTTTCTATTACTAGGTACCTCAAAAAAATCGGGTACCTTAAAATTTAGGAAAAGCGGGTTCCACGGTTAAAGTACCTAGTAATTGGAAAGAGCCAAAAATGTTTTATATTCTACCAATTTAGGAGCAGCTGCGCGACCGCCTACTGAATCATTTCGAGATGGCCGTTCGTTTCATTTCGTTTCGTTCACGGATGAGGAACTTCTCACCCTTCTTGCCGGCATTCAAGACGATCTGCACAATGAGAAATGGTGGGAATTGTTCAGAGATTACCTTTTTCAATGAGCAGCATTTAGGGCCGATACGAATCGATTCCTCAGTCAATAGGTGGTCTTTTCGACGAGAGACTGTAAGTAATCGATGGAATGATATTATCATCACGAATCACATTCCGCTCATTACACGGTTTGTCTATTTGGACAGAATTGTACACCTACAACTCATGAGGCTGGGATTATTCATTTGAGTCTGTCGTGGCTTCATATTGCGTTTAGGCGTTGTTGGGATATGAAAAAGCAAGTAGGATTCTCCTTCAGAACCCGCACAGCATGAGCTTTTTCCTCTATCGACAAAGACATGATCTCTCGGCTGGGAAGTCATTTGATGGCGATTAAAAAAGAGAAACGCTTTGAGAGAGAAAAAGAGAAACGGCCTCAAAAACCGTCAAAAATGTGCTTTTGGATCGGTGAGTGAGAGTTAGATAATAAAAAGAGGCGAGTAAAAACAGCGACCCTGAGCTTCAGCATCGACCGATACAGGAATGAGGAGTTTGTCGAGTATGCATAGTCGATATCGTTTCATCAACCCTAGTTACCATTGTTAGAGTTTTTTATATTCTCTAATCAATTATTCAGCATACAGCATTCATTATTCCGTTCATTTCGACCAGTGGACCAAGATCGCCAAGCGAAAAGCAGTATAAACTTATTCATTTTTGAAGTCAAGTCAACCTTATACCCCATGTCATTACTGAACCATTACCGACAAACATGTCATCCGAGCACATCTATCGACATTCGGATTTGGGAACACGGGGACAGGCACCGCTTCGGTGAGTTCACCGCCGAGCTTTCGATCTATGCCGTTATTCTAGTTAATTTGGACTAATAGGGACTCCTTTGATTGAAAAGAGATATTTGTGAAACTCAAAGCGATTTTCGAATAGCATCTCTTTCGCCGGACCTCCTCACTCGGTAGTCGTGCCCAAAGAGATTTTGGATTTGGACAAGGAAATTCGCTTAGCTACACGTAATTCTTCGCAAACGTCGCCGAGAACATCACGAGGCAAATGAATGGGGAATTTCGAATGAAATCCATTTTGATTGCTTTCAGTTTGACATCACTAACGGACATCTAATAGTCTATTCAGGAGCGACGAGAGAGCAAAATACTTGCAGCTTCAGGCGGAATTCTGGGTTTTTGGGAAAACTTTTTATATGAGATTTTGAACAAACAATTCAGAAATAAAGAAGAAGATAATGTGGAGTTGTGTGTTTTCAGAAGATTGAATAAGATTTATTCAAGGGATTTATTGGTATTTGTCCACAGAAATAGAAAAGAACATAAAGAACTCATCAGAATTGAGAGCTCCTTTTGCAGATAAAACTGATACGAAACTGATAGGTAGGAGAACTGGCCGCCCATTTCCCATCGCCCAACTTAAAAAACGTAGAACAGCCAAAACAACGATCAACAATGATGAAACCTCGAGCAACTTTGAATTTTGAAGTTGGAGATGTCAAAAAGGCTCTAAATTTTTGAATGATAAAGTGAAAAATTGTTTACGCCGCGGGGATTGAGGAACAATTGTGGCGATTTGATGGAAACGGGCGGGTCTACTTATCCGTATTAATGGTGTACCACAAGGCATTAAAACCTAAGAAAAGGAAAAAAGACCTTCAGTTGCTGGAATCGAACCAGAGAGCCGAACCATTGCGTCCTAACTCACTACCACTCGGCCACCGCTGCAAATGCTGTAATGCCGCGGTTTGGTTTCTGAAACTCATTAAAAAAAACTTTAAACGCTTATGACTTTTGAAAGAATGCCCTGTAGCAAAAGAATCTCTCGTCGGTTGGAAGGCGTTCGCTTTTCTAAACAATTTCAGAGCTTTCAAAAGCTCTTTTCCTTAAAAAACAATTGTTTATCGGATCGTCCCTCCATTTGTCCTTCCCCTTTCCCCGAATTCAAAACGAATCAACCAATTGTTGCCGTCCATACCAATTCGTGAAATCCACCGAACTTCCGTCCATTCCATCCATCTGTCCATTCAAAAGCGTTTCCTTTGTTCGGATTTTTCTGAATAAAGAAATTTTTATTTTTCCGTGTTGATACATCAACCATATTTTTTCCTTTTTAAAACTATTCTAGTTTTTCACTATGATTTCTATCAAAAAACCATCAGTCATTTTTTCACAAAGAGCCAATAGCCCGATTTGTTTAGTCATCAGTTGTCAACCAAAAACAATCAATACTTATTTCAGCGAAAATTGAAAACGAAAACTGCTACAAAACAACAATGATTTGGGGCAAGAAATAGATTTCCTCAATAATTTACCAAGATTCAGACTAAGTTTGAGGAATGGGAAGCTCATTGCTGAGAATGATTGATGAGTCTTGCATAGGATGATTGAGACTCGGCCAAAAACTCAGAACGATCGGTTCTTCTATCCTATGCTATCGAAACATGGAATTCTTATTCGATTTTGTACGGTTCTTCCTTTTCGTTTTTCTAAATTTAAAAATTCTATTGGTTTAAGAAAAACTAGAAAGAATCAACACCAATGAAAGCAACAAGGAGAGTTTCTGTATTTTTCCGTACAAAATCGAATAAGAATTCCATAAGAATTCCATGTTTCGATAGCATAGGATAGAAGAACCGATCGTTCTGAGTTTTTCCAATAAACGAAGTTTCATAATAATTATAAAGCTCGAAATTTGAATTACATTAACCAATGGAAAAGACAAACCGCGTAACTCGTTGAGTTTTGATGGCATTTGCAAGAAGGCTTCACCCTGAAGAGCGAGAAAGTATTTGCGAACGAACGAAAAATACAGAAACTCTCCTTGTTGCTTTCATTGGTGTTGATTCTTTCTAGTTTTTCTTAAACCAATAAAATTTTTAAATTTAGAAAAACGAAAAGGAAGAAAAAATAGTGTCAAAAAATTAGCATAAACTTCAAAAATGCTTTGACTACAAATTAAAATGAGTGAAATTGTGAATTGCGGGTGTTTTAGAACGGGATTACTTGACAATTACTTGAGGCATTACTCAAGTAAAAAATTGCTTGAGAAAAATTGCTCAAGTAATTACTTACTTGAGAGGAACACCCTCTAATCACATTGGTTTGATATACCATTGTTTGGCTCAAAACATGGGGCTAGAATGCTTTTCTAATTCTGCTTCGAATGGTTTATTCATTTCATTCTATTCCTCACTTTGTTTTACTCTGTCAGACAATGTAATTTTTTTCCGTTTATTATGCAGAATTGAGTATATTTATATTCACAGATTTGATGCTTTTAAGCTAAGTCTTTATTGTTTTAGTGCTCGTGTTTCCACTGTTGGGCATCGGCCGAATTGATCCCAGTGAATTGACAGAAAATACGGTAATTGTGAAAGGGGCGCAGTGAGAAACACATCAATCAAGGCCGCACACTGAACACCAAAAAGCAAAAAAAATAATTGTAGTTGAACGGGTCGATGTAATTACAGGTCAGCTTGTATCAAACTTTTTTCACTATTCACTTGATTCACTTTATTCGTTTATTTGAAATCGAGACATTGAAAAGCTTTCTTTCGACATTCTATCCAAGCATCCAATCGTTCATTAATCGCTATTGTTTCTAAAATTTAATATGAATGAGCACAGATTAATGATTAACTTTTTATAAAGTTTTTGTAAATTAGTTGAACTATTTCTTTAAAATACTTCCTCGAATAGTGCCCCAGCCCCTCAAAAAGCTCAAATATGAGTCTGAATCGTCTTAGAACATGTTAATAGGTGTATTTTTAGTGCACCAGGCTACTATTTAAAGTGATACGGTAACTGAAAAAATAAAAAGTATGGCTTACCGATTGTTTCCAAAAATTGAATATATTTCTCGAAAATAATGTGCATATTATCGACGGAAAATAGGAAAAAATCAAATGAATTCTTTTTGTCAAAATCAATAAAAAGATGTTTGTAATATCCTCTCAAAACGTCAAAGTGGATAAAACCCTGACGATGCTCATAAGGGTGAATCAAAAGACAATTTTCGTTTTTCAAAAAAAGAATTTGTTTGTTTTGTTCAGAAATTGATTTCAATCGAGCTAAAATTTTTTTTTTCCATAAGTAAGCCCATAATTCGAATAAAATAGATTATAATGAGTCCCCATAAATCTTAAAGCTGCTTCGAAAATGGCATGAAGATTGTTTAGATCTTGAATCTTTTCATTAGAAAGTATTTTAGATAAATTCCAGATTGAATGATTTGGTGGTAAATCGCTTAAGAATATATAGGGAGCTTCCTTGTAGAATTGCTGTAAATGTGGCATGATTGCTTTGAGAAGGGTTGAAGGAATTCGAGAAGGATCTTCAGAAAACTTGATTTTTTCCTCGATTCGCGTAACAATATCTTTGAAGTGTTTTTGACAGATCTTATTCTTGACACGTTTATAACGAATCGATTTTGTGTACAAATCAAAGATATCTTTTTCATGAGACCAATCATTATCAACTTTGGGAAAGTAATAGCTCATGAAATTTTCCTTGATCAATACTGGCCCCTTTGAAAATAAAAGATACTCATCACCGGAAGAAGCTTCTTGAAAAACGGCAAAATTCATTTTCTTGTCAGAAAACCAATTGTTTTTTTGAGCCTCGAAGATATCTTGCCCTTTTGTGAGTTCTGCTTTATTATAATGCCCAATGCCATAGAAACCCCGAATACATGCTTCATCGAGTCTTAATAACTCTTTTTGAGCCTTTTCGTCCCATGCAACGATCACTTTCAATAAAATCTCCTTCGTTTCTTGATCGAAATTTGTTGATTTCATTCGTGATTGAGTAAAAAAATCACCCAATTTTGGAAGAGTGATTGAATCAACGGAAAACACTCGAGTTTCAAAAAATTCCTCAATGTGTTGAAGATATTCCAAAATCGTTTCTGTTCCTTCATTCATCTTCAAAAAGGCAGTCAATAATTCGAAATCCAACTTCTCAAGATTTTCAGCATTTCCACTTCTGACTTTCAGTTGATTCAAAATTTGTTGACTATTCGTCAAACCTATGTTTTGGTTTGAAGGTTCGCGAAGTGAAGGTTTTGCATATCCGCCAATGGCTGTCTCTTGAGTTACCGGTGTGAAGTTGTGATCAATCACCACCTCTTTGCTATTGCTATCTTGCTGTTGATGTTTATTTGAGTCAAATATATGGCTTCGACCAGGCTTTCTTTCAACACGTTTATCGAGTGGAAATTGTATGGAAACTCGTTCTTCAGCTGTTTGATTATCCTCTTGACCGAATTCTTGCTGGTGGATTGAATCGACTTTTTTGATTTGACTTGTTGTTTGTTTCGAGCGACCTGCTTTGGAAGAATCATTTACATTTTCCTCGTTCACTTCCCGAAGATCTTGAGTAGAATCGGGTGTAGGGAATGAAATGTCGAAGCCATCCAGATTCAGGTCCACAACACTGTTATCCTCGCTTGGAAACCCCAAAGGTTTAAGAATCAATTTTTGAGTTTGATCAATCACCGGCTCAAATGCGTATTTCTGGGAACTCTAAAATATAAATTGATGGTTCGCTGAATTCTTTGACCTTTATGCTATCCTCAATCTTCGGGTAGACTTGCTCTACAGTAGGTCGATTCGATGGATCAATTTGCATACATCTAAATATGTAATGTCCTATGTCAGGGCTAGGATCTGGACATGTGCATTTTCGGGCATGACTGTCGATAGGCGTACAACGGAAAAGCGACTTTTAGCCCCTTTAAACTCAACTTTTCCGAAAAATCTTTGACTAGAAGATGGATTTTTCGATGCTCAATGATAGACAATCACCCCGAAAAGGCACATAGCTACTCGGATGTATGAAAAAGTGGCACTTTACGGACAACGGGGGAACGCAGCCTTCTTTTCAACTTTTCAACCAAAATTTTGTTTACTCAAGCACTAAAGTGAATTCTTTTTAATCGCGTCCCAAAGTAATTTCAATCACGAATCGTGTCTATAAAAGCACGCTCGCGCTAGAAAATTACTCACTTCTCTCATTGTCCCTAAAGCGAGTCGGCTATTGTTCTCTAGATCCGTGTTAATATTATCTTTCTATTGCTCTATTACTTTTAATTTTTAGGTGATGCCTACCTACAAGAATGATCTGCCCGGAGACACCATGTCATTGAAATCCAAGCAAAAAAAAGTCCTTCATTGGGAGTGCTGTCTTTGCTCATAGAATAGAGAGACCACAAAAGGCTCAGCCAAAGGAAGCAGAGATGGGAATCGCTTAATGGCGCGCCGTCTTCCTGTACTGTCTATTGTAAATTTCTTCGTCTCTGGGCGGACAATCAAACGTTGATCAAATACGTGAAGCAGAAGCTCAAAATAGACAAGGAGAGGATCGTCGAGTGGAATATCTAGAAGACCGAACACAGACAAATCAATCAAGATTTTGGTTAAAAGGTTGGAAAAAGACTGCCCCCCCCCCAATCGCTCCGTCTACAGTGTTGTCCGTAAAGAACCTAAAGATTAACCTTGGACGATATGGAATCATTAGAATCATTTCAAGTCAAACCCCATGATTATTGACTTCAACGGGTCATCGCAGCATGGCGGTTTCAGTTTTAAATTTTGGTTTCTCATCTCCCATAACATCGTCACACCATCGTCACACCTGCGTTCGACAATCTCCCAACAAATGAGTCCAACTGCATAAATGTCACTTTGATAGGTTACCTAGATCTTCTTGCCTAGAGTTGAAAATTCAACTAAAAACCTGTGCTTTCTGTCCATAAGGAACAAAATGCAATTCGGGACTCATATAAAGGGCAGTTCCAACGGTCGAAACGGTGTCTATTCGCGTCAAGTCCCGAACCAATCCAAAATCGGCCACTTTCAGAATCCAATCTTTTGTAACCAACACGCTAAAAGATATGTGGCAAACACTTTTTTATACGAATCAAATCATCTCACTTTTCTGGTTTCAAATCTCGATGGACCATTTGCTTTTCTTTGAGCTCTTTTAACACTGAAAATAGCATCTCCGCCCAGCCCAAAACCGTCGAAACATTGTAGATAATTGTCGGATCTTTCATCACTAAATAAGATACAAATGCATTGATCGGCCTTTGCAAACCTGTCCGTAGACAACCTCTTTCACAATATTCCATCTCGAGCATATGATATCGTTTGCGCAAAAATTCGGCCCGAACGGTTCGATAAAAAAAGATGATATTCTGGTGTCGAAGTTCAATCAGGGCTCTCAGCTCCTCTTTAATCTTTTTATCGCTTTGCTTGTTTTTGTCCTCCGGGATCATTTTGGCGGCAATTTTGCTAAAATCTTTAACTCTAGAATAGTGAATGCAAATTTTGGCCTAGACAAAGAGAACCCAGCCTAGTTAGGTTCACGATCAAAAAGCCTTTGTACTTTAGAGATTTCTACTTCAGAAAAGAACAAATCACAAACAGGATTCTTTAGTTTGAGTAACTATTTAGAGAAATGTTCAGCAAAGAAAAATGTTTACTTACGTGGTCCTGTTTGTTGAAACGAGGACAAAGCCCGAGACACCATTTCCAATAATTTCCCATTCGCTTTGGTTGAGTGATAGGATAGAGTCCATATGATTTGAATATCAAGGCACCAGGAGGATAGGCAAAATGTCAAAAATTATTCACAATTTTTGACAGCAATCCGTGGGTTTTATTCATGGAAATCCCATCCGATGAAAATCAATATCAGAAGGGAGTCACCGAGTCTTATCAGCAAGAAAAGAGCCTCGAAAATTTGAGCCCAGGCAATCTCCCAACTCAATTGAAGCCAAACTTTTGGATTTGATTAGCAAAATTTAAAATTCGTTTTTGATCTACAAAAGAAAATAATTAGACGAAAAAAGTCAATGAAGACTAAAGTAAACTGAAAAGCAAAAGAAAATTCGAGTGCCGGGGATCGAAATTTTTAGAAACTTATAAACTTTTTTTTTCTAGATAGATATAATCTCCAATTAACTTTTAAAAACTTAGGAGCTAACTGTAGAGTATCAGAAAAATTTTTGGAGAAAATCTCTTGGATGTCAGATTTTCGAGAAAAATGCTATTTTTTCACATCTTCGTAAACTAGATATTCCAATCTACAGAATAGAAAAAAGAGTACGCAAATTGGTTCAGTACCTTTCAAGAAAGGCACCCTCGAACTGCAGCCATAAAAAACTCATTTTCCACACATAAAAATTAAAAAAATTTTTAAGAGACCAGTGAAATTTTTACGATCTTGTGCGAAATTTAATTCTGCATCTAACCTGAAATTTTGCTAAGAGAAAACTCAATTTTGAGGCCAGTAGAGCTAAAATACTAAAGGTACTCATTCTCAAAGGGGCCAACTTCAAAAGTGCCGATCTCTGGAATGGTGCATTGCCTAGGCATCAGCCATAGCTCATTAGAGCCGGCTTGTTTTCCTCTCCAACTTTCCAACCATCTGGATAAACTGCTTCGGAGTCAAAAATGTCAAAAAAGGGCTTGGTCCGCAGACGAAAAAAAAGAAAAAACGCTGCGGTTTCGAATGGGTTAATAAATAAATCCTTGCAACAGATTGTTGAATTGATAAAAACCCAAAATAAAAAATCACATTTGAATTATAATTCTTTGTGTGACAAAAACGTGAAGTTGATAAGCGTTCGAGAATTCACGTTTTTTTTTCTTGCCTTTTCAGACCCATTAGTCTTATCTTAAAAATCTTAGAACAATTCTCGACTTTTTCACCAAAAAGTTAGCAATGTATCGATTGCTTTCCTTTATTTTTGGTTTCTTTTGCTTCGTGGATGCCTATCATTGTCCAGAAGGAAGTATTGAAATACCGGATGAGAATGTGTGCATGTTTGTGGTTAATCAAAGTAAGCTTTTGAAAGGAAATGGCGTAAAATTGAATCAAAAACGGTTAAAATAGCAACTGAATCCATTAGAGACAAGCTTTGAATCAAAAATCAGTCAAAAACTAAAACAAAAATCCCGAATTCAGCCAAATTCTACCTTGATGCCAGTCGCTATTGTCAATCTCTTGGCGGAGTTCCAGTGAAAATTCAGAACATTTTGGAAAACACTTATGTATTCTCAATGACTAAGCAAGGTAATCCGGTAAAATTAGCATAAATTTGAATAGTTTAAGGCTTGAACAATCTATCACCGTATATTGGAGTGGAAAGGAAAATGAATAACGTTTGGACTTACGCTGATGGATCACCGCTCACTTATCAGAATTGGGCTCTCAGTGAGTTTATTTGAAAGTTTTGATTGATTCGGTAAGTAAGTGCTAATCAATTTGAACTGATTATCGTTTAGATCAACCGAACAACTCGAGCAATACGAGTCTTTGCACCATAATGGACCCTCAAAGTGGATCTTGGCTGGCAGCTGAATGTTCATTTGCGCGTCCATTTTTCTGTTCAATAAATGGAAATGGTAAGTCAAATGAAACCGAAATTGTCCCCATATTGCCTTCCAGATTTTCAATGTCCTGATGGCTGGTTATATAACGAACAGTTTGATTATTGCTATTTCTTGCAGGTATCCTTCTTTTGAATCACCAGTGTTAGTTCTAGAATTTCACCTACACTGATGGCGTTTATTGGCAACTATACAATGTCACAACAGCTGAGGCTATTTGCAGAAGAATGGATTCCCATTTGGTCTCGATTCATTCAGAAAACGAAAACAATTTTGTGCTTGGTAAGTTCGGGGTGTGACCCGCTTTAATCTTCGGGGATGATTTTGTTTCAGAATAGCCGAGTAGCACAAAAGGTTAAACGCGTTTCTCCAAAACACTCACAACATAACAAGAGCACGCAACATCCAGCATCAGATTAACGCTCGTGATACGAGATACAATTTGATACAATTTGATACGCTCGTGATACAATTTACTTCAAACTATTAAAGTAAATTGGATTTATGGTTTTACGGTTTATTAGTACAGAAAGTAAAAAAAGCAACATTACCCATTACAAAAACAAAGTGCCGGTTTTTACATTGTTTCATCAGATTCCAGTTCCAGTTAACTAAAACAAGACCTTAGCCAATAAACGAAAACCTTTTTAGCAGCCAGCTTGATGTACAACACAATATTCTAGGGTGAACCTCTATATCACTTTCGGCGCGGAGGTCTTTTTTTGGAGGGCGCGGAAAAGGGCATAACTCAAGAACTAGGAGAACTCTTGTAAAATAGTTATAAGTTCCAGAAACTACAGAAAATTTGCTACATCTTTGGATTTGAGTTCAATAGGTTTTGATAAATCCGGCATCATCTACAAGTCCAAAACCTTGCGTCAAATTTCGTCGGCCACCCTGTAGAATCCTCATACAATCAGCACAAACTTTGTAGTTATCTTCAGATCTTGTATATGCAAACTCAAGGAAAATACCGATCACAACTTCTGACAATGATTCATGTAATCGGCAATGGACTTGGATCGGCTATTATGGGAATGGAACAGTTGGTGTTGGAACTTGGACTGATGGATCTCTTGTTGATTTTACATTTGGTCCGCCTGTTAGCTGGTCGGCTTACCATATTGTAAGTGGGATTTTAAACAATAATTGCAAACGACTGTTATTGATTGACGACATTTTGTTAGATTATCTATTTTAGATTTCAAATGATCCGTCATGTAATTATCGAGCTTGGACGACACAATCTTCCTATGAAATAAGCTTTGCTCGTTTCGTTTGCAAGAGACCGTCAAAGAGTCGTTTGGCCAAAGAAAAGGCATTTTTAAATAAGTTTTGAATAAATCTTTTTGAAACAGACGGACATTACAAGGCAATTGTCAGTTTAAAACGGTTTAACATTCAAAAACTGAAAGATCTATTCAAAAACCCTCCTTGTCCAAAATATTTGCCCAAAACTTTTGTTGTCCGCAAGAGTAGGTTAATTTCTTATCTCTACTCTGCAGGAAGTTCCATTAATTTTCGAATTTCTGTTCCAAAATCGGGTCAAAGCGGTTAAAAACAGCTGAATGGATTAAGAATGTGGTGATAAAAGGTGTTTTTAAGCATTGACTTACAAAAAGGAAAGTTTTATGGTAATGTTCAACACCAAAAAATGGAAGAACCAGAAGAGTTGAAAGGTTTGGAAAGAAGTGTTTTGGTGGAACTGGTGTTGATCAAATGTGAAATTGCTATAAATGGAGAGTGTAAATGAAAAAGAGACTTTTCGATAGAAAGTGTTCAAAATTTTGTCTACTAGCCACTATAGTTATAATTTGAATAACCTGGATTCTATTCTTGAGCTGATTCAGGTGCGAAGTTGATGTTTAAGTGAAGTAAACAGTAAATAGTAAGTAAAAGCTTAAGTAAACAAGGTTTTAGATCATATAGTAAGAGTCTTATTGGCTGAATAAGAGTAAAAGTGAAGTTTATAATCTGTGACTTAGTTTTCCAGCGTGTTTTTCTCTTGTTTTCAAAGCACATCAGTTTCACATTGAAAAATTAAATTATTTGTCTTTATCGTTTCCTGGTCATCCTTCAGATCAGACAGATCCTTCAGTGATAAAAACGGAAGAGTTTCACTACGAAATTGGGTAAATGCATTTTTGCCAAGTTCCCAAGCATGGCTCTTTTGTAGTGGCCCTACCATACAGGAATGTTTGTATAAATATAATAGATGTTTGTAAAGACTTTAGAACAATTGAAGATCAATTATTATATCTTAATAATGAAGCAAAAAAGCTTTACCAGCGAGAGGATTCGAACCAGGGACAAAAAAGACAAATTAGAGTCCGACGCCTTAACACACCATCCACTGGGCCACCGAGGCACACCCACATGATAAGGATTCGAAAGCAGTTTCGGGATGCCCTTAACTAGGGTGTGTTTACATCTCAGACTCAGCCCGCTCATGGAATCTAACTTCAAAGGGTTCCCCTGTAAGAGCTCAAAGCCGTATCTCCTGTACCAGATTCAGGTTGGACAGCTCAAAGTCGCTTTGAGTCGGGCTTCGAGTGAGATTTCGGTGATCGATGACCGACCATAGTTCGAACGCGACCCAGCAAGTGTATTGCAGTAAACGGAGAATATTTTGAGCATTTAATGTAAGAAGGTAGCGCTAATTCCGGCGGACCCTGTAATGGATGAGGCAATTTCTGTGAATGAGAATTATTACCCAACATCGTTTCTATAAGGGCAAATTGGTGAAAGATGAACGGGGAACACCAATAAACGATGCAAAATGGAGGAAGCCAAAAATTCTTGATTTACTCGGGTTTTGTCAAAAGTACATGTAAATTTTGAGTTGTAAATTTACATTTTAACTGCCATTGATCCCTTGAAATTTATTCTTTTTGTTCATCGAAACGAACGAAGCGTTCGAACCAAGGAATTGGACTGACCAGGAGCCTCTCAACGATTCCTGAACAGATAGCTCAAGGGATATCAGAAAAGAGACACAATGCCTTTAGCTATCTGTATCACTAGCATCACATAGATTCATCAGCTCAAAATTGCTCCTTAATTAAGACGCCCGAATCCCCCATCCAACTTGAGCTTCCAATCCAAATGTCTGAGATCCTCGTTGTTGGCAAGCACTTGTTGCGAAGTCTTTTTGGAAATGTCAAAAGTTACAGTCTCTATATTTATGGCTGACACAAGCATACATATTGTAGCTCATTCAATTTGCCATTTGCCGCGTAGATGAAATCGCCAAAGACGCGACTCTAAAACAAAATTGAAAAGAGGCAGCTTCAACTGAAACGTTTTATAGTCTTGTAGACCGTAATTGCAACCTTACTAGCAATGGATCAATTAGAATAATAATTGAAAAGAAGAAAGGCAACTCGACCTCCTCTCTTAAATGAGATTTTCATTGGAATCTCATTGGGTGAAGCGTGTCAAATAAAGACGAATTCCTGCTTTGTCGCCTATTAATATGTGAGGAATCCAGATCGACTAACCCAATCTAAAAAACTCAAAGAACACCTCTTATTCTTTAAATTTCGCTTTGAGATGCGAGGGCTGAGAACGCGTTCACTTTCGAACTGTTTTCTTCAACTTGGCGCTGAATTTCCGCACGATTGATAACATTTGTGAGTTCGACTCTCAGCTCATCTTGCAACTAATCTGTGACTTAGCTTGGAATTCTTATGCTCAAACTCAAAATTTATGGATTACATATTTTAACAGAGCATCTCCCCTATCATCAAGTTCACAATCTTTCTTACTAAGCTTTCTGTTAAATGGTTTTAGGTATGTGAACCTTGAGACAAGTCGAATTGTTGCAAATCGTGTTCGCCAATTTTGTTGTGCGTCTTAGCTTCAGACACTTTCCCACTCGCAAAGCAAACTTGAAAACGCCCCTCCTTTCCATCCTTCCTGTTTCCGCAGCCCGATTGCAGAATATCTTCAAACATACTGCTTTTGAGCATATCCCATCTTCTGAAATCTTATCTCTTCTCGGGACCTCTCCCTCTTGCTCATCGCAATCAACAACTTCCCCTCCTTAAGTTAACATTCATAATTGTTTCTGAGGCGTCATATTTTAGGAGTCATATCGTTAACCAAAGCCAACATCTGTCGCATTCGTAAAAATGGAATTTCTACGGATTCTTCTACTGGTTTGAATCAAATGAATCCTGTAACAAAAACCGAATTCCAGACTCTCTGTCTACCGGACTCATTGATCTTCAACACGTTTATCTCATAGTCTATTCAGCAGTGACGAGAGAGCAAAATATCTTCAGCTTCAGGCGGGATTTCGGCTTTTTGCGAGAACCTTTTATGAGATTCAGAAAAACAAAAAAATTCAGAAATAAAGAAAAGGTTAATGTGCAGTTTTGTGTTTTCAGAAGATTGAATAAAATGAGATTTATTGGTTTTTGTCCACAGAAAAGAACACAAAGCATTTATCAGAATTGAGAGCTCCTTTTGCAGATAAAACGAAAGTGATTGGTAGGAGGAAAGGAGAACGATTTCCCATGGCCGCTCCCAAGCTGAAATGTATACATTTCTGATGGAAATCCTTTGATATAAGACTTTGCGTTATTTCACAAAAAGAAATTTTCTCAGATTGATCGAAAGATTTTTGGATTAATTATGCATTGGAAATTGGAATAAATATTGATGATTTCACGTCGAAAATCTCACCAAAGCGTGGGTGTTCGAATCCGGCTGTCCTTCAAGCCAATTCGTGAAATCCACCAGACTCCCATCCGTCCATTCAAAAACATTTCCTTTGTTCCAATTTCTCTGAATAAAGAAATTTTTATGTTTAGACATTGAGATTTCGACACGATTTTCCTTTCTTATTATTGAAATTATTCTAGTTTCCCAAACCAATATTTCTATTAAAGAACTATCAGTCAAACGAATCATTTTTCACAAAGAGCGTTCCGAAAATGGTCGAGAGAATCTTTACTTTCTAGCTTTTTATTTATGTCTTTCAATAAGAAAAATTCAACCTTCAGTCCGATCCAGAACGCATCATTCGAACCAACAGTTTTCGCTGTAATAAATACCGATTGTTTTAGATTTATAAAGCATAAGTTTCTACGTAAATCATAAATTTTCAGAATTGAATCATTTCGATTTCTTACCGAGTTTCCAAACAAAATCGTGCTCTTCCTGACTGTGAATTGAGACCAAATGGCACTTTCGAATCGCACAATATGCCTCGGCTTCATCAAACGTCACTTCTTGATCGATAACCTTGAGATAAAGATAATCCTGGCTCACAACATCCACCAAACCTTGTACCAAAAACTGGTTTTTGCCCAATACGACCATCCATCCAGATCCATGGTTCGATTTCTGAATTTCTTCGGAAAACATTAGTCCAGATCCTTTAGACAAATACTCAATCCTTTTCTTTAAAAAACTCATCAATCTGCATGCAACTTTGCAATTTCGACCGTTTTGATTCTTTCAAGAATCAAAACGGTCGAAATTGAAAAAGAAATACCAAATCAACTCACATTTGGGTCTCGAGATCAAAATTTTTGTTCTGCAACGCGTCGATTATCCCTTCGAGCTCTCCAATCTTGGCCTTTCCTTCTCTCACTTCCATATTTGGCTCGCTTCTAAAAAAAGTTCGATTTTTATCTATATTTTAGTTTGAGCCTGTCTAAAAGGAAATTACAAAATCGGTACAATTGTGCCTCGAGATCGTCGTTCTTCCTTTTCGTCTCGGCGATTTCCATTTCCAATTCTCGATTTCTCTTCCTTCCGTCAACCAAATCAGCCTCCAATTTCGCCATTTTCCTTGACCTTTCGGCGACTCTGGAATCTCTAGAAGTGTTTCATCCTCAGATATTTCTTTAAGGAATCTCAAGACTCACATCTCGGCTTTCAAATCAGCACCAATCTTCGTCGATTGGTCATCATTTTGCGAGATTTTCGAGTTGATCTTCGTGAGTTCACCACTTCTTTCCTTTTGTTCACACTGACTGAAAAAGGTGAGCTTAAATTCTTCAAGATTTCTTGATTTCACCCACATTTCCGTCTCGAGTCCGCAGATTTTTCCTCGAGCCTCGACGAGTCCTTGTTGGGTTTTCCTGAAGAGTCTTGTCATTGAGACACTCAAGCCTATTTCTTGTCTATTCTATCAATTTCACTTTTCTCCCAAAAAGCCTGCCTAAAAGGAAATTACAAAATCAGTACAATTGTGCCTTGAGATCGTCGTTCTCCCTTTTCGTCTCGGCGATTTTTCTTTCCAATTCTTGCTTTCTTTCCCTTCCGTCAAGCAAATCAGCCCCCAACTTTGCGATTTCCCCCATTAAATTCGCCTCGATTTGAACCATATTTGCTGCCAATCGATTCATCTCGAGGTCTTGGTCCTTTTTCATTTCTTCCCTAAACTCTTCAAATAAATTAAAGACTTTTTTTTGATAGAAGCAAAGATTTGGCAAAAAACCCACAAATCGGCTTCGAGTTGGGCGATTTTCTTCCGATCGTCCATTTCGGTTGCTAGACGATTTGATGCCTACAAAATGACTGAATCTTCTCGAAGAATAAGTAAAAATTAAAGGAAACAGCTACCAAAGAGGCAGAATTGATGAGAGAAGACAAAATCAAACAAGCAAAATAGGGATTTCTTATTAAAACGGAAACAGCTACAAAAAACCATGATTTGTGGCAAGAAATAGAATGAGGACGCAAGGACTTCCTCAATAATTTACCAATATTCAGACTAAGTTTGAGGAGTGGGAAGCTCATTGCTGCGAATGATTGATGAGTTTTGCACAGGATGGTTGAGACTTTGCTTTTAATCCATTTGCATCTTGCCTATTCTCCAATCGTCCGTATTTGTGGTGCTCCTCGAAACAGATTATCAAATGATTTCGATCGATTCCCCCAGAACTTTCGATACAGATTCTGTTCAATTTTCGGAGAAACAAACATTTGTGTTGAGATCGGTGGCTTCTCTCTGCTCCAAGAACTTTTCCATTCCATTTCCTTTTCCATTTTCCATTTAAAAAAATCATTGGTCTTTCAAACTTGAGGAATCATGAAGTAATCTTGAAGAATTCTTAACAAAACTGTGCTTTCTTTATACCGTTCTGACAAACCTAGGCTGTACACTTACTCAAAGAAGCTGATGATGAGTGTTTTCACGTTTTGCTTTGCTTTGGCACTGTATAAAAAAAGTGTAAAATGAGTATAAAAGTATAAGCATAAAAAATTACTAATTCTCACTTGAATCCGAATCTGACGAGCTTGAAGAAGTAGTATCTGTCGCTGTCATCGTCGGATGATGATGAAGAAGATTCAGAGCTTGATTCGGAGAGTCAGATTTCTCCTTCTTTCCGTCTTTTTACAAAAACTCGCAAAGATCCACCCTAAAATTTGTACACTTATTAGCTTTCTCAAATATTTCTTACGTCAGTCCACCAAGATCGATTAATGTGAAGAAATTGATGGCGAAGCGAGTATTGGCTGGGTTGTCCCGAGGAAAAAGTCCCTCAAACGCATGTTGCAATTTACTAAAGATTATTGAATTCTAGAAAATCTCTAAACTTACGGATGACAGATCCTTCCATACAGCTTTGGAAGTCCCATCATTTGAGCCAAGTCAAGGAAAATGGTTTTGATGTAAATCCTGCCCGAAGAAGCTGTCTCATTCTCGTTCAAATCGATTTGGCTCAAAACCTAAATTTGAACACTTTAAATATGGATACAACAAATTAAATATTCGCATAAAGACTTACATCCCAAGTAAAGGCATCTGTGAAAAGCAAATGACTGATTAAACGAGCCTTATTCCTCAGTTTCGTAATATCAAAGCGATGGATAGTTTGATAAGTCTCACGAGCTATCGTCTCAAAAGTAGCCTAAAATAAAAAAAAAGGTCACAATAGAACCAAAAGCTGACCGCAAATTTATCTCTCCGAGTTGCCATTTCAGTTTCAATCATATAACGAATACGTGAATCCAATTGTGCTTCAGCAAGAATGTTTCGAAGTCTTGAGTAAACATTGTCCAAGGCACGCGGGGCAATCTAACAAAATCATTTCTCAATAAGCGCTTCTAAATAAGGCAAACCACTGTCAGTTTCGCGCCACATTCTTTCAGAAAAGCAATACACACTTCCACTGAATCTTCCGTTGGTGTTTTAAGCATCAAAAGCACGATCTCAAGAGCAACTAACTCGTGAGCCTAAATATGCATCGAATTCATATGCAACGAAAAACCGCATACCACTTGTTGATTCATCAAGCGTGCGAGAAATTTACTGACAGTCACCGTTGTTGCTTTGTAGTTTCGACGAGAAGATCGCTTGAACTGCACAATCAAACGTCTAAATACATAATTTCTAAAGTCTAAAACTGTGAAACATACTAAGTGTCAATTCACCAATAACAGGAAAATTGAAGTTAATCACTCGAACCAAAAATTAAATTAACAGTTTCTGCCGTTCAGGACTTGCATCACGCGTTGGTGATCGAGATCTAAATAATTTTCATGAAAAAGGTGCAAAGCTCTATTACGGTCTTCGCCTTTCTGGAGAAGCTTTACGTTTCGGGGATGGCGACCTAAATCAGCTGTAAACAAAGACAATTTTTAAAACTAACCGTCTTCGTCTTTTCGGTGAGGGGTCGCCACCTCTGCGTCTTTCTGGTGAACGTTCATGGTCCCCACGGCCACGGTCCCATTAACTCAACAAATTAACCTTTATTCATAAATATCCGGAAGAGATACACACTCATAACGTTACACACTCAACAAGTTAGCAAAATGATAATTAATGAAAACTAGGCGATCAACCTTCCGAGTCTTCGGCGCCTCCGATGTAGAGGATCTTGTTGCACCTATGCCATAAAAACTTTACACAAAGGCAACCCCACCTGAACATTCATGTAACCGTCGACCGAGATGAGGACGCCTCGATATTCCATTCCCCACTTCAGTCTGCACATAACCGCTTTCCGGCAAATCCATTGAGCTTTGGGCTTTGGGTTGACTGGTTGAACAGACATTCTCTGAAAACAAAATTAAAAACGAATTGAAGTAGATAAAATGTTAAAAAGAGCAAGATTGACGCGGGAAGGAGTCCTCGTAAACAAACAGAACGGTTTCACGGAATAATTTTTGGAAGAAAAGGATTCGAATACAAGACAGGCATATAACTAGGCGCTTTATGGAGGAACAGTGTGGTTTTTGCACGAGGGAAGAGAAAGGGTGACAGAAATAGAAAGGCGTAAAAATGTAAGATTGGCTAATTCAAGAGCACGCGAAAAATAAAATAATTGCTCGACTGAACTTTTTTAAACCACTAGAAGGAGTTAAAGATATTCAGCTAAATAATTAACGTCTACATTTTTTGAAATAAAATGTTTATCACAGTGCATTTTGAGAAATTTTCGGCGCGAAACCTTTTTTACACCTTTTTTAAACATTTTGGTTTAGTTTGGGGTGCGACCCGCTTTAAACTTATCATTGAGGATGTTTCTGCTTAAGAATGCCGAATTGCACAAAAAAAGGCTAAAATGGGTTTCCCCAAAGCGCTTACAACATAACAAGAACGCGCAGCATCCAACACCAGATTAATACTCGTCGGTGGCGACACAAATGTGAGTAAGCTCTCTCTACAATGTTAAACCAGTTATCTAAACAGGATTTAAAACCTGAAGGGTAGCATAAAGTAAGTTGAATTTATCATTTTACTGTTTATTAGTACAGAACCGAAATGCAACAATACCCATTACAAAAACAGCATGCGCATCAAGAGAAACAACCAAGTCTCCCAAGAAAAGAAGGCAAAGAACCCGAATCGATGTGACGGTCCGTATTGTAGATCACGCACATCCATCAGCTCGTTGCGTTGTCTGAGTGATGGCTTCAGAATCTTTTGGCGGTAGAGTTGCTCGTATTCTCCGGTTGAGTCCGACGTATGGAGCGAAGGAAAGACAATGATTTTCACCGTGTTGCGCTTCTTGTTGACCGCCTTCATTCCGTTGATCAGCTCTTCAAAGATCTTGTCGTTGGCGAGGATCTTCGTGGTCTCCGGCACTTGCATGTAGACTTCTTGCAGTGGCGTCGTTGGAGAAATAGAAGCCGCAAGTCGTTTCAAATCCTCTTCGGGATTCATTGATGCTTTTCGCACTTCGCACTTCACTTTGCTCTTCAGTATTAGGTTGGTGCAAAAAAAATTTCGGTCGATATAAAATGTTCTTATTTTTTTAATCTGAAGAGCTTATTTGATGTTCTTTTGTGCATTTGTACTCTTGGATATTTACTTTATTTTCGCATTTTTTCAAAGTCAGAGCTTTCACTTTTTAATTGATTTTTGCTTTAGATCATGGTGGATCAAAAGTATGTTCTGCGCACGTGTCTTCTCTATGACTTCAAAATGGGCAAAAACGCTTCTGATTCACATCGTGATCTCTGTTCCGCGTTTGGAGAACAGGTTATCACCGAAAGATCATGCCAGCTCTGGTTTGCCCAATTCCGAGATGGTGATGAATCCCTTGAAGACGAATCGCATGGACATCGTGCCACAGCCATCGACAACAATGAATTGGAACAATTAATTGAAGCTGATCCAATGCAAACAACACGAGAACTTGCCAAACATCTCCAATGTGATTATTCAACAATTGTACGCCATTTGGAAATAATTGGAAAGACAAATCGTAATGGACAATGGGTTCCACATCAATTGAGTGTTGAGAATCTGGGAGCACGCGTTTCGATCAGCCATGTCTTGCTCCATAAGTCGAAAAGAAGCCATTTTTTTGAGAATATCTTGACGATGGATGAGAAGTGGATTCACTTTGATAATACTTCTCGAAAAAGACAATGGCTGAGCAAAGGTCAAGCGCCAATTCCAACTCCAAAGCCGGATTATCATGGGCGCAAAGTGATGTTGTCTTGCTGGTGGAATATCAATGAACTTGTTCATTTTGAATTATTAGAGCCCGGAAAAACAGTCGATTCATCTTATTTTATTTAACAACTCAAGAAGGTTGACGAAATTTTGCGTGAAAAAGGCCTAAATCCCTCAACTATCAACTTTCTCCGTGATAATGCTCCAGCTCACACGGTAAAAACCTCTTGTAAGGAACTAGAGAAGCTAGGATGGAAGGTCTTACCACATGCGCCGTATAGTCCAGACTTAGCACCCTCCGATTTTCACCTTTTCAGATCGATGCAACATTCCCTTGAGAATTGCCAGTTTAAGAATGCAAAAGAAGTCGAAAATTGGGTGACCAACTACTTTGCATCACAGAATCAAGCGTTCTTTGAGAAGGGGATCCGCAATCTGTAGCAACGTTGGAGGGATGTCATAGATAATAATGGTGCTTATTGTTTTAAATAAATTGTTATCTAAAAAAATTTTGGATGACTTTAATGTTTGTAAAAAAACGAGATTTCATTTGCACCAACCTAGTACATATGCCAGCTGAACGACGGTTTGGTCACCAAATAGGACCACTTGCGTGTCGGTCAGCATCACGATAGCTGGATCCTTCGCTTTCAGCAAGGGAGCAGGACCTGGCGTCTTCTTTGCCTTGACATTCTCTCTGATGCCAAAGAAGACTTCTTTTGCCCAATCATCCAGATAGGGACAGTCTTGCAAGCTCAGATTTTCGTTTCCAGAGCCATAAATTTCACATAGGTCGGCTTGCAGTTCAGGAAAGAGCTTGGCCAACCTCTGGAACACCAACTTGAAGGACTTTGCGCTCACGGGGAAGTGAGGCTTCTCGGAGTTGGCAAATCCCTCATAATCGTATCCGGCTTCGCTTGTCATTGCTTCGATATATCCAGCTAGCGTTCTCACACTTGTCGAACCAAAAAAAGATATCTTCTCTGGTACTTCACTTCCGTTCGCCCAAATCTCGGAGATTTCTACGCGACGCGGCAGTTTGAACTCCGGGTGAACAATCGAGTTGGACGAAATCATAGTCCATCCGTCACCATCGCTGAGTTCGGTCCAGACCCTAAAAGAAAACATATTATCCACATGATAATTTAGTTTTTGAACTCTTTTACTCCGTCTGACCGGTTCAATCACTTCTTGAGTTTTAATTGCCGCCCTTCTTTTCTTTTTAGCGTGAGGGATTACAATATCAGTATCAGGCATTTCCTTGGGGACTTGCCGCAATCTTTCCAACTGCACATTCATTATAGGTCGGTTTGGGTTGACAATATCACTTATCTCTGCTGAGGTGTTTCCCAATTTCAATAGACGGTAAGGTCCAGTGAACCTTTGGCTAAATTTTCCGGGTTGGGGAGGTTCGATTAAGAGCACTCTCATGCCAGATTTCAATTCTCTAGGGTCAATGGTCACTTTTTCTCTGTCAAAGTATTTTTTCATTTTCTCAGCCGCTTTTTCAAGATTTTCCCTGACATCCTCATATGCCACCTGTAAACCTGAAAACAAAGCTAGTTTATGGTCATCACGGTCGACCATACAAGGGTTCAACTTTGCGCGATCGACACCCTTGATCGGAATTACGGGATCACGACCTGTGGCCAGAAAACAAGGTGTTTCTTGTGTTGCCGAATTATTTGACCTCAAAACGGCAAGGTTGCCAATTGTGCTATCCGGAATACCTCGAAATAAGTTGAGTAAATGACTTTTTCTACAACTTAGACTTAGAAACTTGTTTGTGAGGTCGATTGGTGCTAGAACATTTACTTTGAGTCTCAGCAAAAAATGTGTACATGTTAGTAGTTTATTCCAAATGATCTCTTCGAAATGGAAAGAATCGGCGCTAGGTATGTCGAAATAAGGCATCGAAGATCACATAGTTTCCATCTAGATTCAGCTAAGCGATGGGAAAGACAAGGCAAACACAAAAGGGTATGTATTGAACTTACCAGAGCTATTCAATGTCAATCCTTCCATTTTAGTCGCGCCCGCAAAGTGTGGAAACCACACAAACTCGAGGTTGATCCTCATGGGCTTTTTTTCGTTTTTGTGAAGGTTGGGAGAGAATCTATCTAGATCAAACTCGAACCATTTAGCATCATTTCGACGTGGATGCTGGAGAAAATCAGTTTCCAGCTTCCGGAGTCAAGTGGATTGACACATCGATACATAAACTAGTGGAAATGTATCCGCGTTCTTGACCCACTGGCAACATTCAGATATCAAATCGAATCGCACAAACACGGCGAGCACAGCGTCGATTCGGGATACTTCAAGAATGGCGATTTCTAAAGAAAATGGTTGATGATCATGGTTTGAAAGGATCTTATTTAAATTTTCAGCGATTGCAAGTGGTCTGAAAGAAAGAAATCCGTTAAACAAGAAAGTCTTTACCTGATTGGAAATGTTAATTTATCGTTGGTTGCAGCGGAATAGATGGCTAAAAGAGTTGTGAAGAGGGAAAGCACCAATGACTGAAAACTTTAGATACAAGATGCGTCAAAAGATTTGTCCCGTCTCGTTTCTTTAGATAAAATCAAACAAATAAAGTAGAGACCGAATTTGAATTTATAACTATCTACCTACTTTACCTTAAGAATGCTTTTTCTTAAAAAGATCTTTTCTTTCGAAAATCTGTTTTTATTAGGTTGAGGAAAAAGTAATGTCGGTTTTGAATTCCCGTTGTTGGCAATTTTCCAGTTTTCCAGTAGCTGAGCTAGACACTCTAACTAGGCTAGACACACTTCATATTATATTTTCATATTCATAGATAAAAAATCGAAATAAGTCTCTCCTTCTTTTATTATAGTGTTGAAATTGAGGTACGTTTCACCGAAAGCTCACCCCGGAGATCAATGGGAAGAGTCAGAGTTCTGCGAGGATTATCGTAAGTAGACCGAGTGTTCTTCTAACTTGACTACGGACTTGAACTTGGCTTGAATATCGCAATCAAATAGCTTGTAAGTAAATTTCAGTTATCAATCATTTCTCAGAGTTCCGACTTGCTGCCAGCGTTGATTCAATTGAAATTGAAAGAGAAAAGCTTTACGTTGGGGTGAATGGGAAACAACATCTCCAATTCAAATTGTCCTAGGTTGATGATGCTTTCATATACAGTCGAACTTCGATATAACGAATCGCAAGGGACCGGAAAAATTATTTTCATATCGAAATTCGTTATATAGAAACAAAAATCACTTATTTTCTGTTGAAATTCGTTGTATAGAAATAGCCACTGCTTCTTCAATCGATTCGTGTCTATCAGGTTGGCAACTAAATAATGGCCCTTTTCAGTAAAAACAAAAAATTTATTAACAAGATGAACAAATATCAACATCAATCCAAAAGGTATTCTCCGTCATTCTTTATTACTTCTTTCCACTTTTGACGGAGCAACTAGATTCCTCTCTTGAAAAATTCTTCTGGTTGATCGTCAAAGAACTTCTGCACTGAAATTCGGACTTTGTCAAGGTCATTGAACTTTTTCTCGGCTAGAAAGTGTGGTATCGATCGAAAAAGATGGTAATCACTAGGCCCCATATCCGGGCTGTATGGCGCATGAGGAAGAACATTCCAGCCCAACTCCTCGATTTTCTCCATTGTAAGTTTTGCAGTGTGTGGTTTTGCGTTATCATGGAGAAAATGAATTGAAGAGGGTTCGAGTCCTTGAGAGCGAATTGCTTGATCTACACGATGTAGTTGAGACGAATAGAGTTCTGAATTAACCGTTTGCCGGCTTTTGAGAACCTCGAAATGCACCAACCCACAAGAACTCCACCACACACAGAGGAGATTTTTCTTTGAGTGAATATCCGGCTTCGGAGTTGGTTTTGGGTCTTCGTTTGTGCTAAGCCACTGTCGTTTTCGCGTTCGATTATCATAAAAGATCCATTTTTCATCAGAAGTGACGATGGAATCCAAGTGCTTCCCTTTTTCGCAAGTTTTAGTAGTATTCCAGCTGTGATAACACGAGTAGCCTTATTTTCTTCGCTCAATTCATGCGGAATCCACTTTCCACTGCGGTTACTTTTCCCCAATGCATGAAGTCGCTTTTCGATTGCAGTATGCGAAAAGCCCAATCGATCCCCTAGCTCGCGTGATGTTTGACTTGGATCCTCCTTTAAAGCTGCTTCCAAAATATCGTTCTGCAGAAGTTTGGGTCGTCCTTGGCTCATCTTCAAGACTCATCTTCAAGGCTCATCTTCAAGACTTTCAGGCTCATCTTCAAGACTTTCATCCCCTTCCTTGAACCGTCGATACCATCTCTTACATTGTGTTTCGGAAAGAGCTTCATCACCAAAAACTCGCAATAAATCTCTGTGGGATTCGGCAGCTGTTTTGTCTTGTTTGTAGTCGTACCAGAGACAGACACGCATTCGATATTTGAGATCTTCCATTTCTAAACAAAATTATTTGAAAAGTATCAAATCAAGGAAAGTAAAAAACGTATAATAATGCACCAGAAATTCAGTAATATTCAATTAACAACAAGCGAGGGTAGATTAAACGCAAAGATTAAAAGATTTTATCAAAAAAGGGCGAGGGCCATTATTTAGTTGCCAACCTAATATTTCCAAGTTCCGATTGTTGATTGCTCGAATGAATTAAAGCTCGAAACCGGTAATTCTTGACACAAATCTCGTTGGCAGCCTTGTGGATCGTTTGGCCAATACCTCTCGAAATCTGAACGAGGGCCACTCGATGGTTTTTTTTGCTAATCTAAATGATTTTGAATTGCACTTACTGTGGATATTTTATTTCTAGATAATATTTTTAGAGCCGATAGCCGACTTTTAACAATTGTAGGCTGGTATGAATTATTTTCGTCTAGCTATGTACACCAGGAATCAAATTGCTATCATCAGAGTAGGCAAGACAGGCCCTCATTTGATCGGCCCTCACTTGATCAGCCAAAACATTCGCATCATCGCGTCTACTTCAAGGTTGATCTAAAGGAAAAATTTAACTTTGTACGTTTTTCATCTGAACTAGAGCAGCTGCATCACCGCTAATATTGGCGTAAATGTAACGCTGGTCTGTTCGTGGAACATCGGAGCGGAAGGTTTATGTCGGTTTATGTGAAGGTTGGGAGAGAATCTATCTAGATCAGACCCAAACCATTTAGCATCATTTCGACGTGGGAGCCGGAGAAAATCAGTTCCGAGCTTCCGGATTCCAGTGGGTTGACACGTCTAGAGATAAACTAGTAGAAATGCGTTCCGAGCGCGTTCCCCGTTCTTGACCTACTGGCAACATTTAGATATCAAATCGAATCGCACAAACACGGTGAGCACAGCATCGATTCGCCATACTTCAAGAATGGCGACTTCTAAATAAAGTGATTGATGATCATTGCTTGCCCAGAATAATAAAGCTCCCATTCAAACCCACACGGGTTTCTCTATTTTGTGATCTCCATCAAAACTTTGCTCTATTTAAAGTTGTTCCTAATCTTTAGAGCTAATCTACAAAATGATAACAAATTGATCGCCCCCCGATCGAACCACGGAACGCCGAGCTTTCGATTACCGTATTCTCTCTAATAGTAGTGCGCACTACTATTTTTTCAGCCCCCTCCTGGACCGCAATACTATTAGAGAGTGCACTACTATTAAAGAGTTTTATCATTTACCAAAGTAAGACAGATATAAGATTTGTTCCAAAAATTCTTGCAATTCTTTCACGTACTCCTTTGGCTCCTTTTGACATACAGTTGTGGGCTGGCGAATTGACAATTTGTGTCTTGACAAACAACAAAAAGATGTTTTTGCACTTTGCACAACAATCTTTGATTTTTTGCTAACTTTTTCATATGAAGAATAGTTAGAAAATGAATAAAAAAGCCTCGCTTTTGCTAGCTTGAATAGCTTTAAAATGTCACATAAACATAAAGTCAAAAAGGTTTAGATGAAAAAGAAGCACCCGAAATTCAAATTTTCGTGGGTGCACTAGGATTTTTTCAACCCCCCTCTCGGACCGCAATACTATTAGAGAGAATACGGTATTCTAGTTAATTTGGACTAATAGGATTGAAATTGATTGAAAAGAGATCTTTGTTAAACTCAAAGCAATTTTCCAACAGCATCTCTTTCGCCTGACCTCTTCACTCGCTACTCTTGACGCGGGACACTGTTTCAGTTTGACATCACTAACGGGCACCTTATATAGTCGACCATTCTGCAGAAAAAGTCGTTGAAAGAGTTTAATGCAGTGATTTGTACATAGCTAAATGATCTCATCGAACAAATTTCATCTGAAAATGGGATTTCATTCGGTTTTTGACTACTTGGAATAAATATTAATGATTTCACGTTGAAAATCTCACCGCAGCGTGGGTGTTCGAATCCGGCTCTACAACCTTCCAATTAATGAAATCCACCGAACTTCCATCCGTCCACTCAAAAGCATTTCCTTTGTTCGGATTTCTCCGAATAAAGCAATTTTTATGTTTAGACATTGATATTTCGATCCGATTTTACTTTCTTATAATTGAAATTATTTTAGTTTTCCAATTGAAAACATTATTTCTATCAGAGAACCATCAATCAAACGAATAAATTCTTCACAAAGAGCCTTCTGAACATGGCTGAAAGAATTATTACTTTCTTTTTATTTAGTTTAAAATCTCCACCTACAGAACCAACAGTGAGTAAAAAAAAACATAAATCGAATTTTTCACTAAAGTACTATTCTTTCATCAAAATCGAGCTCATTTCATCTATTTAGAGGGGTTCCTAATCTAGGCACTTGAGCTAATCTGGAAAATGATAACGAATTGATCGCCTCTCGATCGAACCACGGAACGCCGAACTTTCGATCTATGCCGCTATTCTATTTAATTTGGACTAATAGGGACTCCTTTGATTGAAAAGAGATTTTTGTTAAAATCGATTAGTCAGGTTTGTCTGTGAATGGAACAGAGTCGTTGAAAGAGTATAATGTACAATGTCACTAATATGTACATAGCTAAATGATTTCATTGAACCAATTTCGTCTGAAAATGGAATTTCATTCGCTTTTGACTATGAAGACATATACAGCTCATTATATCTACAATACATACATACATTATCTACCTGCTTAATCGTTAAGATTATCCAAAAAGAGACAAATATCTGTAGAACTAACGGTGAGAACAAAAAGAGAGAACAAAAATCAAAGACAAATCGACGAGTTGAGGGACGAGAAGTGCGACCTTCACGAAGAATTGTCAGTTTCTTCATGCTGATGTCCATTGATGTTCAACACGTTTATCTAATAGTCTATTTAGGAGCGACCAGAGAGCAAAATACTGGCAGCTGCAGGCGGAATTCTAGGTTTTTGGGAAAACTTTTATATGAGATTTTGAACAAACAATTCAGAAATAAAGAAAAAGGTCATGTGCAGTTGTGTGTTTTCAGAAGATTGAATAAAATGGAATTTATTCGTTTTTGTCCACAGAAAGGAACATATTTATCAGAATTGAGAGCTCCTTTTGCAGATAAAAGGATACTGATTGGTAGGATAATAGGCCCGCCATATCCCATCGGAGCTATGAAGCTGAAATGTGTTCATTTCTGATGGCTTTCAATCTTTTGATAAAGCACTCTGCGTTCTTCCACAAAAAGAAATTTTCTCAGATTGATCGAAATGTTTTTGGATTAATTAGGCATTGGAAATTGGAATAAATATTGATTATTTAACGTCGAAAATCTCACATAAGCGTGGGTGTCCGAATACGGCTCTCTTTCTTCCCAATTCGTGAAATCCAACGAACTTCCATCCGTCCATTCAAAAGCATTCTTTTTGTCCGGGTTTCTCTGTATAAAGAAATTTTTGTCTTTCACCGTTGATATTTCTGCCAAATTTTTTTCATTTTACAAACATTCTAGTTTGTCAATTGAAACCATTATTTCTATTAAAGAACTATCAATCAAACGAATAGATTTTTCACAAAAAGCCTTCCGGAAATGGCTGAAAGAATCATTTGTTTCTATATATTTATTTATGTCTTTCAATAAGAAAAATTCAACCTTCAGTCCGATCCAGAACCAACCATACGAAGAAACAGGTTTCGCTGAAATAAATATCGATTATTTTGGCTATAAAGCATAAATTTATACGTAAAACATGAATCCTCAGAATTGAATCATTTCGATTTCTTACCGAGTTTCCAAACAAAATCGTGCTCTTCCTGACTGTGAATTGAGACTAAATGGCTCTTTCGACTCGCACAATATGCCTCGGCTTCATCAAATGACATTCTTTGTTCGATAACCTTGAGATGAAGATAATCCCGGTTCACAACATCCACCAAACCTTGTACCAAGAAGCGGTTTTTGCCAAATACGACCATCCATCCTGATACAGATCCAAGAGATTCATGGTGCGATTTCTGAATTTCTTCGGAAAACATTAGTCCAGATCCTTTAGACAAATACTCCATCTATTTCCTTAAAAAAACGCATGAATCTGCCCGCAACCTCTTGATTTCGGCCATTTTGTTTTCTCTTTCAAATTGTTAAGAGGGGAGTTGATTGGATTGAGTGGGACGGGTGTTTTGGGAGTCAAAAAACTGTTTTCTCAAGTCGCAGTCCACAAGAGATGCCAAATAGACTCACATTTGGGTTTCGAGGTCAGAGTTCTTGCTCTGCAACGCGTTGATTTCCCCTTCGAGCTCTCCAATCTTGGCTTTTCCGTCTCTTGCTTCCGTATTTTGAGTTCTTCTGAAAAAAGTTCGGATTTTTACTATAGATTGAGCTTGTCGAAAAGAAAATTACAAAATTAGTACAATTGTGCTTCGAGATCGTCGTTCTTCCTTTTCGTCTCGGCGATTTTCCCTATTAATTTCGCCTCGATTTGAGCCATTTCTGTTGTCAATCGACTCATCTTGATGTCTTTGTCCTTCTTTCCGTTCCGCTCTCTTGCGCTGAATACTCAAATTACTCACTACTCAAAATCCAAAAAAGATGAGCTTGAATTCTTCAAGATTTTTGATTTCACCCACATTTCCGTCTCGAGTCCGCTGATTTTTCCTCGGGCCTCGACTAGTTCTTGTTGGGTTTGATTCCTGAAAAGTCTTGTCATTGAGACACTCAAGCCTATTTCTTGTTTATTCTATCAATTTCGCTTTTCTCCCAAGAAACTCACAAATTTCTTTGACAAGACCTCAAGCAGACGGTATCCGGACAATCCTCTTTATTGCTGAAATCTAAGATCATCGAAAAACCCCTTTCTAACCAACTTCAAAGTACGACGATCACCAGACAGAATCTCATCTCGATCATTCGGAGAGCTGAATGGTTGAAAACATAGCTATTTGAAGGGAAAAGAATACGTGAATTGATCCAATTGCTCGCTTTGTTGAATGGACGATGAAATTTGATGGAAAAGGAGGAGAATCGTGATGAATAGACCGACGGCCATCACACCCATTCTGCTGAATTGGTTGATTCGTTTTGAATTCGGGGAAATGGGAAGAACGAATGGAATAAAGAATTGTTTTTTTTACGGAAAAGAGCTTTTGAGAGCTCTGAAATTGTTTAGGAAAGCGATTGACTCATTAAGCCGTTGAAAGAATCGCTTCGAATAGAACTTCGTGCAAAAAAAAGTAGCATTTCGGGAAAAAGAAAGCCGTCAGTTCGTGTGAAGTTGGTGAGTGAGAAAACGCGGAGTTATCAGGAGACTACTTTCGGGGAAAGTCAACTGAACCGACCGTTCCCATCAAATCGCCACAATTGTTCCTCAATCTATCTCCCCCCGGCGTAAACAATTTTTCCTAGAGCCTTTTTGACTTCACCAACTTCAAAATTCAAAGCTGCTCGAGGTGTCATCATTTTTGATTGTTACTTTGGTTGTTCTATGTTTTTTAAGTTGTTTTGTGTTAAAGCAGAACAAAAAGCATAACTAAACGAAGCTTCTCTCAAAGGGAGACTGCTCAAGGCATTAAAATCTATAAAGAGAAAAAAGACAATCAGCTACCAGACTCGAACCAGTGATCCCCGCTTTGCTTCTCGGAAGCAGCATCATGACCAGAAAATTTATCAAAGTTATCGAGGGCACTGAGACTGAGAAGCAATGAGTGAGAAATTTGGAGAGATTTTGAACTTGAGTGATGTTAATTCGGATGATGAGTGGCTTTCTCAGATCAAATTTCGTGAAACTCGAGTCGAACTCGAGACAAAGTAAGAATATCACAAGAATCTTGAGACATTGAGGCATCAGGATGATGAGGTTGGTTGTAGAATCTCTGGAATCTTCCTTTCCCTCCTCGATGTCTTCAGAGCATCTCTTCTTTTTCCAAATCTCCAGAAATACCCGAAATGACTGAAGAATTGCCTGAAAAGAGTGTCAAACGCATAGAAGAACCAGCCATCTCGTTGAAGAAAATCGCCCAACTCGAAGCCGATTTGTGGGTTTTTCACCAAACCTTTGCTTCTATCAAAAAAAGTCTTTAATTTAATTTTGGATTTTCTCGAAGAACAAGTGAAAATTAAAGGAAAAGGCTACTAAATAAGTAGAATTGATGAGACAAATGAAACCAGAAATTTGTTGCCAAGCAAAATACGGAAAATAAAGGGAAGAAAGGGGAATGCCTGATTCGTTTAGTCATCATTCGTCAACCAAAAACAATCAATATTCATTTCAGCGAAAACTGAAAACGAAAACTGCTACAAAACAACAATGATTTGGGGCAAGAAATAGAATTAGAACACTCGGTTTCCTCAATAATTTATCAATATTCAGACTACCAGGATTAGAGAATTAGTGGTTCTTCCCCACAGTATTGCCTTTTCCCCTCATTTTCGAAATGACAGGCTCTTTGTGAAAAGTAATTCGTTTGACTGATAGTTCTTTGATAGAACGTGAAGTCGACTCTCGTAGATCTCTATGATAAAGGTTTTTATTTTTTTCATTTTTCAAGCAAATTCTTGAACGCTTTGGTGAGATTTTCTTGATTCTTGTCGAAGTTCCATCAACATTTGATCAGGCTTAAACAAATTCGAGTCTAGGCCCCTTTTCATTAAGACATTCGTTGCAGCTTCGGCACTCATTAAAGCCGCCTCGATGGTTTCCATTTGTCGAATCATTTGGGGTAGCTCATTAAGAAAATCGATAGAAAAATTAGTGAGTATAAAGAGAATTCATCTACCTCGAAATTGATTTGAATTAACTATGCATTGAATCATAATGAATACATTCACTCAAATCAACTCACCCAGATTTCGATTTTTGCACTCGAGATGTCTTGATGATTCACTGAAAATAGCCGTATGTATACGGAGATATTATAATTATTGAGTTCTGATTGATTTCAGAGAAAAAACCTTAAAAACTTTTGATAAAATAATGAACGAGAAGACTTGAAAAAATAAACTAAAGGACGAGTTTCGAGAATGCGAATATAATGCTTTTACATCATTGAGGGAAAAGCCTTCGAGAACGTGTACGAGAGAGGCCGGATGAACGGGCACGTTGTGAGGGAAATCGATGACTGGTTGAAAGGGAAAATCTTTTGGGTGAACTTGTCATCGATTGGGAATGCTGGTTGTGTGAATATAGGCCTTGAAGCAACTTTTACCTCTCAAAACATTCCAATTAAGCCGATCCAAAGAACTACATGGTTATTGTACGATATTAGGGCTAAGTCGGCAAATAGATTCCGGGGTGAACGAATAGAGAAATAGAATTTGCGATTCCATACAACTAGCTTAGTGTCGCTTTCTCTCTGCTTGGTTAACTCTTTTGCCCCACTCCTCCGCACAAGTGATAATCACTTTTCTTTTTAGTAAAGGGCTCAGGAGACCGAAACAACAAGCAGATTTCAAATGAATCTGGATTGAAAAGAAAGAAACAAACGTGAATCTGGGAAAAAATTGAACCGTGTAGATCCAACAAAATGGGGAGAGAGTTTGTTAAAGATTTGCAATTTCTTGGAACCAATCTTTTAGAGATTTTATTTTTTAAACAATACAATAAGGACAAACATTGTGGACAAAATAGGAAAAAGCTATAGCTCTTCAGTTAGCTCTCAACATTTGAAGATACAGAGCCCATAGGTTCGAATCGAGTCATTGTCGGTCATTAGCCAGCAATCGGCGTGACTGGGTACTTCATGTTTTGAAAGATCCTTGATCGTTCTCCTATCAGGATCGACTCGAGCCTAGAGATATTTATAAATAATTGAGTCCATAATTTCTTTCAGTGTACAGTTGAATCACTTGGAAGAAAAGCCTGTAGTAGTTCCCATCAGTGTGCTTATACTTTGTCGCGTAATCGAGAGCCGTATCTGGATCGGGAGTGCAGTAAATTCCTGGACAGTACTTTGAGCTTTGTTTTTTCCTGAACAACAGTTTTCTTTAGGATTTTAGTTACACGTCTTACCACTCGCAGTCCTTCAATCAAAGTCGGCGCCGCGTTTTGCACCGTTCTTCCTTGGTAGGCAACAGGTCATTCCCTATAAACGCTTCGAATATGATTATTGCTAGAAATTAACTATTAAAATAGACAAGGGAATCTGTAATCTAATTTCTTGTGTTTTTTCCAAGCCAGTCCAAATTATTGTAACCTCCACCTAAATAGAATTTAGAAAACTAGAAGTAAGTCTTTTAGTCTTGAGAAATTTTCAGTGGTAATTCTAATATAGTATTTGAACATTTGACTTTCTAAATAATCATTTTTTTTGGTATAATGTTATTATACTATTGCCCAAGAATCGATATAATCTCCTGACTTGGATTACCATTAACAAGTCTATTTTGGACCCAGGCTTCACTTGTATTCACTTGTCAAACTCAGTTTTCTTTAGTATCAATATGTAGCTTTTCGAAATATCTCTTTATTTAACGTAACTCTCCTACCGGAAATAGAAGACGATGACGCCTTTTTGACTTGATTCCCTTTCGACATTGCCTTCCACTAGAAAAATAGCAAAAGAATGATTAATACAAAGAATAGAAACTTTTAGGAAATGAAATGGTGCTTGACAAATTCTTGACATACAATGTGTGGAATGTAAATGAATTTATTGACCTCAGAACACTCGCAATACACTCAACATGTGTTTTAGGGAGATTCTCCTTTAAATACAAGTGCTAGTCACCGTCAGCGCATTGAAGGCTGCTAAATTTTAGGTAATTAAAAGAGACAAAAAACTTCGATTTTTAGACGGGATATTAGTTTGGTGTCAATTTTTCTACTCTACACATCACTTGGTCCAGAGGAATTACTTTTGGTTACAATTAGCCAGCTTTTGTATGTCTCTTGAGTTTCCCCAAACTGATTAGCCTTTATGGCTAGCAAAAAGTTTATGTATTGTTTAACTCTCACTATATTATAACTCATAATTTTCTCACCTCACAAGATCTTTGCCTGGAAAATTTAGTTGTAAAATGTGGCTCGAGGCAGTGGAGTCGTAGTTGACAACAAGCTTCCCAGAGCAATCAGCGCAGCACTCTTGAGCACTAGATTTGTCATCTGAAATTATACCAAGCGCTGATAATTTGGTTTCTTAAAACCATGATTAATAGGATAACAAAGCCTTTAACCCTTGCATATTTTCTAATAGTCTGCCGATACTACAATAAATCGGGGACTTATCCCTCGCCGACCTGTTAACTTGGCATTTTAATCGTCTTTCCATAAGATTTATCAGCATCCCTCCGGCTGGCTGACACTTTCTTTTCCACGGATACAACGATTATAATACAAGGAATTATTTTCACACACGAATCGGAGCAAAGACTGTCGAAAGAATCATCCACTCCTCGTCGGCTATCACACATAAGTAAGTGAAATGAAAATGACTACATAACATAAAATTGGTATGCCCCTGTTTTTGTTCCCGTTCGACCCCTCCCATTCAAGGTCCTAATTGAGGAGTGTTCGGATATTGAGATTGTTGAATGTGATGAAGTTAATTGTTCAGAATTGGCGTTTATTAAGTGTGCTATTAGGGGTTTGCAAAAGAAACTGCGCATGACTTTCCGGAACAATATTTTCTCTATTTGAAAGTGCTCTAACCCAGTTTAAATTTTATTCTATTGTGTTGATAACGCTTATTTATTTTACAGATTTTCACATTTGTTTGACCATTGAATTATAAATAATTTTAGTTGTCGAAGATGACGGATCAAAAACTCATGTTGCGAGCGTGCCTTCTCTATGACCTCAAAATGAAGAAATCAGCATCGAAGTCGCACCGGGAAAAGAACATAAGACATTTATCAGAATTGAGGGCTTTTTTTGCAGATAAAAGGACGCGGATAGGTAGGAATAATCACCACCAATGACAAATAACCAATAATGACAAACCTCACACTGCAAAAATCACTCACCAAAAAATCGACGAGCTTGATTGGAAACTTCTGCCCCACACACCTTATAGTCCCGGTTTGGTTCCATCAGATTATTTTTTGTTTCGGTCGTTGAAGGGTTTTCGTATGCGAGAAAAGTTCGAGAATCATGCACAGATCAAAAAAGCCGTCGACACTTATTTTGGCTCGAAAAGTCCCTATTTTTTGAGAATGGGATCAGGGACTTGCGACGAAGAAGGGAACAAGTAATCAAGAAGAATGGAGAATATCTCATTGATTGATGTGCTTTTGTTTATGCTTTTAGCCATAAACAGTTTTGTGAAAAAAACCGATATTACTTTTTCCTCAACCTAATACTTATCATTATTGATTTTCGAGAGATAAGCTTTCAAAGTTTCGCTTACTTTCGCCAAATAGCAAGCTAGCCTACTTAAAGCCTTGACATCGGGCCGTCGGTGTGCCTCGGTGGCCCGGTGGATGATATGTTAAGGCGTTTGACTCGAATTTCTCTTTTTTTGTCCCTGGTTTGAATCCTCTCCCTGGCAAAACTTTTTGCTTCTTTATCAAGATATAAAAACTGATTTTAAAGTTTTCTAAAGCCTTTACAAACATCAATTGAGGCGTTCAGTCAATAAGAACCAAAAAGGAGACGAACGCTGTTTTACACCTAAATGGCTCTTTCTTAGGATGCCTTGTGGCTGGGTTGGATGGAATTGGGTGAAATCGCCCATTGTCCATCTGTCAATTCAAATGAGACGATGATGGGTCGGGACGCCTAAAGAGTCATTCAGCAATTCTCGTCAAGCAGGAGCCCGATTATTTGACTCCGATGAACAATTGGGCTTGGAGTGGGCTGATGGGGATTGTTTAGAGAAGAGAATGGAAAAGCGTTGGATTGTCAATTCTATGACGTCTTCTGTAAGGGGAATGAGTTGCCAAAAGAAGAGAGCGATACTACGGACAGTGGAAAAAGAGAGTGAGCAAAACGTTGACCTACTCTTGTCCATTCTGTAAATCTCCATCACCCGTTCAAAATTTCCAAGGTGATTTCCAAGAAACTGTTTGTCCTTTTCGCACCAGTTCTTATTCGATTTGGTAAACTAATTTGTAAATTCTTGTACTAATTTTTGGCTACTTCACAAAGCAAGCCAAAGGCCAGCTGGCAATCTGTTTTCGTCTCTTTGAATTTTCAAAATTCCCATTTGTTTTCTTATTTGAAAAATAAATCTTGGTAGAAATATAATTCCAGTAAAAGAAGAAGTAATATCCTTAACGAGATAAGTTATCACTTAACGTAAAGCTTTTTATTGGCACATCAATCGGAATGGCTCTTAATATTTCCAAGAAAAATGAAATTTTTTGGGCTTCTTAAACCTCATCGAGCTCAAGCTGATCGACCAGGAAAGCAAGAGTCTTGGTCGTATTATCTAAAATGGAATTATAGAAAATTATTGCGCAATGATCTTGAAGCCATAAGTTCTGTTTTCTTTTCAATTTTCAAATTTTACTGCTTACCAATTGTTGTTCCCACTTTCTGGACTCTTTCACCGCCTCCACCAAAGAGCATTCGATCCTTCAGCTTTTGAACTTTTTCCTGATTGATGGTTCCACTTGTAAAATCCGTATACATTTTCCGCATTTCCTGCATCATTTCACGCTTCTCTCGATCGAGCGGGCCGAGTAGCTAAACTTTGTCTTAGCTAGAAACCCATTCTTTTTTCTGTACCAGAGCAGCGAAAGGTTTTTGGCTGGTAAAATGGAATTACTTAACTTTTTAAACCCACCTCTGTTCTGAAAATTTTAGCATACAAGAAGGCTAGATAATGCCCTAGAGCATAGCCGGTTGCGATGATTTTCTTGATGGTTCCATCTTTTTTCAGGTTAAGCCCAACTTTTGTGTAAATATCTCCAATAATCTCCGCATTCCACTCATGTTCCAAAAGTTTGAATTTTGTTTTATTATTTAACTTTGAATACTCACCTTCATCTTTCAACGAACGTGACACCTCACTTGCCATTTTTGAGGCTTTATCGCCTGAACGAAGTTCGTCAACCATAGCATTGATATGCTTTTGAATAGATCTAGTCTAAATTCTTTAAGTTTACATTGCTGTCCAATTGAACCCACCAGCTTTTTGATACGATACTTAAAAAAGTTTGGAGTGGTTTATTTCGAATCTATCATTGCGAGCATCTAAACTGTGGGAAATCAATTGAATTGATTTCGAAAAGCTACCTGCTTGGCCAAATCATATTTCAGATCTGTTGGATTGAAAAAGTAACACACGATTGTCTTTTCTTTTCGTCTTTTCGTCTTTCCTTTGAACGTAAATTGAGCCAGATGTAAAGTGGATTCAGGTCTGATGAGTGGATGGTTATCCTCGTTATTCCTCGGCTTCTTGAAGCTAGAAAAGTAAGACTACGATATTTGAAAGTAAACCTATCGTTAGAAAGAGCTAATGCTCTAAAACACTTTACACTTACATCCAGATCAAGCCGAGCTCAGCGTTTTCATCTTCTTTGGCTAGCCTTAGTGTTTTTTCTCAAATTGCCTTCTCTTCCGCATTTCCTAACGATTTATTCATCTAAAATGTTTTTTTACAAGACGCCTAGTATTGTTATTATTATATAGAAGAATTCTGCCGGAAGAAATTCTCTTTCATCATTGCTGAACCCTGAAGCATCACAGGAATGACATGCCCCAGATCATCTATAACTTTTGACATTTTTTAAACTTATAAAGAGTTTAAAACTTATAAACTTATAAAACTTAATTTTTAAAACTTATAACTACCAGACGTATTGTTTGGTAAAAGTCTTGCTCTTGTAGTGGAACAAACTGTTTTTCCTGAATCATGAAAGCTTCTTATTGTGAAGGCTAAAAGTAACCATTTTTGAGAAGTACTTTGAAAAAGACTTGTTCCCTAGACATTTCTCTAGACAAATACCCTATCCTTTTCCTTAAAAAAACCCACAAATCTGCCTGCAACTTCACCATTTCGGCCGTTTTGTTTTCCTGTTCAAGTTGTCTAGAGAGGAATTGATTGGAATGGATGTTTTAGGAATGAAAAACTGTTTTCTCAAGTCACAGTCTACAAGAGATACAACTCACATTTGGGTTTCGAGGTCAGAGTTCTTGCTCTGCAACGCGGTGATTTTCCCTTCGAGCTCTCCAATCTTGGCTTTTCCGTCTCTCACTTCCGTTCTTCTGAAAAAAGTTCGCATTTTAACTATATATTGAGCTTGTCAAAAAAGAAAGTGACAAAATTAGTACAGTTGGGTTTCGAGATCGTCGTTCTTCCTTTTCGTCTCGGCGATTTTCCTTTCCAATTCTCGATTGCTCTCCCTTCCATCAACCAAATCAGCGTCCAACTTTGCGTTTTTCCCCATTAAATTCTCCTCGATTTGAGCCATTTTTGCTGTCAATCGACTCATCTCGACGTCTTTGTCCTTTGTTTCGTTCCGCTCTCTTGCGCTGAATACTCAAATGACTCACTACTCAAAATCCAAAAAAGATGAATTGAATTCTTCAAGATTTCTTGATTTCACCCACATTTCCGTCTGGAGTTTGAGGATGTTTCCTCGAGTCTCGACGAGTTCTTGTTGGATTTCATTCCTAAAAAGAATTGCCATTGAGACACTCAAGCCTATTTCTTGTTTATTCTTTCAAATTCGCTCTATTGATTGGCTTGGTTGAAAACATAGTTATTTGAAGAGAAAAGAATACGTGAATTGATCCAATTGATCGCTTTGTTGAATCGAGGAAGAAATTTGATGAGAAAGAAGGAGAATCGTGATGACTAGACCGACGGCCATCACACCCGTTCCGCTGAATTGGTTGATTAGTTTTGAAATTCGGGAAAATGGGAAGAACGAATGAGGTGACGATGCGATCAACAAGTATTTTTTCGCGGAAAAGAGCCTTTAAGAGCGCTGAAATTGTTTAGAAAAGCGATCGTCTTCCAACTGACGATTGACTCATTAAGTCCTTGAAACAATCGCTTCGAATTGAACTTCGTGCAAAAAAAGTAGCATTTCGGGAGAAAGAAAGCCGTCAATTCGTGATGAATAAATCAGGAGACTACTTTCTGGGAAGGTCAACTGAATGTGCTGCCCAAATCACATGAGCCTTAGACCAATCGACGCAGAGTTTCACACTGATCATGATGCTTTTCTTTTTGGTTACACGCTTTCAAAAGTCGTGTGAGCGTTTAAAGTTTTGTAAGGAGTTCAGAACAGGAGCGACAGTAAGGACATTAGAGCCCAGTCTTCCGCAGCAATGACGGCGGTGGCCGAGTGGTGGTGAGTTAGGACGCAAGGCGAGGGCTCTCCGGTTCGAGTCCAGGAGCTGAATGTCTTTTTTCCTTTTCTTAGGTTTTAATGCCTTGTGGTACACCATTAATACGGATAAGTAGACCCGACCGTTCCCATCAAATCGCCACAATTGTTCTTCAATCCCCGCGGGAAAGGCTATCTACCTCCCCCGCGGCGTAAACAATTTTTCCCTTTATAATGCAAATTTTAGAGCCTTTTTGATTTCTCTAACTTCAAAATTCAAAGTTGCTCAAGATGTCATCATTGTTGATTGTTGTTTTGGTTGTTCTATGTTTTTTACGTTGTTTTGTGTTAAAGCAGAACAAAAAGCATAACTAAACGAAGCTTCTCTAAAACGGGGACTGCTCAAGGCATTAAAATCTATGAAGAGAAAAAGACAATCAGCTACCAGACTCGAACCTGAGAGCCCCCGCCTTGCCTCCTGGAACCAGCATCATGATCAGGAAATTTATCGAGGGCACTGAGACTGAGAAGCAATGAGTGAGAAATTTGGAGAGATTTTGAACTTGAGTGATGTTAACTCGGATGAGGAGTAGCTATCTCAAATCAAATTTCTCAAATCGAAATCGAGACAAAGAAAGAAGATCACAAAAGTCTTGTGACATTGAGGCATCAGGATGACGAGGTTGGTTGTAGAATCTCTGGAATCTTCCTTTCCCTCCTCGATGTCTTCAGAGCATCTCTTCTTTTCCAAATCTGCAGAAATGCCGGAAATGACTGAAGAATTGCCTGAAAAGAATGTCAAACGCATAGAAGAATCGGCCATCTTGTTGAAGAAAATCGCCCAACTCGAAGCCGATTTGTGGGTTTTTCGCCAAAGCTTTGCTTCTATCAAAAAAAGTCTTTAATTTAATTTTGAATTTTCTCGAAGTACAAGTGAAAATTAAAGGAAAAGGCTACTAAATAAGCAGAATTGATGAGAGAAGACCAAATCAAACAAGAAATTTGTTGCCAAGCAAAATACGGATTTCTTACCAAATAAAGAGAAAGGAGGGAAATGGGCATTCCTTTAGTCATCATTCGTCAACCAAAAACAATCAATATTCATTTCAGCGAAAACTGAAAACGAAAACTGCGACAAAATAACAATGATTTGGGGCAAGAAATAGAATGAGAACACTCGGTTTTCCGCAATAATTTACCAATACTTAGACTACCAGGATTAGAGAACTTTTATTAGCGGCTCTTCCCCACAGTATTGCCTTTTTCCGTCATTTTCGAAATAGCAGACTCTTGGTCAAAAGCAATTCGTTTGACTGATAGTTCTTTGATTAAAACTAAAGTCGATTCTCGTTGATCTCTATTATAAAGGTCTTTAGACACTGTCGTCACTATGCTTGAATCAGTATTTTTTCATTTTTCAAGCAAATTCTTGTACGCTTTGGTGACATTTTCTTGATTCTTTACGAAGTTCCATCAACATTTCACATTAAGACATTCGTTGCAGCTACGATCATCTTCGCCACTCATTAAAGCTGCCTGGATTGTTTCCATTTGTCGAGTCATTTCGGGTAGTTCATTAAGCAAATCTATAGAAAAACTAGTGAATATAAAGGCAATTCATCCACCTTGAAATTTTGTTGACGTAGTACGTAGCATAGTTATGTGTACATGTTGGGCATTTGACTTGATAAGCTTTGAATGCTTGTAAGTTTTCGGTCATGTCTTCAAACAGGATTCCATGCCAATCGAAGCCCACATTGAAGAGCAAACGATTTCTTCAAACGACTGAGAAGGTTTTTCGGTTGTGTAGATTGACTGACTCAATAAATTTGAACCAGACTTTTCTTATTTTGAACGGCCCAAAGAGCAGAAACGAAATGGAAAAGTTCGTCGAGCAGAGAAAAGCCACCAATCTCAACACCAATGTTTGTTTCTCCGAAAATTGGACAGAATCTGTATCGAAAGTTCTGGGGGAATCGTTCGAAATCATTGGATAATCTCTTTCGAGGAGCACAACAAATACGGACGATTGGAGAATCAATTCCTGTTCTCCACGAACACCATTACGGCTCATCTTTCCAAAAAGAATCGACACATTGAGCCGTTTCAAACTGAAATTCCCTGTCATTTGTAAATCGTTATTTACTCAATTCAATTTACTGTACGGCAGATGTGAGCCAACTGTTGTCATTGGGTGAATAAACAATTGTGTTTCAAAACGTTTCTCAACGTTCTCAAATCATTTTTGTTTTATAGCAGTTTTCGTTTTCAGTTCAGATGACAAACCCCTATTTTGCTTGGAATTTCTTGCTTGATTTTGTCTTCTCTCATCAATTATGCCTCTTTAGTAGCTGTTTCCTTTAATTTTCACTTGTTCCTCGACAAAATTCAGCCATTTTGTAGGCATCCAATCGTCTAGCAACCGAAATGGACAATCTCTCGAATCTTCCTCCTCGATGTCTTCAGAGCATCTCTTCTTTTTCCAAGTCTCCAGAAATGCCCGAAATGACTGAGGAATTGCATGAAAAGAGCGCCAAAATCGCCCAACTCGAAGCCGATTTGTGGGTTTTTCGCCAAATCTTTGCTTCTATCAAAAACAGTCTTTAATTTAATCGAAGATTTTAGGGAAGAAATGAAGAAGGACAAAGACATCGAGATGAGTCGATGGACAGCAAAAATCGCTCAAATCGAGGCGAATTTGAAAATCGCGAAGATGGAGGCTGATTTGGTTGACGGAAGGGAGAGAAATCGAGAATTGAAAAGGAAAATTTTCGTTTAGAAATTAAGTCAAATTCAAATATCTTAGGGAAGGGAATTAAATACAAATTTAAGCAAAGACATTTAAATTCAAATTAACGGAGATCAAATTTCACTTTCATACACGTAGTAGACAGAATGAGTAAATCAACAACAAGACACAAGAAAGAATCATGAAAAACTGGCATCGACCGCAAAAATTTAAAAGTTTGGATTTGATAAACCTCAGACTTTGAGATTAGTTAATGCTAGCTTAAAGGCAAAAACAGGATTTAAAGCACGTAAAGGCAATGTAAGGCCAGCAAAAAATAGCAATAAAACATCAATGATCGATCATTTCATCGGGTTGATGTAGAAGGCGAAAAATTCATCAAAGGACAACATGTAGATGCAATCTCGCGTCGCATTGATATTTTGTCGAAACACAGAGTCTTCATCGTCGAGGCGGGTGTAACTGCTTCCCATCCAACGATCGTTTGCCAATGCAACGAATGGTTGACGATTTTTCCCCTTGATTTGTTTCATTCCTGGATATTCCGTGAGAAAAGCAACGATTGTAGCCTTCACATCGTCCATATAATCAAAAATTCTCACAATCGCTGCGGGGTTTTTGCTCGGAATTCCGTGGCCAACAATCCTTTGAATGGCCGGAACGATGAGACTTTCCTTGCAACAATCGATTACAACATATTTGATGTGGGTCTTTATCAAAGCATTGTGGTAAAACTGAAATTCATCATCATCTTGACAATCAAATTCGACCATTTCACATTCGTTGAGTTGAGCCTCAATGAAATGCCCAAAAAGATCTTTTTTTGATGGAGCTTCTTGAAGGAAGCTGGGAAGACTCGCGTATCCCTTGACCTTGAATGACAAATGAGAAAGCAAATCCAGGCGCCAAGGCGAACAGTTACCCAAATAGAGTGAATTCACTGCCTCAAGTTGTATCATAAAAGAGGCGTGGTCCTCGTCGATTGGACTGTCGTAAAAGCGACTCACTCTCAATTGATTGCACGAGCGAATGTTTTTGATGAAAGGAAAATGACGAATGACACCCAGATTGACCTTAAGTGACTCCGAATTCAGCTTCCTGATGTTGATTGCTTCAATTCCTTGTGGATCAAGCCCAAATTCAATCGTATCCACATGATGTCCAGAAACGATCGACGGTCGAGTCGAAATCATTGATTGGAATCCTTGATTGACTTTCACCAATTCAATCACATCTTCTGCGTTCAATTGCTCCAACACCTCCAACTTCAGATCGAAGCAAAGACGTTCGATCGGAAAGCTTGTCAGATTTCGCATCTTGATTCGCGCCATTCTACCTGTAAATAAAAAGAATTAGTCTTTGTAAGGAGCACCTCAATGCACTGGATCACTTTCAGCATTTTCAATAGTAAAAGCTTGCTTTCTAAACCTTGAATGATGAATTTCCAATAAGAGATTTGTCAAAATGCTAAAAGTGATCCATTGCACGGTTCTAGTACCAAAAAAGATAGAAAACAAAAGAAATAAGCATAAAATCCTGTAATCTAGTGGAATTTAACAAAACCAAAGTCTATTTTGTACCTTATTGAGTGATATGTCGCACGGTATTGTATTAAAAATGTTAGAAACAGCACAAAAACACTGTGATCAAGACAAATGAATTAAAAAACTAATATTTTAAACCGGTGAGGCGCATTGAGATGGGGTGTAGTAAGTAAAATCGGGCGGATTTGTCAAATTCTAATCATTTAGCATTAAGAAATGGCGTTTAGTTGAGAAAATTGGGAAATTCTAGAATTTTAAACGTTTTAAAGCTTTGCGAATATGAAACTTGAAAGAATGAAAAAATTTTGCACCGTATGCTATAATAAATGTGAATAACAGGACAAAAACACCGAAATCTATGCAGATCAAAGAATGAAGAATTTTGTCAAATTCTTCGGTTAAATCCTAGCAGTTACAGTAGGTTTTCCGACGAAACCTACCGTAATCCAGAGCATCCACGATATAATTTACACACAACGAAGCAAAAAAAACCAAAACACTCAAATTTCCTCTAAAATTGTAACATTTTACCTTTTTACCTTGTAACCTTTTTACAACGTGCACAAAATCATATTTTAAACAGGTAAAGTTCTTTAAAATGGGTTCTATTAGGTGAAATATGCCGGATTTTTCAAATTCTAATCATTTTGCATTAAGAAATGGCGTTTAGCTCAACGCCGGAACTACTACTTCGAAAGCTCAACTCTAAATTTTAAGTTGTAATCGAAATTTGCTGAAAATCATAGAAACTCTTTGGAAGATAAAGTTTTTTTACAAGTTTTCTGTACCAGCTTGGCTAGAAATAACTCTTTATTCGAATCGGATATCACAGGCTCAATAACCATTATCGTTGTTGTAAAAAAAGACAGTTAAAGCAGAAAAGAAAGGTATGGAATCTAGAATTGACTCAACTAAAACAAAAAAGACACATAGTCAAACGATGAAAATGAATTTCTTATGTATCCGTAACAAGTTGAATTCAAAATTTCAACTCGTCTAGTTCTTGTCAAACCCGATACCCACGTTTTGTATCTCTTTCCATGGCTTCAATTCTTCAACCGGTCATTTTAAGGTTAACGTCTCGAAATCATGATAAAAATCTAAATTTCGGTGTTCAAATAGCTCTCATTTTTTTACTTGTTTGGATACGGTTGTTCGAACTCCAAATTCATTTTTGACCGAATCAATAGACTCTTTTTTAGATAATTTATTGGTTGTTCGATCGGCACCTCAGCTCCCAAGTTTGTTCTTGTACGAGAGCCGGTTTCTTTCAACGCTTTGTAGTAGTTGTTCCAAGCTTCCTCGTGAGTTAATCATTTGGTTTTCGTCCTTGAAAATTCATTAGAAATTAGCATTGCTCTTGTAATAACACACCTCCAATCTCTGAAAAGCAAACGGCGATGGAAATCTTTGACTTTGGGCGCAATGTGGATCTCCAAGGTTGGCCAGAAAAGTTGGGGAACTTTTGGACGGTACCTAGGAAATTAAATTCCGTCGACCTTAAGATCTTTTAGGCAATAAAATTCAGACAACCTTAAACATTTTGACGTTTCAACAGCAAACAAATTTAGGCTAACTTTAACCCAGGTCTTGACTATTCTAAGGTTCGGCAATTCTAAATTTTAAATAATCTTTGGATACTGGAAAAATAAGGCTCTTTTTAAGCTTTAAAAAGCTTGAAAGAGCTTGAAAAATCGATTACAAAAATGGAATCAGCTGTAAATTTGTACTCGGGGGCTTTCGAGGTCGGCGAATTGAGTGGTGGCGTTTATTTTGTTTTATCTTTCGAACAAAACCTCTAATTGGTGTTGATGGACCTTCAAAGAGTGACGAAGCCGTTCAAAAATCCCGATGACTGCGAAATTTTTTTGGTGATTTCAAAATTTTCCGAAACAAACTTAGGTTCAAATTCAGCTGTAAAGTTTCAAAAGAATTAGAATAAAAAGTCGGATGGTGAATTTTTGAAAGAGATGAGTGTTTGTGGAGAAGGTTATCCGTCATTCTCCTTTAATGGCCCCACCACACATTTGGAGAGCTAGAAATGGACTAACCGATATTTTTTCGTCGTTCCTATTATTGAAAACCCTTAATCGACCCTCTGGTTAGTAAGGAACTGAATAAACTCTCGAAATATTGTCGTAAATTTGAGGAAAATATTGAAAGAAATGCCATAAAACTCAAAATTCACATAGATATTAATTCTAAAACTATGGAGTCCATTGATGGTTTGGAGAAAATTCAGTGGAGTTACACAAGAATCGCTTTATGGAAAATTGACTATTCTAAATCTTCTAGCCTGACTTATGAGGATAAACGTACTCTTTTTGAACTAAAAACTTCACAACACCGTCGCTTTGTCATTGATCTAATTAAAACTTTCAAAATCCTGCGTTCCAAACAGATTACCCCTTTGTTTGTTGATATTTTCAAATTTAACTCGAGATCAGAGTCCAGAACTGGTTCATTCCTTTTGCAGCTTCCCTTTGAGTCTAATGCTTCTTTATGAAACTCATTTCCCGTTAGAGCCGCTAGGTTATAGAACTTGCTCTCAAATGGCATACGAGAAATTCAGTCACTTTCCATCTTCAAGAAATAAATCGATGCTTTAGATCTAGCGCCTCTCTAGCATAGGTAATCCGATTATTTGCTTATTCCCTAAATTTAATATCTTCGTATCTTTCTTTTGTATCTACATTTATGCCTCGCTGTGCATTTCTCTATGATTTATTTATTGAGTTTCACTTTATCATCTGAATAAAGATATCACTCTTATCTTATTATTAGGAGAGAAGGTAGATTGTATATTTGCATTGACATTTTAGATCTTTCGGCTTTTTACACTCTTCAGATTTCACCGAACATTTTAGATTCACTAGAACAGGAAATTGGCTTGAGGCTGATTTCGACTGTAAACAATTCAGATATTATCATTTTTTATTAGCAAAACTATATCGTTTCCAGAACGAGTAAGTCGCGGCATGGCATGGGATCGCGGTAGGAGCGGGCACATTTCTTCAAGGTTTACTGTATTTACATTATTGGGTCAGATTTGGCACGGTATGCTATAAAGATGTTAAAAACAGCACAAAAGGACTGAGATCTAGACAAATGAATTAAAAACTAATATTTTAAACAGGAAATGTGCTTTAGGATGGGGTCTAGTGCGCAAAATATGTTGGATTTGTCAAATTCTAATCATTTTGCATTAAGAAATGGCGTTTAGTTGAGAAAATTGGGAGGTTCTGGAATTTTAAACATTTTAAGGCTTTGCGAACCAAAGCCAACACCTTCAACGGAGAATTGCTGGCGGAAAACTATGGGAAAGCTTTGCACAGCTCAAGATTTATAGGAATTTCTGCCTATTCAATCGATCACCATATTCTTGGTCGAATGCTTTGGAACACTGGAAAAAAAATTCAAAGGTTAGGGTTGGTTCATTAATCATTAATCATCACCAATGAAGCCCAAATTTTCAGTTCAAAACGCCAATTCTGTGAACGGAGGAACCGAGGCAAAAGAAAAGCGATCGGCAATGCGAAAATTCTTGGTGAAGCCTAAAAACATGAGTTGAAAGTTAACCGTCGCCGGAACAAGAGGCGATATTGATATTCCGTTACTTGATATGACAAGTTACTGTTTATAAAAAGACGAGATTTCATCATGTTTGTTTCCTGAGCATCCCAGATTTGATAGGATCTTCTGATTTCACCAAACCATACTCCATGTTTTGTGCAAAGTTTTTTTCCATTTCATAACTTATTAGAATGCAAATTATGTAATACTTTAGATTTCCAACCATCAGAATCAGTAATAGGCCATTCTGGCGACAGAGTTCTAGCTGTAAATCTGAAAATTTTTATCCAGCGGTTTTTTGGGGTAAGGACTCGAATGCGGTTTTAGTTTTCAACGACAGTAACCCCTAAGGCCTGAAACAGTAGATTACCAGTAGCGCATACTTTAGCTGGAAAATAGATTAGAACAAGCTGAAAGCGGGCATCCGGGGGTTTTCCGGGGCGGAAAAACCGAAGGGGCCGAAATACCTATGCAAACACTACATTTTATGTTGCTAAAGCAAAGCTGGGTAATTAAGCCAAAAGTGATCAAAATGATGAGAAACTTTTTACGTTTATAGTGCATATATATCAAAACCCTGTACCAGAGGCCGCGCCCTCCAAAAAAAAATTGATTAACACTGTCCAAACCTTCAGAATTCTTTTTCTAAGCTCAATTCTGGAACACATGAAACCCATTGGAATTCATTTATCGATCGAGAATTAATTCCCCATCAATTCCCTCAATTTCAGTCGGGACCCCGGAGCAGATGTGTCTTCCATATAAAAAGTGGCCAATTCAACAATAATTTCCCAATTAGTGTCTTTTTAGGAAATCGATCTCGACGAGCCGCAATTCATTGTGATTTCCTTATAGTAACCTCTCTAAGAATTCAACTTCAGATCAAGGGTTCTTTGGTGAACTGAACTGCCCAAAATTTCCCCAACCTTTCCGGTCAATCTTGGAGATCCACGTTGCGGCCAAAGTCAAGATTCTGACAGATGCATTCATCAATGCCCAAAAAGGTTCGTGCAAGAACAACCTTGGGATCTGAGCTGCCGATCGCACAACCAATAAAGTGTCTCAAAAAGCTTCAGTCAATCCATTCCTTCAACAAGATTGGGTCAATCCATTGGAGATTTGGAGTTCAAACACCAGAATTTAACTTGTTACGGATACATAAAACCCATTAGAATGGCGATATAAAATGATCAGATTAGATAAGCCTTTTTCAGCGATGTGTAACTCGAAACGAAGAAGGCAAAGCGGAAAGAATGATTCGGAGAAAAAACGATTTGATCGAAATAATGTAAGAAAGGAAAATCGCATCGGAATATCAATGTCTAAATACAAAAATTTCTTTATTCAGAAAAGATGGCTTTCGAATCCGAACAAGGGAACTGCTTTGGAATGGACGAATGGAAGTTCGGTGGATTTCACGAATTGGAGATCGGGACAGCCGGATTCGTACACCCACGCTGTGGTGAGATTTTCAGGGTGAAATCACCAATATTTATTCCAATTTCCAATGCATAATTAATCCAAAAATAGTTCGATCAATCGATTTCTTTTTGTGAAATAACTCAAAGTGTTTTATCAAAGGATTTCCATCAGAAATGAACACATTTCAGCTTCCGAGCTACGATGGGAAATGGGCGGTCGATCCTCCTACCAGAGAGTATCGTTTTATCTGCCAAAGGAGCTCTCAATTCTGATCAACTCTTTATGTTTCTTTCTGTGGACAAAAACCAATAAATCCCATTTTATTCAATCTTCTGAAAACACCCAACTGCACATTATCTTTTTCTTGATTTCTGAATTGTTTGTTCAAAATCTTATTTAAAAAGTTTTCCCAAAAACCCAGAATTCCGCCTGAAGCTGCAAGTATTTTGCTCTCTCGTCGCTCCTGAATAGACTATTAGATAAAGGTGTTGAACGTCAATGGACATCAGCAGGAGGAAACTGACGATTCTCGCTCTTCTCGTCCCTCAACTCGTCGATTTGTCTTTGATTTTTGTTCCTGAAGTTCTCAAATATTCGATTTATGCTTTTTTTCGACTCATTGTTACTTCTTGAGGCGGAGTTTTTTGTCTCTTTTTGGGTAATCTTATCGATTAAGCAAGTAGAGCAAGTATGTATGTATTGTAGATATAATGAGCTGTGTGTCTTTATAGTCAAAAACCAAATGAAATCCCATTTTTTGAAGGAATTTGTTTGATGAAATCATTTAGCTATGTACATATCACTACATTAGACTCTTTCAACAACAACGATTTTCAACAACTTTTTTGTGTTAAGCAAAAAAAGTGGCATTTCAGGAGACAAAAAACCGTCGGTTTGTGTGAAGTTGGTGAATGACAAAACGCGGGGTTGATATTTTCATGTGTGTTCCACAGACTTTGCGAAACTCCATTCAATTTCCTTTACAGAAAAGTATTGTCGCGTCTCTTTGAACTAACTTTTATGCGATTTAAAAGTATCCTTTTACGTTTAAAAGTTCTCAACGAACACCATTACGACTCATCTTTCCAAAAAGAATCGACACATTGAGCCGTTTCGAACTGAAATTCCCTGTCATTTGTAAATCGTTATTTACTCAATTCAATTTACTGTCACAAATTGTCACATTCAGTCGAACAATTATTTTATTTTTCGCGTGCTCTTGAATTAGCCAATCTTACATTTTTTCTATTTCTGCCACCCGTTCTCTTCTCTCGTGCAAAAACCACAATGTCCCTCCATAGAGCGCCTAGTTATATGACTGCCTTGTATTCGAATCCTTTTCTTCCAAAATTATTCCGTAGAACCGTTCTTTTTGTTTACAACGACTCCTTGCCGCGTCAATCTTGCGCTTTTTAACGTTTTATCAACTTCAATTCGTTTTCGTTTATTTTAATATCGCTGATTTTATTATAAAAAGAATAAAAATCACCCGGCTAGAGTGATTTGATGGGTTTACAAATTTTTGGAGATGCTGCAAGGCTTGGAGAAAAACAAGATCGTCAATCATCAGACACCTCAGCACAGTCTAGATCGATTGAGTTTTTATTGCAGATAAATTTAAAAACAAAATAAAAAGCACAAAAAACAATAAAAATAAGTTGTTAATCTATAATTCTTCCTCTTGCTCACTTTCATCTTCGCTCAAGTACAGCAGTTCCTCAAAACGGCTTCCTATCTTATCAATTTCCAGCGCATCTTCACCAGAAGTGATTGGATCTCCTCCACCGTAGGACGTCTTCAGCGCTTTGATTGACACAATTAGATCTTTTTTCCATTTGTGGTCGATTGTGGTTTTCTTTTTTTTCGTAACATAAGCTCCCTTGGCTTTCGAAAAACAACGGTAGCTGGATTCTACTTGGCGCTCTCCTGCCATCTCGGCTTGAATCTTTGTATTATGATCCAAAACTGCCAGCATAGTCCGATATTCAAATCCTTTTCGACAAAAATATTTTCTTTTCGGACGATACTTGATGCAGAGTGAATGAAAGTTTTCAACATAGGATGTAATATTATCAATTCTCATTCGCTCAAAGTCGCTTATGAAGCAAGTCTTTGCTAAATTTGATAAATTTCCAGAAGCATTGAATAGATTTTAGAGGTGGAAAGAATTGGGTCATGAGAAGATTGATAGTTCAAGGGGTGTGAGCATTCTGTCATTGCGATAAACTTTTCCGTGTTGGATTTTGTACCCAATTTTATCTCCTGGGAATGAACAAGAAGTTTAGCGAATGAGTCATTCGCCCAGTTGTGGGTGCCTTGGATGTGGAAAAAGAATGAGAAAACCTTTTCCACACATTGTTTCGGATTAGCTCCAAATTGTTCAACGGCTTTGTAGCAATGTACAAGAAAGCGACGTGATAAGTCTCTCATTTGCTTTTTCTCTTGATCCCCTTTTAATTTTCTCGTTGCTGCCATACACTCTTTCTTCAATGAACCCAATCGGTGCCAAGGATCAAAATAGACCTTGAATTTGCGTCTTTGGAGGTAAGATACAATCTGATTATTTTTATCTGTTTGCAAAGGCAGATATTGCTAGTATCACACTAGCAATATCTGCCTTTGCCTCGCTGAAACAAATTGACCGTTTCACTCCTTCTAATTCCATTGCACCGCTTTTGTTTTCAGTTTCACTTTTGTGAACAATGGCAAAATCTATTACTTGCTTGGTTTCGATTTCGATAGCCGTCACAGCACAAAATTCCACTGAATATCCTGGAGAGTCGAATTGGCCATCCATTGCAATTCCAATCGCCGCTTTCCGAAAACCCTCAAAGATTTGAGCTTTTTTTCTCTTTGTACAATACTTCAACCATTGACCACACAAAACATTTGGTCAGGCTGAGAAAGCGATCCTTTTTCAAAAACGGAATTTGTGCAATTGAAAAAAACGACGATAACTCGACAAAGCCAGATTTTGGTATCATTGACGGAGCCTTTTAATTCCTCATCGAATGATACAAAAATTGGGCTAACTGAATGAAAATTGGAGGTTTGACTATGGTAGTTTTCTCAAATAGAAAACGCATTATTCGAGAGGAACACACTCTAATCGATAGCTTCGGGTGTTTTCATGGCCTTTTGCATTATCTAAACATAAAATCTCCATCTGGAAAAAACTGGTTGCCAAAATTATGGCAACCAGTTTTTGGAAATCCATTCTTTTCCAAAAAAACTACTGAAAGTAGCATGTAGCAATACCATCTGAAAGCTCTAATTCTCAGCATCATTAATACATCAAAGATTTTTAGGCCAGAGCTAATTTTTGACCCATACTGGCCTTCGATATGAGCTCACAAGCACCCCACGGCGACCTGCCATTTTTCGTGGTTTTGAATGTAAGGTGTGTTTTGAAATGATTGTTTTCAACTGGGTAATCTTTTCCCAATACTTTTGGTTCAAAATAAAGGCAAACTCTAACCGAGCATGTGCAAACTCTTTCTTAAAACGGGCTCACAACTTGCTGCAAACCGCCATTTTGCGGCGAGTAGTGAAATTCACGTTTTTCGGGATGTCTGCTTCTGCTGTCTGAGGCACTTTTGGATTGTCCTCTTGGTTTCAGAGTATTGAAATAAAGCAATTTTCATAAAATATGTACGAATTTGGTCGTATTTCCTGTTTTTTTCGACAGATTTTTATGTAAAAAAACCACGACAAATGGCAGGTCGCCGTGGGGTGCTTGTGAGCTCATATCGAAGGCGAGTATGGGTCAATAATTAGCTCTGGCCAAAAAAATCTTGGATGTAATAATGATGCTGAGAATTAGAGCTTTCAAGTGGTATCCAATACATGCCACTTTCTTTAGAAAAGTTTCCGAGTATGCTTCCTAGTATGCTTTTAAAACAAAGAAAGCCAAAATGAACAACGACAGAGCAAATTTCCGCAGGGTTCAATACCATTTTTTCAACCCCCCCTGGGTTGAACCTCCGGAGGGGACTGCTTGACGTCCAGCCACCTCCGACTCCAAGGAATTACTCGTAAAAAAATTGTGTGAAGTTTTCCCTTAAAATTTTAGATATTTTTGAAGAATTTTTATTTTCCAAGCTTAAATTCAGCTCACTTTTTGCACCAGAAAAACGATTCCTTTTGAGGTAAAGCTAGCATAAATGAGCCATACGCTCTATAATCCGTATTTTTTAAGCCAAAAATTTTTTACAGAGAAGCTGTATTTCAAAAAATAATTTTTTGAGGTCGTCTTCTTGGCACTGAATGTTTGCTAAAGTAGGTAATTCTGAAAGGTTAAAGCATTAGATATACCTTCAGAAATAAAGAAAGAGATAATGTGCAGTTGTGTGTTTCCAGAAGACTGAATAAGATTGGATCATTGGTTCTTGTCCACAGAAAGGAACACAAAGTATTTATCAGAATTGAGAGCTCCTTTTGCAGATAAAATGCCACTGAGAGGTAGGAGAATAGACCACCCATTCCCCATTGTTGCTCCAAAGCTGAAAAGTATTCATTTCTGATGAAAATCCTTGGACAAAACATTCTCCGTTATTTTACACAAATAAATCTCCTAAGATTGATCCAAATATTTTTGGATTAATTATGCATGGCAAATTGGAATAAATATTGATGATTTCACGTTGAAAATCTCACCGCAGCGTGGGTGTTCGAATCCGGCTCTCCCACCATCCAATTCGTGAAATCCACCGAACTTCCATCCGTCCATTCCAAAGCATTTCCTTTTTTCGGATCTCTCTGAATAAAGAAATATTTATGTTTAGACATTGATACTTCGATCCGATCTTCCTTTCTTATTCTTGAAATTATTCTAATTTCCCAATTGAAACCATTATTTCTATCAAAGAACTATCAGTCAAACGAATCATTTCTTCACAAAGAGCCTTCCGACAATGGCTGAAAGAATCATTACTTTCTTTTTATTTATTTCTTTCAATAAGAAAAATTCAACCTTCAGTCCGATCCAGAACCCAGCACACGAATGAACATTTTTCGCTGAATAAAATATCGATTGTTTTTGGTTTATAAAGCATAAATTTCTACAAAAATCATGAAGCTTCAGAATTAAATTTCGATTTCTTACCGAGTTTCCAAACAAAATCGTTCTCTTCCTGACTGTGAATGGAGACTAGATGGCTCTTTCGACTCGTACAATCTGCCTCGGCTTCATCAAATGTCATTTCTTGATCGACAACCTTGAGATGAAGGTAATCCTGGTTCACAACATCCACCAAACCTTGTACCAAGAAGCGGTTTTTTCGAAATACGACCATCCATCGCGATCCACGAAAGTCATTCGATTTCTGAATCTTCGAAAAACTTTACTCCAGATTTTTTAGCCAAATACCCAATCCTTTTCTTTAAAAAACTCACAAATCTGCCCGCAACTTCACCATTTCGGCCGTTTTCTTGTCTATTACAGAATGTCTAGAGAGGAATTGATTGGCTTGAGTGGAATGGGTGTTTTGGAGCTTCGCTGGTGGGATGCATGCGCCTCCAGTGCGAGAACGCAATAAATCAACAGAGTCTTTCTTTTCCTAAAATGTATTTACTTCAACCATGTTTTCTTGAATACTTTTTGAGGAGCTATCTTCGCGATTTTTCCCATTAAATCCGCCTGGTTTTGGGCCATTCTCGCAGAGATGGTCCTTGACATTTCGGCGACTTTGGAATCTCTAAAGTGTTTCATTCTCAGATATTTCTTTAAGGGATCTCAAGACTCACATCTCGGCTTTCAAATCAGCACTAATCTTCGTCGATCGATTATCACTTTGCGAGATTTTCGAGTTGATCTTTGTGAACTCATCACTTCTTGCTTTTTGTTCACATTTACTGAAAAAGATGAGCTTAGATTCTTCAAGATTTCTTCATTTCACCCACATTTCGGTCTTTTTAAACGAACACTTAATCCTTTTCCTTAAAAAAATTCTCAAATTTGCCTGCAACTTCATGATTTCGGCGGTTTTTTTCTCTTTCAAATTGTCTAGAGAGGAATTGATTCGATTGAGTGAAATGGGTGTTTTGGGAATGAAAAAACTGTTTTCTCAAATCTCAGTCGACAAGAGATACCAAATAAACTCACATTTGGTTTTCGAGGTCAGAGTTTTTGCTCTGTAACGCGTTGATTTTCCCGTCGAGCTCTCCAATCTTTGCGTTTCCGTCTCTCACTTCCGTATTTCGAGCTCTTCTAGAAAACTTCGAACTTTATCTATATTTTAGTTTGAGCCTGTCTGAAAGGAAATTAGAAAATTAGTACAATTGTGCTTCGAGATCGTCGTTCTCCCTTTTCGTCTCGTCGATTTTTCTTTCCAATTCTCGATTTCTCTCCCTTCCATCAACCAAATCGGCCTCCAACTTCGCGTTTTCCCCCATTAAATACGCCTTGATTTGAGCCATTTTTGCTGTCAATTGACTCATCTCTTTTTTCATTTCTTCTCTAAACTCTTCAATTAAATCAAAGACTGTTTTTGATAGAAGCAAAGATTTGGCGAAAAACCTACAAATCGGCCTCGCGTTGGGGATCCGAGAGATCGTCCATTTCGGTTGCTAGACGATTGGATGCCTACAAAATGACTGAATTTTCCCGAAGAACAAGTGAAAATTCAAGGAAACAGCTACTAAAGAGGTAGAATTGATGAGAGAAGACAAAATCAAACAAGAAATTTGTTCCCAAGCAAAATTGGGATTTCTTATCACGGAAAATAAAGGGAAAGGAGGGGAATGCCCGATTCGTTTAGTTGTTAACCGAAAACAATCAATATTCATTTCAGTGAAAACTGCTACAAAAAAACAATTATTTGGGGCAAGAAATTGAATGAGGACGCAAGGATTTCCTCTATAATTTGCCAATATTCAGACTACCAGGATTCGTGTACTTTTATTAGTGGCTATTCCCCACAGTAATGCCTTTACTTTACTTTTACTTTAGAAAAGAAAAAAAGGGAAATTTCGACAGATTGATAGAAACATTTTTGAATTAACTATGCATTGGAAACAAATAAATGAATAAATATCGATGATTTCGGATTTCCGTGATGATTTCACCTTTTTCCAGAATAAGCGGAACTTTTGTAGAAATAACTTCAATAATCTCAGCCTTCCATTCATGTTGCATGTTGCAAAAATTTTAATCTTATTTTATTATTTAACTTGAAATACCCCCCTTCATCTTTCAAAGAGCCTAACACCTCACTTGCCATTCCTGAGGCTTCATCGCCTGAACGCCTGAACCTGAACCTTTGATCTCGAAAAGCTTCTTGGCCAATTTATATTCAAGATCGGTTGGATTTAAAAAGTGTTATTAACTAATTCATTAAAATCGTATTTAGCTTCTGGAATAGCCATAGTATCCTTTTCATCAACTTGATTATTATTTGTATCATCTCCCTTAACTACATAATCAAATTTTGTTGTTGTTTTGATTGGCACTAATTTTGTTATCAATTTCTAATTTACCCTCTATTCTTGATAAACCTATTTCATAATTTTTATCCATAAATTATTGTCTAAATGAGCATCAAAACTCGTTTCATTAGAAGTTAAATGCAAAGTAAAACATGCCATTAAAAAAAAATCCACATAAAAAAAATTGAAACAAGTCTTGCATCACGTTACATATATAAAAGATAAAATGAAATAATCTTTATTTATATCATATCAAGGATAAATTTAATTCAAATCCAAAAACAATAATTCTTGGAACAAGTCACAACAAGAAGACTAATTTTAAAGAAATCACTTCATTTAGGCTGCATGTTTTATTTCAGTAGGCGAAAACTAGAATAATAAAAATGTAAAAGAATGTTTAATTAGAATTAAAATGATACTTACATTTGCACCTGGACCATCAAAATGAAGATAGCCAAAAACAAGAACCGATGGAATCATTCTCGTCTCAGGATGGTGATCAGCCAATCCTCCATCATCAATTTTTAGATCCGACAAAGCAAAATTCGTCTTCGCGACTAAGCTTGCGATGAAGACACCGTTCATATCGAAGATACCATGGCCCCAATCGCCATATCCTCCTTGCGAAGTACCAAAATAATCCCCACCTAAAATTAATTCAATTATTAAACGGAATGTTAGTAAAATACAGTTAAAAAATAATATATAATTTCTACAATATAAACAAGGCATTATTGAAGAAAAGGCCCCCACTGGAAGTTGAGGGCTTTATTTTCAGGCTTTCTTGCTTTTCTTTCTTTCCTATAAGATATCTTTAAACCCTTAGAAATTGTGATTCTAAGGGGTTGTTATACGCATGCACAAGAAAACTAACGAGGGAGCTATAACTACTTACTACTACTCAGATCGACTCCAAAATTACAGGGGGGAATAAGCATCACAAAATAAGAATTTTCTGAATTTTAGCTGCTAAATGCTAGAAATAACTGAAATATAAGGTTCAAAGTTTTTAGCTTAAAATTAAGCATTTTTGGGGATTTACACAACACTTTAATGGGAATCCTACACACACCGGAGGAGTAGCCGGATGGCCTCTAGCTGGTAGACCAAAGGTCGCTGGTTCGACTCCGTCCCCCTTGTTCTTTTGCTTTTTGGTTTTGCCAAACCACAGAATGTGCGTTCGGTAGAGAACATTGCTCGAGAACATAAAGCATTGCGTAATCGTCCGTCAACTGACACATTCCCTTTACATAAGATCTCCGATTTTTGGCAGTTACCAGCTCCCAACGCTTCAAGATGTTTGATGCCTCGAAAGTGCTAAAGATCTTGATCAGTTGATTCGAAAATGAGAAAATCGCTCACCTTGGAAACGGCACTCACCACAACCTGAAAAGCTGAGCAATTATTTAATTATAAAAAACAAAAGTACTTTGATGGTTGGGAAGAGCCACTTTTATCCTGGCTCATTTGGAGCTAATGTTTTGACTGGTTGTTTGCTACCTTTTACCCATTCTAAGGTAATCAAATATGCTTAATAGATTGATGACACTTTAGCAAATTTTCGCATTTCTAGCCTAACCTCATGTACTTTAACCACCAAACGTTACGATTGACTGAAAATAAAGCGTTTTAGAGGAGAGACACTTCAAAAGACTACACCTTATTGATTTGATAGAGAACCTCGGCGGCCATCCGTCTTCAACACCGATTGAAGTTGGTGCAACTAAAAGCTATCTGTTTTGGTCAACTTCTGAGCAGGTGTCAACAATTGAATTGGTAAGACAAAAAAGCTCGGAACCTTTCGATGATCTTCTGAAAGTGGGATGGACATTTCGGTAGTGACAACATATCAGGTTTCTCTTTTGAGACATCACTCACAAAATCGTCTCGATGGAAGCGCTCTTTACCATAGTCGGCGAAGACAATTCTGTAAACAAAAGAGTCTGAATGAAACTTTCACATTTCGCATTAGAGTGTAGTGTAGTGTAGACGAGAATGAATGAATTCTTGAATGAATAAAGCATATTATTTATAAAAAAGAAGTAAAAAAGCACTTGTAGATCATCGGTGTTGCTCTCCTGATCGGTGGTGGGAGTCGGTGCCATTGCCAAGGACCAGACGTGGACCTCGGATCCCAAGAGACTTCGGACTACAGGGTGGCGGAGTGCGAAGTCCAGCCACCTTCTCGTGGTGCACTCTGGGCACTTCCTGGAAACGGGAAGTGGCGAAGAGCTGGACGAAAAAGAGAAACAGCTTTTGCACGTTGAGAGTTCTTTTTTTTCTTGCTTTGTCTAAACAAATGATGTCTAGATAGTTATCACTGTTTCCGCTGTTTTGTATCCCTTTGTCTTGTAATTTTTAAAAGCTAAATTTGTAAGAAAATTAAGAAATTAAAAAAATAAGAGATTTCTTCAGCTGAAGTGACTTGGTCACTTTTTGAGGGACCAGCCTTTAGACAGGGTTTTAATGGGCTAATGAATAGGCAATGGGTCCCATTCAAAACCTAAAATCAAGTACTTAAAATAGGGAAAATTTGTGATTAAGGCAAATTTAATCTAAAGCTAATTAACTCTTCAGAATCACCTATTTCAGCAAAAACCCTCAGTGCCGAGAAGATGACACTAAAAAAAACTATTTTTTGAAATACAGCTTCTCTGTAAAAACTTTTTGGCCAAATATAGAGATTATAGAGCGGATTGCTCATTCATGCTAGCTTTTCCTGATAAAGAATCCTTTTTCTGGTGCAAAAAGTGATCTGAATTTAAGCTGGAAAAATAATAATTTTCAAAAATCTCTAAAATTTAACGGAAATGCTGCACTCACTTTTTTTACGAGTAATTTCTTGGAGTCGACTTGGAAATACTAGAATAAAATGTTCTTCAATGGGTGGATTCATTTTTAAGGAATCCCAGTCAAAGTTTTTCCGATAACTTTCTTTCCAACCTAATATATTTGGCTAGCTGAAACGGTGTTCAACCTAAGAACTTCAACCCTAAGAAGACGACGATTTTGAGGGAGACGTGCTCATCGATCGGAACATTGCGGTACCTTTTTTGGAGAATCTAGATCTAGATATCTAGATATGTAAATGCTACTTTATATATAATATATATAATAATAGATACCGTATTCTCACTAATAGTAGTGCACCCCGGCGAGCCGAGTTGGTGACGATTTTACGGTTTCCAAGCTGTTGCAGAAGCTCAACACTGAAATCCCCCACAAGATCTGATCGTCAGCTACATTTTCCGACCCCACATCGATAGGTTCTGATAAGCGCCTTTCGAGATTTCGAGCAATTTAGGCGACGCTCAGGGTGCACTACTATTAGAGAGAATACGGTTTGCGGATTTTAGAGTTAAAATGCGAACTTTTTCAGAAGAGCTCAAAATACGGAAGTGAGAGACGGAAAAGCCAAGATAGGAGAGCTCGAAGGGAAAATCAACGCGTTGCAGAGCAAGAACTCTGGCCTCGAAACCCAAATGTGAGTTTATTTGGTATCTCTTGTCGACTGAGACTTGGGAAAACAGTTTTTTCACTCCCAAAACACCCATTCCACTCAATTCCTCTCTAGAAAATTTGAAAGGGAAAATAAAACCGAAATGGTGAAGTTGCAGGCAGATTTGTGAGTTTTTTTAAGGAAAATGATTGAGTATTTGTCTAAAGAATCTGGACTAATGTTTTCCGAAGAAATTCAGAAATCGAACCATGAATCTCTTGGATCTGTATCGGGATGGATGGTCGTATTTGGCAGAAGCCGCTTCTTGGTACAAGGTTTGGTGGCTGTTGTGAACCAGGATTATCTTCATCTCGAGGCTCCCAATCACGAAATGACATCCGATAATGCCGAGGCATATTGTGCGAGTCGAGAGGGCCATTTAGTCTCCATTCACAGTCGGGAAGAGAACGATTTTGTTCAGAAACTCGGTAAGAAATCGAAATGATTCAATTCTGAAAATTCATGATTTTCGTAGAAATGTATGTTTTATAAACCAAAAACAATCGATATTTATTTCAGCCAAAACTGTTGATTCGGGTTATTTGTTCTGGATCGGACTAAAGGTTGAATTTTTCTTATTGAAAGAAATAAATAAAAAGAAAGTAATAATTCTTTCTGCCATTTTCGGAAGGCTCTCTTGAAAAAATGATTCGTTTGACTGATAGTGATTTGATGTAAATCTGAAATGATAGAAATTGATAGAAATCTAATTTGAATTAAAAAACTAGAATAGATTTAAAACGGAAAAAAATTTGGTTCAGATATCAACGGTGAAACTCATTGATAGAAATAATGGTATCAATTGGAAAACTAGAGTAATTTCAATAACGATAAAGGAAAATCGGATCGAAATCTCGATATCTGAACATAAAAATTTCTTTATTCAGAGAAATCCGAACAAAGGAAATGCTTTGGAATGGACGGATGGAAGTTCGCTGGATTTCACGAATTGGGGGGCTGGACACCTGAATTCGGACCCCCCACACTTATGTGAGATTTTCAACGTGAAATCATCAATATTTATTCAAATTTGCAATGCATGATTAATCCAGAAATATTTTGATCAATTTGAGGAAAATTCTTTTTTGTGAAAAACGCAAAGTGTTTTATCAAAGGATTTCCAACAGAAATGAACACATTTCAGCTAGGGACCGGCACTGGGAAATTCTCCTACCTATCAGACTCGGTTTATCTGCCAAAGAATCTCTCAATTCTGATAAATGCTTTGTGTTCTTTTCTGTGGACAAAAATCAATAAATCCCATTTTATTCAATCTTCTGAAAACACACAACTGCACATTATCTTTTTCTTTATTTCTGAATTGTTTCTTCAAAATCTCATATAAAAAAGTTTTCCCAAAAACCCAGAATTCCGCCGGAAGCTGCAAGGATTTTGCTCTCTCGTAGCCCCTGCATAGACTATTGGATAAACGTGTTGAACATCAATGGACATCAACATGAGGAAACTGATAATTCTTCGTGAAGGTCGCTCTTCTCGTCCCTCAACTTGTCGATTTGTCTTTGATTTTTGTTCTCTCTTTTTTGTTCTCACTGTTGGTTCTGTAGGCGGAGATTTGCGAACAAAACATTTGGCGATTAATTATGCATTGGAAATTTGAATAAATATTGGTGATTTCACGTTAAAAATCTCACCTTAGCGTGGGTGTTCAAATTGTCCGGGAGGTCTCCCGGTAACCAATTCGTGAAATCCAACGAACTTCCATCCGTCCATTCAAAAGCATTTCCTTTATTCGGGTTTCTCTGAATAAGGAAACTTTTATGTCTCACTGTTGATCTTTCAACCAAATTTTTTTTCCATTTTAAAACTATTCTGGTTTTTCAATTCAACTTAGATTTCTATCAATTTTTATCATTTCAGATTTCTGTCAAAGAACCATCAATTAAACGAATCATTTTTCACAAAGAGGCCTCCGACAATGGCTGAAAGAGTCATTACTTTCTAGATGATTATTTATGTCTCAATAAGAAAAATAAGAAAAAAGTCTTTCAATAAGAAAAATTCAACCTTCAGTCCGATCCAGAGCCACCAATGCGAAGGAGCAGCTTTCACTGAAATAAGTATCGGTTATTTTTGGTTTATAAGAAAAAAATTTCTACGAAAATCATGAATTTTCAGAATTGAATCTTTTCGATTTCTTAACGAGTTCCCAAACAAAATCGTTCTCTTCCTGAGTGTGAATGGAGACTAAATGGCTCTTTCGAATCGCATAATATGCCTCGGCTTCCACAGATGTCATTTCTTGATCGATAACCTTGGGACAAAGATAATCCTGGTTCACTACATCTACCAGACCTTGTACCAAGAAGCGGTTTTTGGCAAATACGACCATCCACCCGGGTCCAAGAAAGTCATCATTCGATTTCGAAAAACTTTACTTCAGACTTTTTAAACGAATACTCAATCTTTTTCCTTAAAAAGACCCAGAAATCTGCCCGCAACTTAACCATTTCGGCCGTTTTATTTTCTCTTTCAAATTGTCTAGAGAGGAATTGATTGGTTTGAGTGGAATTGTGTTTTAGGGGTCAAAAAACTGTTTTCTCAAGTCTCTGTCGACAGGAGCCTCCAATTTCGCCATTTTTTCTCGAGCCTCGACGAGTTCTTGTTGGGTTTGATTCCTGAAAAGTCTTGTCATTGAGACACTCAAGCTTATTTCTTGTTTATTCTATCAAAACCGCTCTACTGATTTGCTTTCCTCCAAAAAAAACTCACAAATTACTTTGGCAAGATTTCAACCAGACGGTATCCCGACAATCCTTTTCACGGCTGAAATCCGAGATCATCGAAAAATCTCTTTCTGACGAACTTCAAAGTACGACGATCACCAGACAGAATTTCTTCTTGATCTATCGGAGATCTGAATGGTTGAAAACATCGCTATTTGAGGGGAAAAGAATACGTGAATTGATCCACTTGAACGCTTTGTAGAATCGAGGAAGAAATTTGATGGAAAAGAAGGAGGATCTTGATGAATAGCCCGAAGGTCATCACGCCCATTCCGATCAATTGGTTGATTCGTTTTGAATACGGGGAAATGGGAAGAACGAATGGAGGGACGATCCGATAAACAATTGTTTTTTTACGGAAAAGAGCTTTTGAGAGCTTTGAAATTGTTCAGAAAAGCAATCGCCTTCCAACCGACGATTGACTCATTAAGCCGTTGAAAGAATTGCTTTGAATAGATATTCGAACAAAAAGTCGCATTTCATGAAAAATAAAACCCGTCAATTCGTGTGAAGTTGGTGAGTGATAAAACGCGGAGTTTGAAACAGAAATGTGAGTATTTTCATGTATGTTTCACAGACTTTGCAAAACTCCATGCAAGATTCTTTAATTTTTTCAGAGATATTAAAACGGTCAGAGATTGAGAAGCGGCACACTGATTTGTGAATTATCAGGTTGGCAAAAAAGAAATGCGCGTTTTCGTTAAAAGTTTATTTTATTATATTAGCTTGGTAAATATGAAAGGTTATTTTTTACAAAAAATATTGCCCTGTCGTTACGAAGAACATTCGCTGTGTAGGATTTTTCTCAATAATATGTCAAAATGTGCTAATGCTTTTTTTGCAAAAGCTTTTTTTGTTTTGAATAATATTTGTATTGTTTCAGCTCAGCAAAGATGGATGACCAAAAATTTAAAATCAGGGCCGCCATTTTCTTTGAATTCAATTTAAACAAGAAAGCTACGGAATGCCATCAGAACATTTGTACTGTTTTTGGAGAAGCTGCTCTTACTTACAAACAATGTTGTGTTTGGTACGATCACTTCAAAACGGGAAACGAGTCATTGGAAGATGCATCACATGGAAAGCCGCCGATTACTTTGGACGATCAGCTATTACTGAACTTGGATCCATTGCAAAAGTGTAGAAAATTAGCAGAAAAGTTCGGATGCACTCATGTTACCATTTACACGTTCTTGGGAAATCATATCGAAGCGGGAAATGGCTCCCCCCACGACCTCACTGATGCCCACAAAGTCACACGAGTCACCTTGAGCTCTGTTCTTCTACGTAAAGCTAGCCATCGTTATGCCATCAAATTATGCAAAACGCGTAGGATCAAAAAAAGGAAAATCGCCGGATCACTGGATCACACCACAAAAACATGTACAAATTTTAAACACCTACTCTCTTTAGCATCTCACAGCAGGACAGATGTGAACGTTAGAACGAGACCGGAAAATGTGACGTCTAGTATTTTTTGGCATCTGATGAGACTTGGCTTTCGTATGAAAATATTCAACTCTATGGACAGTGACTTCGAACTCAGCCGTGGCTGAGTTCGAAGCAGACCTCTCATCCTATCCCGAAGCCTCCGAAAAAGTTATGCTTTGTGTGTGGTGGAATGCTAAGGGATTGGCTCATTTGGAAATATTAGATAAAGGAGACACTGTTGACGAAAGACTTTATGCAGAACAAATGGGTTGAGTCGATCCAGCATTGAGGAAAAAGAGGATCGATCCATCGAAGGTCAGATTTCTTCACGACAATGCTAGGCCTCACATTTCAAAGATCGTCCACGAACAAATCGATAAGTTGAGCTGAAAACTTCTTCCACACCCACCATACAGCCCTGATCTAGCCCCATCGGATTACCATCTCTTTCGGTCTATGAAACAAGCAGTTTCTGGACAGCAGTTCAAACAAAAGCAGGACATCGAAAATTGGGTTGCCAACTATTTTGCCTCTAAAAATCTTCAATTTTACGAGGACGGTATTCGTGATTTGGGGCGATGTTGGAAAGAAGTTATTAATGCTTGTGGTGGATACATTTGATTTTGAAAGTGTTTAAATAAGTTTTCCTGTTATGTTACAAATGAACAAAAAAATAACCTTTCATATTTACCAAGCTAATAAAAACAAGATAACAATACATTAATTCACAAGGTATTCGCCATCTGCATCAATGGCTTGTCGCCAACGTTCACGCAGAGAATGGATGCCCTTCTTGAAGAACTCGACCGGCTGCGACTCGAAGAAGTTGGACACCCAAATTTGGACCTCGTCGCGGTTCTTGAACTTTTTCTCAGCCAAGGAGTGGTGCATTGATCGGAACAGATGGTAGTCGGAAGGCGCCAGGTCTGGGCTGTATGGCGGATGAGGCAGGACTTCCCAGCCCATTTCTTCAATTTTCTGCTGGGTGATTTTTGCGACATGTGGCCGAGCGTTGTCGTGGAGGAATTTTGTCGACGCCGTCTCCACACCTTGACGTCGCAGCGCCTGGTCCACGCGATCCAATTGGCCTTGTCTGAGTGTAGATTTGGATTCCCCGTGAAAATTCACCCTAGAAAATGTGGTTTTAATAATGATTTTCGGTTTTTACTTACCCTCTTCGTCGAAACATCGTATTCTGACTAGTCTGACAGGTAGTCTGACTTTGACTGAGATTTTCTCTATGTTTTTATATTAAATTTTACTAAGGAAATTGTGGTTTTCTATAACAAAATTTCATAAGGAACATTTTAAGACCAACCACAAGTTGATCGGTCAACCGGAAGTTGAGATATGGAGGAAAAGAGAAGAGTCGTCAAACTCCGCCTAACAATAGTACAATTGTTAAGGAAAAAGAGAGTAAAAATGTAGAATCTGTTTTGTAGACTTACCGATGAAAACATAGAGAAAATTAGGGTCAAAGTCGAGATAAGTCTCTGACCCCCCCTCAGAGAATCAGGGTTTGACGACTCTTCTCTTTTTCTCCACTTCTCAACTGCTAACTGTCGGATCGACTTCTGGTTGATTTTAAAATGTTCCTTATGAAATTTCGTTATGGAAAACCACAATCTACTTAGTACACTTTAATAGAAAAATATCGAGGAATTTTCACTCAAAGTTGAACAACCTACCCGAAAGGAAATCCACAACTTACTTACTACACTTTAATATAAAAACATAGAGAAAATTTTGTTCAAAATTGAACTATTTACTTGGAAGAGTCGATCCAGTTAAATGGTCCATAACTCCAGGTATAGAAACCCAAACAACTTTTGGTTTTGTTTATTAGAATCTACATAAAATTTTAGTAAAGAAATATAGAATCTGTTTTGTAAACTTACTGATAAAAACATAGAGAAAATTAGGGTCAAAGTCGAGATAGGTGTCTACCCCTCCCTAGAGATTTGTCTAGGGAGCGGTAGAGAGTCGGAGTTTGACGACTCTCCTCTTTCCCGCCATCAGAAAGAGAATAAATGGATCATCAAATTATGCAAAACGCGTAGGATCAAAAAAAGGAAAATCGCCGGATCACTGGATCACACCACAAAAACATGTACAAGTTTTAAACACCTACTCTCTTTAGCATCTCACAGCAGGACAGATGTGAACGTTAGAACGACACCGGAAAATGTGACGTCTATTAGCTGACGACGATTTGCCTCGAGCATTTTCTCGTCTTAACCCCCACAATCATTAAAATACACAGTCTCGCATATTCGATCCATTCGATATTTCATCTATTCGATTATTCGATTCGATAGTCTAGCATCGCAATGAGGACCTTCAGAAATTTGCGTTCCTTCCCGGCTCTTCTCGAATCGCAGGTTATAGGAAAATTGGCCGTGTTCGAGGCCTTTCAACTGCTACGAGTTAATCATCGTCTTCGCTCATTTGTCCTGTTTCATGGACCTTATCTTTCGAATCTTCAAAGTGTAGACGTTACGCTTCACCACGCGAAATTCGAAAACGGTGAGATTATAGCCTTGGGCATAACCATTCATATCCTGCATCACTCTAACTATTGGCTTTTTCATTCGAGCAACGTGAAGAATGACGTGAAGCATCTTCAGGTTGGTGCAAGTGCCACTGTTCAAGTGAATACTTCGCAGGGGAGACTCTTTCAAAAGTTAATCCATTTCGCTGATTTGAAAATATTCTGCTTTCAAAGAACTGTCCTTTCAGAAAACAAAACAGAATTTGATGCTTCTAAATTTCTCCCCTCCACTCTAAGGAATCCATTAAGAGGGTTTTCAATCGTTTTTCCTAGTGGTATGAGCGTGACTCGATCACTTCTTTCAAGATATCGTTTTATACAAGTGACGAAGCGTTTCCGAATCAACTGGAGCTCCATGCTTTCTAATGACCGCTTTCTTTCTGATGACCTTGATCGGGAACTTGCGGTTTTCATGAAAAACCATTGGTCACTATGTGAAGATCTCGACCTAATACGTCTTCCTTCTCAGCTTTTCAACGAGAATCTTTCGTTAATGCAAGAAAATGTGAAACTCCAAGCTGTCCTCAGAAGTTGGGATAACTTCACGAGTTGTGTCGAGTTTTTCGCGTCACGGAATGGTTTTAATGCGTCGTATTGCAGTGTTGGGCATTATGGAGAGATCCGGAAAGAAGATCCTAGATACAAAAAACTACTAGACATTTTCGATTGTGCGCACATGCCTCTTGTTGAGGCAGAGTTTATCGACCAGTCCACGGAGCAGCTCTTTTTTCACCGACCGCCACTGGCCTACCGATTTCAAATTAAATTGTGCTTCAATTACTCTCAAATGCATATTTTGCAATGTCAATCTTCTTGATAAATTAAAAATTACGATGTTTGTGTTTTCTCGCTTTTAATTATTGTAATTCTAGAATACGTATTTCATTCGTTACCTAATAAAAATCTATCTTTCAGGAAAGCATGTCATGTTATGCACAAATATGTTTAAGTTTAATAAGTAACCCCCAACCGAATTCCAGAAACAAGTGAGGAAAGGAGATCCGAGATACAAAAAGCAAATTATGAGGATTTGAGGTCCGGGATCCATCGGTGGATCCCGTCGTCCCAGATGGCAGTCACCCTGGGACCCACCGGTGAGTCCCATCGTCGTGAATGTGTTAAAACAGTCTTTATCAAAGAAAGTTCTTGAAAAGATGTGTTTTCTACTTTTTCTTCTTGTTGCTTTGGCATTATTGTTAATTGTTAGTGAATGGATGTCAGATTAGGTGCGATCAGTAAGTCTGGAAAGTTTTGCTGGAAAGTCCGGAAAGAAATCTTGTTATTTCTTAGTTATCTTTGAGAAATGTAGTTATTTTTAACGATTAGAAGCTTTATTTAAAGCCATAATGCAATTCAAGGATGGAGATGGAAGTGTAGATTGGAATATTGATGTACGCTTTCCAAGGACAAACTATGGTTGGTCCGGAAAATTTGCTATGATTGGATGATTTAAGCGACCGGTTTAAAGGATCATCCAAAATTATGGCAACAAATTTTAGAAAACTATTCTTTTCCAAAAAACTTTCTACAAAAAGTAGCATGTATTATATACTATTTGAATTGAGAGCTCCTTTTGCAAATAAAACGAAACTGATCGGTAGGAGACCAGACCGTCCATTTCCCATCGAGGCTCCAAAGCTGAAATATGTTTATTTCTGATGGAAATCCTTCCATTAAGCATTTATTACTTTAGAAAAAAGAGTTTCCTCAGATTGCTTCAAATATTTTTGGATTAATTATGCATTCGAAATTGGAATAAATATTCATGTTTTCACCATGAAAATCTCACAATAGCGTGGGTGTACGAATCCGGCCATCTACCCTTCCAATTTGTGAAATCCACCGAACTTCCATCCGTCCATTCAAAAGCATTTTCTTTGTTCCAATTTCTCTGAATAAAGAAATTTCTATGTTTAGACATTGATATTTAGATCCGATTTTCCTTTCTTATTATTGAAATGATTCTAGTTTCCCAATCGAAACCATTATTTCTATCAAAGAACTATCAGTCAAACGAATCTTTTTTTTTACAAAGTGCGTTCCAAAGTGGCTGAAAAAAAATGAAAGAATTAAGTTTAATATATTCATTTATGTCTTTCCATAAAAAAAATTCAACCTTCAGTCCGATCCAGAACAAAGACTCCGAACCAACATTTTTCGCTGAAATAAATATCGATTGTTTTTGGTTTATAAAGCATAAATTTCTAAGGAAATCATGAATTTTCAGAATTGAATCATTTTGATTTCTTACGGAGTTTCCAAACAAAATCGTTCTCTTCCTGACTGTGAATTGAGACTAAATGGCTTTTTCTGCCCCCACAATATGCTTCGGCTTCATCGAATGTCATTCTTTGATCGATAAACTTGAGATGAAGATAATCCTGGTTCACAACATCCACCAAACCTTGTACCAAGAAGCGGTTTCTTCCAAATACAACCAGCCATCCAGATCCAAGACCCAAATCATCATTCGATCTCTGAATTTCTTCTGAAAATCTTTACTCCGCACTTTTTTGAAACAAATACTACTTCCTTTTCCATAAAAAAACTCACAAATCTGCCTGCAACTTCGCGATTTCGGCCGTTTTGTTTTCCCTCTCAGATTGTCTAAAGAGGAATTGATTGGATTGAGTGGAATGGGTGTTTGGGAAATGAAAAAACTGTTTTCTTAAGTCTCAGTCGACAAGAGATGCCAAATGAACTCACATTTGAGCCCTCAATTCGGTTATTTTCGTTGCTCTAAAAGGAGTTCTGTTAGTTAACAATCTGTCATAACTAAGAATAACCAGAGAGAGAAGAAGACTCACAACTCGGCCTTTAGCTCCATGCTTTCGGACCTCAATTTCCTCTCGACCTCGGCATTTTCTTTCCTCGTTTCGTTCAACTCCTTCTCGCTGAACAACTCTAGCCAGTCAAATTCTAACAGTTTTCAACGTACAAATCGGCTTTCAACGCGGAAAAGGTCCTTGACATTTCGGCGACTTTGGAATCTCTAGATGTGTCTCATTCTTAGATATTTCTTTAAGCGATCTCAAGACTCACATCCCGGCTTTCAAAGCAGCACCAATCTTCGTCGGTCGTTCGCAGAGTCCACTGATTTTTCCTCGAGCCTCGACGAGTTCTTGTCGGGTTCCATTCCTGAAAAGTCTTGTCATTGGGACACGCAAACCTATTTCTTGTTCATTGTCTCGAAAAAACCCACAAATTTCTTTGACAAGACCTCAAATTGATGGGATAAACAAATTGATGGGTATAACTTGACGACGAACCCTCATCACTACTGCTGAAATCTAAGATCATCGAAAATCCCTTTCTGACCAACTTTGACGAAGAAATTCGATGGAAAAGAAGGAAAATCGTGATGAATAGACCGACGGCCATCACACCCATTCCGATCGATTGGTGAATTCGAAATTCAAGGTTTTGAATTGAAGGAAATGGGAAGAATGAATGAAGCGACGATGCCAAAGTGCCAAAGTGAAAGTTTTGACGGCCCAAAGGGCAGGAATAACTGTTTTGACGAGCCGGAATAGATGTTTGAGAATGGAATTTTGAGCATTTAAAAGTCGCTTTCTGAGGTCATTACAAACAGACAGACAGTTATTTCTAGATTCACAATACTACTAGTTTTTGTGGAGGCTTTATAATTGCTTGCTTTTGGTGTGAAAAGGAGGATAAGAATCTAATAAATCGAATCTATCACCTTACACCTTTCGATTTTGCGATGTCACCAAGTTAAAGGCTTCGAAAAGAAGGGGTTCTCCGTTGTAAATGACGCTCTTTCCACTAAAAAACGATTTTTCAAAAAATCTGTCAGGAGAATTTGGAAAATTTTTCCTGTTTGAAATGAGTACATTTTTCTGTGTAGAATGACACATCTTTCATGAAAATTCATCAAAAAACGCAAATTGTACCGATGTGTGTGAGACCTGAACCACTGTTTTGACGGCCCGAAGGGCTGGAATGAAAATTTTTGAAGGCCAGAAGGGCCTGAGTGTAACCGTGGACTTTTCTGAACTGTCTGAAAGGCCTAATGAGAGATTTGTACGGTCCAAAGGGCCGAACTATGTCTATTTTCCAACCCATCAGCGCAAATACTTTCACGGGTCCCCCAATTAGACAGCGGGCAAAGCGAACGATCGTGAGCGAACAAAACCGGACGTGGAGCTAGCGAGATCACGACAAGAGTCTCCGAATTGGAGACCAGGTTGGAAGCCGATTTGTGAGTGTTTGGAATGGCGTTAATTGGATGGAATCACCAGAGACGATAGAGACGAGGGATCCAAAAATCCCCAATTTTCCATAAATGAAATGAAGGACTTGCGTCGAAGATGGGAAGAAGTCAAAATGGAGAATACTTTATTGATTGATAGTTGCTATTTCTTGTAGAATGCACTCTATTGTTACACGCAAAAAACGCGCATTATTTTTTCCCTGATCTAATAGTTAATAAAACACTTCTCCTTAGGTTTTGAATAGTTTCTAGATTTGCATGGAAACTTGCCTCATGCTAAGGAATAGAAATATCATGGAAATTTTCAGGAAACGAATCACCCGAGTTTTTGTAGTTTTTGTGGTAAGGTTTTTGACAGAGAAAGTCCAACATCTCACATGTTTAGGCAAAAAAGCCTTGAGACACTTTTAGAAATTGACTCTGTCTAGCCAGTCCATAACTTCGAAGAGAAGAGTCCACCAATTTAATTTGGACTAATAAGGACTCCTTTGATGGAAAAGAGATCTTTGTTAAACTGAAACTCGAACAGCATCTCTCTCGCCGGACCTCTTCATTCGCTACTCGTGCCTCAAAGAGATTTTGGATTTGGACAAAGAAATTCCCTTAGCTACACGCAACTCTTCGCAAACGTGGCCGAGAACATCACGAGGCAAATGAATGGGGAATTTCGAATGAAATCCATTTTGATTGTATTCCATATTCCATATCTAATATTCAGGAGCAGCCAGACAGCAAAATACTTGCAGCTGCAGGCGCAATTCTGGATTTCTGGAAAAACTTTTATATGAGATTTTGCAGAAACAATTCAGAAATAAAGGAGAAGATAATGTGCAGTTCTGTGTTTTCAGAAGATTGGATAACATGGGATTTATTGATTTTTGGTCCACAGAAAAAGACACAAAGCATTTATCAGAATTGAGAGCTCCTTTTGCAGATCAAAAGAATCTGCTGGGTAGGAGGATAGACTCCCCATTTCCCATTGTAGCTCAGAAGCTGAAATGTGTTCATTTCTGATGGAGATCCTTTGATAAAACACTTTGTGTTCTTTCACAAAAAGAAATTTCCTCAGATTGATCAATTTTAATTATGCATTGGAAATTGGAATACATATTGATGATTTCACGTTGAAAATCTCACCCAAGTGTGGGTGTTCAAATCCGGCTCTTCTCCATACCAATTCGTGAAATCCACCGAACTTCCATCCGTCCATTCCAAAGCATTTCCTTTGTTCGGATTTCTCTGAATAAAGAAATGTTTATGTTTGGACATTGATATATTTCGATCCGATTTTCCTTATTTCTTCTTGAAATTATTCTAGTTACCCAATTGAAACCATTATTTCAATCAAAGAACTACTAGCCAAACGAATCATTTTTTCACAAAAAGCCTTCGGGAAATGGCTGAAATAATCATTAGTTTCTATATATTTATTTATGTCTTTCAATGAGAAAAACTCAACCTTCAGTCCGATCCAGAACCCATGAAAGGCTTGAACAGTTTTCGCTGAAATAAATATCGGTTGTTCTTGGTTTATAAAACATAAATTTCTACGAAAATCATGAATTTTCAGAATTGAATCATTTCGATTTCTTACCGAGCTCCCAAACAAAATCGTTCTCTTCATGACTGTGAATTGAGACTAAATGGCTCTTTCGACTCGCACAATATGCCACGGCTTGATCAAATGTCATTCTTTGATCGAAAGCCTTGAGATGAAGATAATCCTGGTTCACAACATCCACCAAACCTTGTACCAAGAAGAGCTTTTTGCCAAATACGACCATCCATTCAGATCCAAGATCAAAGTCATCGTTCGACTTCTGAATTTCTCGGAAAAACATTACTCCAGATTCTTTAGACAAATACTCAATCTATTTCCTGAAAAAAACGCATAAATCTGCCCGCAACCTCTTGATTTCGGACATTCTGTTTTCTCTTTTAGATTGTGAGGAGGGGAGTTGATTGGATTGAGTGGAATGGGTGTTTTGAGAGTGAAAAAACTGTTTTCTCAAGTCTCAGTCGACAAGAGATACCAAATAAACTCACATTTGGGTTTCGAGGTCAGAGTTCTCGCTCTGCAACGCGTTGATTTTCCCTTCGAGCTCTCCAATCTTGGCTTTTCCGTCTCTTGCTTCCCTATTCTGAGTTCTTCTGAAAATAGTTCAGATAACTATATATTGGGCTTGTCAAAATCACTACTCAAAATCCAAAAAAAAGATGAGCTTGAATTCTTCAAGATTTTTGATTTCACCCACATTTCCCTCTCGAGTCCACTGATTTTTCCTCGAGCCTCGACGAGTTCTTGTCGGGTTCCATTCCTGAAAAGTCTTGTCATTGAGACACCCAAGCCTATTTCTTGTTTATTCTCTCAATTTCGCTTTTCTCCCAAAAAAACTCACAATTTGCTTTGACAAGATCTCAAGCAGACGGTATCCGGACAATCCTCTTTACTGCTGAAATCTAAGATCATCCACAAACCCCTTTCTAACCAACTTCAAAGTACTACGATCACCAGACGGAATCTCATCTCGATCATTCGAAGATCTGAATGGTTGAAAACATGGCTATTTGAAGGGAAAGCAATACGTGAATAGATCCACTTGAACGCTTTCTTGAATGGACGAAGAAATTTGATGGAAAAGGAGGAGAATCGTGATGAATAGACCGACGGCCATCACACCCATTCTGCTGAATTGGTTGATTAGTTTTGAATACGGGGAAATGGGAAGAACGAATGGAGGGACGATCCGATACACAATTGTTTTTTACGGAAAAGAGCTTTCGAGAGCTCTGAAATTGTTCAGGAAAGCGATTGACTCATTAAGCCGTTGAAAGAATCGCTTCAAATAGAACTTCGTGCAAAAAAAAGTAGCATTTCGGGAAAAAGAAAGCCGTCAGTTCGTGTGGAGTTGGTGAGTGAGAAAACGCGGAGTTATCAGGAGACTACTTTCGGGGAAAGTCAACTGAACCGACCGTTCCCATCAAATCGCCACAATTGTTCCTCAAAGCTATCTATCTCCCCCGGCGTAAACAGTTTTTCCTAGAGCCTTTTTGACTTCTCCAACTTCAAAATTCAAAGCTCCTCGAGGTGTCATCATTGTTGATTGTTGTTTTGGTTGTTCTATGTTTTTTAAGTTGTTTTGTGTTAAAGCAGAGCATTGTTGTAAAAAGCATAACTAAACAAAACCTCTCTAAAACGGAAACTGCTCAAGGCATTAAAGGCATTTCTGGAGATTTGGAAAAAGAAGAGATGCTCTGAAGACATCGAGGAGGAGGCTTCGAGAGATTGTCCATTTTGGTTGCTAGACGAACGAACTGTCCTACAAAATGACTGAACTTTCCTGCAGAACAAGTGAAAATTAAAGAAAAAGGCTACTAAATAAGCAGAATTGATGAGATAATCAAACAAGAAATTCGTTGCCAAGCAAAATAGGGCAAAATTCTATAGGCAAAATTCTTACCAAATAAAGAGAAAGGAGGGGAATGGGCACTCCTTTAGTCATCAGTCGTCAACCAAAAACAATCAACATTCATTTCAGCGAAAAGTGAAAACGAAAACTGCTACAAAACAACAATGATTTGGGGCCAGAAATAGAATGAGGACACTTGGATTTCCTCCATAATTTATCAATATTTAGACTACCAGGATCAGAGAGCTTTTGTTAGTGGCTATTCCCCACAGTAATGCCTTTTTCATCGGAAAGAGGAAAACCATGTCGACGAAGAAATGATTGCATCCAACCGTTGCTTCTTTTGGAATTGAGACCAGCCTCAGAAACGGTTCATCGCTTCGGTATAGATAGCCACATTCGACAGCCAAATACCCTAATGGATCTGATTATCTGAAATGTACCTTCAAGTTTGAGGGAGATCTTCTGATAAGACTTTTCGAGTTTCTGGTAATCACGACTCATCACCAGAAAACACGGAATGAAGAACTAATCCTTCTGGACTCTCTGATCACTTTTTATCAAAACACGGAATTCTTTTTCTTGACATCCATTTCCTCTCTTTTTATTGTATTTGACAAAATCATTTAGAAGAAGTTGTCCGAAGCTTTAGGTGAAGTTGTTTGTAACGATGAGGTTTCTACCGCTTCTGCTACTGATTTGAATTCAATGAAATCTGTTACTAAAACACGATACGAGATTTGACGTTGATACGATTGACTAGCGATTGATTCGTGTCATCGTGAGCTCTGCCCTGCTTCAAAAAGGCAAATCGCATGATTTTTGGGGAAGAATTCTAACATCTGATGAAACATGGATTCAATATGAGAGTGTGAAGCGCAAAAATCAGTGGCTTTCTCTAGGTCAACCCCCACAACCAACTTCAAAACCCGATATTCATGGAAAGAGACTTATGCTAATTTTGAATTTCCTCGAAGAACAAGTGAAAATTAAAGTAAAAGGCTACTAAATAAGCAGAATTGATGAGGAAATCAAACCAGAAATTTGTTGCCAAGCAAAATACGGATTTCTTACTAAATAAAGAGAAAGGAGGGGAATGCCCAATTCGTTTAGTCATCATTCGTCAACCAAAAAACAATCAACATTCATTTCAGCGAAAACTGAAAACGAAAGCTGCTACAATACAACAATGATTTGGGGCAAGAAATAGAATTAGAACACTCGGTTTCCTCAATAATTTACCAATATTCAGATTACCATGTGGACGAAGAAATGATTGCATCCAACCGTTGCTTCTTTTGGAATCGAGACCAGCCTCAGAAACGGTTCATCGCTTCGGTATAGGTTGGATGCAACTCTCCACAGCCAAATATTCGAATGGATCTGAAATCTGAAATGTGTCTATCAAGTTTGAGGAAGATCTTCTGATAAGACTTTTCGAGTTTCTGGTAATCACGACTCATCACCAGAAGACACGGAATGAAGAACGAATCCTTCTGGACTCTCTGATCACTTTTTATCAAAACACGGAATTCTTTTTCTTCACATCCATTTCCTCTCACTTTATTCCACTTAACAAAATCATTTAGAAGAAGTGGTCCGAAGCTCTAGGTGGAGTTGTTTGTAACGATGAGGACTGTTTGGGTTGGTTTAACTTGTGGAAGAACAAGGAGTGACTGTCGATCAGGAGGAAGAGGAGGAGGAAGAGGAGGACATCTGAGAACAACTTAATTTATAGACCAACATCAACTTGTTACATAAGCTATTTATTATAAATGTGAAAAGTTAGGCACTTGTGGATTTCTCCACGCAAATCCCGAAATTTGCTTCAATTTGCATATGAAAAATATCCACTCTGTACGCTGTAGAGGACTTCTAGACATTTTCTCCGAATAACTTTTTCGTATGCTCATTTATCTCACAACTTAAACTAAAATCATCTACCCAGTTTTCAAATACTAATTCACGTGCATAAATTTAAATGTGAGGGATTTGCTTCTATGGAAATTCGCGGGGAAAATATCCACAAGGACCCAAAAACAAACAACCAAACTGACAAACCAAGGCTAAAGTTCAAGCAAAAAGTGAGCAAGCCTTGACTTGACTTGACGAGTTGCTTGCTCTTGAGATCATGATTTTGATGCTTAAAACACCAACGGAAGATTCAGTGGAAGTGTGTGTTGCTTTTCTGAAAGAGAGTGGCGCGAAACTGATAGAGGTTTGCTTTATGTAGAAACGATTTATTTAGAAATCATTGACGACACTGAGCAAAATCTCGTTGCTTTCCGTCGCGAAGTTTACTTGACAATTCAACCATCGCTCGGCTATCACCGCTCACAAACTTCTCGAAATGAGTGTCAGGCCAGAATGGGAGGTTGGGCTTATTGATTGAATATAAAACATTTTTGGCTCTTTCCAATTACTAGGCACTTTAACCGTGAAACTCACTTTTCTTAAATTTTAAGGTACCTAATAATAGAAAAGAGCCACATTTTTTTTCATTTTAGCCGGAACTCATTCACATACTCGTTGAAGTTAGTTTCAAAAGTATATGACTATTTTTTTAAATTTTAGGCTACTTTTGAGACGATAGCTCGGGAGACTTATCAAACTATCCATCGCTTTGATATTACGAAACTGAGGAATATGGCTCGTTTAATCAGTCATTTGCTTTTCACAGATGCCATTACTTGGGATGTAAGTCTTTATGCGAATATTTACTTTTTCGTATCCAGATTTAAAGTGTTCAAATTTAGGTTTTGAGCGAAATCCATTTGAACGAGAATGAGACAACTTCTTCGTGCAGGATTTACATCAAAATCATTTTCCTTGAATTGGCTCAAATGATGGGACTTCCAAAGCTGTATGAAAGAATCTGTGATCCGTAAGTTTAGAGATTTTCTAGAATTCAACAATATGTAGTACATTGCAACATGCGTTTGAGAGACTTTTTCCCAACCGAGCCAATACTCGTTTCGCCATCAATTTCTTCACATTAATCGGTCTTCGTGGACTGACCTAAGAAAGATTTTAGAAGGCTAATAAGTGTATAAATTTTAGGGTGAATCTTCACCAGTTTTTGGAAAAAGGCGGAAAGAGGAAGAAAAGAAAGCAGAGCTTTGTTAAGAATTCTTCAAGAATGCTTCATGATTCCTCAAGATTGAAAGGCCAATGATTGTTTTAATTTCCTTGGGAATGGAAAAGTTCTTGAAGCAGAGGAAAGCCACCGATCTCAACACAAATGTTTGCTTCGCAGAAAATTGGACAGAATCCGTATCGAAAGTTCTGGGGGAATCGATCGAAATCATTTGATAATATCTTTCGAGGAGCACAACAAATACGGACGATTGGAGAATCAATTCCTGTTCCCAACGAACACCATTACGGCTCATCTTTCCAGTTTTAAACTGAAATTCCCTGTCATGTGTAAGTCGTTATGTACTCAATTCAATTTACTGTACGGCAGATGTGAGCCAACTGTTGCCATTGGGTGAATAAACAATTGTGAATGCTTTAGGCAAGACGTAAATGGACTAAAAGGCAAAGTCTCAATCATCCTATGCAAAACTCATCAATCATTCTCAGAAATGAGCTTCCCACTTCTCAAACTTAGTCTGGATATTGGTAAATTATTGAAGAAGTCCTTGCGTCCTCATCCTACAGGGTGTGCCAAAAATTCCCGTACTTGTATTTTCTGAATTTTTGGCGACATTAGATAAAAGGGTAAAACGAATTCCTCGCGAAAAACTGATTTAGAAAACGTTTCTGATTAATTTATAAGTGCAACACTATTTAAGACAAGTGATTGAGAAGAGGGTCCGCTCAGGGGCGCTTTGGTCGCACATTTTTTGGGGGTTTGTGGATCAAAGCTTGTAAGGCCTAAGTCTAGCCTGTTTTTTCGAAAACAAGGTCGTAAAAGGGTCCAAAACTTTATATAGGCGTATTAAAAAATGTCACATTTTTTTATTGGGCGATAGAAAGTTTTGGGAATGGGTACGGACCTGGCTTGTAAGTAACGGTTGGTTGGTGCACAAAACTTCCAGCCTAGTAAGCCATGAAATAACTGTGCGACCAAAGCGCCCCTGAGCGGACCCTCTTCTCAATCACTTGTCTTAAATAGTGTTGCACTTATAAATTAATCAGAAACGTTTTCTAAATCAGTTTTTCGCGAGGAATTCGAATTTCTTGCTTTTAAAATCGTACCTTTTATCTAACGTCACCAAAAATACAGAAAATACAAGTACGGGAACTTTTGGCACACCCTGTATTTCTTGCCTCAAATCATTGTTGTTTTGTAGCAGTTTTCGTTTTAATAAGAAACCCCTATTTTGCTTGGCAACGAATTTCTTGTTTGATTTCGTCTTCTCTCATCAATTCTATTTCTTTAGTAGCTGTTTCCTTTAATTTTCACTTGTTCTTCGAGAAAATTCAGTAATTTTGTAGGCATCCAATCGTCTAGCAACCGAGATGGATAATCTCTCGAATCTTCCTCCTCGATGTCTTCAGAGCATCTCTTCTTTTTCCAAATGTCCAGAAATGCCCGAAATGACTGAAGAATTGCCTGAAAAAAGTACCAAAAGCATAAAAGAATCGGTCACCTCGTTGAAGAAAATCGCCCAACTCGAAGCCAATTTGTGGGTTTTTCGCCAAATCTTTGCTTTTATCAAAAACAGTCTTTAATTTAATCGAATAGTTTAGGGAGCAAATGAAAAAGGACAAAGACGTCGAGATGAGTCGATGGACAGCAAAAATCGCTCAAATCGAGGCGAATTTGAAAATCGCGAAGTTGGAGGATGATTTGGTTGACGAAAGGGAGAGAAATCGAGAATTGGAAAGGAAAATCGCCGAGACGAAAGGAAGAACGACGATCTCGAGGCACAATTGTACTAATTTTGTAATTTCCTTTTAGATTGACTCAACAGAAAGTTTCGATAAAAATCAGACTTTTTTTAGTACGGACCCAAATACGGAAGCGAGAGACGGAAAAGTCAAGATTGGAGAGCTCGAAGGGAAAATCAACGCGTTGCAGAGCAAAAACTTTGATCTCGAAACCCAAATGTGAGTTTATTTGGCCACTCTTGTCGACTGAGACTTGAGAAAACAGCTTTTTCACTCCCAAAACACCCATTCCATTCAAACCAATCAACTCCTCTCTAGACAATTTGAAAAAGAAAATAAAACGGCCGAAATGGTGAAGTTGCGGGCAGATTCGTGAGTTTTTTTTAAGGAAAAGGATTAAGTATTTGTTTAAAAAGTCTGAAGTAAAGTTTTTCGAAGAAATTCAGAAATCTAACGATGACTTTCTTGAATCGGGATGGCTGGTCGTATTTGGCAAAAACCGCTTCTTGGTACAAGGTTTGGTGGATTTTGTGAACCAGGATTATCTTCATTCCAAGGTTATCGATCAAAAAATGACATTTGAGGAAGCCGAGGCATATTGTGCGCGTCGAAAGAGCCATTTAGTCTCAATTCACAGTCAGGAAGAACACGACTTTGTTTGGAAACTCGGTAGGAAATCGAAATGATTCAATTCTGAATATTCATGATTTTCGTAGAAATTTTCACTTTACAAAACCGAAAATAATCCATAATCATTTTAGCGAAATCTATCCGTTCGGGCTCTCCTTATAATTGGTTCTGGATCGGACTGAAGGTTGAATTTTTCTCATTAAAAGAGATAAATAAATATAAAGTAATGATTCTTTCGGCCATTGTCCGAAGGCTCTTTGTGAAGAAATGATTCGTTTTGACTGATAGTTCTTTGATGAAAATCTGGAATCATAGAAACTGATAGAAATCTATTTTGAATTGAAGAACTAGAAGAGTTTTAAAATGGAAAAAAATTTGGTTGAAATATCAACAGTGAAACATAAAAATTTCTTTTTTCAGAGAAATCCGAAGAAAGGAAATGCTTTTGAATGGACGGATGAAAGTTCGGTGGATTTCACGAATTGGTATTCGGGATACCCGGATTCGAGGACCCACGCTTTGGTGAGGTTTTCAGTGTGAACTCATCAATATTTATTCCAATTTCCAATGCAGAATTATTCCAAAAATATTTCGATCAATTTGGGGAAACTTCTTTGTCTAAAATAACGCAAAGTGTTTTATCAAAGGATTTCCATCCGAAATGAACATATTTCAGCTTTCGAGCCACGATGAGAGATGGTTCGTGGGCTCTTCTGCTCCTACCAATCAGGGTCTTTTTATCTGCAAAATGAGCTCTCAATTCTCATAAATGCTTTGTGTTCTTTTCTGTGAGCAAAAACCAATAAATCCAATTTTCCGGTCCGGAAAGGGTGGTCCGCTTCTCTTACCTATCCGCGCCCTTTTATCTGCAAAAGGCGCTCTCACTTCTGATAAATTCCTTATGCTCCTTTCTGTGGACAAAAACCAATAAATTCATCTTATTCATTCTTCTGAAAACACACAACTGCACATTATCTTTTTCTTTATTTCTGAATTGTTTCTTCAAAATCTCATATAAAAGTTTTCCCAAAAACCCAGAATTCCGCCTGAAGCTGCAAGTATTTTGCTCTCTCATCTCTCCTGAATAGACTATTAGATAAACCTGTTGAACATCAATGGACATCAGCATGAAGAAACTGACAATTCTTCGTGAAGGTCGCTCTTCTCGTCCCTGAACTCGTCGATTTGTCTTTGAATTTTAAATGCCTTTGAAATTATAATTTTCATGAGCTTTTATTTATTAGGTAGCTAGATGTTTCTTCAACCCTATTGTAAAGGCCCTTTCGCGTCAGAGGGGGGTTACGGCTGGTTCTTATTAAAAGTTCTTCTTCGTAATTAATTGACTAACGTATTCACATAAAGATATAACAACATTTTTAAAATTTTAAAAAGATAATCAAAGATTTCACATATCACTTTGCATTTTTGGTTTTCTGACAGCGGGAAACTCTTTGAGGCTTGAAACAGCTCCCAAATAAATAGAATGAAATTGTTTTAAAACCGCCCAACTCACCCTAACTTGAGCGCCGAATTTACGCAAATGAGGCAAGTAATTCTCAGCGGATGATTCAAATGTTGATTTCGTTTGTCTAAAGAAAAAAATGTGTTATGCTTTAGAGTGTCAAACACGTGAATGATTCATATTTCTCGCGTAAATCGGTCATAATTGAACAGACTTAAGAACTTCTGAAGAAATATTAACTTCGAATGGCTTTATTTGATAAGAAAATACCGTTTCAAAGATGTTAATGTTCTCTAGATTTTCAGAAAGATTGATGCTGTGGTTTTTGAGAAATTACACTTTAAAAGTTAATAAAAAATTTACGAATTAGTCGACCAGCCCAATGGATAAAAAAATAAAAATAGGCAGATAAAGGTAGGTCGCCAGTTAAATATTTGAAACTTTTTGCGATCATTTCAAATCATTTGAAAAAAATATAAAATCCATCAGACTCAAAAAAGTTATGACTCTACAAATGTGTCTGTGAGTGACGAAAGAAAGCTTTTCCAATCGTAAATTACTACAATTGAATTTGAAATGATCGCAAAAATCATTTCAAATTCAATTCAAAAATCATCAATTCTATGTTATTGAGATGGCCAATTCGCAACCCAACTGACCTGGAGATCGAGATTGTTCAACAACTCGAGTAACTAAAAGATTGACAAATAAAAGAAAACCCCACTTTCTTTAAGCTTTAAAATCTAGATTATTTCGAGGTCCATCACTAAAAAGCAAAAACTTACACGGTTTCTTGCAGAGAATGCAATTGGGCGATTCGAACACCGTCATTTCCTAAAAAGAAAGCATTAGAATCATCGAACAATCAACAAAAAAGAATGAACGCTAGAAAGAAATCGAATTGAGAGTTTGTGTTTTGAGGGTGGTAAAATTGAGAGAATATTTCTAACTCTACTTTAACTTTTAACGAAGCTTTTAGATGCTTGGGAGCAAAGGCTGTGTTTTTCCAAAATAATATAAACAGGGATCTTTTGAAAACTTTTTGAAAACGACTGCTCGAGTACTTGAAATGTGACTGCTCCAAAGTTAACCGCATTGTTTCCCTTTTGATGTTTGATTGAATATGTTGTGATTAAAGTTGAAAGCATAAGATATTCAGAGAGCAAATAATTTGCTACTTTTCTTGATTGACTGAGTATTTAGCCCTTTTTTTGATTTCTTACGTCATTTTTGGACACATCAATTTCCTTTACGAACTCCAAATGAGAAAAGCGCTTTCCAATTTCAGAGCTCGTTACCATTTTGTGGACTTCATTTGTTCGCCCATAAAGACCCCATTTCCGTATTTTTGCTCCTCGAAACAGTTTTTTGAATCAAATTTCTTGATCAACTTTTGGACTCTGAGTTGACCACTCACATTAGTTCGTTTTATTATGAGTTTTATTATTTATTTACTGTTATGATTATTTATTATTAATCTCGTTTTATCATGAGCTTGAAAATATTTAGTTAAAATTGTTACCGTAATACCTACAGTGCGTTTCAAATTCTTAAACGCACCCTCTAAAATAGCGGATTTTGCATTTTGACCACCGCTACAACTATTAGTCTTTTTCTATTAGAAAGAGCATGTCTTAAAACCTAAATAACACGAAAAAGAAGCATACTGTAAAAAGTAAAAATTTTCAAAATAGAAACTTTTTGCTAAATCGACCGTTTCAAATTGTTAAACGCACCTGCCTTTGCTGTTGTTATTTGAAATTTTTCGTTTTGTTGTGCATATCTTTTTATTAAATTTATAATTTTTGTTAATTTCCAGGTAAATGGCACACGGAAAGCTGCTCACGGATTATGATAAAGGCCAGATTGATGCCCGTTTGAGGATTGGCGACTGAATAGGGAAAATCGCAAAAAAATTTGGCCGATCCGACTCTGCCGTGCGAAATTCTAGAAAGTTCGAGTTCGTTTCTGCACCAAAGAAGAAGCAAGGACCGAAACCAAGCTTACGCCGCGAGCTAGACGCTATATTGTGAACAAAATCCACGGAAAAACGATCAATGAAGTGAAAACAGACTGAAAATCGACGCTTCGAAGTCGACAATTTGGCGAGTCGTCACGGAAAATCCACATATCGATCGACAATTATTGAACATGCAGCCGGTCGTGAAGCTTTTGCACAAGAAAGCCCGATTGGAGTTCGCCAAGGCTCATATGAATCAGGATTGATCTATGGTTAGAAAGCCGCTTATGTTTTATCATTTTTTTAGCGTTTAGGTGATCTTTTCCGATGAGAAGAAATGAAATTAGGATGGTCCCAATGGCGTTGGCTACTATTGGAGGGATCTTCGACGTGATCCGATGGTGTTTGGAACTCGAAACTTTGACGGTGGTTCTGTGATGGTTTGGGCCGCCTTTTGTGCTGATGGAACGGTCGCTCTGAAGATGGTTTCGAATCGGATGACTAGATAGATATCTTGAACAATTGCTTGTTGCCGTTTTTGCTCCTAAATCCAACCGTTCCGGACTTGTTTCAATACGACAACGCATCAATTCATCGAGCCGGAGACACCCGAGACTGGCTGAACAGCAACAACATTGCAACTTTGGACTGGCCCGCTCAGTCTCCTGACCTCAATCCGATAGAAAATTTATGGGAAATACTTGTCCAAGCTGTCTACAAGAATCATCGTCAGTTTCAAGACGTTTCTACACTTAAAGCAGCACTTTTTTCGGCCTGGAGCGATCTCGACGTCTCTGCTCTTCAAAACCTCATCAATTCAATGCCAGACCGCATTTTTCAAGTAATTAATCGTTCTGGTGCGTGTACAGATTATTAGTTTTGATTTTTAACCTTTGATTTTTAATTTGTGTCGATAAATAAAAATATTTTCATAGTGCGTTTAAGAATTTGAAACGGTCGATTTAGCAAAAAGTTTCTATTTTGAAAATTTTTACTTTTTACAGTATGCTTCTTTTTCGTGTTATTTAGGTTTTAAGACATGCTCTTTCTAATAGAAAAAGATTAATAGTTGTAGCGGTGGTCAAAATGCAAAATCCGCTATTTTAGAGGGTGCGTTTAAGAATTTGAAACGCACTGTATAACAGTAAGGCCCTCCCCATAATAACGGGGTAGTCTAACTTTCCACGCTCCGTTCTCCGCGCTGCTTTATGTTACAGTGTGCGCTTGGGTGTCAAATGGTAGCTCTTAAAATCTAGTATTTTTTGGTATCAAAAGTGTAATTGGGAAAAATCTAGGGGCTGAGAAAAGAATGATTTTCAAAAAAGAGGTTAGACTAGCGGTTTTTGCCAAATACGACCATCCTTCCGTATCCAAGATCCAAGTCATCGTTCGATTCCTGAATTTCTTCGAAAAACTTTTCTTCAGACTTTTAGACAAATACCCAATCCTTTTCTCTAAAAAACTCACAAATCTGCCCGCAACTTCACAATTTCGGCCGTTTTATTTTCTCTTTCAAATTGTCTAGAGAGAAATTGATTGGATTGAGTGGAATGGATGTTCTGGGGGTCAAAAAGAACCGATTTCTCAAGTCTCAGTGGACAGGAGATAGATTCTAATATCGTTGAATCCACAATTCGGCCTTCAATGCGGAGATGGTCCTTGACATTTCGGCGACTTTGGAATCTCTAAAAGTGTCTCATCCTCAGATATTTCTTTAAGGGATCTCAAGACTCACATCTCTTTCAAATCAGCACCAAACTTCGTCGATTGAACATCATTTTGCGAGATTTTAGAGTTGATTTTCGTGAATTCATCACTTCTTTCCTTTTGTTCACATTGACTGAAAAAGATGGGCTTAAATTCTTCCAGATTTGTTGATTTCACCCACACTACCGTCTTTTTAAAAAAAACTCAACCCTTTTCTTTAAAAAAACCTATAAATCTTCCTGCAACTTCGCGATTTCGACCGTTTTGATTCTTTCAAATTGTCTAGAGAGGAAGTGATTGGAGTGATTGGAATGAGAGTTTTGGGAGTGAAAAAACTGTTTTCTCAAGTCTCAGTCGACAAGAGACAAGAGTCGAGACAAGAGACAATTTATTCTTTAATAACTTTTTAAAAAAATTACTTTCTCTCAAACACATCTTCTTTCGCGGCAATACGAGCCTGAAGGCGCTTTGGGAATGCATCAATAGGTATCAATATGCAGATAGGTATGGAACATCCAGCTCATCCCATGCCTTTTGTAATGATTTCTTCAAAGGATCGACTGTGGAATGGGCTTTTTTTGCAAGCTTTTTACTCCAGAACAGACCAAACACTGTAATCCAAAGGATTCAAGTCTGGGCTTGATGGAGACCATTGGTTGAAAGTGATGAAATCGGGGAAATTTTGCTGACACCAATCCTAAACAACTCGAGCTTTGTGTGCTGGCGCGCCATCCAGTGGAAGCACCAAATACGGATTCTGAGCCCACGGGAGAACCTCTTTATTCAAAATATCGAGATAATTGTTTGCGTTGATCTTGATGCCTTGATCCACGAAGTTAAGCGGCGTCTTTCCATCAGAGGTAATGCTCGCAAACACCATGACCGACTTTGGATATCCAGTTCGCGTAACAGAAGCATTTGGCTGAGACTTGGCATAGATCCTGTCGTTCCGTTTGTTCACAAACTGCTCAATCGTAAACACTTTTTCATCGGTAAACAAAATGTTTCGGTGGTCGATCCCATTGAATCGAAGAAGAAGCTGGTTTGCGCGATCTTCTCGCTTCATTTTTCCCAGAGCGGAAAGAAAATGACATTTTGAGTACTTATAAACTTTCATTTTTAGATGTTTCTTAACAATTGTGCCCATCGATCCCTTTGAAATCCCCACCGAATTTGCCATTTTTCGCTGGGACCTCACTTTTTGCTGCTTGTTGTTATGTCGCACTCGTTCGCGAACCCTCTTGATGTTGACTTTTGTAATCACCGTTGCTTTTTTGCCACGCCCTCGACGATCCGGATTTGATCCCAAAAATTTATAGCGGGCAATCGAAACCAAACTTCTATCAATCAATAATCGACCAGCCATTTCGATCTGCCGGGCCCCTTTGCGATGAAGATCGATGATCGAATCCCGATGTGGCGACTTTTTCGCCATTCCTAAAATATGCCAAAAATACTATAAAATTATATTGGAAAACATCATAACTACTAGAAAACATTAAAAAAACACCAAAAATTAACCAAAAAACTAGACACATAATAGCTGATTAATACTAATGGTACGTGTTGCCGTAATTATTGGGCACCCTGTAGATATAACGAGCTGTATATGTCTTTATAGTCAAAAACCGAATGAAATCCCATTTTCAGACAAAATTTGTTCGATGAAGTCATTTAGCTATGTACATATTAGTGATATTGTACATTATACTCTTTCAACAACTCTGTTCCGTTCACAGAAAAGCTGACTAATCACCACACTTTCGTTAAGATCAGTTTTCGCAACAAAACACACGAGTGGAACGGATTTTGGGGAGATTTCCTCGGGATGACAGGACAAATGAGACTCGCGAGAACTTTTTTTGTAAAATGGCATACTATATAAGCTGCCCGTCAGTGATGTAAAACTGAAAGCAATCACAATGGATTTCATTCGAAATTCCCCATTCATTTGCCTCGTCATGTTCTCGGCGACGTTTGCGCAGAATTACGTGTAGCTAAGCGGATTTCTTTGTCCAAATCTAAAATCTCTTTGAGGCACGAGTAGCGAGTGAAGGGTCCGGCGAGAGAGATGCTGTTCGAAAATCGCTTTGAGTTTAACAAAGATCTCTTTTCCATCAAAGGAGTCCCTATCAGTCCAAATTAACTAGAATAACGGCATAGATCGAAAGCTCAGCGTTCAGTGGTTGGATCAAAGTCATCATGGAGATCACAAAAGGCAGAAACCCGTGTGGGCTTGAATGAAAACTTCATTATTGGGTAGTTATTAGATGATCGTAATGAAGAGAGATGCTTTCAAACAATGATAATCAATCACTTTTTTTAGACGTCGCAATTCTCATCGTCGCAAATGTCTGAAAGCTTTTTTTGTTTGAAGATGTTAGAAATTGGATTTTCTCTGCCGAAAGCCTTACCGCAGTTGTCGCATTCTCAAGTACCAGCAGAAAATTCTACAAAGTAGTGCTGAATACCGATAGTTTTTTTCCGCAAACACCACTCAACTTCCATAAAAAAGTACAGCAAAAAGGAATAGGTGCCTTAAATTTGTTTTGATTTTTTTTCATTCAACTCACCCATGAAGGCAAATCCTATCAATAGAACGATGATGATATCTTGGAATTTTTCCCATATCATTAGCAAGACCATTTCCACAACTACAGAATACTTTTTTTTGCAATTCCACGCGTTTTTGTGATTGGAAAATGGGTAATTCTTCGCGAGAATTCAATTTTCGTCTCCTACTCGTCTCTGATTGGTCTACTGCTTTGAAGCAAGGGAAAAAAAATGCGTATTGTAACTGTGAACTTATGTTTGTCTTAAATCAAACATCTGGACTTAAACGGTAAATTCATTTTCAAGCTTGTTATTGAGCGAAAAGTTTATTCCATAATCTGTTAGGGAAGAATATTCCACAAGTTCACTACCATTTTCCCAGATTCGTCGAAGCGGCCGCCTCAGCCTCCTCCCTATCGTCTCTCGTGATTCGTTTCCTGAAAATGTCAATGATATTTCTATTTTATTTTAGCATGAAGCAAATTTCCATGCAAATCTAAAAACTATTCAAAGCCTAGGGAGAAGCGTTTTATGAACTACAATAAACTTTAAAGACTTCCCGGTTCATCAACGCCTCGTTTAAGCCGAAAAGAGCAAGAAGAGCAAAGAACAGGATGATAAGTCGCATTGTGAAACTGTAAACTAAAAAATTGTACTCAGGAATAAATTAAATGAAAGTTGCAAATAAAAATTGTCTCTATAAAAATTAAGAATGGCGGAATAAAGATTTCCCGGGTGTGGAGACAAGAAATCTTTCTTTTTTTCTTCGAGACAAGGAATCTTTCTTTTTGAAGTGTTTTAAAATGGTTTCTCGTCCTTTTACCCGTTCTACTATTTCGATTTCGTTTTATAAAAAAAGTTTTTGCTAATCCAAGAGCAATTTTCAATCACATTTTACACAAACATTTGAAAGTGAAACTACTTTACCAAAAATTCGTCGTGTGGGCGGTGAAAGGCCAACAAAAATGAATCATTTGATCTTTTTATTGGATTTAGCGAGTTTTCAATAACAGTTTGACCTAAGCTTGCTCTACAAAGCCTAGCACGGTCATTCCAATTCTAGCTCAACAATAAAGGAATAGACTTGAGATTCAATAGCAAATTGACCGATTCACGAGACCAAACTAGGCGAATGACCTCTTTAAAATGGCTAGTTGTCAAAAATTGCTTACACTCAATGAAAATGCAAAAACTTTTCTGGACAATCCTCCTGATGCTCATTGGTGAGTGTTGGACTTTTTCTTATAAATTTTGTTCTCATTCAGCTTCAGTACTCAGTTTCAGACTTGTAACCTTTTCCATTTAAAACCTTTCCCAACTCCAGCTCCTTCACTTTGCGTGGAACCATCAGGCATTCGCCACTTTCGTCATATCTCCGAATGCACACATATCGCTGCAAATGAGCCTGCAAATCGAAAACTCCTTTAGCTAATGTGCAAAAGTGTTGTGTTGTAGGTGTTTTATCTCAAGACAGATCCAAATCTGAATTCGATCTAATCTCAACTTTCAAAAAGGATTGGGAACAATAAGATTTGCATGAACAGCTCTACGACTTCCTCAGCACCTCTAAAGTGCTCGTTGGCCCAATCAAAGTGCTCGTTGGCCATCTTCTTGAAGAGATGAAAATCATTAGAGGCCAAGTCAGGCGACTACGGCGCTTGCGGGAGAACTTTCCAGTCTAAAGTCGTCAGTTTTTCCTTAATCAAGTTTGCAACGTAGGCCGTGCCTTATCATGTCGCAAAATGAACTTGCCCATTTTTGGCCTAATTTTTTTCTTTTCAGAAGCGACTCGATCCAATTGATCAACGTATAGGAATGCCTTGATAGTCGTCCCTACTTGATAACTCCCAGTAAATAACTTCTTCTCGGTTCCACCAAACACATAACCTGAACTTCTTCTGGTGAGTTTGCGGTTGGGTTTTTCTGGGGCAACCCATTGTTTATGTCTCCAAAAGTTGAGATACCTTATCCATTTTCCTTATTCTTTTTAGAGTTTTTCCTAATCATTAAGCACTTGAGCTAATCTGCAAAAGGATCACAAATTGATCGCGTCCCGATTGACCCATGGAACGCCGAGATTTCGATCTATGCCGTTATTCTATTTAATTTGGACTAATAGGGACTCCTTTGGTTGAAAAGAGATTTTTGTTAAACTCAAAGCGATTCTCGAACAGCATCTCTTTCGCCGGACCTCTTCACTCGTTACTCGTGCCTCAAAGAGCTTTTGGATTTGGACAAAGAGCTTCGCTTAGCCACACGTAATTCTTCGCAAACGTCGCCGAGAACATCACGAGAAAAATGAATGGAGAATTTCGAATGAAATCCATTTTGATTGCTTTCAGTTTGACATCACTAACGGGCATCTAATAGTCTATTCAGGAGCGACGAGAGAGCAAAATACTTGCAGCTTCAGGCGGAATTCTGGGTTTTTGGGAAAACTCTTATAAGAGATTTTGAACAAAAAATTCAGAAATAAAGAAGAAGATAATGTGCAGTTGTGTGTATTCAGAAGATTGAATAAAATGGGATTTATTGGTATTTGTCCATAGAAATAGAAAAGAACCTAAAGAACTCATCAGAATTGAGAACTCCTTTTGCAGATAAAAGGACGCTGATTGGCAGGAGACCAGACCGCCCATTTCCCATGGTAGCTCTGAAGCTGAAATGTGTCCATTTCTGATGGAAATCCTTTGATAAAACATCGGCGGTATTTCGCAAAAAGAAATTTCCTCAGATTAATCGAAATATTTTCAGATTAATTATGAATAGGAAATTGGAATAAATATTGATGATTTCACGTTGAAAATCTCACATAAGCGTGGGTGTTCGAATCCGGGTATCTCGGATACCAATTCGTGAAATCCACCGAACTTCCATCCGTCCATTCCAAAGCATTTCCTTTGTTCGGATTTCTCTAAATTAAGAAATTTTTAAGTTTCACTATTGCTATTTCAACCAAATTTTTTTTCCATTTTAAAACTATTCTAGTTTTTCAATTCAAATTAGATTTCTATTAATTTCTATCATTTCGGATTTCCATCAAAGAACTAGCAGTCAAACGGCTCATTTTTTCACAGAGAAACTTGGCTGAAAAATGGCTGAAAGAATCATTACTTTCTTTTTATTTATTTAGGTCTTTCAATAAGAAAAATTCAACCTTCATTCCGATCCAGAACCCCCGTTCCGCAAGAGTTTTCGCTGAAATAAATACTGATTGTTTTTGGTTTATAAAACATAAATTTCTACGAAAATCATGAATTTTCATAATTGAATCATTTCGATTTCTTACCGAGTTCCCAAACAAAATCGTTCTCTTCCTGACTGTGAATTGAGACTAAATGGATCTTTTGACTCGCACAATATGCCTCGGCTTGATCAAATGTCATGTCTTGACCAATAACCTTGAGATGAAGATAATCCTGGTTCACAAAATCCACCAAACCTTGTACCAAGAAGCGGTTTTTGCCAAATACGACCATCCATCCAGATCCAAGAAAGACATCGTTCGATTTCTGAATTTCTTCGAAAAACTTTACTCCAAACTTTGTAAACAAATACTCAATCCTCTTTCTTAAAAAAACTCACAAATCCGCCCTCAACTTCACAATTTCGGCCGTCTTGTTTTCCCTTTCAAATTGTCTAGAGAGGAGTTGATTGGTTTTAGTGGAATGGGTGTTTTGGGAGTGAAAAAACTGTTTCCTCAAGTCTCAGTCGACAAGAGATGCCAAATGAACTCACATTTGGGTTTCGAGGCCGGAGTTCTTGTTCTGCAACGCGTGGATTTTCCCGTCAAGCTCTCCAATCTTGGCCTTTCCTTCCCTCACTTCCGTATTTTGAGTTCTTCTGGAAAAAGTTCGCCTTTTAACTATATATTGAGCTTGTCAAAAAGAAAGTTACAAAATTAGTACAATTGTGCTTCGAGATCGTCGTTCTTCATTTTCGTCTCGGCGATTTTCCTTTCCAATTCTCGATTTCTCTCCCTTCCGTCAACCAAAGCAGCCTCCAACTTCGCGATTTTCCCCATTAGATCCGTTTCAATTTGGCCTACTATCGTGGAGATGTTCCTTGACATTTCGGCGACTTTGGAATCTCTGGAAGTGTTTCATTCTCAAGTATTTCTTTAAGGGATCTCAAGACTCACATCTCTTTCAAATCAGCACCAATCTTCGTCGATCGATCATCACTTTGCGAGATTTTCGAGTTGATCTTTCTGAATTCATCACTTCCTTCCTTTTGTTCACATTGACTGAAAAAGATGAGCTTAAATTTTTCAAGAATTGTTGATTTCACCCACATTTCCGTCTCGAGTCCGCAGATTTTTGCTCGAGCCTCGACGAGTTTTGATTCGGTTTGATTCCTGAAAAGTCTTGTCATTGAGACGCAGCTCAAGCCTCTTTCTTGTTTATTCTATCAATTTCGCCTTTCTCCCAAAAAACCAACAATTCTCTTCGACAAGTTCCCAAGAGGACGGTATCCGGACAATCCTTTTTACTGCTGGAATCTAAGATCATCGAAAAATCGCTTTTTCACCAACTTCAAAGTACGACGATCACGAGACAGATTCTCATCTCGATCTTTCGGAGATCTGAATGGTTGAAAACATAGCTATTTGACCGGAAAGGAATACGTGAATTGATCCAATTGATCGCTTTGTTGAATCGAGGAAGAAATTTGATGAGAAAGAAGGAGAATCGTGATGACTAGACCGACGGCCATCACACCCGTTCCGCTGAATTGGTTGATTAGTTTTGAAATTCGGGGAAATGGGAAGAACGAATGAGGCGACGATCCGATAAACAATTGTTTTTTCACGAAAAAGAGCTTTTGAGAGCTCTGAAATTGTTTAGAAAAGCGATCGCCTTCCAACCGATGATTGACTCATTAAGCCGTTGCAACAATCGCTTCCAATAGCACTTCAAACAGAAAAAAAAGTGGCATTTCAGGAAAAATAAAACCGTCACTTCGTGTGAAGTTGGTGAGTGATAAAACGCGGAGCTTGAAACAAAAATGTGGGTATTTTCATGTTTCCCACACTTTGCAAAACCCCATTCAATATTCTTTGATTATTTCAGAGATAATAAAACGGTCAGAGATCGAGAAGTGGCACATAGATTTGTGAATTATATCTGACAAAGACGCTTTCTTTGGTCGAAGCTTGTCTATGAGCTTATGGTCTTCGATCATGTCCAAGGCATATTGTGTCTCAGGGGAATGCTTGACTGTTTTCTGTTTTTAAAAAACTGTTTTCTTAAGTCTCAGTCGACAAGAGATGAACTCACATTTGAGCCCTCAATTCGGTTATTTTTGTTGCTCTAAAAGGAGTTCTGTTACTTAAAAATTTGTTATAACTAAGAATAACCAGAGAGAGAAGGAGACTCACAACTCGGCCTTTAGCTCCATGCTTTCGGACCTCAATTTCCTCTCGGCCTCGGCATTTTCTTCCCTTGTTTCGTTTAACTCCTTCTCGCTGAACAACTCTAGTCAGTCAAATTCTAACAGTTTTCAACGTACAAATCGGCTTTCAACGCGGAAAAGGTCCTTGACATTTCGGCGACTTTGGAATCTCTAGATGTGTCTCAGTTTCAGATATTTCTTTAAGGGATCTCAAGACTCACATCTCATTCAAATCAGCACCAATCTTCGTCGGTCGTTCGCAGAGTTCGCACATTTTTCCTCGAGCCTCGACGAGTTCTTGTTGGGTTTTACTCCTGAAAAGTCTTGTCATTGGGACACGCAAACCTATTTCTTGTTCATTCTACCAAATTCGCTTTATTGATTTGCTTTTCTCCAAAAAAACCCACAAATTTCTTTGACAAGACCTCAAATTGATGGGATGGACGGTATCAATGGACGACGAACCCTCGTCTCTACTGCTGAAATCTAAGATCATCGACATCCCTTTCTGACCAACCCTGACGAAGAAATTCGATGGAAAAGAAGGAAAATCGTGATGAATAGACCGACGGCCATCACACCCATTCCTATCAATTAGTGAATTCGTTTTGAATTCAAGGAAATGGGAGGAATGAATGAAGCGACGATGCCAAAGTGCCAAAGTGAAAGTTTTGACGACCCGAAGGGCAGGAATAACTGTTTTGACGAGCCGGAATAGATGTTTGAGAATGGAATTTTGAGCATTTAAAAGTTGCTTTCTGAGGTCATTACAAATAGACAGACAGTTATTTTTAGATTCACAATACTACTAGTTTTTGTGGAGGCTTTATAATTGCTTGCTTTTGGTGTCAAAATGAAGATAAGGATCTAATAAATCTAATCTACCTTGAATTTCTCGATTTTGCGATGTCACCGAGTTAAAAGCCTCGAACGAGAGAGGTTTCCGGGTTTCTCCGTTGTAAGTGACGCTTTTTTCACTAAAAACGATTTTTCAAAAAATCTGTCAGGAGAATTTGAAAAACTTTTTCAGTTTTAAAATTAGTACATTTTTCTGCGATGACACATATTTTATAAAGATTCATCAGAAAACGCAAATTGCACCGATGTGTGAAGGGCCTGAATCACTGTTTTGACGACCCGAAGGACAGGAATGAATTTTCTGAAAGACCGTAAATACTGTAATTGAAGGGAATGCTTTCTTCTATTTTCCCCCTACCTTTTTTCTGACTCCCCGAAAAAACACATGTTTAAAACAAGAAAATTTTTTTCAGACATGATTCCTTGAGGTCGGATTCTCGAAAATGATAATGGTCCCCCCTTAAAATTTATTTCGAAAGGTTTTTTTGAGAAATTTCTGTTAGATCCCTTTAAATTTTACTGCCAACCCTTCTGGGTTATACATCTGGCCCATATACACCACTCTAAGCACTTTTCATTCAAACTCTTTTTCAAAAGTAGCCACTGGGCGACCAAATTTGTAGGCAAAAATACGAAAATCGTGGTCGACGAAGCTAGGTAGCGGTCAGAATGAAAGGTAGCGGAACCACACGGTCAGAAGTCTTCAAAGAGTTTTCTACTTTTCCCCTACCTTGTTTCGGACTCCCCGAAAAATCACATGTTTAAAACCCTTGAAGTAAGTCAACGTTCAGTTAGAAGCTGCATCAGAAAGTTTTTAAAAAATAAAAGGTGTATAGGAAATTTTGTTCACGGTGAGAATCCCAATCTCTCAATCAAGTCTCAGCTAGCACCTGTGAATCTTATTTACCATTTCGAATTTGAGGGAAATTTCGATCGATGAATCGAATGGGCAAAAAAATGAGCCGAAGCTGTGACAGTGAGGTGATAAATGAAACATTTTTTGTACATTTGTTAGCGAGAAATGAAATCCGACCTCCTCGATGCGAAACAGACAAAAACGAACGATAATGTACAGTTGTGTGTTTCAAAAGAATGAATTAGATTGGATTTATTGGTTTTTGTCCATAGAAAGGAACACAAAGCCTTCATCAGAATTGAGAGCCCCTTTCGCAGATAAAATGAAGGTGTTGGTTAGGAGAACCGACCAGCCATTTCCCACTAATGCTCTGAAATGTGTTCATTTCTCATGGAAATCCTTTGATAAAACATTAAAACATCTTTCATAAAAAAGACATTTTCTCAGATTGATCGAAATAGTTTTGGATCACAACTGCACATAATCGTTCGTTTTTATCAGTTTTGCATCGAGGAGATCCGATTCCACTTCTCGCAAACAAATACACAAAAAATGTTTTGAATTATTGTTTTGAGTCACTTGAAAATCATTGAGAAAAACCCAGTTATTTTCCGTAATACCTAATATTTGCCGAACAAAAAGAGCGATCTCTTATCACGGAATTCTTTTTTACAAAAAGAGACGCTTATTCTCTCAAGAAAAGATGAAAAGCTTTCGATCGTGACCGTGAAAAAATCTCTTATACACCTACTTTTGTTTTAAAAAACTTTCTGGTGCAACTACCAACTGAACGTTGATTTACTTCGAGGGCCGTTTCTTTCCATTTCGAAGAGATCATTCAAATAAACTTGCTGAGACTCAAACACACGTTTTGCTGAGACTCAAAGTAAATGTTTTGGCCCCAACGAACCTCACAAACAAGGCTCTAAGTGTAAATTGAAGGGAAATTCATTTACTCAGTACAATAAACTAGTTAACAAGAATTTAATTATCGAGCAGCTTTCAATAGGCGATAAACTAATCCAGCATTTCATAAGCAATCCGAATCTCAGAGCAGAGACCAAGACTCTATCAAGATTGGAGAGGGGAATGTCTGTGAATATGTGACTTTATCGTGACACAGAATATCCAAAAACGCTTATTAACTAGGAAATCACAAATTGATGGCAAAGAAAACTCTTGGAGTCAAATATTTCACTGATGTCGTTATAGCCCGACAAAGATCTCCACGAGACCAAACGGACTGAAAATGGCAGCAAAGCGGACGGCACCCGGAGTGATGACCATGCAATTGCTCGGCGAGGTGAGCAGAGGCGAGTGTGAGCCTGAAATCGCAAATATCCACAATATGATATCAATGATCATTCATTTCTAATCAGTGCAGTCCTGGGTTATTGTTGGCGATTTGATGCACTGATGCGCTTGTTTAGCCTAATGAAAGAATATTAGCCTTAAATTCCTTGACCCAAATCAATGAGCTCGGCTGTATTTCCAATTGTTCCAATTGTTGACCGTTGAAATGAATTAAAGCTCAAACCCGGCAATTCTTGGCACAAATCTCGTCGGCAGCCATGTGGATCGTTTGGCCAATATCTCTCGAAATCGCCCCATTCTCAACGAGGGCCACTCGATGAATGCTAAGGCTCAGAGTTGCTTTTTTGACTCGCATCCTTTTTATTATCGAACCCTCACTCACCGATCCAAAAGCGCATTTTTGACGGTTTTCGAGGCCAAAACGTTTCCCATTTCGTAATCGCCATCAAATGACTTCTCAGTCGAGAGATCATGTCTTTGTCGATAGAGGAAAAAGCTCATGTTGTGTGCGTTCTGAAGGAGAATCCTACTTTATTTTTCGTATGTCAACAAGGCATAAAGCAGCAATATGAAGCTACGACTGATTCGAATGAATAATTCTATCTTCCCGAGTTGTCCCTTAGATGTCCCTTAGGTGTTAGATGTACAATCCAGCTCAAAATGAGTTGAATTCCCTCTTCTCTATCTCAAGATATTGTCCAAATAGACGAACCGTGTAATGAGCGAAATGTGATTCGTGATGATGATATCGTTCCCTCGAGTACTTACAGTCTCTCGTCGAAAAGACCACATATTGACTGAGAGATCGATTCGTATCGGCCCTAAATGCTGATGCTCGAAAAATCTCTCCACAATTCCCACCATTTCTCATTGTGCAGATCGTCTTGAATGTCGGCGAGAAGGGTGAGAATTTCCTCATCCGTCAACTTGTTGTCAAGATCTGCCGTCGAATCTTGATTTTCTCCTGCAGGCACGTCGAAATGATGCTAAATGGTTTGGGTCTGGTCTAGATATTAGATACTTGCAAAAGTAACTGCGGATTATAACCAACATTTGAACAGCCCAAAAATCAATAAGAAAACAACTTTATTCCAAAAGATACACTATGCTCTTGAAAAATAACTGAAAAACTGCAAGAACACTAGCAAAAAAATTAAAAATAAGCAGTTTGGGGGTAGATATAAAAAACTATCAAAGGGGAAAGCATGGAGTTATTAAGAGTTTTTTGAACCTTGACTGCTTCATCATACCCAATTAGAGTTGCCGGACCTGAATCTGTAATTATTGGGTTGATGCATAATTAATGCGCGTTTCTCTGACGGGTCAACTTCGACATCAATTTTCTCGGAAACTACTGACGAATTCTTATAAACCTTTTTTTTCTAGATAGATATAATCTCCAATTAACTTTTAAAAACTTAGGAGCTAACTGTAGAGTATCAGGAAAAAAGCAAATCTCCTGGATGTCAGATTTTCGAGAAAAATGCTATTTTTTCAGAAATGTTACTTTAACTCAAAATTTCTCTTTTAAAATCTCAAAGTGATGAAAGACAAAGTTGGAGAGGAAAACAAGCCTGTTCTAATGAGCTATGGCTGATGCCTAGGCAATGCACCATTCCAGAGATCGGCACTTTTGAAGTTGGCCTCTTTGAGAATGAGTACCTTTAGTATTTTAGCTCTACTGGCCTCAAAATTGAGTTTTCTCTTAGCAAAATTTCAGGTTAGATGCAGAATTAAATTTCGCACAAGATGGTAAAAATTTCACTGGTCTCTTAAAAATTTTTTAATTTTTATGCGTGGAAAATGAGTTTTTTATGGCTGCAGTTCGAGGGTGCCTTTCTTGAAAAGTACTGAACCAATTTGCGTACTCTTTTTTCTATTCTGTAGATTGGAATATCTAGCTTACGAAGATGTGAAAAAATAGCATTTTTCTTGAAAATCTGACATCCAGGAGATTTGCTTCAGAAATTTTTCTGATACTCTACAGTTAGCTCCTAAGTTTTTAAAAGCTAATTTGAGCTTGTATCTATCTAGAAAAATCGATCTTCGATCCCCGGCACTCGAATTTTCCTTTGCTTTTCAGTTTACTTCAGTCTTCATTGACTTTTTTCGTCTGATTATTTTCTTTTGCAGATCAAAAACGAATTTTAAATTTTGCTAATCAAATCCAAAATTTTGGCTTCAATTGAGTTGGGAGATTGCCTGGGCTCAAATTTTCGAGGCTCTTTTCTTGCTGATAAGACTCGGTGACTCCCTTCTGATATTGATTTTCATCGGATGGGATTTCCATGAATAAAACCCACTGATTGCTGTCAAAAATTGTGAATAATTTTCGGCATTTTGCCTATCCTCCTGGTGCCTTGATTTTCAAATCATATGGACTCTATCCTATCACTCAACCCAAGCGAATGGAGAAAGATTGGAAATGGTGTCTCGGGCTTTGTCCTCGTTTCAGAAAACCACAGGGTCACGTAAGTAAACATTTTTCTTTGCTGAACCATTTCTCTAAATAGGTACTCGAACTAAAGAATCCTGTTTGTGATTTGTTCTTTTCTGAAGTAGAAATCTCTAAAGTACAAAGGCTTTTTGATCGTGAACCTAACTAGGCTGGGTTCCCTTTGTCTAGCCCCAAAATTTGCATTCACTATTCTACAGTTAAAGATTTTAGCAAAATTGCCGCTAAACTAATCCCGGTGGGCAAAAACGAGCAAAGCGATGAAAAGATTAAAGAGGAGCTGAAAGCCCTGATTGAACTTCGACACGAGAATATCATCTATTTTTATCGAACCGTTAGGGCCGAATTTTTGGGGCAACGACATCATATGCTCGAGATGGAATATTGTGAGAGAGGTTGTCTACGGACAGGTTTGCAAAGGCCGATCAATGCATTTGTATCTTATTTAGTGATGAAAGATCCTACAATTATCTATAATATTTCGACGGTTTTGGGCTGGGCGGAGATGCTATTTTCAGTGTTAAAAAAGCTCAAAGAAAAGCAAATGGTCCATCGAGATTTCAAACCAGAAAAGTGAGATGATCTGATTCGTATAAAAAAATGTTTGCTACATATCTTTTAGCGTGTTGGTTACAAAAGATTTCATTCTGAAAGTGGCCGATTTTGGATTGGTTCGGGACTTGACGCGAATAGACACCGTTTCGACCGTTGGAACTGACCTTTATATGAGTCCCGAATTGCTTGTTCCTTATGGACAGAATGCACAAGTATTTCGTTGAATTTACAACTCTGGACAAGAAGATCTAGGTGACCTGTCAAAGTGACATTTATGCAGTTGGACTCATTTGTTGGGAGATTGTCGAACGAAGGTGTGACGATGGTGTGACGATGTTATGGGAGATGAGAAACCAAAATTTAAAACTGAAACCGCCATGCTGCGATGACCCGTTGAAGTCAATAATCATGGGGTTTGACTTGAAATGATTCTAATGATTCCATATCGTCCAAGGTTAATTTTTAGGTTCTTTACGGATAACACGGTGGACGGAGCGATTGGGGGGGCAGTCTTTTTTCAACCTTTTAACCAAAATCTTGATTGATTTGTCTGTGTTCGGTCTTATACATATTCCACTCGACGATCCTCTCCTTGTCTATTTTGAGCTTCTGCTTCACGTATTTGATCAACGTTTGATTGTCCGCCCAGAGACGAAGAAATTCACAATAGACAGTACAGGAAGACGGCTCGCCATCAAGCAATCCCCATCTCTGCTTCCTTTGGCTGAGCCTTTTGTGGTCGCTTTATTCTATGAGCAAAGACAGCACTCCCAATGAAGGACTTCTTTTTGCTTGGATTTCAACGACATGGTGTCTCCGGGCAGATCATTCTTGTAGGTAGGCATCACCTAAAAATTAAAAGTAATAGAGCAATAGAAAGATAATATTAACACGGATCTAGAGAACAATAGCCGACTCGCTTTGGGGACAATGAGAGAAGTGAGTAATTTTCTAGCGCGAGCGTGCTTTTATAGACACGATTCGTGATTGAAATTACTTTGGGACGCGATTAAAAAGAATTCGGTTTAGTGCTTGAGTAAACGAAATTTTGGTTGAAAAGTTGAAAAGAAGGCTGCGCTCCCCCGTTGTCCGTAAAGTACCACTTTTTCATACATCCGAGTAGCTATGTGCCTTTTCGGGGTGATTGTCTATCATTGAGCATCGAAAAATCCATCTTCTAGTCAAAGATTTTTCGGAAAAGTTGAGTTTAAAGGGGCTAAAAGTCGCTTTTCCGTTGTACGCCTATCGACAGTCATGCCCGAAAATGCACATGTCCACATCCTAGCCCTGACATAGGACATTACATATTTAGATGTATGCAAATTGATCCATCGGCTCGACCTACTGTAGAGCAAGTCTACCCGAAGATTGTGGATAGCATAAAGGTCAAAGAATTCAGCAAACCATCAATTCATATTTTAGAGTTCCCAGAAATACGCATTTGAGCCCGTGATTGATCAAACTCAAAAATGGATTCTTAAACCTTTGGGGTTTCCCAGCGAGGATAACAGTGTTGATGGCCTCGACATTTCATTGCCTACACCCGATTCTACTCAAGATCTTCGGGAAGTGAACGAGGAAAATGTAAACGATTCTTCCAAAGCAGGTCGCTCGAAACAAACAACAAGTCAAATCAAAAAAGTCGATTCAATCCACCAGCAAGAATTCGGTCAAGAGGATAATCAAACAGCTGAAGAACGAGTTTCCATACAATTTCCACTCGATAAACGTGTTGAAAGAAAGCCTGGTCGAAGCCATATATTTGACTCAAATAAACATCAACAGCAAGATAGCAATAGCAAAGAGGTGGCGATTGATCACAACTTCACACCGGTAACTCAAGATACAGCCATTGGCGGATATGCAAAACCTTCACTTCGCGAACCTTCCAACCAAAACATACATTTGACGAATAGTCAACAAATTTTGAATCAACTGAAAGTCATAAGTGGAAATGCTGAAAATCTTGGGAAGTTGGATTTCGAATTATTGATTGCCTTTTCGAAGATGAATGAAGGAACGGAAACGATTTTGGAATATCTTCAACACATTGAGGAATTTTTTGAAACTCGAGTATTTTCCGTTGATTCAATCACTCTTCCAAAATTGGGTGATTTTTTTACTAAATCACAAATGAAATCAACAAATTTCGATCAAGAAACGAAGGAGATTTTATTGAAAGTGATCGTTGCATGGGACGAAAAGGCTCAAAAAGAGTTATTAAGACTCGATCAAGCATGTATTTGGGGTTTATATGGCAATGGGTATTATAATAAAGCAGAACTCACAAGATGTCTAGATATCTTCGAGGCTCAAAAAAACAATTGGTTTTCTGACAAGAAAATGAATTTTGCCGTTTTTCAAGAAACTTCTTCCGGTGACGAGTATCTTTTATTTTCAAAGGGGCCAGGATTGACCAAGGAAGATTTCAGTGGCTATCACTTTCTCAAAGTTGATAATGATTGGTCTCATGAAAAAGATATCTTTGATTTGAACACAAAATCGATTCGTTATAAACGTGTCAAGGATAAGATCTGTCAAAAACACGTCACAGATATTGTTATGCAAATCAAGGAAAGAATCAAGTTTTTTGAAGATCCTTCTCGAATTCCTTCAACCCTTCTCAAAGCAATCATGCCAGATTTACAGCAATTCTACAATGAAGCTCCCTATATATTCTTGAACAATTTTCCACCAATTCATTCAATCTGGAATTTATCTAAAATACTTTCTAATGAAAAGATTCAAGATCTAAACAATCTTCATGCTATTTTCGAAGCAGCTTTAGTATTTATGGAGAATCATTATAATCTATTTTATTCGAATTATGGGCTTACTTATGGAAAATCAATTTTAGCTCGATTGAAATCAATTTCTGGACAAAACAAACAAATTCTTTTTTTGAAAAACGAAAATTGTCTTTTGATTCACCCTTATCGTCATCGTCGGGGTTTTATCCACTTTGACGTTTTGAGAGGATATTACAAATTTCTTTTTATTGGTTTTGACAAAAAGAATTCATTTGATTTTTTCCTATTTTCCGTCGATGATATGCACATTATTTTCGAGAAATATATTCAATTTTTGGAAACAATCGGTAAGCCATGCTTTTTATATTTTCAGTTACCGTATCACTTTAAATAGTGGCCTGGTGCACTAAAAATACACCTCTTAACATGTACTAAGACGATTCAGACTCATATTTGAGCTTTTTGAGGGGCTGGGGCACTATTCGAAGAAATATTTTAAAGAAATAGTTCAACTAATTTACAGAAACTTTATAAAGAGTGAATCATTAATCTGTGCTCATTCATATTAAATTTTAGAAACAATCGCGATTAATGAACGATTTGATGCTCGTATAGAATGTCTAAAGAAAGCTTTTCAATGTCTCGATTTCAAATAAACGAATAAAGTGAATAGTGAAGAAAGTTTGATACAAGCTGACCTGTAATTACATCGACCCGTTCAACTACAATTATTTTTTTTGCTTTTTGGTGTTCAGTGTGCGGCTTGATTGATGTGTTTCTCACTGCGCCCCTTTCACAATTACCGTATTTTCTGTCAATTCACTGGGATCAATTCGGCCGATGCCCAACAGTGAAAACACGAGCACTAAAACAATAAAGACTTAGCTTAAAAGCATCAAATCTGTGAATATAAATATACTCAATTCTGCATAATAAACGAAAAAAAATTACATTGTCTGACAGAGTAAAACAAAGTGAGGAATGAAATGAAATGAATAAGCCATTCGAAGCAGAATTAGAAAAGCATTCTAGCCCCCTGTTTGAGCCAAACAATGGTGTATCAAACCAATGTGATTAGAGGGTGTTCCTCTCAACTAAGTAATTACTTGAGCAATTTTTCTCAAGCAATTTTTTACTTGAGTAATGCCTCAAGTAATTGTCAAGTAATGCCGTTCTAATACACCCGCAATTCACAATCTCAATCATTTTAATTTGTAGTCAAAGCATTTTTGAAGTTCATGCTAATTTTTTCACACTATTTTTTCTTCCTTTTCGTTTTTCTAAATTTAAAAATTTTATTGGTTTAAGAAAAACTAGAAAGAATCAACACCAATGAAAGCAACAAGGAGAGTTTCTGTATTTTTCGTTCGTTCGCAAATACTTTCTCGCTCTTCAGGATGAAGCCTTCTTGCAAATGCCATCAAAACTCAATGAGTTACACGGTTTGTCTTTTCCATTGGTTAATGTAATTCAAATTTCGAGCTTTATAATTATTATGAAACTTCGTTTATTGGAAAAACTCAGAACGATCAGTTCTTCTATCCTATGCTATCGAAACATGGAATTCTTATTCGATTTTGTACGGAAAAATACAGAAACTCTCCTTGTTGCTTTCATTGGTGTTGATTCTTTCTAGTTTTTCTTAAACCAATAAAATTTTTAAATTTAGAAAAACGAAAAGGAAGAAAAAATAGTGTGAAAAAATTAGCATGAACTTCAAAAATGCTTTGACTACAAATTAAAATGATTGAGATTGTGAATTGCGGGTGTATTAGAACGGCATTACTTGACAATTACTTGAGGCATTACTCAAGTAAAAAATTGCTTGAGAAAAATTGCTCAAGTAATTACTTAGTTGAGAGGAACACCCTCTAATCACATTGGTTTGATACACCATTGTTTGGCTCAAAACATGAGGTTAGCCAGTCGGCCGGAAAGAATGCTTTTCTAATTCTGCTTTGGGTGATTTATTCATTTCATTTAATTCCTTAAGATTACTCCAAATTTGCTCTCGCTTTGATCTTTGTGATCTTTGATCTCGAATTTCACTGGCTTCTTCCGGTAGTAAGCTGGGGGCGAAAAGCAAATTTTCATTAAAATCAAATTAACTTCTTTTACTCTGTCTGACAGTGTACTTTTTTTCGTTTATTATTCAGAATACAGAATATTTAGCTTCACAGATTTGTTGCTTTTAAGCTAAGCCTTTATTGTTTTGGTGCTCGTTCTGCTGTTGAACATCAGCTGAATTGATCTCACTGTTGTTTTCCCGATCTTTCTCCTCAGAAACACGGCACTCACTAAGCTGAAAGAGAAACTTATACTTTCTTGTATTCAGAAAGAAAAATTGGAAAACAAACCTTTGTCCGAAAGTGTAGAGAGCCGTTTGTACGTTGCTAAAGAGCAACTTAAACGTTGTCAATAGCCAATAACCAAATAATGGATAGAGAATAATAATCAATACTTTTATGATCCCATAAAAGATTAAGTAAACAGTTGAACTGGCAAGCATCTGGAATGAAACTCATCAAGCTTTTTTCTTTTTGTTAACTCTATTTATTAGCTCTTTTTTAATCCCACACTCTTTTCTCTTCCTAAAAGTATTTGATCGCAGGTGTCGCATATTTTTTGAGTTTTCAGCTTATGCCTAAAACTTTTGGGAACTAAAACTTGGGAACTTTTTAGTTTCCAGCCTTTGCCACGTCTAACTTCTTTTTTTTATTTAAAAACCTGTAACATTAAACGTCCCTCGCTAGTCGTTTGTTTGAGTTTCTTCAACTAAAGCCCTGTATAGATAAAAACATAAAAAAACAACACCAACTCTTCTCATTTTCTTGTAAGTGAAGCAATCAAAGCTGATCATGAAAGAGACAATTACCAGAACAGGCGTATTTGATTGGACAATTGCGAAGAGTTGTAAAAGAAAACTTGTAGCTCCAATAAAGAAACACATTCCGAATTGAGCCCATGGCCATTTCAGGGTGAACTCGAAGAAATTTCCTTCAAACGAGACGGCTGTGTAACGGCTGAAATTTATCGTTATTTTGATAGTTATTTTGCTAATTTATTGTTTTTTTAGCGTTGAAATTCAGCCTTAACTAGAATGTTGACTGTTCTGTCGGTATTTGACTAACTCTGTGCTGTACTTTGACGTTAAAAGCCAGTTTAAAAAGCTAGTTTGTAAAAGATCTGTTTGAAAAAAAATGAACTGGAAAGGAATGGATGAAATATGTTTAGGATTATCTCTCTACTGACAAGCTCTGGATCATTGTAGCTAACAACTGTCCAAGTAATGCCAATGTGTAAATTAGTCGAGTCACACCTTCGCCCGTTGTGATTATCCTGCAAATAGGCATGTAAAGATGGCTCTTAAAATCTTAAACCTGATTGGTGGATGCAGTTGATCATTGGTTATCGTGAAATATATAGCAATAAGATTAATGAAGATTCCAATAGAATAAACCTGATCATTGGTTTGGATTAAAAGATGTTAGCAGAAGATCTTATTTAGTTAGACTTCTTTCTCCTGCTTATTCTACAGGGTGGCTGGAAAGTTTGATTACTTTTAAAAGAAGAGCCATTAAATTAGATTGACAAATGAAAGAAAGGTGATGAGCGGTAATGAAAGAAAGGTAATTAACTTAATTTTTAGAAAAGTTGACTATTTTTATTATTTGGAATCAAGTTTTGAAAAGAAAAGCTGAAATATTTATTTTACTATTATTTTCACTTCTCCTTTGTCTTTCCCTGAACCGGAATTTAACGGTGCCCCTTTCAAAAGTAACAAAACTTTCCAGCCACCCTGTATACATTTTTTCTAACCTTGTTTTTGCAACTAAACGTGAAATCTCAACTTTTATGCCTATCTAGCTTTTTATTATCTGTTACAGCAAGGAAAAACCAAAATTCTTTGGGCATCCACGCACTTAACTTGTTCTAATACCTGAAACAATTGTTGTTTTTCGAAGTTGTCATTCTCAGGTTAATTGTGGTGTCCACTGCTCATTTGTCAATCCAAAGAGGAATATAAAACATGAATACTCACAAAAATCATTCGATCGCTTACATACGTAGCCACTTGTGAATAGGTGTTCAAATCGACGTCGAGTAGGATCGTCTCATTTGGATTACTCAAGACAGCCATTACTCGTTTTGTCTCGAGATCAATCGAAATCCATTGCAACAAATAAAAAGCAACTTTAAAGTAACAAAACATGTGCTTGAACTGAGTTCTAATTGAAGGAAAAACCTGCGAGAGTTGATCCAACAACGGGTATTTCGAGAGGTTCACTGTAGTTTTTCCGTAACGCTTTCAGTGCGTTCGATAAGGACATTATCTAAGGGTTGAAATCAAAAGGAGAAGTTGAGGCCAAGAAGCCCAAACAGATGTCTGAATGTTCACTTGTGATGAAAAATTCTGAGCTGGGGTCAAGGCTCTTGATTTACTCATTAAAAATCATTATTAGGAGTGGCATATGAACACATTAACATAGAACTACAGTGTTTTCAAAAACAAAATGAAACAAAAGTAGACGTGCTCTCAAGGGAAATCAGCTGCAATATGAAAATTTGAACAATTTGAAAGTAACGAAGGCTCATGATTTTACCCGAGAAAACAGGAAAAGAAACTCTATTAAGAAATTGGATAAGTTTAAAGTGAACACAAAGTGCTGGTACAAGTGCCGCTTTTGCATTGATTGTTTTCAGATTCTGACTTGTTAATTCAAGTTTTTGCCGTATCTGTGAAATCACTTGGTGCTTAGATAGCTTATACTTTGTTTGAGAAAAGTGAATTTTAAATACTATCAACTTTTCAAGTTGAATCTACCAAATTGAATCTAACGTGAATTGGAGATGATTGGAAACCTTTTGTGATGTGAACTTTCACGAAACACTTAGACTATCTTCGATGGATACTCGCCATGGAATTCCAGGTCACCTGCGTATTAAGGAAAAGACTCAAATCAGTCACAAACAGCGATTCCTTGAGCATTGAAAGTGGTGAAGTGAAAGTGTTTCAGCGTGCTTGTCACCCATAATCTTGTGCTGAAAGTAGCCGATTTTGGTTGTGTTTGTGATTTGAATCGGAAGACGATGTCAACAATTCTTGGGACTCCAATTTATATGGGTCCTGAAATGTTTCAAGGAGTTCTAGAAAGAAATTAGGAAGAGGAAAATATCAAGGTGAATGGCCTCATGTTATTAAGATGGAATATTGTGAAAGAGAAATGAAAGAGAATTTCATGGTTGAGCTATCAACTGAATACTTTGTTAAGTATTTGATTTGCATTTGAAGTGTTTCAGTCCTCAAAGATTCCACGGTTATCTACAATATGAAAACTGTCATTGTTGGACGGAATATCTATTCTCAACGTTGGAATATCTTGAGGAAGAGAAGTTCATTCACCGGGATTTGAAACCGGAAAAGTAAGTAACTTTATTTTACAGTCAAACAACTTCAATTTCATAAACAGCGTGCAGTCACCCATAATTTTGCGCTGAAAGTAGCCGATTTTGGTTGTGTTCGTGATTTGAATCGAGAAACGATGCCAACAATTCTTGGAACTCCAATTTATATGAGTCCTGAAATGCTTCATGGAGTTCTAGGCGAAGAGGGCAGAGTAAGTTTCAAAAGCCGATTTTTTATCATTTTTCAATCATTTTGTTCTAGCGCTGGTTAATGCTAAAAATATGTGTTATATCTCAAAAGATCACCCATCCTCTCTACTTTAATTTGATACCTAACGTGCAGAAACAAGCGTACTGGTGTCGAGATATGAGCGTTTTTTTGAGTCTTAGACTACCTATAGGGAGGCTTCTATTAAAGTATATTCACGGTAAGCTCAATTGTATTTTATAAAGGTTTTAGAAAGGTTATAAATAGTTGACTCTGTGATTCGTCATCAAAATTTTTGAAACTTTGAATTTCGGAAAACCTAGAAGAAGCTTAGAATTTCTTTTTCAATTTTTGCCTTATCTGTAGCTGAAAGTGGCCTTTAAGCATTGAGATTTTATAATCTGCCTCCTAAAAACTGAACAAAAAACCTAGAACATTGTTATTTTCAAAGTATTCAAAACATTTTCATTCAAAAAAGGCGGGCGTATGATAAACGGCAAAGTGCGCTCGCACATAAATGAGAAAAACAAATATTGACAAGAAGTCTTGCGCTCGCACTTTGCCAGATAAATGCTTGTGAGTAAGGTTGAAGTTTGCTTTGAAAGCTTTACGTGCTGTATAAATCTCTATATTCAGTTGAATCTTTTTTGTTAAGTTAAGCGTCAGTTCATTCTAACTGACGATTGATACTGAACTGAAAATAACTCTCGTTTTGGTGATCTTTTGAAAAAGAAATTAACTTGTTAGTCATAGTAACTTTCGGGGCTTTCACGAGCACCATGCACTCACCCTTTTTCCAATGGCTATAGCTAATAATTTTTGACAGATTCAAACCGTTTCATCTGCTTATCTTCAATCCGCCCAGCTCTTATCATTCCACTTTCCGTCAATTTTTTTGAAATTGGATTCATTTTCTTGTGCCAGAATTAAAAAATACGATCTCCTAACCAGTCTTGAGGGATTTTCAGAAAAGGTTTTTGAGAATTACATTTTGATTTGATGTTGATAATGATTTTTGTGACCCTAAGCTGTACAAACACCTAGTTGATCTTGATTGATTATCTCAAAAGCTAAACGGGCTTTCTTTTTCTCTTTGTATGCCTTTAACAAAATGCATTTTAGGGGAAAATCCCAGTAACCGCTGGAATCTGTTGTTGAATAAGAAAACGAATACCCCTCGGATTAACGAATGCAGTCGATGAAGTTACTCTTTGTAAGTTACTAGGGACGAAATTGGTTGCGTGCAAAAAAAAACTAATTTCCACTAGTTCATTTCTAGGACCAGTTCTCAGGTGTCTTTTGCCGATTATGGCTGCTTTTTACTTGGCGTATATGCTAACTCAAGCTTGAGTAAAAATTTAATGACTTTAACGAGCACTAAACAGATTCAAAACAAAAAAAAGTCAAGAACCCGTTTCAGTTAATCTCATCCGACTCAGAATCAAAATCGAAATCGGTGTGAATGCCGAGATCTTCAAGTTCGAAACCGGCATTGTTAACGACGGCGCTATGCAGAATTGAGCCGAAACAGCTGCCGCTCTCTGCAAAACAACGAATTACAGTGAGTTGTACGATTGCCTTAAAGAAATTCAGAAGTTCTAAATATTCAAGCTACGGAAAGTACTCGAAATCACTACGGAATCTTGAATCATTCTCGATTCCAGGAACCCCCTTCATGCAGAGCTTTTCAAGAATTCTCTTTAGCATCGGATAGGGCTTGGAAAATCCTATTCAATGACTAAAAATGCTTTTAAAAAGTTGATTTTTAAGCTGATGAGATTTTCTTTTTTACACATATCGACGAACTTTGCGAGAAAATTTCCCGAAAATAGTACCCGAGCTCTTGTTGTGAACGTTCACATGATACTCACCAAGCGTATTCAACATGAATCTTCCATACAAATCAGGAAATCCTGATAAATAAAAGAATTGTCAGTGGCACTTATCGTTTATTCGATAAAGAAAAAAAGAAACTTGAAACAAAGCCAAGCGATAAATACAAAGAGATAAACATTAAATAGGGAAAAGTTACGAGATAAAAATGAAATAGAAAAGACTCAGAAAGTGGTTACATAGAAAAGTTTTAAATTTGGTTTCCAATATCTTCTGGCGCGATCGTTTTAATCTCGAAGGTAGCATCAGGAATGACGATGCTTTGATCCACGCCAGTAACAATAGGCGGTTGGCCCTCTCCCTAGAAGTTAAAGCTTTTAAGCCAAAATTACTTTAACAAGCAAACCATTTCAAATGTCATTTATCTAAAAGATAAAAATTTGATAATAGATAATTCTCAACTTGCCTGACCCTAAACTCTTTCCGTTTCTAGCTTGAAACGAAAATGATCGGCATTTTATTCAGATTTCATGCTAACAGAAGGGTTTTGGGGTCAAACAAGCTTTGAAAATTGTCTATTAGCAGACGAATAAAACAGTGATGCTGTTTAAACAGAATGGCGCTATTGATAAAATAACTAAAAATCGTCAATCTATGTGAATCGGTGTTTCGTTAACCGCATTCGCAGTCAGTTTTCAGTCATTCATTTAACATCATTTCATTCGCTAGCTAATCGCTGGTGTTTGCAAAGTGCTAGATGAGAAAATAATTTGCGTCTTGTGCTATTTAATTTCTCAAAATCAATTTAAATTATACAAAATGCTCATTGACTTACTTGGTCAGCCCAAAAACGTGAATAGTTGGGCGCCAGGTAGCCAAAAAGCCTTGTGCATTGCCGACGAACTTCTGAAATGTTTGGCTGAAATGACGTCAACAATAACAAAAGTACCCCGCACTTTAACCCACATAAAATGTGCCTTGAAAAAAAGGTTCGATTAGACTGATGCTATTTCGAAGATACATACATAAATGATTTAAAAGTATTTAGTTTTTAAGAAGCTCAAATGCAAACTCACTTGCTCAAACACAGCATTAGCTTCGATCGCGGCTAGGTTATCCATTGCTAGGGAGACAAGCGTTTTCTGGTGTCTGAAATGTATTATAGCCATTAGAGTGAGCTCCTTTTGATTAATAGTGCAAAATAGGAAACCCGTTTCCTATTTTGCACTATTAATCAAGAGGAGAACACTCTCATAATCATGATATCACCAAACGGTGCATTAGCTTCGGCACAATTACCTATAAATTACAATTTCAAATATCAAGTAAAGCATTTTGGTCAAACCAAAAAGTTACACCAAAAGAAGCAAGTTTTTAAATTTTATTGAAACAAGAAAAATGAAAATCCTTAAAAACAAGCTTCGAATTATTCGAATTATCACAGAACAATCGGCTGAGATCATTTTTAAAGCTCCTCTCGATAGAGTTTTAGTCCTTGGTCGGGTGGGCTGGTCCCGAAGAGTCTCTCGATGGGATCCGCTTCCGCATCCTTCCCAACAATGTCAACGCCTTCTCCCTGAAAGTAAGCTTTGTAGTTGTTAATGATTTAATGTTGTTTCTTTAGTTAACTTTCGGATGGCTAGCAAACGGTGCTTGTGTGAGCTGAGTCCAGGATCCGATGCCCACTGTACAATCATTCACCCACCAAACGACCACTGCGATTTGAAAGTAACTTTTGTGTATTGTAAACTGAACCAATACTACAAACTCTCACAATACCAAGTCCTAACTTAATTCTACAATCCTAAATATAAACTCGTGACTGTGAAATGGAAATTAGGTTATTTATAGGAAATCACGACACCGGGGTACGCTAGATATGGGAAAATTCCAACCCGAACCTAATTCCACCTTCGTTTTCTTGGCTGATTCTTGGTCAATCCTTGGCCGATTGCTCTGAAATTTTGTCTACAGATAGAAATTGACATTTTCAGCTTGTAGACAAAATTACAGAGCAATCGGCCAAGAAACGGGTGAGAAAACGAAGGTGAAATTAGGTTTGGGTTGGAATTCTCCGATTCTCTCAACTTTGAGTCCTTTTCAAAATGAGCAATGCACGCCAACTGCACACAACTGCACACAACTCATGGTCGAAAAACAGATGAATCTCGACATTGCACAAAGAGAATCGGAAAAGGGGTAACGAAAATTAATGTTCCACCTCTCTCACCCATCACGGGTAGCTCTTAAACAGCTAGCATTCTATTAAGTTAGTTGCCTTTCTTTGCATTGATATTTGTTTTATCAACATATTTTGATTTGCTAGCAAGAGAAGACATTAAACTATGTAAGTTCATGATTGAGTAGGCTATGTACAGGGTGGTGCAGAATTATGACGACATCTTTTTTAGAAAAGTTGCTGGCAAACATCTGACTTATTGACAAAATTTATTTACAAAGAACTTTGCGATTGGAGATATACAACTCATTTTACAAGCTTTTGAATCAGCTCAATTCGGCATTTCTCCGGTGATCTGCCATTTTTGACACACAATATTTTCAGCTAGAAATCGATTCCATCAATCAAGCTTGTAGCATTTTACTTTAAAAGTACAATTGAACAAAAATATGACGCTAGAGAAGCTTATACATCAAGGTTTTCTTGTCAAATGGATACTCAATTTCCCCGTTTTTGCGGAGTTTCCAAATCAACTCAGAAATTAACCCTACTTTTGGCTATGTAACTTTGACAGAAGAGTTTGCTGTTATTCTTATTGCTATTAAATGATATTCACTCTTATTTTTTTACAAAATAAATATTGAGAACTTTTTAACGATTGTTTTTATTAAGAAAAGTGTCAAAAATGGCAGTTCACCAGAGAGACTTGAGCTCATTCGAGTGCTTGTAAAATGAGTTGTGTAATTCCAATCGGGAAGTTCTTTGTAGATGAATAATGCCAGGATGAAGGGCTTTATTTTTCTATATAAAACTAGGCACTTTGGTAGTAAGTAACGTCTGTTAGCCAGCAACTTTCCCAAAAAAGATGTCGCCATAATCCTGTGCCACCCTGTAAGTTCAACTTCATTTCAAATCGTAGTAAAAACGCGAGCAATTTTATTGTAGAACTGCTTTTTGTGTTGCATGTAAACTAGCCGTTAAAGAAGTGTCAAACCGTCAAACAGTTGACTTTAAAAAAATGAACCAGACTAACTTCTAGGAGACCTCAGTTTGTAGCAGCTTCAGCTTTTCATTCTCCTAATTGAAGACTCTCTATTGAAGACTGCTACCTTTATTGTATGACCTATATCTTCTGCCGTTTTGTATTTTAAATTACGATTTTTGTATTACTTTTAACAAATCAAAAAAATTTTTACACGTGCAAAAGGTGTGGTCAGAGAATGAAGGTCGATAATGAACAGATAATGGTTATCCAGCTGCATAAAAAGGAGAAGAAAATCTCTGAGATAATAATAGATTACTGGATATGGAAAGGCGAAGAACCGGATCTCTCGTACCAGATTCAGATATGTTGGACAGCTCAAAGTCGCTTTGAGTCGGGCTTGAAGTGAGATTTCGGTGATCGAGTGCACGACCATAGTTCGAAAGCGACTCAGCAAGTGTATTTAAGCAGGTGGAGAACATTTTGTATGTAATTCTGTATTGTAATTAATTTTGTATGCAATGTAATTCTTTTTTTAACCTATATTGTTGTTAAAGATTCTAAATTGGTTTTCTTGTTTGATTTCATATAAATTTGGTTTGAGTTTGAGTGCGGTGGCATGCGTTTGGTAAGAAAGTAGCAGAACTTTCGGCGCACCCTGTATTTTCACATTTTAAAAGTTTCAGGATATAACATACTTGCACGGGAAGAGGCCGAATCGATGACTGCCAGGTTGATGGAGCTGCTCGTTGGGCACTCGAACCAATTTGTTGATTACCCAAGTTGATTACCCAGGTTTAATTACCCAAGTTTGAGGTTGTTGCAAGTGTCAGCGATTCTACTACTACATCAACCGATCTCATCTTCTTCATCTACTGGTTGATCTATGTGGCGACTCCTGACGATGCGGATGAAACACCCGCTACAACCCATCCCGCCTACCCCGTTTGCTCACCCTGTATTTTCACATTTTAAAAGTTTCAGGATATAACATACTGGCACGGGAAGAGGCCGAATCGATGACTGCCAGGTTGATGGAGCTTCTTGTTGGGCACTCGAACCAATTCGTTGATCATTTGACCAAGTTTGCTGATCGGTCGTGAGTGACTGTAAATATAAATTTTCTGGTTTCTGGAAGATATAGTTTCTGATGCAATATAGTAAAATATAGTTTCTGCAAATATAAATATAAATCTGGTTGTGACCAATTTTCGAGCAAGAATGAATTTAATCGATTCATTGGTTATATGGGCATCAGCGCTCCAAAAGCCTACTTCTGGCAAAACCTAATACATATAACTAAATTTATTTACCCCTAGCTTAAGTTAAACAATAGTGATTTTTATTAAAAAAGTATTTAGTAACCTCATCGATGATTGGCCGATCGAGGCAGTCCGAAGTTGTTTCTCCACTATTTGTGCTCGACATGCCAACCTTGAGGCTGAAATTTAATTGGTTAGTTAATTTTTAACGAAAATGAGGTTACAGGTAATGGTGTTGGAAAGAGGACAGCAAGCTAACAATTCAGAAGCTCAATGGGAACCACAGATTGGTAAGAAAATTGTTTGTCAGTATATATTTCAAGTGACAGTAAATTTGACCTAACAGTGCGGGCGCGTTTATTATATTTTTATGCTTTATTCCAGAAACCCAAATAGTGGTGAACAGCAAAGAAAAAGGGGACAAAATGAGACTGTCGAGTAGACTAGTAGTCGAGTAGACTGTCTTTATTTCGTAACTAAGACATATAAGTTATCTTGTTATGATCACTGGGGACTAGTCAATCAAACACCGAACGGTTGAGGCTAGGTCAAATCGAATTTTTCAACTTGAAACACATTCGGTCATTAACGGAGCATAGATGAGTCAAAAATTTTAACATAGCGAAACAAATCGAGTCACTAAGTTTAACTATGCTGAATTCCTATTTATTTCATGAAGGCTTAAGCTTTTCTTTTGGGGCCAATTGACTATAAATTTGACCTAACAGTGCGGGAGATCTAATACCTATTATATTTTTATGATTTAGGCCAGAAACTCAAATAGTGGTGAAAACCAAAGAAAAAGGCGGCAAAATGAGAGGGGAACAGAAAGGGAACAGAAAGGGAACAGAAGAGTGATAAAAGAGTGTGACAGGGGCAGTATTTTGATTGGCTTACGCCTTTTTTTAAGGCTTTATGTAACAATTACAAATCAAAATCAAAACACAAAGGGATCTTACAAATACAAAGTATCCAACTTTGAAGGGTATAATCATGAATTATTAGTATTGATTGAATTTGGAAAAAAGGGAACTCGATGTTTGGCGGGTCATCCGAAGCAAAAAAGCGAGCAGTTTTGGGGGAAAGAAGGGTGATAAACAGGTATGTGAAGTTTGAGTGATCAATCAGTTACAGTTGAGTCACGATATACAAGGGATCGGGGCTTATGATCATATAATAAAGTTGATCATTTGTATAACAAGTTTGAGACTTTGTCGTATTGGGTAAAATACCGTAGTTTCTTTGGTAGAATGACATGTCATTCTATTTCTCGTACAGCCTTTCCGTTCCTATTTTGCGCTCCAGCTAGTATACCAAAATCTCAAGAGCTTAAAAGTAGATGTTTTTGGCAGAATCAAGTAGAGGTTATGATGTTCATTAAGGTTTTCTAACCTCCACCAAACCTCAACGATATTCTGACGTTGAACAAGCATTTGTTAGCGTTATTTCATGAAATACATTTCCATTTGAAAGAGTATCTAACGATTTGAATTTGAAGATTTTACCTTGAAACTTTATTTAGGCTTATCCAATCATTAACAACAGAATTTCTCTAGGCATCTAGAATGTTCTTCCTTTTGATTTCCAGGTTCTCCCACTTTTCAAGTTCTTTCCATTTCTAGAGAAAGTACACATGCAGAAGGGCTAAAAAAGAAGAAGAGCAGAGAAGAGTAGAGAAGAGTAGAGAAGAGAAGCCGTACAGTGAATCATACTTTGCCCCCTCGCCGAACCTCATTCACATCATTTCATTCCCCCCCCCCCCCCCATATACCCCTTTCTATAAAGCCCAAAACCCAAAAGTGTCCGCCACATCATCGCTTCCTTCCAAAAATGTCTGGCTTAAACTCCAAAATACAGCCTACAACCATCCAGGCATCGAGAAAATTCTTTCCTTTACTCTTAGATTCTCTCATTCTCTCACCATCTTGCCCCTGCCCCAAGATTTTAGTCGTAATAGGAGAGATTGCTTGCAAAATAACTACCCGAAGTTAAATGAAACTTAGCCTATCTCGTAGATTTTTGTATGGAATTTTGAATCTGTTTTTGAAAGCACCTTAATTCGGAATCTCCATGCAAAGCTTTACAAGATACTAGGTCACATTTCTAGGTATTTTGGGTTTTAGGTAGGTTTCTAGGTCTTTCTAGGTATTCAAATTTCAGAAGGCCATCTTAACTTAGGTGGGACTTAGGAGAAATTTTCAAGGGAAATAAAACCGCAAATATAAGGGAAATTGAAAAATCTTAAAAAAAAAAAATTTTGAAACTATGTTTCTGGTGTCTTTGGAAAGTGCTTGATACAATGTAGACTGAAAGAGAATACTAGAAAGAAATTTTCCGTTCTATAGGGAGGGCAAGTTGAAGTATAAAACAAAGAAACATGCCCACTTGGGATCTATCTTTTTTTTCTGAAATAAACGATGAATCGTATCGATTTTCTCTAATTGGACAGTCGCTTATTTATGTTTTCATCTTACCGTAACTAATTTCTTAACTAATATAGCATATTCTTTACTTTTGTTTCTTTTTTCTTTAAGTTCCAGGAGGTCCACGTACCAGGACGAAACCTCATAATCCAAACCCTTAAGTCCTGATACGTGCTGATGAGGGTTGGCTGGAATGCTCTTTTCTTTATCGTCCTCTTATTTCTGGCTAAATGGCAACTAAATGACAACTTTTCGATCGAATTATAAGTTTGAAAGCTTGAAAGTATCTTCTTATTCTGATTGATACTAAAATTTTCACTTTAATTGTGCAAAAAACCGACAGCAATGTATAACGGACTAAATTGTGATAAAAGAATCTTTGAAAATCAAGATTGATTGTTTATATACAAAATCTCTAAAATCTACACTTTTAAAAACCTAAAGAGAAGCCAAAGAAACGATTTCTGTTTGAAGAATACTCAATAAATCTGTAAAAACGGTTAAAAGCTGTAGAAACGGGCCTGTTTAAATAAAAATTAGCATTTGAATTGTATTTGTCTAACGAAATCTTTGGCTAAAAAAAGTGATTTTAAATAACCATCACAGACAATTGATAAACTTGTAATTGAAAATGGTTTTGTTTATCGAAACATTAACCCATTAAAAACTTGTCTAAAGGCTGGTCACTCAAAAAGTGATTAAAGCCACTTCAGCTGAAGAAATCTCTCATTTTTTACCTGAAACTCACTCTGATTTTTTTTGCTTACAAACTTTTTGAAATATAGTCAAGTTTATCAAAAAATCTGGAAAGAATTCATGGTTTGCTTTTCGAGAAATCACCGTGCAAACCTTTTCGGAGAACTTTCTTTCCAACCTAATAGTAGTTAACTTCTCGATAAATGTATGCTATATGTTCAAAATTTTCTTTGGAATTGTTTTGAGCCATCAATGCTGTAGACCATTCGGCCATGATAACACCCAGTTTTTTCGCCTTTTACGAAAAACCACACAACTTCCTAATAATAAACGAGTGTGCAACGTTATTATGGATCTCTTCCGCATTTTTATGAATAAAGTTTAATTTGTTGAGTTTATTATATTAACAGTTCATGCTGCATGGATCAAGCGCAATACCTATAAACTGGAAAGTTTACATGCGAATTAAAAGGAAATGTTATTGCTGTTGTGTGAAGCACTTATCAGAACTCAGTTTTATGTCGATGAAACATTTAGGTAGTTTAGGATGGGTGACTCACCGGCCGCTCCAGGGACTCCATCTGGCTCCGGGGAAGGCTCTCCAGAGGACGAGTACATTGGCAGGCATTCACAAATAAATTTTAGATGGCTAACGCGGAGGAATACATTGATGGAACAAACACTGGAGCTTTGGGAGAGATATTAATAAGGTGATTAATGTAACTTTTGTCTAATTTGTTTAAATCTAGATGCAACAACATCCTCTACATTGGAGGCGCCGAAGACCCGGAGAGTTGACCGCCTAGTTTTCATTATTTATCATTTTGCTAACGTTATGAGTGTGTAACGTTATTATTGATCTCTCGTAGCTTTATGAATAAAGTTTAATTTATTGAGTTAATTATATTAACGGTTCATGTTGTATGAATCAAACGCAATACCTATAAACTGGAAAGTTTACATGCGAATTAGAAGGAAAAGTTGTTGCTGTTGTGTGAAGCACTTATCAGAACTCAGTTTTATGGCGATGAAACATTTAACAATGAAATGATGATGAAACATGTAACATGAACGTTCACTAGAAAGACGCAGAGGTGGCGACCTCGCACCGAAAAGGCGGAGACGGTTAGTCTTAGAAAATGGCTTTGTTTACAGCTGATTTAGGTTACCATCCCCTAAACGTAAAGCTTCTCCAGAATGCCGAAGACGGTAATAGAGCTTTGCACCTTTTTTCATGAAAATTATTTAAATCTCGATCACTAAAATCGAGATGCCAGTCCTGAACGGCGGAAACGGTTAGTTTAACCTGGGTTGCATTCAGTAGTAGTGATTTAGGTCGCTAACGCCTAAACGTGCTCGACGTAAAGAATCACCAGAAAAGGCAAAAGAAAATGAAGCTCCTCAAAAAGTATACAAGAAAACTTTGTTGAAGTAAATACATTTTAGGAAAAGAAAGAGCCTGTTGACTTATTGCGTTCTCGCACTGGTGGCGCATACATCCCACCAACGAAGCTGTTTAGGGGGTTTGCTGACTCGATCGATAATTCAAGCACAAGCCTTTTCTCCAACATTTTCACATGTATACGCTGGTTTGGTTGGAGTGATTAATTCCACGTTTCCTGTTATTGGTGAATTGTCGCACTTAAGTATGTTTCACAGTTTTAGGCTTTGGAAATTATGTATTTAGGCGTTTGATTGTGCAGTTCAAGCGATCTTTTCGTCGAAATGACAAAGGAACAACGGTGACTGTCAGTAAATTTCTCGTATATTTGATCAATCAACAAGTGGTATGCTGTTTTTCTTTGAATATGAATCGATGCATATTTAGGCTCACGAGTTGCTTGCTCTTGAGATCATGCTTTTGATGCTGAAATCCATTTAAACGAGAATGAGACAACTCTTCGAGCAGGATGTACATCAAAACCATTTCCCTTGAATTCGCTCAAATGATGGGACTTCCAAAGCTGTATTAAAGAATCTGTGATCCATAAGTTTAAAGATTTTCTAAAATTCAATAATCTTTAGTTTGAGTCTTTAATCAATAAATATGCGTTTGATGGACTTTTTCCTCGGGACAACCCGGCCAATACTCGCTTCGCCATCAATTTCTTCACATTAATCGGTCTTGGTGGACTGACGTAAGAAAGATTTCAGAAAGCTAATAAGTGTATAAATTTCAGGGTGGACCTTCGCGAGTTTTTGGAAAAAAAGGCGGAAAGAGGAAGAAGGGGGCTCCGAATCAAGCATTTTTTTCTTTTTAGCCGGAACCCATTCGCATGCTCGTTGATTGTTGTGATTGTTGATTGATTGTTGATTGTTGATTGTTGTTGAGCTCGCGGAAGACTGGGCTGTAATGTCGCGGTTGGGTTTCTGAAACTCCTTACAAAACTTTAGACGCTCATAATTTTTGAAAGAGTGTAGCCAAAAAGAAAAGCATCATGATCAGTGTGAAACTCTGCGCCGAATGGTCTAAGGCTCATGTGATTTGGGCAGCACATTCAGTTGACCTTCCCAGAAAGTAGTCTTCTGATTTATTCATCTATGCAGAAGCTAGCGAATCGCAGCAATGGATCGAATCCCCAACCTCCCAATCACCGAGGACTGCACTAATTAGGAATGAAAGATCCTTGATAACATATTGTGGATATTTGCGATCCAGGGCGCTGTTCACCTCGCCGAGCAATTGCATGGTCATCACCCCGAGTGCCTGCCATTTTCAGTCTGTTTGTCCTTTCGATTTTCGTCGGGCTATAACGAAATCAGGGAAATATTTGACTCGAAGAGGTTTCTTTGTCATCTGTTTGTGATTTCGTAGTTAAAAAGGGTTTTTAGATATTCTCTTTCACGATAAAGTTACATATTTACATACATATCAAGCATTCCCCTGAGAGACAATATGACTTGGACATCATCGATTGCCAGAAGCTCAAGGTTCAAAGAAAAGAGGCAGCCTTTGTCAGAAATAATTTACAAATCTGTTTGCCGCTTTTCGATCTCTCTACCGTTCTATTATTAAGAATTAAAGATTATTGAATGACGTTTTGCAAAGACTGGGGAACACATGAAAATACCCACATTGCTGTTTCAAACTCCGCGTTTTATCACTCACCAACTTCACACTAACTAGCCGTTTTTTCTTTTGGAATTCCACTTTTTTTCTGTTCGAAGTTCTATTCGAAACGATTGTTTCAACGGCTTAATGAGACAATCGTCGGCTGGAAGGCAATCGCTTTTCTAAACGATATCAGAGCTCTCAAAAGCTCTTTTCCGTCAAAAAAAACAATTGTTTATCGCATCATCGCCTCGTTCGTTCTTCCCATTTCCCCGAATTCAAAACGAATCAACCAATTCAGCGAAATGGGTGTGATGGCGGTCGGTCTATTCATCACGATTCTCCTCCTTTTCCATAAAACATCAAACATCTCCGGATGATCGAGACGTCAGAGATATCAATTCTTTGGTTGGCAAATGCAAAGTCGGTTAAAAACTGGCAAGTGAGGTGTTACGCTCGTTGAAAGACAAAGGTGGGTATTCAAGGTTAAATAATAAAACAAAATTAAAACTTTTGAACATGAATGGAAGGCAGAGCTTCGTCATTTGCACAAAGGTTCGGCTTATTCTGGAAAAAGGTGAAATCTTCACGGAATTCCGAAATCATCGATATTTATTCATTTATTTGTTTCCAATGCATAGTTAATGAAAACATGTTTCTATCAATCTGAGGAAATCTCTTTTTTTCATTTCTTCAGAAATGAACACAGCTCAGTTCTGGAAAAGTAAAGTAAAGGCATTACTGTGGGGAAAACCACTAAAAAAAGTTCTCTAATCCTGGTAGTCTGAATATTGGTAAATTATTGCGGAAATCTTTGCGTCCTCATACTATTTCTTGCCTCAAATCATTGTTGTTTTGTAGCAATTTTCGCTGAAATGAATATTGATTGTTTTCGGTTAACAACTGATGACTAAACGAATCGGGCACTCCCCTCCTTTCCCTTTATTTTCCGTGATAAGAAATCCCAATTTTGCTTGGCAACAAATTTCGTGTTTTTTTGATTTTGTCTTCTCTCATCAATTATGTTTCTTTAGTAGCTGTTTCTTTAATTTTCACTAGTTCTTCGGGAAAATTCAGTCATTTTGTAGGCATCCAATCGTCTAGCAACCGAAATGGACAATCTCTCGAATCCCCAACCCGAAGCCGATCTGTGGTTTTTTCACCAAATCATTACTTCTATCAAAAACGGCCTTTATTTTAATTGAAGAGTTTAGAGAAGAAATGAAAAAGGAGATGAGTCAATTGACATCAAAAATGGCTCAAATCAAGGCGTATTTAATGGGGGAAAACGCGAAGTTGGAGGCTGATTTGGTTGACGGAAGGGAGAGAAATCGAGAATTAGAAAGAAAAATCGCCGAGACGAAAAGGAAGAACGACGATCTCGAAGCACAATTGTACTAATTTTCTAATTTCCTTTCAGACAGGCTCAAACTAAAATATAGATAAAGTTCGAAGTTTTCTAGAAGAGCTCGAAATACGGAAGTGAGAGACGGAAAAGCCAAGATTGGAGAGCTCGACGGGAAAATCAACGCGTTGCAGAGCAAAAACTCTGACCTCGAAAACCAAATGTGAGTGTTTCTGGTATCTCTTGTCGACTGGGACTTGAGAAAACAGTTTTTTCACTCCTAAAACACCCATTTTTGGGAGAAAAGCGAAATTGATAGAATAAACAATAAATCTCAATGACAAAACTTTTCAGGAATGAAATCCAACAAGAACTCGTCGAGGCTCGAGGAAAAATCTGCGGACTCGAAACGGAAATGTGGGTGAAATCAAAAATCTTGAAGAATTGAAGCTCATCTTTTTCAGTCAATGTGAACAAAAGGAGAGAAGTGATGAATTCACGAAGATCAACTCGAAAATCTCGCAAAGTGATGATCGATCGACGAAGATTGGTGCTGATTTGAAGGAGATGTGAGTCTCGAGATTCCTTCTAGAAATATCTCAGGATGAGACACTTTTAGAGATTCCAAAGTCGCCGAAATGTCAAGGAAAATGGAGGCTGATTTGGTTGACGAAAGGCAGAGAAATCGAGAATTGGAAAGGAAAATCGCCGAGATGAAAAGGAAGAACGACGATCTCGAAACCCAATTGTACTAATTTTGTGACTTTCTTTTCTGACAAGCTCAATATATAGTTAAAATGCGAACTTTTTTCAGAAGAACTCAAAATACAGAAGTGAGGGAAGGAAAGGCCAAGATTGGAGAGCTCGACGGGAAAATCAACGCGTTACAGAGCAAAACTCTGGCCTCGAAACCCAAATGTGAGTTCATTTGGTTAATCTTGTTGACTGAGACCTGAGAAAACAGTTTTTTCATTCCCAAAACACCCATTCCACTCAATCCAATCAACTGCCCCCTTAACAATTTAAAATGGAAAACAAAATGGCCGAACTCATGGGGTTGCGGGCAGATTTATGCGTTTTTTTTAAAGAAATAGATTGAGTATTTGTCTAAAGGATCTGGACTAATGTTTTCCGAAAAAATTCAGGAATCGAACCATGAATTTCTTGAATCTGTATCGGGACGGATGGTCGTATTTGGCAAAAACCGCTTCTTGGTACAAGGTTTGGTGGATGTTGTGAGCCAGGATTATCTTCATCTCAAGGTTAGCGATCAAAGAATTTCATTTGATGAAGCCGAGGCATATTGTGCGAGTCAAGAGAGCCATTTAGTCTCAATTCACAGTCAGGAAGAGAACGATTTTGTTCAGAAACTCGGTAAGAAATCGAAATGATTCAATTCTAAAAATCTATGATTTTCTTAGAAATTTATGCTTTATAAACCAAAAACAACCGATATTTATTTCAGCGAGAACTGTTCCGTGGTATAATCATTTCTGGATCGGACTGAAGGTTGAATTTTTCTAATTGAAAGACATAATTACATAAAAAGTAATGATCGGATTGGGGGTTCCGGATCGGGATAAAGGTTGAATTTTTCTTATTGAAAGACATAAATAAATATATAGAAACTAATGATTCTTTCAGTCATTTTCGGAAGGCTCTTTGTAAAAAAAGATTCGTGTGGCTGATAGTTCTTTGATAGAAATAATGGTTTCAAATGACAATTTCAACTAGCATAATTTCAAAAGGAAAAAGAGAATCGGATCGAAATATCAATGTCTAAACATAAAAATTTCTTTATTCAGAGAAATTCGAACAAAGAAAACGCTTTTGAATGGACGGATGGAAGTTTGGTGGATTTCACGAATTGGAATGTTGGACACCCGAATTCTGACACCCACGCTTTGGTGAGATTTTCGACTTGAAATTATCGATATTGATTGCAATTTCCAATGTATAATTAAAATTGATCAAAACATTTTGATCAATCTTAGGAGTTTTTTTGTGACGCAGAGTGGATTTCCATCAGAAATGAACTTGTTTCAGCTTCGGAGCCTCGAGGGGAAATGGATGGCATATCCTCCTAATTCTCAGGCTCATTTTATCTGCAAAATGAGCTCTCAATTCTGATAAATGTCTTGTGTTCTTTTCTTTGGACAAATACCAATAAATCTTATTTTATTCCATCTTCTGAAAACACACAACTGCACATTATCTTTTTTCTTGATTTCTGAATTGTTTGTTCAAAATCTCATATGAAGTTCTCCCAAAAACCCAGAATTCCGCCTGAAGCTGCAAGTATTTTGCTCACTCATCGCTCCTGAATAGACTATTAGATAAACGTGGTGAACATCAATGAACATCAGCACGAGGAAACTGACAATTCTTCGTGAAGGTCGCTCTTCTCGTCCTTCAACTCGTCGATTTACCTTTGATTTTTGTTCTCTCTTTTTGTTCTCACCGTTAGTTCTATAGGCGGAGATTTTTGTCCCTTTTTGGATAATCTTAACGATGAAGCAAGTACAGTACCGAGCAAAAGTCTTGCAACATCACTTTTTCAAAAAAATCGATGAAATTTTTTTATAGAAAATGCCACCCGTTCGTAGGGCTTTTTTGTTTTTAATTAGAATAATATATGTACACTTTATTTACAAAAACAAATTTAAAGTTCAGCGTAAAACAAAAAAGTAAATGACAAAACTACTAAAAAATACCCTAAAAACTGGGTGCAAAAGTCTTGCAACATTATACAGAAACATCAAAAATTAATATTCAATTGGTCTCTTTTTGGCTAACCTTAACGATTATGCAGGTAGATAATGTCTGTATGTATTGTAGATATAATGAGCTGTCTATGTCTTCATAGTCAAAAGCGAATGAAATCCCATTCTCCGACGAAATTGATTCGATGAAATCATTTAGCTATGTACATATTAATGATATTGTACATTATACTCTTTCAACAACTCTGTTCCATTCACAGACAAACCTGACTAATTGATTTTAACAAAGATCCTTTTTCAATCCAAGGAGTCTCTATTAGTCCAAATTAACTAGAAGAACGGCATAGATCGAAAGGCGAAAGCGCGGAAGGAGGTGATTCGATCGAGAGGCGATCAATTTGTTATCATTTTGCAGATTAGCTCAAGTGCCTAAAGATTAGGAACAAAATAAGACACAGTTATCATGGAGATCAGAAAAGACAGAAACTTGTGTGGGCTTGAATGAAAACTTTATTATTGTGGGTAATATTAAATGATCGTAATGAAGAGAGATGCTTTCAAACAATGATCATCAATCACATTTTTTAGACGTCGCCATTCGTGAAGTATCTTGAATCGTTTTCGTTCGCTGAAATAAATATCGATTGTTTTGGTTTATCAAGTATAAATTTCTACGAAAAACATCAATTTTCAGAATTGAATCATTTTGATTTCTTACCGAGTTTCTGAACAAAATCGTTCTCTTCCTGACTGTGAATTGAGACTAGATGGCCCTTTCGACTCGCACAATCTGCCACGGCTTCATCAAATGTCATTCGTTGATCGATAACCTTGAGATGAAGATAATCCTGGTTCACAACATCCAAACCTTGTACCAAGAAGCGGTTTTTGCCAAATACGACCATCCATCCAGATCCAAGAAAGTCATCGTCCGATTTCTGAATTTTGAAAAACTTTACTTCAGACTTTTAGACAAATACTCAATCTATTTCCTTAAAAAAACTCACAAATCTGCCTGCCACTTCATGTTTCGGCCGTTTTGCTTCTTTCAAATTGTCTAGAGAGGAATTGATTGGATTGAGTGGAATGGGTGTTTTGAGAGTTAAAAAAACTGTTTTCTCAAATCTCAGTCGACAAGAGATACCAAATAAACTCACATTTGGGTTTCGAGGTCAAAGTTTTTGCTCTTCAATGCCTTGATTTCTTCGTCTTGCACTCCAATCCTGGCTTTTCCCTCTCTCACTTGCGTATTTCGAGCTCTTCTAAAAAAGTTCGAAAAAGCAGCAAAGCTCTATTACCGTCTTCGCCTTTCTGGAGAAGCTTTACGTTTAGGAGATCGTGACCTAAATCAGCTGTAAATAAACCAAGACAATCTTTAAAACTAACCGTCTCCGCCTTTTCGGTGAGCGGTCGCGACGTCTGCGTCTTTCTGGTGAACGTTGATGTTTTACCATTATTTCATTGCCATAAAGCTGAGTTCTGACAAGTGCATCACACAACAGCAACAACATTTCCTTTTAATTCACATGTAAACTTTCTAGTTTATAGGCATTGCGTTTGATTCATGCACCATGAACCGTTAATATAATTAACTCAACAAATTATACTTTATTCATGAAAATATGGAAGCGATCAATAATCACGTTACACACTCAACAAGTTAGCAAAATGATAAATAATGAAAACTAGGCGATCAACCTTCCGAGTCTTCGGCGCCTCCGATGTAGAGAGTGTTGTTGCACCTAGATTTCAACAATTAGAAACAAAACACAAAAGTCACACTTATTAACCATATTAAAATCTCTCCCAAAGCTCCAGTGTTTGTTCCATCAATGTATTCCTCCGCGTTAGCCATCTAAAAGATAAAAATTTATTTGTGAATGCCTAGGCGTAAGCAAGCTTACTCGTCATATATCTGACTTTTCACAACAAAATTTAGAACGTACCTCTCCAAACTAGCTTTAAGCCATGCCATAAAAACTTTAGACAAAGACAACCCCACCTGGGCATTCATGTAACAGTCGACCGAGATGAGGACGCCTCGATATTCCATTCCCCACTACAATCTGCACACAACTGGCTTTCCGGCGGGTCCATTGAGGAACGGCTTTGGGTTGCCTGGTTGGACCGACATTCTCTGAAAACTAGATTAAAAACGAATTTAAGTAGATAAAACGTTAAAAGAGCAAGATTGACGCGGGAAGGAGTCCTCGTAATCAAAAAGAACGGTTTCTCGGAATAATTTTTGGATGAAAAGGATTCGCATACAAGACAGGCATATAACTAGGCGCTTTATGGAGGGACAGTGTGGTTTTTGCACGAGAGAAGAGAACGGGTCGCAGAAATAGAAAAAATGTAAGATTGGCTGATTCAAGAGCACGCGAAAAATAAAATAATTGCTCGACTGAACTCTTTTAAACCGCTAGAAGTAAGTTAAAGATATTCAGCCAAATAATGAACTTCTGCATTTTTTGAAATAAAATGCTTATGAGAGTGCTTTTTGAGAAATTTTCGGCGCCAAAGCTTACACCTTTTTTAAACATTTTTTTTATTTTGGTGATACTAGCTGAACGCCCCTCTCTTCATCTCATTATTTTACCTTTTTTTCGTCATAAAAACACACAAAATCATTTAAGCAATTTTTCAAGAGGGCGATACTGGCTTGCCCCATGCTCCACTCTAAATTTTGCCTCTTTTTTAGGCGATTTCGCCTATAAAGGCATACAAAACATTAGCTTATTTAATTTCTTCCTAGATACTTTAATCTTTCTTCCAAATAATTTGAATTTAATTTAGTTTTAAAGGTCGGCTTATTTCACAATGCCAAATTGTAATTCAAAAAATTAATTTGGTTATTATTCTTTTATCAATTTTCGCATTTGCTCTTATATTCTATTCTATTCCGTTTGTAGTTTATTTTACAATATCGAGCAAAAGTCTTGCAACATCACTTTTTCGAAAGAATCGATGAAATTTTTATAGAAAATGCCACCTGTTCGTAGGACTTTTTTTTATTTAGAATAATACATGTACACTTTATTTGCAAAAATAAATTGGAAGTTCAGCGTAAACCGAAATAGTAAATGACAAAACTACTAAAAAGTACACTAAGAAGTGGGTGCAAAAGTCCTGCAACACTCTGTGTTTTTCAAATTTATTAATCTACACTAATTTTATACTAACTAAGAGAACGATTTTGTTTGGGAACTCGATAAGAAATCGAAATGATTCAATTCTCAAAATTCATGATTTTCGTAGAAATTTATGCTTTATAAACCAAAGAAACCGATATTTATTTCAGCGAAAACTGTTTATTCGAATTTGGATTTCTGGATCGGGCTGAAGTTTGAATTTTTCTTATTGAAAGACATAAATAAATCGAAAGTAATGATTCTTCCAGTAATTTGAATATCTAACTTTCATTATTAGTAGGGTTTCGATAAAATAAGTTTTCTAATTGAATGATCAATTTCAGGTGAAAGAATTGGTCAATCGATGGCCAAATTGCCGTGTTGCGCATGGGCGTCCACGTCATTCACAGAGCCAACGATTGGTCGAACGTGAAAACCAAGATGTTGAAGTACCGTACTGTCATTAAATTTGTTACTTTTAAAAGTGGTTTTAATCCAATATCTAATCAATCTAAATTCAACCAATTTACCATCCTAATTGAGAGGATTCTATGTACTCAGCTGAGAGATGAAAAGTCGACAAGATGAGCACGAATGCTTCCATGAAGTCAATGAAAAATCGCCGCTTTCATCGTGGTATTGGACGATCCTCATTCAAAGCTATGTCTGGGCAAAAAATGACCTTGAATGGTCAGAATGGTTCTTTTCCATCAAGTCAGGAGCTGGGCATTGACGAAGCTGAACAACAGGCAAAGTAATACGATTCAAAGCTGATCTTATTAACATATTACTTCAGGGTCAAGAATGCAAAAAGTCCGATGACTGGAGTGGTTCAATTATGGCTTCAATTTACAGAAAGCTCTCAATTATCGGTTTACATGATTGTCTTTATCTCAATTGCTCATTTTTGTTTTAACTCTTAACTGACAGAGCTAGATTTGAGTTGATTTCGTAAAAGTATCAGAAAATCTCTTTCTTTTCTTTCGATCAGTCCCAAAACGACAAAAACACAATAAAACTAGCCAAATTCAACGAATGAAAACAAAACTGTAAAAAGAAATGAGGATGACAAATATTGTCTTTTAGTTTGGCGGCTAGATCTCGAACTCTGATAAGAATAGAGATTTTGAATGTTCAAACCTTGTCCTGAAATTGGCTGGCTGCTTCAGATTTGCCACTTTCTGTTTGTTTTTAGGCTTATCGTATCCGAGTGGATGAATGACAATGCACATACAAGCCACTGAAGTTATGCCAACGCAGATAACCACGTCAAAGCCTGAAAAGTTTAGCTTAATCAAAGTTCGAGTATCCCCTAGCTACAGTATTCCATAGCCACCGTATACCATAGTTACAGTATGTATACCAAAGCTACAGTAGAGTTTAGCTATATACAGGGTGACCAAGAATTAGCGCAACACACAAAAGGCCTGGCTTTTAACCAAATATGCAACCCATCTCGAAAAGTTAACTTAAATATCTTTATTCAACATATAACAGTAACAAATAAACAATTAAATTCAAATTTGCCTCCATCGGCATTCAGACAGGCCTGCAAACGTTTGGGAAACGCGTTGACCGTGGCGAGCAAATAGGAATCATCGAGGGTATCCCATGATTTGATGAGTGCCTTCTCCAAACTTTCGATATTTTTATGTGGTTTTGCACATGCTCTGCCTTCAAGAACATTCCAGACTGAGTAATCCAATGGGCTAAGATCGGGTGAGCTGGGTGGCCACTCAGAAAACGAGATGAAGTCCGGGAAGGTCTTTGAACAAAACTCTTGCACTTTCTTTGCCTTATGAGCCGGGGCACCATCTTGTTGTATTGAAAGTTAGTAATCATACCATAAAACAAGAAAAATACACAAAAACCATAAAAACAGGTAAGCAAAAAGTGAAATGGGGCTCATCACATAATACGACGTTGTTGCGGTAATTCTTGGTCACCCTGTATACTCTAGCTAGGTAGGCTCTAGCTCTCTCCCTAATTACCGCGAATTATGGCGACACTTTTTTTGGAAAATTTTCTGGCAAACGCCTGGCCTATTACCAAAGTGCCAAGTGTTAGATAGAAATATAAAGCCCTTCATCTTGGCATCATTTATCTAAAATACAAAATCATTTAAGCAATTTTTCAAGAGGGCGAGGGCTTACCCCGTCCCCCACTCAAAATTTTGCCTCTTTTTTGCCTATTTTGCCTATAAAGGCATACAAAACATTAGCTTATTTAATTTCTTCCTAGATACTTTAATCTTTCTTCAAAATAATTTTAATCTAATTTAATTTTACAGGTACGCTTATTTTTCACAATGCCAAATTGTAATTCAAAAAGTAATTTGGTTATTATTATTTTAGCAATTTTCTCATTTGTGTAAAATAACGCAGTGTTTTATCAAAGGATTTCCATCAGAAATGAACACATTCTCCCTATTCTCCTACCACTCCACCAGAGTCATTGGATCTTCAAAAGGAGCTCTCGATTCTGATAAATGCTTTGTGTTCCTTTCTGTGGACAAAAACCAATAAATCCCATCTTATTCAGTCTTCTGAAGACACACAACTGCATATTATCGTTCGTGTTCGTGTAGACCCTACTGGGAACCCTACTAAAATGGATCAATTAGAATAATAATTGAAACGAAGATAAAAGATGAAAGTCAACTCGAACTCCTCTCTTAAAGGTCGATTTTTATTGGAATCTCATTGGACGAAGCGTGTCAGGAAGTAAATAAAGACGAATTCCTGCTTTATCACCTATTAATATGTGAGGGATCCAGATCGATTAACCCGATCGAAAAAACTCAAAGAACACCTCTTATCTTTGAATTTCGCCCTGACATGCGTGGGATGAGAACGCGTTCCCTTTCGAATTATTTTCTTCAATCTGTCACTGAATTTCCTCGGGATTGATGACATTTCTGTGTTCTTTCGAACTCGATTTTCAGCTCTTTTGGAAACTAATCAGCTCGGTAGTTGAGTCTTGGAATTCTTATGCTTCTTGCCAACTTCATTTATGCTGCTCTTCAAAATCTGTTGAATACATATTTTAACAGAGCATCTCCCCTATCATCAAGTTCACAATCTTTCTTACTAAGCTTTCTGTTATATGGTTGTAGGTATGTGAACCTTGAGAATTCTAGCGAAACTTGCTCGCCAATTTTGTTGTGTATATTGTCTTAGCTTCAGACAACTTGATCACTTTGAATCTCGGGTGATTTGGTGTCTTGATAATCGTGTTAGATTTATGCAAGAACTTTCAATCAAACCCTACTTTTGTCCCGTGGCCCTTCTCTCTTAACCCATTGACCAACCTCCAATTTGTTTTCATTAGGGAGGTGTCAATTGCAAATCTGATATTTTCCCGATGATGATTAATCAACTTACTCGCCTCTCGCTATAGCTAAAAACTGAGATGAGAACGAGGTAGAGGACACAGAGTCATTATCGAAAGATACTAAATCTCAGTATCTTTATGAAAAGAAGAATATTTTCAGAGTGAACTTTGAAACTCGCACAGCAAACCTCAAAACGACCCTCCCTCCTATCCTTCCTATTTCCGCAGCCCAATTGCAGAATCTCTTGGGACATACTTCTTCTGAGTATATCCCATCTCTTGAAACCTTATCTCTTCTCGGAACCTGTCACTCTTTCCATCGCAATCAACAACTTGCCCTCCTTAAATTAACATCCACAATTATTTCTGACGCCCCATTTAATATTTTAGGGGTCGTATCGTTCACCAAAGCAAACATCTGTCGCACTCGTAAAAATGGGGTTTCTACGGATTCTTCTACTGGTTTGAGTCAAATGAATCCTGTAACTAAAACCGAATTCCAGACTCTCTGTTTACTGGCCTTTTGCCATCTCGTTGAGGGATTACGGTAAACTTGGAGTTATATCGATTGGGCTGACAATAAGAGATTTTTCAGTGGCGGTGGCCGGATCAGTGTGCCGCGAGCTAGGGTGAATCGTCCGGTCAAAGTTCTAAGACTCGAAAGAAAACTCAGGTGTTTAGTCAATTGAAGTCATTCAACACACCCAATTTCAGTCAGCCGAAACCCTTTCAATTGCCCATTCGGGGGAATTTATCATCGGCAGTTAGTGTCTTAATGCCTTTAAAAGTCAATCTGAGAATGTTCAGTGATTACAAGACGCCGATCAACGTTCAACCAAGACGACACAGCTACGATCCCGACAGAATCACGATCAATATGTGTAGTGTCAGACAGACAACAAGAAATAGTAGTTCATTGCTTTCTAGATCAAAATACACTGGCAAAGAAGGCCACAACTCGATTCACTACCCGGCAATCAATGAGTGAGTGATTTGAAGAATCTGGCTCAAAAACCCAAAACTCACAGAAAGCCATCGGCTCATCTTTTGCCTCCACGTGCCAACGACCACCCGGCTCTCGGAAATCCCCTCGAGAAATTGTGAGTCGATCCGTGAAATTGCATGAACATCAATGAACCTAACAACCCTTTCACAATTCTCTTCTCCAGCTTGTCAAAACATTTGCCTAAGCAAAGCTTCATTGGTTCCGACCATTTGCAGAGTGATCGAACCAAATTTTGCCGATCATCTCAAGAGGAATCCGGCTCCAATTGGTGGCAGAGTGCCACCGGATGGCCAGCGAACCTTCAAGAATAGTGACATCGAGTACAGCCGTCAACTAATCCTGGATATCGATACGTGAGGTTTGTTTGAATGTTGGAAAGCTTTAGCCTATCTATTCAATCTAGTCGTCTATCGGGTTCCGGACATCGTGACGATCGCATTGAGGGTTTCGGATTCAAAGCGGATGGTCGTCCTGTTGTGATGCCTGTCAAGCTGAAATTTGTTCATATCTGATGAAAATCCTTTGATAAAACACTGCGTTATTTTACACAAAGAAGTTTCCTCAAATTGGTCGAAATATTTTTGGATTAATCATGCATTGGAAATTGGAATAAATATTGATGATTTCACGTTGAAAATCTCACCGCAGCGTGGGTGTTTGAATCCAGCTCTGGCTCCGGAACCCGTGAATTCGTGAAATCCACCGAACTTCCATCCGTCCATTCAAAAGCCTTTCCTCTGTCTGGATTTCTCTGAATAAAGAAATTTTTATGTTTGTTCAGGAAAAAACAAGGCGCAAAGTACATGGCCCAGGAATTTAGTGCAGGCCCGATCCAGATACGGCTCTCGATTACGCGACAAAGTATAAGCACACTGATGGGAACTACTACAAGCTTTTCTTCCAGATGATTCAACTGTACACTGAAAGAAATTATGGACTCAATTATTTATAAATATTTCTAGACTCGAGTCGATCCTGATAGGAGAACGATCATGGATCTTTCAAAACAATGACTGGCTAATGACCGACAATGACTCATTTCGAACCTATGGGCTCTGTATCTTCAAATGTTGAGAGCTAACTGAAGAACCATAGGTTTTTGCTATTTTGTCCACAATGTTTGTCCTAATTGTATTGTTTTAAAAATAAAATCTCTAAAAGATTGGTTCCAAGAAATTGCAACTCTTTAACAAACTCTTTCCCCATTTTGTTGGATATACACAGTTCAACTTTTTCCCAGATCCATGTTTGTTTGTTTCTTTTCAATCATTGAACATCTGTTTGTCGTTTCGGTCTCCTAAGCCCTTTACTAAAAAGAAAAATGATTATCGCTAGTGCGGAAGAGTGGGGAAAAAGAGATAACCAACCAGAGAGAAAGCGACACTAAGCTAGTTGTATGTATGTTTATAATGTATGTAAGTTGTATGGAATCGCAAATTCTATCGATTTGTCCAATTCGTTCACCCTGGAATCTATTTGCCGACTTAGCTCTAATATCGTCCAATAACCATTTAGTGCTTCGGATCGTCTTAGTGGGAATGTTTTGAAAATGAGGTAAAAGTTTCTTCAAGGTCTATATTCACACAACCAGCATTCCCAATCGATGACAAGCTCACCCAAAAGAGCAAACCTTGTATGAACTGAGAACTGGTTTGGAATGCTATAAACCACTAGTTTATCTCTCGATGTGTCAACCCACTTGAATCCGGAAGCTTGGAACTGATTTTCTCCGGCACCCACTCCCCAACTTCACACGAACTGACGGCTTTCTTTTTCCTGAAATGCCACTTTTTTTCTGTTCGAAGTCCTATTCGTAGCGATTGTTGCGACGGCTTAATGAGTCAATCGTCGGTTGGAAGGCGATCGCTTTTCTAAACAATTTCAAAGCTCTCAAAAGCTCTTTTCCGTGAATAAAGAATTGTTTATCGCATTGTCGCCTCATTCCTTCTTCCCATTTCCCCGAATTCAAAACTAATTAACCAATTCAGCAGAATCGGTGTGATGGCCGTCGGTCTATTCATCACGATTCTCCTCCTTTTCCATCAAATTTCATCGTCCATTCAACAAAGCAATCACGTGGATCCATCCACGTATTCTTTTCCCTTCAAATAGCTATGTTTTCAACCATTCAGATCTCCGATAGATCGAGATAAAATTCTGTCGGGTGATCGTCGTACTTTGAAGTTGGTCAGAAAGAGATTTTTCGATGATCTTAGATTTCAGCGGTAAAAAGCATTGTCCGGATACCATCTGCTTGAGATCTTGTCAACGAAATTTGTGAGTTCTTTTGGAGTAAAGCAAAATTGGTAGAATAAACAAGAAAGAGGCTTGAGTGTCTCAATGACAAGACTTTTCAGGAAAGAAACCCAACAAGAACTCGTCGAGGCTCGAGGAAAAATCTCCGGACTCGAGAGAGAAATGTGGGTGAAATCAAGAAATCTTGCAGAATTCAAGCTCATCTTTTTTGGATTTTGAGTAGTGAGTAATTTGAGTATTCAGCGCAAGAGAGCGGAACGAAACGAAGGACAAAGACGTCGAGATGAGTCGATTGACAGCAAAAATAGCTCAAATCGAGGCGAATTTAATGGGGGAAATCGCCGAGACGAAAAGGAAGAACGACGATCTCGAAGCACAATTGTACTAATTTTGTAACTTTTGACAGGCTCAATATATAGTTTGAATGCTAGCTTTTTTCAGAAGAACTCAAAACACGGAAGTGAGAGACGGAAAAGCCAAGATTGGAGAGCTCGAAGGGAAAATCAACGCGTTGCAGAGCCAAAAATCTGAAGATGTAGAGATTCGTAGAAATGATCTGTTTTTGGGTTGTTTTTTAGTTTGGAATGGGGTTTCCTTTGTTTCACGATTGATTTTATGTCACGATTATGTCAATTTTCAGCAGGCTCATCGAAATCGCGTTTTTTTACGTTTGACGTTTGACATTTGACGTTTAAAAATACTGTAAAGCGTTAGTATATAAAAGGTGTAGTGGATAGTCTGCTCACTCTTCGCGCTGTTCGGCCCCTTTCCCTGGTTCCCTGGTTTGCATCACTTTCGAATCACTTTTTTCTTTTCTTTTAAAGCATTAAAATCAATTTTTAGATGTGTCTACAACAATAAATAAATCTAACTCATCTAATAATCTCTAAATCAATTGGTATCCATTGTATTCTCGATTTTTCTAGGCACCGTCGCTCCCGCGATGATCCAGGCATGCGCTCTTCCCGAGGACAAAGGAAGCGTTTGCGGATCCGGATACAAATTGGTGAATTTTAAAATGAGCGTCTTGAATTTAAGAATGCTCAAGGCAAAGCAAGCAACAAGGTTTTCTTTCTGCATTGGCTAGCCTAGCTGAACAAGATATTCTTTATACAGATTTTCAAAGCTTTCTAAACTCCTACTTTTCTTGTTTTTTTTTCAGTCTTGGTACTACGATACGACTGAGGGTCGATGCTCTCAATTCTCGTATGGTGGATGTGATGGAAATCAGAACCGATTCGCCACTGAGGAGATGTGCAAAGAAGTGTGTGTTGAGCCGCCAAAGCAAGGTACGATTTTGGTTTTTGGAAAATTTCCTTGATTTTCAGACCCCAACAGATTTGAAACATTGCTTTTAAAATGGCAAATCGTAAAAATACCGTAAAGCGTTAGTATTACAGTAGACTAACGATAAATAAGTATCCAGCTTCTAGACTGATTCCAATTTGAGATTTCTAAAAGAATATGCAGTTTAGCTGGATATTTTAATACGATAATAAGCTGTGGCTTTGATTGACTAAAAGTTTAGTTAAAAAAAATTTGTAATAGAAGTTTCAATGCTTAAATGATACAATTTTTTTGCTTACAGCTAAACTCCAACAAATTATTCCGAAAAAAATCGATTTAACATCCATTATTTTGAAACATTGAAATCTATAGCTTGAAATGAGCTAAAGAAATGGTTCAGCAAACATTAAATAAGCTTTAATATATCAAAAAAAATTATCAAACATTAAATAAACTCAAATTCTCTAGGTCGCTGCTATTTGCGGAAGAATGAGGGACCATTGCGCTGCGATTCGCCAACAGCTCGTTATTACTACGATCACAACACAAAAAAGTGCGAGGCTTTCTGGTGGAGAGGTTGTTTGGGAAATGCGAACAATTTCCAGAGTTGGGAGGAGTGTTCGGTGAGTTGAAAGAAAGAAATGGGGAAAATGATGGAAATATAGACATTCTGCAAAGATGTTGGACCATTGCCGGTTGAGACGACCACCGAAGCGCCAAGGACTCCGGAGCCACAGGTGAAATTGAATTTTGTGGGAAAAGTAGGATTGTTAGCTTGTGATTGGATGAGAATTTTAGATCTAGATCTTTAGCTATCAATCCATATCCATGCTTGAAATCATTGATAACTTTTCTTTATTAGAATAGACTTCAATTTGAAAGCCCGTTTTTTCTAGATCGAAGTTTTGCCTCAAACAGCCACCGAGGCTCCTCAACAACCCCAGCAACAACCAGGTGAGGGGAAAAGAAGAGGAAAAAAAATGGGAAAGTATTGGGTTGGTGGAAAAGTCCTTTCCTTTGGTAAAAACCGTTTTGAAATATCTCTTTTCTAAAAGTTTTTACAGCTATTTTAGTAAAGGGCGGCAGAGCCAATAGATTTCAAGCACATTAGCTTTTTTTTCTATTTAGAGTACAAATGAAAACATTTAGCTTAAATTTGAAAAAAGCTTTACCTGAATTTTTTTGGCACATACGATGAGTCTATTTCTAAAGGAAAAGATGTGAATAGAAAATGTTTTAAATTGATCAACTAAAGGAGAAAAAAGTCAGCATTCAGCAGACAGCAATAATGTGCATCAAAATGTAATTTTGAAGTATGTAAAGGCAAGTAATGTAAACCTGCTTAAAACTATTCAAAATCTTAATATTTTACTCCTATCTGCTTTGAAAACAATAGAGCATAGGGCAAAAATCGCAATTGCAAACTTCTACTCAAAAAAACCAAAATCACTTTATATTACTTGAAACAGTGAAATTTTCAGTCGTTCAACCGCCACGAGTTTCTGGACTCGAGGCTCGCCCAGCTCCCCAGCATCCAGCTAGTAAATGAAAAGTTAATTCAAAGTGATACAACTAGTAAAACCATGTAGAATAACAATTCTAAAATTCTAATATAGCCAATGAAACGCCGTTGGATGAGGTGAGAGACCCAAGGAGGGATCCAATTCATCCGGATCACCGAAAATTCCAAGATGATCTATTGAAAGCGCATGAAGAAAGACATCGAAAAATCCTCGAAGCGCGCAGAGAAGCGGCGAAATTGAGGGGAAATCAAGAGAGGAGAGGGTCAAGACCAGCTGCTGATGAGGAATTGTTGACAAGGGATAGAGAACAACAACATCCTCGACAGCCTCAACAGCCTCAACAATCCCAGCAACGACCAGTCGAGGCCCGACAGCAGCCAAATGATTTGCCTAGACATTATCAACATCAATAACCACTCAATGCCCCAATATCAATAATTTATAAATTGGACAGCCCAGCACCAAGATATTTGAGTTCAAAGTTAGATTGCCGATGACAAAAGGGCGGGGCGCGTATCAAATGTCCGATAGCCTTTAGAAACAACAAGAAAAGGATTCAGTTAACCTCCGAAAATTCTAACAATCCACCATCACTTGAATGCAAGAGATCCCCTTTGTTTCAAGATTGACGCATGTCAATTTTCAGCAGTCGGCCAATTGCCCGTCCAATCGGGCAAATGCTCGGGCGCCTTCAAGATGTACTACTTCGAGCCAGCATCGGGCAATTCTCGTTTTCGGGATGTGGAGGGAACAATAATCGCTTCAACACAAAAGAATCCTGTGAAAGTCTTTGCTTGAGAAAAGATGGAGAGATTCATAGAAATGAAGAAATCGCCATTCCACCAAATGGTCTGTTTTTGGATTTTTTTAGTTTGGAATGGGTTGATTTTGGTTGGATTTGGCTAAACCATTTTAAACCATCATCTCTCAATCAGTTTTAAATTTAAAGCTTATAGTTAAAATTGGATTAGAAACTCAACTAAAAGTTCAATTTCTGTTCCTTTCCCGTTTGTAAGAATGAAAATTGCAAGATTTCAGCATGATTTGATTGTTAAACAATGATTTTCTGAATGTTTCAAGAATTGCAATGATTCAAAAATCGTTTTCTATCATTTTTTTTCAAACTTAAACTTTAATTCAGTTTCTTTACCTAGATTTGAAAGCTTTAGATCAACAAGAGATCTTAGAGATTCTTCGAAATAAACTCTGATTAAAAGCTTGGGCTTTTGTTTGTACTTAAACTTTGAAACGATGAATATTCTAGGGACTGGTGCAGGAGCAAACTCATTGTGTGATGAGGCGAAAGACTCGGGTCCGTGTGTGCAATTCCAGACGAAATGATTCTACAACAAAGCCGATGGAGTGTGCAATAGGTGAGGAAATCTAGCAAAAATGAACCTGATTTTATAAGCCAATAATTTCTTAAACAGTTTTACAAAACAGTACAGTATCTACTTGTGAAACTAAACAATTGGAAACAGATATCTGGCTTGGCTTTGGCTTAGCTTTGGCTTGGCTTTGGCTTGGCTTTGGCTTGGCTTTTTGGAACAGTCTTGATCAGCTGAGTGAAATTAATAGAGTAAAGAAATGAATGGCAGAACTTGGAACCGAGAGGGAATTGAAAATTGACCTAAAAAGCTGACAATTTGGAGTCATTTTTAAAAAGTTAACCTATTCAAAAACTTCTAACTTCCCTTCAATTCCGACATTTTCAGCTTCCACTACGGTGGCTGTGAGGGAACGGGCAATCGTTTCGATACCGAACAAGCCTGCAAATCCGCCTGCTCACAACATCAAGGTTCGTTTGAAAAGATGCAAGAAAAGCGAAAAGTTGTTGGCTTTGAAACAAAATTTGTTAATGTTTTATGCGTCAGAAAGAAAACTGAATTAAGCGCGTACTCGCATGCTGTTTCGAAGAAATTTAAAATATCTAGAATTTTTAGAAAACAAACCAGTTTTTAACATGAAATGCTGTTTCGAAGCATCGACCTCATCATGAGTTTAGCTGATTTTTTAGTCTGCTTCATAAATCCAAAAAATGAACACAACCTTGCACTTTTGCCATATTTTACTCTTGATTGTAGAGCTAAAAGTTGAGTCGAATGTGTAGATTTTATAGTAGTACAATTAGTATTTATCTAAAGTTTTTCAGATTCCTGTTTCTTGCCCAAGGTGCAAGGTCCATGCACGGGAAAACAGAAGAATTTCTTCTACAATCAAGACACACGTCAATGCGAGGAATTCGTTTATGGAGGATGTCTCGGGAATACGAATCGGTGAGGGGAAAACGATAGGGATCAGGAAAGGAGAAAATAGAGAGACTAAATAGCTACCGTAAAATACTCTATTAGAACGCCAGTTCCTCGTACAATCGCGTAGTCGCAAAAGGATTTCAAAAGTATTTTTAATATTTCATTTTTTTTCAGAACGCTTATTTCAAAAAATGCGTCTTTGTTCTCAAAAAATAGCCTTGAATTTCAGCTATTTTTTGATAGCTAAGCCCACATTGTAGCTTAAAGCAGTGCCAAGGAAAACTTGTTGAAAGTTAGACTACACGACTGTACGCCCGTCATTATGGGGCTGGCGTTCTATTAGAGTACGGTAGATAGTTTCAAAGTGGATCTAAAGTTTATAAAGTGAAAAGTTTAGCCTTTCATTTTGATTTGAATTTGAATTTGAAGCAATTTGAAGCAGCTTAATTTCGAAAAGCTTAAAAGCCAATGAATCAAAGAATTAGAATCATTTTTGAAAAGGATTCAATATAAGAAGCAATAATCGAATATTGCGTATAAATAGTGAATTCAGTGAAACAGTGAATGGGAAAAAGAAGGCTTTGAAAAGCTTGAAAGCCGTTTTCTGAAAGCTATTAGTCAGATAAGGTCATTTTCATCTTTCTTTAAATTGAAACTTTTTTAAAATCCTACCAAAAAGCTAAAGGAAATGTTTAACGATTTAAATTTGATGAAATCTCAAATGAAATTAATGAAATTATCCTTTCCAGTTTCGCCACCATCGAGGAATGTCTGGCTCGTTGTGCACGTGTGAAAGAAAAGTGAAAGAAATGAATTCTTCAAAAATTTTGAAACAGCGAATCTTCACAAAAAAAAAATTCCAACGGTTTCCTTTTTTTCTTAACTTATCTTTGTTGATGTTGATGAAATTCTGAAATTTTCTTTTGTTTTTAATCTTATTCTCTCTCCAAGAAACGATTTCTTCTGTTCTCTACGAGTTTTCGACATAAAAATAAGATTGTTTTTTTCTTTTTTTTTTTGAAACTTTTCTTCAATAAATCCCGAGCATCTAAAAATTTCCTTAAAAAAAAACAGAAAACTGATGCTTTGTGTGCTAGAATTTCCGCTTTTCTTTGTTTTAACCATTTTGTTTTTTCCATTAAAAGTAATGGAAAGAGTAAAGAGGTTTTCATTCAGTTTCAAAATTTTCAACTTTTAAATCTTTCAGCGAACTTTAATCACTTCTATGTTTTAAATTTTTAAATTTTTCATTATTCAGTCAAAAATTTCGAGTAGAAAATTCGAAAATAAATGAAAATCTCGATTTTGTTTTTGTTTGTTTTGTTACACTTTGAATCATGTTAAGCTTTATGTTAAGCTCAAAGTTTGAAGCTTTGACTTTTCATTGGAGTGATTCAGCTAGATCACCGTAGTTTTACCTAGCCTAGCTGCAAAATCTAAAGCCTATAGTTTCCTAAAAGGTGGGCGCGCTCGGGGAAAAAAGTTACCGTAATCTTATTCATCGATACGTTTCGAAAACAACCTGGGTACCATATTTTTCAATCGAAATACTGCTTTTTTTTGAAGCTTCTAACTGGGGAAGATGGTCATTTTGATGCGCACTTTGTGTATTTGATAGAGTTTTGAATGGGGAATTCGAATATGCTTTTAGTTTTTCCAATAAAGCTCTGTATCTCAAGAAATCTGGCATCAAAGTTTCAGACCCGAAATCCGACAGTATTTCAGCGCAATTTTGATTTTTTTTGCTTTTTTAAGAAAATTTATTGCAATTAACAAAGTGAAATTACAAATGAAAATTTACTAAACACAAATGCATCAAATTCATTGAAAAATAACTGTACTTACAACCCGCGAGACCAATAAAAACTCCGAAAAACCGACCTAAACGTAGTCTAACCTCTTTTTCGAAAATCATTCTTTTCTGAGCCCCTAGATTTTTCCCAATTACACTTTTGATACCAAAAAATACTAGATTTTAAGGGCTACCATTTGACACCCAAGCGCACACTGTAACATAAAGCAGCGCGGAGAACGGAGCGTGGAAAGTTAGACTACCCCGTTATTATGGGGAGGGCCTTACTGTTATACAGTGCGTTTCAAATTCTTAAACGCACCCTCTAAAATAGCGGATTTTGCATTTTGACCACCGCTACAACTATTAGTCTTTTTCTATTAGAAAGAGCATGTCTTAAAACCTAAATAACACGAAAAAGAAGCATACTGTAAAAAGTAAAAATTTTCAAAATAGAAACTTTTTGCTAAATCGACCGTTTCAAATTCTTAAACGCACTATGAAAATATTTTGAAAATTTTTACTTTTTACAGTATGCTTCTTTTTCGTGTTATTTAGGTTTTAAGACATGCTCTTTCTAATAGAAAAAGACTAATAGTTGTAGCGGTGGTCAAAATGCAAAATCCGCTATTTTAGAGGGTGCGTTTAAGAATTTGAAACGCACTGTAGGTATTACGGTAACAATTTTAACTAAATATTTTCAAGCTCATGATAAAACGAGATTAATAATAAATAATCATAACAGTAAATAAGTAATAAAACTCATAATAAAACGAACTAATGTGAGTGGTCAACTCAGAGTCCAAAAGTTGATCAAGAAATTTGATTCAAAAAACTGTTTCGAGGAGCAAAAATACGGAAATGGGGTCTTTATGGGCGAACAAATGAAGTCCACAAAATGGTAACGAGCTCTGAAATTGGAAAGCGCTTTTCTCATTTGGAGTTCGTAAAGGAAATTGATGTGTCCAAAAATGACGTAAGAAATCAAAAAAAGGGCTAAATACTCAGTCAATCAAGAAAAGTAGCAAATTATTTGCTCTCTGAATATCTTTCATGCTTTCAACTTTAATCACAACATATTCAATCAAACATCAAAAGGGAAACAATGCGGTTAACTTTGGAGCAGTCACATTTCAAGTACTCGAGCAGTCGTTTTCAAAAAGTTTTCAAAAGATCCCTGTTTATATTATTTTGGAAAAACACAGCCTTTGCTCCCAAGCATCTAAAAGTTTCGTTAAAAGTTAAAGTAGAGTTAGAAATATTCTCTCAATTTTACCACCCTCAAAACACAAACTCTCAATTCGATTTCTTTCTAGCGTTCATTCTTTTTTGTTGATTGTTCGATGATTCTAATGCTTTCTTTTTAGGAAATGACGGTGTTCGAATCGCCCAATTGCATTCTCTGCAAGAAACCGTGTAAGTTTTTGCTTTTTAGTAATGGACTTCGAAATAATGTAGATTTTAAAGCTTAAATAAAGTGGGGTTTTCTTTTATTTGTCAATCTTTAGTTACTCGAGTTGTTGAACAATCTCGATCTCCATGTCAGTTGGGTTGCGGATTGGCCATCTCAATAACATAGAATTGATGATTTTTGAAATTGAATTTGAAATGATTTTTGCAATTATTCCAAATTCAATTGTAGTAATTTAGGATTGGAAAAGCTTTCTTTCGTCACTCACAGACACATTTGTTTGAGTCATAACTTTTTTGAGTCTGATGGATTTTATATTTTTTTCAAATGATTTGAAATGATCACAAAAAGTTTCAAATATTTAACTGGTAACCTATAACCTACCTTTATCTGCCTATTTTTATTTTTTTGTTTATTAGGCTGGTCGACTAATTCGTTAATTTTTTATTAACTTTTAAAGTGTAATTTCTCAAAAACCACAGCATCAATCTTTCTGAAAATCTAGAGAACATTAACATCTTTGAAACGGTATTTTCTTATCAAATAAAGCCATTCGAAGTTAATATTTCTTCAGAAGTTCTTAAGTCTGCTTCAATTATGACCGATTTACGCGAGAAATATGAATCATTCACGTGTTTGACACTCTAAAGCATAACACATTTTTTCTTTAGACAAACGAAATCAACATTTGAATCATCCGCTGAGAATTACTTGCCTCATTTGCGTAAATTCGGCACTCAAGTTAGGGTGAGTTGGGCGGTTTTAAAACAATTTCATTCTATTTATTTGGGAACTGCTTCAAGCCTCAAAGAGTTTCCCGCTGTCAAAAAACCAAAAATGCAAAGTGATATGTAAAATCTTTGATTGTCTTTTTAAAAATGTTGTTATATCTTTATGTGAATACGTTCGTCAATTAATAACGAATAAGAACTTTTAATAAGAACCAGCCGTAACCCCCTCTGACGCTAAAGGGCCTTTACAATAAGGTTGAAGGAACATCTAGCTACCTAATAAATAAAAGCTCATGGAAATTATAATTTCAGAGGCATTTAAAATTGAATAACAAATCGACGAGTTAAGGGACGAGAAGAGCGACCTTCACGAAGAATCCTCAGTTTCCTCGTGCTGATGTCCATTGATGTTCGACACGTTTATCGAATAGGAGTCTATTCAGGAGAGGTGAGAGAGCAAACTACTTCCAGCTTCAGGCGGAATTCTGGGTTTTTGGGAAAACCTTTTATTTTGAAGATTTTGAAGAAACAATTCAGAAATAAAGAAAAAGATAATGTGCAGTTGTGTGTTTTCAGAAGAATCAATAAGATGAATTTATTGGTTTTTGTCCACAGAAAAGAACACAAAGCATTTATGAGAATTGAGAGCTCATTTTGCAGATAAAAGGAGCCTGATAGGTAGGAGCAGAAGAGCCCACGAACCATCCCTCATCGTGGCTCGAAAGCTGAAATATGTTCATTTCTGATGAAAATCCTTTGATAAAACACTTTGCGTTATTCTAGACAAAGAAGTTTCCCCAAATTGATCGAAATATTTTTAGATTAATTATGCATTGGAAATTGAAAAACATATTGATGATTTCACGTCGAAAATCTCACATAAGCGTGGGTGTTCGAATTCGGGTATCCCGACCACCAATTCGTGAAATCCACCGAGCTTCCATCCGTCCATTCAAAAGCATTTCCTTTGTTCGGATTTCTCTGAAAAAAGAAATTTTTATGTTTCACTGTTGATATTTCAACCAAATTTTTTTCCCTTTTAAAATTCTTCTAGTTCTTCAATTCAAATTAGATTTCTATCAGTTTCTATGATTCCAGATTTCCATCAAAGAACTATCAGTCAAAACGAATCATTTCTTAACAAAGAGCCTTCGGACAAAAGAATCATTACTTTCTATTTCTCTATTTCTTTTAATAAAAGAAATTCAACCTTCAATCCGATCCAGAACCAATTATAAGGAGAGCCCGAACAAATAGATTTCGCTAAAATGATAATGGATTGTTTTCGGTTTTGTAGAGTGAAAATTTCTACGAAAATCATAACTTTTCAGAATTGAATCATTTCAACTTCTTACCGAGTTTCCAAACAAAGTCGTGTTCTTCCTGACTGTGAATTGAGACTAAATAGCTCTTTCGGCTCGCACAATATGCCTCGGCTTCCTCAAATGTCATTTTTGGATCGATAACCTTGAGATGAAGATAAGCCAAGTTCATAACCTCCACCAAACCTTGTACCAAGAAGCGGTTTTTGCCAAATACGCCCATCCATCCCGATTCAAGAAAGTCATCGTTCGATTTCTGAATTTCTTCGAAAAACTTTACTTCAGACGTTTTAAACAAATACTCAATCCTTTTCCTTAAAAAAACTCACAAATCTGCCTGCAACTTCACCACTTCGGCCGTTTTATTTTCTTTTTCAAATTGTCTAGAAAGGAGTTGATTGGTTTGAGTGGAATGGGTGTTTTGGGAGTGAAAAAGCTGTTTTCTCAAGTCTCAGTCGACAAGAGTTGCCAAATAAACTCACATTTGGGTTTCGAGATCAAAGTTTTTGCTCTGCAACGCGTTGATTTTCCCTTCGAGCTCTCCAATCTTGACTTTTCCGTCTCTCATTTCCGTATTTGGGCCGCTACTAAAAAAAGTCTGATTTTTATCGAAATTTTATGTTGAGTCTATCTAAAAGGAAATTACAAAATTAGTACAACTTTGCTTCGAGATCGTCGTTCTTCCGTTTCGTCTCGGCGATTTTCCTTTCCAATTCTCGATTTCTCTCCCTTTCGTCAACCAAATCGGCCTCCAACTTCGCGATTTTCAAATTCGCCTCCATTTGAGCGATTTTTGCTGTCCATCGACTCATCTCGACGTCTTTGTCCTTTTTCATTTGCTCCCTAAACTATTCGATTAAATTAAAGACTGTTTTTGATAAAAGCAAAGATTTGGCGAAAAACCCACAAATCGGCTTCGAGTTGGGCGATTTTCTTCAACGAGGTGACCGATTCTTTTATGCGTTTGGTACTCTTTTCAGGCAATTCTTCAGTCATTTCGGGCATTTCTGGACATTTGGAAAAAGAAGAGATGCTCTGAAGACATCGAGGAGGAAGATTCGAGAAATTATCCATTTCGGTTGCTAGACGATTGGATGCCTACAAAATTACTGAATTTTCTCGAAGAACAAGTGAAAATTAAAGGAAACAACTACTAAAGAGATAGAATTGATGAGAGAAGACGAAATCAAACAAGAAATTCGTTGCCAAGCAAAATAGGGGTTTCTTATTAAAACGAAAACTGCTACAAAACAACAATGATTTGAGGCAAGAAATACAGGGTGTGCCAAATGTTCCCGTACTTGTATTTTCTGTATTTTTGGTGACGTTAGATAAAAGGTACGATTTTAAAAGCAAGAAATTCAAATTCCTCGCGAAAAACTGATTTAGAAAACGTTTCTGATTAATTTATAAGTGCAACACTATTTAAGACAAGTGATTGAGAAGAGGGTCCGCTCAGGGGCGCTTTGGTCGCACAGTTATTTCCTTTGATGGAAGTTTGTAAAACCAAGTTCTAGCCTGACTTCCGACTCGGTCGTTGACCAAAACTTTATACACCCAATATAAAAAATGTCACATTTTATGCCTAGTTTTCGAAAAACATCTTGGCTTGGAAAATCTTTTGATCCATAAAAGTTACAGGCCTTAAGCCCCAAAAAAATGTGCGACCAAAGCGCCCCTGAGCGGACCCTCTTCTCAATCACTTGTCTTAAATAGTGTTGCACTTATAAATTAATCAGAAACGTTTTCTAGATCAGTTTTTCGCGAGGAATTCGTTTTACCCTTTTATCTAATGTCGCCAAAAATACAGAAAATACAAGTACGGGAATTTTTGGCACACCCTGTAGGATGAGGACGCAAGGACTTCTTCAATAATTTACCAATATCCAGACTAAGTTTGAGAAGTGGGAAGCTCATTTCTGAGAATGATTGATGAGTTTTGCATAGGATGATTGAGACTTTGCCTTTTAGTCCATTTACGTCTTGCCTAAAGCATTCACAATTGTTTATTCACCCAATGGCAACAGTTGGCTCACATCTGCCGTACAGTAAATTGAATTGAGTAAATAATGACTTACACATGACAGGGAATTTCAGTTTAAAACTGGAAAGATGAGCCGTAATGGTGTTCGTTGGGAACAGGAATTGATTCTCCAATCGTCCGTATTTGTTGTGCTCCTCGAAAGATATTATCAAATGATTTCGATCGATTCCCCCAGAACTTTCGATACGGATTCTGTCCAATTTTCTGCGAAACAAACATTTGTGTTGAGATCGGTGGCTTTCCTCTGCTCCAAGAACTTTTCCATTCCCAAGGAAATTAAAACAATCATTGGCCTTTCAATCTTGAGGAATCATGAAGCATTCTTGAAGAATTCTTAACAAAGCTCTGCTTTCTTTCCTTCCTCTTTCCGCCTTTTTCCAAAAACTGGTGAAGATTCACCCTAAAATTTATACACTTATTAGCCTTCTAAAATCTTTCTTAGGTCAGTCCACGAAGACCGATTAATGTGAAGAAATTGATGGCGAAACGAGTATTGGCTCGGTTGGGAAAAAGTCTCTCAAACACATGTTGCAATGTACTACATATTGTTGAATTCTAGAAAATCTCTAAACTTACGGATCACAGATTCTTTCATACAGCTTTGGAAGTCCCATCATTTGAGCCAATTCAAGGAAAATGATTTTGATGTAAATCCTGCCCGAAGAAGTTGTCTGATTCTCGTTCAAATGGATTTGGCTCAAAACCTAAATTTGAACACTTCAAATATGGATAAGAAAAAGTAAATATTCGCATAAAGACTTACATCTCAAGTAATGGCATCTGTGAAAAGCAAATGACTGATTAAACGAGCCATATTCCTCAGTTTCGTAATATCAAAGCGATGGATAGTTTGATAAGTCTCCCGAGCTATCGTCTCAAAAGTAGCCTAAAATTTAAAAAAATAGTCATATACTTTTGAAACTAACTTCAACGAGTATGTGAATGAGTTCCGGCTAAAATGAAAAAAAATGTGGCTCTTTTCTATTATTAGGTACCTTAAAATTTAAGAAAAGTGGGTTTCACGGTTAAAGCGCCTAGTAATTGGAAAGAGCCAAAAATGCTTTATACTCTATCAATAAGCCCAACCTCCCATTCTGGCCTGACACTCATTTCGAGAAGTTTGTGAGCGGTGATGGTCGAGCGATGGTTGAATTGTCAAGTAAACTTCGCGACGGAAAGCAACGAGATTTTGCTCAGTGTCGTCAATGATTTCTAAATAAATCGTTTCTACATAAAGCAAACCTCTATCAGTTTCGCGCCACTCTCTTTCAGAAAAGCAATACACACTTCCACCGAATCTTCCGTTGGTGTTTTAAGCATCAAAAGCATGATCTCAAGAGCAAGCAACTCGTCAAGTCAAGTCAAGGCTTGCTCACTTTTTGCTTGAACTTTAGCCTTGGTTTGTCAGTTTGGTTGTTTGTTTTTGGGTCCTTGTGGATATTTTCCCCGCGAATTTCCATAGAAGCAAATCCCTCACATTTAAATTTATGCACGTGAATTAGTATTTGAAAACTGGGTAGATGATTTTAGTTTAAGTTGTGAGATAAATGAGCATACGAAAAAGTTATTCGGAGAAAATGTCTAGAAGTCCTCTACAGCGTACAGAGTGGATATTTTTCATATGCAAATTGAAGCAAATTTCGGGATTTGCGGGGAGAAATCCACAAGTGCCTAACTTTTCACATTTATAATAAATAGCTTATGTAACAAGTTGATGTTGGTCTATAAATTAAGTTGTTCTCAGATGTCCTCCTCTTCCTCCTCCTCTTCCTCCTGATCGACAGTCACTCCTCGTTCTTCCACAAGTTAAACCAACCCAAACAGTCCTCATCGTTACAAACAACTCCACCTAGAGCTTCGGACCACTTCTTCTAAATGATTTTGTTAAGTGGAATAAAGTGAGTGGAAATGGATGTGAAGAAAAAGAATTCCGTGTTTTGATAAGAAGTGATCAGAGTCCAGAAGGATTCGTTCTTCATTCCGTGTCTTCTGGTGATGAGTCGTGATTACCAGAAACTCGAAAAGTCTTATCAGAAGATCTCCCTCAAACTTGATAGAAACATTTCAGATTTCAGATCCATTCGAATATTTGGCTGTGGAGAGTTGCATCCAACCTATACCGAAGCGATGAACCGTTTCTGAGGCTGGTCTCGATTCCAAAAGAAGCAACGGTTGGATGCAATCATTTCTTCGTCCACATGGTAATCTGAATATTGGTAAATTATTGAGGAAACCGAGTGTTCTAATTCTATTTCTTGCCCCAAATCATTGTTGTATTGTAGCAGTTTTCGTTTTCAGTTTTCGCTGAAACGAAGATTGATTGTTTTTGGTTGACGACTGATGACTAAAGGAGTGCCCATTCCCCTCCTTTCTCTTTATTGGGTAAGAAATCCGTATTTTGCTTGGCAACAAATTTCTGGTTTGATTTCCTCATCAATTCTGCTTATTTAGTAGCCTTTTACTTTAATTTTCACTTGTTCTTCGAGGAAATTCAAAATTAGCATAAGTCTCTTTCCATGAATATCGGGTTTTGAAGTTGGTTGTGGGGGTTGACCTAGAGAAAGCCACTGATTTTTGCGCTTCACATTCTCATATTGAATCCATGTTTCATCAGATGTTAGAATTCTTCCCCAAAAATCATGCGATTTGCCTTTTTTGAAGCAGGGCAGAGCTCACGATGACACGAATTGTTTTGACTCACGATGACACGAATCAATCGCTAGTCAATCGTATCAACGTCAAATCTCGTATCGTGTTTTAGTAACAGATTTCATTGAATTCAAATCAGTAGCAGAAGCGGTAGAAACCTCATCGTTACAAACAACTTCACCTAAAGCTTCGGACAACTTCTTCTAAATGATTTTGTCAAATACAATAAAAAGAGAGGAAATGGATGTCAAGAAAAAGAATTCCGTGTTTTGATAAAAAGTGATCAGAGAGTCCAGAAGGATCCTTTCTTCATTCCGTGTTTTCTGGTGATGAGTCGTGATTACCAGAAACTCGAAAAGTCTTATCAGAAGATCTCCCTCAAACTTGAAGGTACATTTCAGATAATCAGATCCATTAGGGTATTTGGCTGTCGAATGTGGCTATCTATACCGAAGCGATGAACCGTTTCTGAGGCTGGTCTCGATTCCAAAAGAAGCAACGGTTGGATGCAATCATTTCTTCGTCGACATGGTTTTCCTCTTTCCGATGAAAAAGGCATTACTGTGGGGAGTAGCCTAACAAAAGTTCTCTGATCCTGGTAGTCTAAATATTGATAAATTATGGAGGAAATCCAAGTGTCCTCATTCTATTTCTGGCCCCAAATCATTGTTGTTTTGTAGCAGTTTTCGTTTTCAGTTTTCGCTGAAACGAAGATTGATTGTTTTTGGTTGACGACTGATGACTAAAGGAGTGCCCATTCCCCTCCTTTCTCTTTATTTGGTAAGAATTTTGCCCTATTTTGCTTGGCAACGAATTTCTTGTTTGATTATCTCATCAATTCTGCTTATTTAGTAGCCTTTTCCTTTAATTTTCACTTGTTCTGCAGGAAAGTTCAGTCATTTTGTAGGACAGTTCGTTCGTCTAGCAACCAAAATGGACAATCTCTCGAAGCCTCCTCCTCGATGTCTTCAGAGCATCTCTTCTTTTTCCAAATCTCCAGAAATGCCTTTAATGCCTTGAGCAGTTTCCGTTTTAGAGAGGTTTTGTTTAGTTATGCTTTTTTACAACAATGCTCTGCTTTAACACAAAACAACTTAAAAAACATAGAACAACCAAAACAACAATCAACAATGATGACACCTCGAGGAGCTTTGAATTTTGAAGTTGGAGAAGTCAAAAAGGCTCTAGGAAAAACTGTTTACGCCGGGGGAGATAGATAGCTTTGAGGAACAATTGTGGCGATTTGATGGGAACGGTCGGTTCAGTTGACTTTCCCCGAAAGTAGTCTCCTGATAACTCCGCGTTTTCTCACTCACCAACTCCACACGAACTGACGGCTTTCTTTTTCCCGAAATGCTACTTTTTTTTGCACGAAGTTCTATTCGAAGCGATTCTTTCAACGGCTTAATGAGTCAATCGCTTTCCTGAACAATTTCAGAGCTCTCGAAAGCTCTTTTCCGTAAAAAACAATTGTGTATCGGATCGTCTCTCCATTCGTTCTTCCCATTTCCCCGTATTCAAAACTAATCAACCAATTCAGCAGAATGGGTGTGATGGCCGTCGGTCTATTCATCACGATTCTCCTCCTTTTCCATCAAATTTCTTCGTCCATTCAAGAAAGCGTTCAAGTGGATCTATTCACGTATTGCTTTCCCTTCAAATAGCCATGTTTTCAACCATTCAGATCTTCGAATGATCGAGATGAGATTCCGTCTGGTGATCGTAGTACTTTGAAGTTGGTTAGAAAGGGGTTTGTGGATAATCTTAGATTTCAGCAGTAAAGAGGATTGTCCGGATACCGTCTGCTTGAGATCTTGTCAAAGCAAATTGTGAGTTTTTTTGGGAGAAAAGCGAAATTGATAGAATAAACAAGAAATAGGCTTGGGTGTCTCAATGACAAGACTTTTCAGGAATGTAACCCGACAAGAACTCGTCGAGGCTCGAGGAAAAATCAGTGGACTCGAGAGGGAAATGTGGGTGAAATCAAAAATCTTGAAGAATTCAAGCTCATCTTTTTTGGATTTTGAGTAGTGATTTTGACAAGCCCAATATATAGTTATCTGAACTATTTTCAGAAGAACTCAGAATAGGGAAGCAAGAGACGGAAAAGCCAAGATTGGAGAGCTCGAAGGGAAAATCAACGCGTTGCAGAGCGAGAACTCTGACCTCGAAACCCAAATGTGAGTTCATTTGGTATCTCTTGTCGACTGAGACTTGAGAAAACAGTTTTTTCACTCCCAAAACACTCATTCCACTCAATCCAATCAACTCCCCTCAAAACTCAACAATTTAAAAGAGAAAACAAAATGGCCGAAATCAAGAGGTTGCGGGCAGATTTATGCGTTTTTTTCAGGAAATAGATTGAGTATTTGTCTAAAGAATCTGGAGTAATGTTTTTCCAAGAAATTCAGAAGTCGAACGATGACTTTGATCTTGGATCTGAATGGATGGTCGTATTTGGCAAAAAGCTCTTCTTGGTACAAGGTTTGGTGGATGTTGTGAACCAGGATTATCTTCATCTCAAGGCTTTCGATCAAAGAATGACATTTGATCAAGCCGTGGCATATTGTGCGAGTCGAAAGAGCCATTTAGTCTCAATTCACAGTCATGAAGAGAACGATTTTGTTTGGGAACTCGGTAAGAAATCGAAATGATTCAATTCTGAAAATTCATGATTTTCGTAGAAATTTATGCTTTATAAACCAAAAACAACCGATATTTATTTCAGCGAAAACTGTTCAAGCCTTTCATGGGTTCTGGATCGGACTGAAGGTTGAGTTTTTCTCATTGAAAGACATAAATAAATATATAGAAACTAATGATTATTTCAGCCATTTCCCGAAGGCTTTTTGTGAAAAAATGATTCGTTTGGCTAGTAGTTCTTTGATTGAAATAATGGTTTCAATTGGGTAACTAGAATAATTTCAAGAAGAAATAAGGAAAATCGGATCGAAATATATCAATGTCCAAACATAAACATTTCTTTATTCAGAGAAATCCGAACAAAGGAAATGCTTTGGAATGGACGGATGGAAGTTCGGTGGATTTCACGAATTGGAATGGAGAAGAGCCGGATTTGAACACCCACACTTGGGTGAGATTTTCAACGTGAAATCATCAATATGTATTCCAATTTCCAATGCATAATTAAAATTGATCAAAACACTTTGATCAATCTGAGGAAATTTCTTTTTGTGAAAGAACACAAAGTGTTTTATCAAAGGATCTCCATCAGAAATGAACACATTTCAGCTTCTGAGCTACAATGGGAAATGGGGAGTCTATCCTCCTACCCAGCAGATTCTTTTGATCTGCAAAAGGAGCTCTCAATTCTGATAAATGCTTTGTGTCTTTTTCTGTGGACCAAAAATCAATAAATCCCATGTTATCCAATCTTCTGAAAACACAGAACTGCACATTATCTTCTCCTTTATTTCTGAATTGTTTCTGCAAAATCTCATATAAAAAGTTTTTCCAGAAATCCAGAATTGCGCCTGCAGCTGCAAGTATTTTGCTGTCTGGCTGCTCCTGAATATTAGATATGGAATATGGAATACAATCAAAATGGATTTCATTCGAAATTCCCCATTCATTTGCCTCGTGATGTTCTCGGCCACGTTTGCGAAGAGTTGCGTGTAGCTAAGGGAATTTCTTTGTCCAAATCCAAAATCTCTTTGAGGCACGAGTAGCGAATGAAGAGGTCCGGCGAGAGAGATGCTGTTCGAGTTTCAGTTTAACAAAGATCTCTTTTCCATCAAAGGAGTCCTTATTAGTCCAAATTAAATTGGTGGACTCTTCTTTTGGAAGTTATGGACTGGCTAGACAGAGTCAATTTCTAAAAGTGTCTCAAGGCTTTTTTGCCTAAACATGTGAGATGTTGGACTTTCTCTGTCAAAAACCTTACCACAAAAACTACAAAAACTCGGGTGATTCGTTTCCTGAAAATTTCCATGATATTTCTATTCCTTAGCATGAGGCAAGTTTCCATGCAAATCTAGAAACTATTCAAAACCTAAGGAGAAGTGTTTTATTAACTATTAGATCAGGGAAAAATAATGCGCGTTTTTTGCGTGTAACAATAGAGTGTATTCTACAAGAAATAGCAACTATCAATCAATAAAGTATTCTCCATTTTGACTTCTTCCGATCTTCGACGCAAGTCCTTCATTTCATTTATGGAAAATTGGGGCCTTTTGGATCCCTCGTCTCTATCGCCTCACCCTCGTCACTATCGCCTCTGGTGATTCCATCCAATTAACGCCATTCCAAACACTCACAAATCGGCTTCCAACCTGGTCTCCAATTCGGAGACTCTTCTCGTGATCTCGCTAGCTCCACGTCCGGTTTTGTTCGCTCACGATCGTTCGCTTTGCCCGCTGTCTAATTGGGGGACCCGTGAAAGTATTTGGGCTGAAGGGTTGGAAAATAGACATAGTTCGGCCCTTTGGACCGTACAAATCTCTCATTAGGCCCTTCAGACAGTTCAGAAAAGTCCACGGTTACACTCAGGCCCTTCTGGCCTTCAAAAATTTTCATTCCAGTCCTTCGGGTCTTTCAGAAAATTCATTCCTGCCCTTCGGGCCGTCAAAACAGTGATTCAGGTCTTACACACAGCGGTGCAATTTGCGTTTTTTGATGAATTTTGATGAAAGATGTGTCTGTCTACACAGAAAAATGTACTCATTTCAAAACAGGAAAAATTTTCCAAATTCTCCTGACAGATTTTTTTGAAAAATCGTTTTTTAGTGGAAAGAGCGTCATTTACAACGGAGAACCCCTTCTTTTCGAAGCCTTTAACTTGGTGACATCGCAAAATCGAAAGATGTAAGGTGATAGTTTCGATTTATTAGATTCTTATCCTCCTTTTCACACCAAAAGCAAGCAATTATAAAGCCTCCACAAAAACTAGTAGTATTGTGAATCTAAAAATAACTGTCTGTCTGTTTGTAATGACCTCAGAAAGCGACTTTGAAATGCTCAAAATTCCATTCTCAAACATCTATTCCGGCTCGTCAAAACAGTTATTCCTGCCCTTTGGGCCGTCAAAACTTTCACTTTGGCACTCCATTCATTCTTCCCATTTCCTTGAATTCAAAACGAATTCACCAATTGGTCGGAATGGGTGTGATGGCCGTCGGTCTATTCATCACGATTTTCCTTCTTTTCCATCGAATTTCTTCGTCAAAGTTGGTCAGAAAGGGATTTTCGATGATCGCAGATTTCAGCAGTAGTGATGAGGGTTCGTCGTCAAGTTATACCCATCAATTTGTCTATCCCATCAATTTGAGGTCTGGTCAAAGAAATTTGTGGGTTTTTTTCGAGACAATGAACAAGAAATAGGTTTGCGTGTCCCAATGACAAGACTTTTCAGGAATGGAACCCGACAAGAACTCGTCGAGGCTAGAGGAAAAATCAGTGGACTCTGCGAACGACCGACGAAGATTGGTGCTGCTTTGAAAGCCGGGATGTGAGTCTTGAGATCGCTTAAAGAAATATCTAAGAATGAGACACATCTAGAGATTCCAAAGTCGCCGAAATGTCAAGGACCTTTTCCGCGTTGAAAGCCGATTTGTACGTTGAAAACTGTTAGAATTTGACTGGCTAGAGTTGTTCAGCGAGAAGGAGGTGAACGAAACGAGGAAAGAAAATGCCGAGGTCGAGAGGAAATTGAGGTCCGAAAGCATGGAGCTAAAGGCCGAGTTGTGAGTCTTCTTCTCTCTCTGGTTATTCTTAGTTATGACAGGTTGTTAACTAACAGAACTCCTTTTAGAGCGACGAAAATAACCGAATTGAGGGCTCAATTTTGAGTTCATCTCTTGTCGACTGAGACTGAAGAAAACAGTTTTTTCATTTCCCAAACACCCATTCCACTCAATCCAATCAATTCCTCTTTAGACAATCTGAAAGGGAAAACAAAACGGCCGAAATCGCGAAGTTGCAGGCAGATTTGTGAGTTTTTTTATGGAAAAGGAAGTAGTATTTGTTTCAAAAAAGTGCGGAGTAAAGATTTTCAGAAGAAATTCAGAGATCGAATGATGATTTGGGTCTTGGATCTGGATGGCTGGTTGTATTTGGAAGAAACCGTTTCTTGGTACAAGGTTTGGTGGATGTTGTGAACCAGGATTATCTTCATCTCAAGTTTATCGATCAAAGAATGACATTCGATGAAGCCGAGGCATATTGTGGGGGCAGAAAAAGCCATTTAGTCTCAATTCACAGTCAGGAAGAGAACGATTTTGTTTGGAAACTCCGTAAGAAATCAAAATGATTCAATTCTGAAAATTCATGATTTTCTTAGAAATTTATGCTTTATAAACCAAAAACAATCGATATTTATTTCAGCGAAAAATGTTGGTTCGGAGTCTTTGTTCTGGATCGGACTGAAGGTTGAATTTTTCTTATGGAAAGACATAAATGAATATATTAAACTTAATTCTTTCATTTTTTTCAGCCACTTTGGAACGCACTTTGTAAAAAAGATTCGTTTGACTGATAGTTCTTTGATAGAAATAATGGTTTTGATTGGGAAACTAGAATCATTTCAATAATAAGAAAGGAAAATCGGATCTAAATATCAATGTCTAAACATAGAAATTTTTTTATTCAGAGAAATTGGAACAAAGAAAATGCTTTTGAATGGACGGATGGAAGTTCGGTGGATTTCACAAATTGGAAGGGTAGATGGCCGGATTCGTACACCCACGCTATTGTGAGATTTTCATGGTGAAAACATGAATATTTATTCCAATTTCGAATCCATAATTAATCCAAAAATATTTGAAGCAATCTGAGGAAACTCTTTTTTCTAAAGTAATAAATGCTTAATGGAAGGATTTCCATCAGAAATAAACATATTTCAGCTTTGGAGCCTCGATGGGAAATGGACGGTCTGGTCTCCTACCGATCAGTTTCGTTTTATTTGCAAAAAGGAGCTCTCAATTCAAATAGTATATAATACATGCTACTTTTTGTAGAAAGTTTTTTGGAAAAGAATAGTTTTCTAAAATTTGTTGCCATAATTTTGGATGATCCTTTAAACCGGTCGCTTAAATCATCCAATCATAGCTAATTTTCCGGACCAACCATAGTTTGTCCTTGGAAAGCGTACATCAATATTCCAATCTACACTTCCATCTCCATCCTTGAATTGCATTATGGCTTTAAATAAAGCTTCTAATCGTTAAAAATAACTACATTTTTCAAAGATAACTAAGAAATAACAAGATTTCTTTCCGGACTTTCCAGCAAAACTTTCCAGACTTACTGATCGCACCTAATCTGACATCCATTCACTAACAATTAACAATAATGCCAAAGCAAAAAGAAGAAAAAGTAGAAAACACATCTTTTCAAGAACTTTCTTTGATAAAGACTGTTTTAACACATTCACGACGATGGGACTCACCGGTGGGTCCCAGGGTGACTGCCACCTGGGACGACGGGATCCACCGATGGATCCCGGACCTCAAATCCTCATAATTGGCTTTTTGTATCTCGGATCTCCTTTCCTCACTTGTTTCTGGAATTCGGTTGGGGGTTACTTATTAAACTTAAACATATTTGTGCATAACATGACATGCTTTCCTGAAAGATATATTTTTATTAGGTAACGAATGAAATACGTATTCTAGAATTACAATAATTAAAAGCGAGAAAACACAAACATCGTAATTTTTAATTTATCAAGAAGATTGACATTGCAAAATATGCATTTGAGAGTAATTGAAGCACAATTTAATTTGAAATCGGTAGGCCAGTGGCGGTCGGTGAAAAAAGAGCTGCTCCGTGGACTGGTCGATAAACTCTGCCTCAACAAGAGGCATGTGCGCACGATCGAAAATGTCTAGTAGTTTTTTGTATCTAGGATCTTCTTTCCGGATCTCTCCATAATGCCCAACACTGCAATACGACGCATTAAAACAATTCCGTGACGCGAAAAACTCGACACAACTCGTGAAGTTATCCCAACTTCTGAGGACAGCTTGGAGTTTCACATTTTCTTGCATTAACGAAAGATTCTCGTTGAAAAGCTGAGAAGGAAGACGTATTAGGTCGAGATCTTCACATAGTGACCAATGGCTTTTCATGAAAACCGCAAGTTCCCGATCAAGGTCATCAGAAAGAAAAAGCAAGGAGCTCCAGTTAATTTGGAAACGCTTCGTCACTTGTATAAAACCATATCTTGAAAGAAGTGATCGAGTCACGCTCAAATCACTAGGAAAACCAATTGAAAACCCTCTTAATGGATTCCTTAGAGTGGAGGGGAGAAATTTAGAAGCATCAAATTCTGTTTTGTTTTCTGAAAGGACAGTTCTTTGAAAGCAGAATATTTTCAAATCAGCGAAATGGATTAACTTTTGAAAGAGTCTCCCCTGCGAAGTATTCACTTGAACAGTGGCACTTGCATCAACCTGAAGATGCTTCACGTCATTCTTCACGTTGCTCGAATAAAAAAGCCAATAGTTAGAGTGATGCAGGATATGAATGGTTATGCCCAAGGCTATAATCTCACCGTTTTCGAATTTCGCGTGGTGAAGCGTAACGTCTACACTTTGAAGATTCGAAAGATAAGGTCCATGAAACAGGACAAATGAGCGAAGACGATGATTAACTCGTAGCAGTTGAAAGGCCTCGAACACGGCCAATTTCCCTATAACCTGCGATTCGAGAAGAGCCGGGAAGGAACGCAAATTTCTGAAGGTCATCATTGCGATGCTAAACTATCGAATCGAATAATCGAATAGATCAAATATCGAATGGATCGAATATTCGAGACTGTGTATTTTAATGATTGTGGGGGTTAAGACGAGAAAATGCTCGAGGCAAATCGTCATCAGCTAATAGACGTCACATTTTCCCGTCTCCTTCTAACGTTCACAACTGTCCTGCTGTGAGATGCTAAAGAAGGGTAGGTGTTTAAAATTTGTACATGTTTTTGTGGTGTGATCCAGTGATCCGGCGATTTTCCTTTTTTTGATCCTACGCGTTTTGCATAATTTGATTATCCATTTATTCTCTTTCTGATGGCGGGAAAGAGGAGAGTCGTCAAACTCCGACTCTCTACCGCTCCCTAGACAAATCTCTAGGGAGGGGTAGACACTTATCTCGACTTTGACCCTAATTTTCTCTGTTTTTATCAGTAAGTTTACAAAACAGATTCTATATTTCTTTACTAAATTTTTATGTAGGTTCTAATAAAACAAACGATGAGTTGTTTGGGTTTCTGACCTGGAGTTATGGACCATTTAACTGGATCGACTCTTCCAAGTAAATAGTTCAATTTTGACCAAAATTTTCTCTATGTTTTTATATTAAAGTGTAGTAAGTAAGTTGTGCATTTCCTTTCGGGTAGGTTGTTCAACTTTGAGTGAAAATTTCTCGATATTTTTCTATTAAAGTGTACTAATTAGATTGTGGTTTTCTATAACGAAATTTCATAAGGAACATTCTAAAATCAACCAGAAGTCGACAGTTAGCAGTTGAGAAGTGGAGAAAAAGAGAAGAGTCGTCAAACCCTGATTCTCTGAGGGGGGTCAGAGACTTATCTCGACTTTGGCCCTAATTTTTTCTATGTTTTTATCGGTAAGTCTACAAAACAGATTCTACATTTTTACTCTCTTCTTCCTTAACAATTGTACTATTGTTAGGCGGAGTTTGACGACTCTTCTCTTTTCCTCCATATCTCAACTTCCGGTTGACCGGTCAACTTGTGGTTGGTCTTAAAATGTTCCTTATAAAATTTTGTTATAGAAAACCACATTTTCCTTAGTAAACTTTAATATAAAAACATAGAGAAAATCTCAGTCAAAGTCAGACTACGATGTTTCGACGAAGAGGGTAAGTAATTTTGACGAAGAGGGTAAGTAAAAACCGAAAATCATTATTAAAACCACATTTTCTAGGGTGAATTTTCAAGGGGAATCCGAGTCTGCACTCAGAAATAGGGGTTAGATAAGAGAAAGTACCACTTCTCAGTATATTGAGAAGAGTGACTAGTCGAAATTCCGACTAGTCACTATTCCGATGTATTACTATCTTGTAAGTGTGATTTTAAACAATAATTGCAAACGACTGTTATTGATTGACGACATTTTGTTAGATTATTTATTTTAGATTTCAAATGATCCGTCTTGTAATTGGCGAACTTGCATGTGGACTGTAAGTCCTGAAACCATCTTTGCTCGTTTCGTTTGCAAGAGACCGTCAAAGAGTCGTTTGGCCAAAGAAAAGGCATTTTTAGATAAATTTTGAATAAACCTTTTTGAAAAAGACGGACATTACAAAGCAATTGTCAGTTTAAAACGGTTTAACATTCAACAACTGAAAGATCTATTCAAAAAACTTTCTTGCTCAATATATTTGCTCAAAACATTTATGTCGGAAAGAGTAAGTTAATTTCTTATCTCTGCTCTGCAGGAAGTTCCATTGATTTTCGAATTTCTGTTCCAAAATCGGGTCAAAGCGGTTGAAAACAGCTGAATGGGTTAAGAATGTGGTGATAAAAGATGTTTTTAAGCATTGGTTTAAAAAAAGAAAGGTTTATAGTAATGTTCCACACCAAAAAATGGAAGAACTAGAAGAGTTGAAAGAGTTTGGAAAGAGGTGTTTTGGTGGAACTGGTGTTGATCAAATGTGAAATTGCTATAAATGGAGAATTCAGATAAAGAAGAGACTCTTCGATAGAAAGTGTTCAAAATTTTTGTCTACTGTAGTTAAAGTTTCAATAACCTGGATTCTTTTCTTGAGCTGATTCAGGTGCGAAGTTGATGTTTAAGTAAAGTAAACAGTAAATAGTAAGTAAAAGCTTAAGTAAACAAAATTTTGAAACATATATTAAGAGTCTTATTGGCTGAATAACAGTAAAAGTAAAGTTTATAATCTGTGACTTAGCTTTCCAGCGTGTTTTTTCTCTTGCTTTCAAAGCACATCAGTGTCACATTGAAAAATTAATTTGTTTGTCTTTATCGTTTCCTGGTCATCATAGATCCTTCAGTATTCAGTAATGGTCAGTGTCGAACCAACGGTTTGAATGTTGAACGGATTTCTGAAATAGCTTCATTGCTCCAATTCCGGTTTCAGTTCAACCACTCCACTTTGTTCGCAATTCTATTGAAAAGTCGAATCATTTGTGCCTAGTGGATGTCTATTTTGGCACTATTTGTTCTCATCTCTTTACTCCCACAAACGATCGGGAAACGGCAACGAACACGGACAAAATCACAAATAAAAACATTTTAAGTTATCCGATGTATCGTTTGATTTCCTTTTTATGCTAATAATCTGCTTTCTGATCTCATTATCAGATGGTAAATGTAAAGAATTCCATACTTAGTTTGAGTTTTTATTTTCAAACTTGCAAAGTCAAAAGTCTTATAAAGAAAAAGATTAATAGAATGTAATAAAACTGTTTGTCTATGATTGACTTTCTGTTCTTTGTAATTGGGCGTGTACAAGTTGAAAAGTCACCTGGAAAAAGACATACAAACATTTACATTTACAGCCTCCAACTTCGAGATTTTACCCATTATGCATATCTAATGCATATCTATGCAAATGCATAGATAGCAAATAAATAGCTTAGATTCTGAATTAAGGCTCGGTTTTACAAAAAAATTTGGTTGACCTACGTTTCTCGAGCTATGATGTAAACTATTATGTTTCTGTTGCATTGAACCTTTTCCTGAGATTTTTTTATAATAGTTAATGTAAAGTTGGACTTCATAATGTTGAATTTTGTATTTTCGACAAAAATACTACTCGAATACGCTAAAACACTCTATAAATTGTCTTGCAGTGCGTTGTGGGCATTATCGCTCGGCCGAATATCAAATATCGCTCGCCCTACTCTTGAATATCAAACAAGATATTGAAATTCCAACAACGTCACTCGATTGGGAACACTGTTTTACACCTAGAATGAGGTTTTGGTGGAAATTATGAGGGTTTGAGGTCCGGGGTCCGAGTTGAGGTCCGGGATCCATCGGTGGATCCCGTCGTCCCAGATGGCAGTCACCCTGGGTTTGACGCTTTGATGACTCCTGAACAACAGTTTTCTTTAGGATTTTAGTTACTTCATACCACTCGCAGTCCTTCATTCAAAATCGACTTCGCGTTTTGCTCCGTTGTTCCATGGTAGGCAACTGGCCATTCCCCACTAACGCTTCGAAGGCGATTATTGCTAGAACTTAACTATTGAAATAGACAAGGGAATCTGTACTTTCTTGTGTTTGTTCCAGGCCAATCCAAATTATTGTACTTATTAGTCACATTCAGGTCAAAAGGTTTGGCCTTATATGGACGCCAATATGGTTCTCCTCCACGCTCATTCGAAGGGGATGAATCCCATTTTCGATCTTCTTCTATTGTTGCAAAATCCTTGACAAAATCAGAATTAATTTTTGAATTGTTGATCAGTTGAGCATGGCCATCAAATTTGCCACCGCCGTACTTCGCACCACTCACGGTCGCTTGAAGAAGTTGTCCGATGTTGAAGCTAAGAGAACCTCCACCTAAATAGAATTTAGAAAACTAGAAGTAAGTCTTTTAGTCTTGATAAAATTTCAGTAGGCGCTCTAATATAGTATTTGAACATTTGACTTTCTAAGTAATCATTTTTTTGGCAGAATGTTATTATACTATTGCCCAAGAACCCATATAATCTCCTGACTTGGATTACCATTAACAAGTCTATTTTGGACCCAGGCTTCACTTGTCAAACTCAATTTTCTTTAGTAACAATATTTAGCTTTTTGAAATATTTCTTTATTTAACGTAACTCTCCTACTCGGAAATAGAAGACGATGACGCCTTTTTGACTTGATTGTTGAATGTGATGAAGTTAATTGTTCAGAATTGGCGTTTATTAAGTGTGCTAAATGCGCAAACCGTTATTGTTTTTACGATTTTTCGAACCCCCTCATTATGGTTGTTGATTTTAAATTTTTCTTTATTCATAAATAGTTCAAAAAGAAAAAAAGCCTTAAAAAAAGCTAAAAGCAAACACTTTAGGAACTTCAAAAAAATGTTTTGCGGAAGTTTTGCAAAAGAAAAGCCAAAAGTAGGGCCGCGAGAGGAATTGAACCCAGGGAAAAAATTGCACTATTTCGATCGCCTAACGCAGTTCCCTATACCGCCGCTGCTTTTCTTCCCATCGACGTGGCATCCTCTTATAGGTGAGGTGAGAGTTTGCCGAAAATCTTGCCTAAGCCTAAGCTCTTTAGAGAAGGGTTGCTTATTTAGTAGTCTTTTCCTTTAATTTTCACTAATTCTTCGGGAAAATTTAGTCATTTTGTAGGCATCCAATCGTCTAGCAACCGAAATGGACGATCTCTCGAATCCCCAACCGATTTGTGGGTTTTTCGCCGAATCTTTGCTTCTGTCAGAAACAGTCACAACAAAAAACAAAAAAAAGTGGTATTTCGGGTTGTTTCAGGTGGTAAAATCAAACCGTCGGTTTGTGTCAACTACCCGAGAATCCTGCATATATCGTTATGAGGTCTGTTTCTGTGCCTGTCTGTGAAATTGCAAATCTTTAACAAACTCTTTCCCAATTTTGTGGGATATACACAGTTCAACTTTTTCCCAGATTCACGTTTGCTTCTTTCTTTTCAATCCAGATTCATTGAAAATCTGTTTGTTGTTTCGGTCTCCTGAACCCTTTACTAGAAAGAAAAATGATTATCGCTAGTGCGGAAGAGTGAGGCAAAAGAGATAACCAACCTGGAGCAATCTGGCACTATCACAATTAATTCAACACTTGCATGTGAAAAAAAAGATCAAAATAGCGAAAAAAGGAGACCACGACTCACTCAAAAACAAAGCTTGAAAATAATGGGTTTTTAAGTATACATGCTACGACAAACGGACAGCTGTGTATCGTCTAGTGACTGATTACGGTAGTTTATCCATCAACTTTGAATTTTAACTTGTGTATTGAATTTTTGACTAACTGCAGAGCAGTGCAATTCGCCACAGTGGGTGCCGGAGAAAATCAGTTCCGAGCTTCCGGATTCAAGTGGATTGACACATCGAGAGATCCACTAGTGGAAATGTATCTGCGTTCTTGAACAACTTGCAACATTTAGATATCAAATCGAATCGCACAAACACGGCGAGTACAGAGCCGATTCGGGATACTTCAGGAGTCGTGACTTCTAAAGAAAGTGATTGATGATCATTGTTTGAAAGGATCTCTCTTCATTACGATCATTTAATAACACCCACAATAATAAAGTTCTCATTGAAACCTTAACTACACGTAATTCTTCGCAGACGTCGCCGAGAACATCACTTGGCAAATGAATGGGGAATTTCGAATGAAATCCCTCTTGATTCATGAAATCCAGATCTAATAGTCTATTCAGGAGCGACGAGAGAGCAAAATACTTGCAGCTTCCGGCGAAATTCTGGGTTTTCGAGAAAAATTTTTATGAGACTTTGAACAATTCAAACAATTCAGAAATAACGAAAAAGATAATGTGCAGTTGTGTGTTTTCAGAAGATTGAATAAAATGGGATTTGTTGGTTTTTCAAAAAGAACATAAGGGATTTATCAGAATTAAGTGCTCCTTTCGCATATAAAACGAAAGTGATTGTTAGGAAAATCGAATCCCCATTTCCCAGTGTCGCTCCAAAGCTGAAATTTGTTCATTTCGGATGGAAATCCTTTGATAAAACACTTTACATTATTTTACACAACGAAATTTCCTCAGATTGATCGAAAAATTTTAAGATTAATTACGCATTGGAAATCGCAACAAATTTCGATGATTTCACGCTGAAAATCTCACATAAGCGTGGGTGTTCGTACCCGGCTGTCTAAACCCCCAATTCGTGAAATCCACCGAACTCCCATCCATCCATTCAAAAGCATTTCCTTTGTTCGGATTTCTCTGAACCAAAAATTTTTATGTTTCACTATTGCTATTTCAACCATATTTTTTTTCCATTTTAAAACTATTCTAATTTTTCAATTCAAATTAGATTTCTATAAATTCTATCATTTCCAGATTTCTGTCAAAGAACTATCAGTCAAACGAATCTTTTTTACAAAGTGCGTTCCACAGTGGCTGAAAAAAATGAAAGAATTAAGTTTAATATATTCATTTATGTCTTTCAATAAGAAAAATTCAACCTTCAGTCCGATCCAGAACCAAGCATCTGAATAAAGAGTGTGCGCTGAAATAAATATTGTTTTTGGTTTATAAAGCAGAAATTCCTACGAAAATCATGAATTTTCGGAATTGAATCATTTCGATTTCTTACCAAGTTCCCGAACAAAATCGTTCTCTTCCTGACTGTGAATTGTGACTAAATGGCTCTTTCTGCCCCCACAATATGCCACGGCTTCATCAAATGTGATTTCTTTATTGAAGGCCTTGAGATGAAGATAATCCTGGTTCAAAACATCCACCAAACCTTGTACCAAGAAGCGCTTTTTGCCAAATACGACCATCCATCCCGAACCAAGAAAGTCATCGTACGATCTCTGAATTTCTTCGAAAATCTTGACTCCGGACTTTCTTGAAACAAATACTACTTCCTTTTCCATTAAACAAACTCACAAATCTGCCTGCAACTTCGCGATTTCGGCCGCCTTGTTTTCCCTTTCAGATTGTCTAAAGAGGAATTGATTGGATTGAGTGGAATGGGTGTTTGGGAAATGAAAAAACTGTTTTCTGAAGTCTCAGTCGACAAGAGATGAACTCACATTTGAGCCCTCAATTCGGTTATTTTCGTTGCTCTAAAAGGAGTTCTGTTAGTTAACAATCTGTCATAACAAAGAATAACCAAAGAGGGAAGAAAACTCACAAATTGGCTCTGAGCTCAGTGTTTTCGGACCTCAATTTCCTCTCGACCTCAGCATTTTTCTCCCTCGTTTCGTTCAACTCCTTCGCAGCCTCGACGAGTTCTTGTTGGGTTTTACTCCTGAAAAGTCTTGTCATTGGGACACGTCATCTTTCTCAGTCAATGTGAACAAAAGGCAAGAAGTGATGAATTCACGAAGATCAACTCGAGAATCTCGCAAAGTGATGATCGGTCGACGAAAATTGGTGCTGAATTGAAATCCGAGTTGTGAGTCTTGAGATCTCTTGAAGAAATATCTGAAGATGAAACACTTCTAGAGATTCCAAAGTCGCCGAAATGTCAAGGAAAATGGCGAAGTTGGAGGCTGATTTGGTTGACGGAAGGGAGAGAAATTGGAAGTTGGAAAGGAAAATCGACGATCTCGAAGCACGATTGTACTATTTTTGTAATATTCTTTTTTGTCAACATCAAATAAAGATAAAAATCGGAATTTATTAAGAAGCGAGCCAAATATGGAAGTGAGAGAAGGAAAGGCCAAGATTGAAGAGCTCGAAGGGAAAATCGACGCGTTGCAGAGCAAGAACTCTGACCTCGAAACCCAAATGTGAGTTTATTTGGCATCTCTTGTTGACTGAGACTTGAGAAAACAGTTTTTTTTTCACTCCCTAAACACCCATCGCACTCAATCCAATCAATTCCCCTCTAGACAATCTGAAAGGGGAAAAGAGTTGCAGGCAGATTTGTGAGTTTTTTCAAGGAAAAGGATTGAATATGTTGAAAAAATCTAGAGTAAAGTTTTTCGATGAATTCCAGAAATCGAGCAATGACTTTCTTGGATCTGAATGGCTGGTCGTATTTGGCAAAAACCTCTTCTTGGTACAAGGTTTGGTGGATGTTGTGAACCAGGATTATCTTCATCTGAAGGTTATCGATCAAAGAATTTCATTTGATGAGGCCGAGGCATATTGTGCGAGTCGAAAGAGCCATTTAGTCTCAATTCAAAGTCAGGAAGAGAACGATTTTGTTCAGGAACTCGGTAAGAAATCGAAATGATTCAATTCCGAAAATCCAAATCTGAAAATGATTTTTGTAGAAATTTATGCTTTTTATACCAAAAACAATCGAGATTTATTTCAGCGAAAACGGTTGATTCGATAAATTTGTTTTGGATCGGACTGAAGGTTGAATTTTTATTGAAAGACATAAATAAATAAAAAGTAATGATCTTTTCAGCCATTATTTTTTTTTTGCAGCTATTTTAGGAAGTTCTTTGTGAAAAAATGGTCTCTTTGACTGATAGTTCTTTGACAGAAATCTGAAATGATAGAAATTGATAGAAATCTAATTTGAATTGAAAAACTAGAATAGTTCTAAAATGGAAGAAAAATTTGGTTGAAATAGCAATAGTGAAACATAAAAATTTCTTTATTCAGAAAAATCTGTTTTCATTTTGGCTTTCTTTGTTTTAAAAGCATACTAGGAAGCATACTCGGAAACTTTTCTATAGAAAGTGGCATGTATTGGATACCACTTGAAAGCTCTAATTCTCAGCATCATTATTACATCTAAGTTTTTTTTGGCCAGAGCTAATTATTGACCCATACTCGCCTTCGATATGAGCTCACAAGCACCCCACGGCGCCCTGCCATTTTTCGTGGTTTTTTTACATAAAAATCTGTCCAAAAAAACAGGAAATACGGCCAAATTCGTACATATTTTATGAAAATTGCTTTATTTCAATACTTTGAAACCAAGAGGACAATCCAAAAGTGCCTCAGACAGCAGAAGCAGACATCCCGAAAAACGTGAATTTCACTACTCGCCGCAAAATGGCGGTTTGCAGCAAGTTGTGAGCCCGTTTTAAGAAAGAATTTGCACATGCTCGGTTAGAGTTTGCCTTTATTTTGAACCAAAAGTATTGGGAAAAGATTACCCAGTTGAAAACAATCATTTCAAAACACACCTTACATTCAAAACCACGAAAAATGGCAGGTCGCCGTGGGGTGCTTGTGAGCTCATATCGAAGGCCAGTATAGGTCAAAAATTAGCTCTGGCCTAAAAATCTTTGATGTATTAATGATGCTGAGAATTAGAGCTTTCAGATGGTATTTAGACATGTTCATTTTCGAGTTTTGGCGGCCGGGTCGGGTCAGCGGGTCGGGTCAAGCTCAAAATTTTCGCCGGGTCGGGTCAAGTCAAAAATTTTTGCCGGGTCGGGTCAAAATATCAATGCAAATTTACCAAATGTTTTTCAAGAAATGTTATTAACATAGGTATTTATTCAAACGCAACAATGAAATAGGCAAACAAAAATTAACAACAACAAATTACTTATCAATAACTGCTCGAATAACTACAATCCGATCCATAAGAAACAAACTCACTAGTGCTATTAGAAAAGTCACTGCTTGAATCCGATCCTTTTTCGATGTGTAACTCTGTAGCAGCTATCTTCAGAGCCGAGCGATACCCATAACGAGTCTCCAGCGAAGTTGGCCAAACTCTACTCCTAAAATTAGCATTTGTTTCTGAATACAAAAGAGACTAACTTCATGCACTTTTGATTAAGGCTAACTATAAGGGCCGACTTCAATGTTGTAGGGGCCATCCGCTGTCGTCGACTGTTTTTCCAAATTAAACCACACATACTAAAATAAAACTATTACTACATATACGAAAATTGTACCTGAAAACACGCTCCGAAGAAACGGAACTAGCTGGTGGCGACATATATTGAACCGCAATCGGATATAAACTAAAATAGTAACTGAAAACTAGAAAATAGAGTGAACAAACTTTTTGAAACGAGCTTTGTTTTGGAACCACCACAGGTACAAGTTTTCAGTAGTAGACGGACGGGCTTCCTTTGTACAAAAGTGTACGTAGTCGTCAATCTCGAGCTATAACATCTTAATATACACTAAACTAAGATTTTTACCCACCTGCAAAGTTGAAAGGCGTGTTTTTTTGGAGACAGCCATTCCAGTGGATTGATTGCATGACTTTCCGGATCCTTGCGCATGTCGGGCTCAATTTGATCATCCAAACAAAGAGAATCTAAGCATAAAACGTAACAAATTATTTTTTGAGAAAGGCTACCGTTTTTGAAGAGGATCCGCTCTTTGATGTTATTCCAGACAAGCTCGTCATATAAAGTACATCTGCAACTCCAGCGTGGGTCCAAAAAAATTGCTTCTTGCAAAAACTCATCCTGATAAGCTTCTGCGGTGGCTTTGTTGAGCTTGTCTGTGAACTCTTTGCATATATCGATAAGAGCTTCATCTCCTAGCATCATTCTAAAATATTAGATAAGAATTTAGGCATTTAACAACAAACTTTTCACTAGTCATTTTCAAAGTTTTCAATAAATAAATGATATCCGAAGGTGAAGAACTATCAGAGGACATCTAAAAATCAATAATAATAAAATAAATAAAAATGGCATTTACCTTTCTTGAATATTCGTCAAAAAGCCCAAGGATTCCGACAATTTTTTTTACCACACTAAGTTCTTCTTCGTCTAGCACATCTTTATTTATCTCTCGTAGGATTGCATTTATCGGACGTGTCTAAAACGTAAAGCTTTCAAGAAAATTTAAAAATACGCACTGCTCTCAAACAATCAATTAGTAGATAGTAGAGTGAATTCCAGCGAGTTTCACACTCCGATCGAGGCACCACAAGTGGACATGCATACTCTTTACATAAGCTTAAAGAAAAAATTTGACTTTCAACTGAAACTAGATATACAAACCCAATAAACTTGCGTCGCGAAATGCCCGATTTGTGTATGCGACGAACAGCTGATTTCATCCGATCAATAATACTAAGCAAAAAGCTTTGCTTCAGAAGTCTTCTCACAACGAGATTTAGCTTGTGGCCAAAGCAATTCACCCTAAAGCAAAAAAATCAAACAAATTAAAGAAAGTAATGAAAATTTTACCAGTTCAATTTTAGATGATCTCTGATAGCCTTTTTGACGTCAGATCCTCCATCAGTGGTTGCTGTTTTCACCTTTTGTTCAATCTCCAAATCGAACATTGTTTTTTTTAAGTCGGCAGCCATGTCTATGCTTTTCCTAAAGCCAATTTTTAGAAGCTAGGTATAAGTAAATTTATTACTTAGATAACAGCGGAAAAGCATCGATTAGTAAACTTTTCTTCAGGCCGTCTTTGCCGTTTACAATATGGGCGTTTACAATATACAACAACCTAAACAAAAATGAATTGAAAGAACAAAAGTGAAAACAAAAAAACCTGCAATGCGTATTCACAATTAGGACCGGAGCTTGTGTCCGTTGTTAATGCTACATTGTCAGCATTTTTCAAGTAGTTTTTCGTCTAAATGAGGAACAATTAATGTAATGACTCGAATTTTTAGACCTCGGCTTTTATTTCCTGAGCTCGCTTCTCAATAATACGCGTTAGTTTTCCTCTTGATATTGGCTTGAATGGCCGTTTCTGAGCAAGGATCGCGCACATCTCATTAAAGCTTTTGCTTTCAACCTAAAATTTTCTTTGAAATTGAAATCTATAAAAACATACAACGTTAAAGGGTATGTTATTGCTACAAAAAAACTCGGCTATTTTAAGGCTAACCACATCAATCGTTTCAATTTGCTTTTCCTTGGCACAGAAAGTTGTAATAGGCACAATTCTTGGCTTTCCTTTAGCCTGCCTAAAAACAGAAGTTTGAGAGCATTTAATACTAAAACTTACTTTGTTTTGGCCTCCTCAAATATTTTCTTGTGTTTGTTATTGAGATGATCGTTGAGGTTTTTCGTACCGCCTTTTTTGCCTCTTTTGTATTTGGTGTTGCAGAGGTTACACACATCTTCGTCGCCAATTCTTGCGAAAAACGATCGGGCAATTGAGGACATTGCTAAAAAAATGAAGTTTAGTGAAATAAAAAAAGCCAAATTAACAATAAAAATAATTTTCATGAACGCAAAAAAAATGATAAATGAATGTGAGAGAGCATCGCAGCCTTTATAAACTAAGCATAAAGTATTCAGTCAAGAAAATGGGAGGTCGCAGTTTAGACATTGGCGCTACAAATTACAAACGTAAACTACAAGCGCTTCTAACTGGCTTCAAATCTGTTGCATTGATATGAACTACAACTCAAAAAAATAGAGAATCTCAAGTGCTTTTGCATGGACTCTAGTACATCCAAAAATATCAATGCTAAAGAAAGTTATAGTGGTTTGTATTCTGGCTCGATTGTTTCAACTTCGTGCGAGTACCGTCCGTTTCGACAGGACCAAAAACTTTAACTTTCTTTAGCAATGATATTTTTGGATGTACTTTAGTCCATCCAAAAGCACTTGAGATTCTCTATTTTTTTGAGTTATAGTTCATATCAATGCAACAGATTTGAAGCCAGTTAGAAGTTTTTGTAGTGTGACAGTTCGTCATTTTTGTAGTTTATAGTGTCCATGTTCATCGCAGTTTAGAAAAGATAGTTGGCATTAGTCCAACAAAGCCGGGTCGCGGGTCGGGTCAGCGGGTCACCCGGGAAAAAAGCCGGGTCGCGGGTCGGGTCAGCGGGTCACCCGGGAAAAAAATTATATCTACAAGACATATTTACATTATCTACTTGCTTAATCGTTAAGACTACCCAAAAAGAGACAAAAATCTCCGCCTATAGAACCAACGGTGAGAACAAAAATCAAAGGTAAATCGACGAGTTGAGGGACGAGAAGAGCGACCTTCACGAAGAATTGTCCGTTTCCTTATGCTGTTGTCCATTGGTGTTCAACACGTTTATCTAATAGTCTATTCAGGAGCGACGAGAGAGCAAAATACTTGCAGCTTCAGGCGGAATTCTGGGTTTTTGGGAAAACTTTTTATATGAGATTTTGAACAAACAATTCAGAAATAAAAAAAAAGATAATGTGCAGTTGTGTGTTTTCGGAAGATGGAATAAAATAAGATCTATTGGTATTTGTCCAAAGAAAAAAACACAAGTCGTTTATCAGAATTGAGAGCTCATTTTGCAGATAAAACGAGCCTGAGAAATAGGAGAATATGCCATCCATTTCCCCTCGAGGCTCCGAAGCTGAAATAAGTTAATTTCTGATGGAAATCCACTCTGCGTTATTTCACAAAAAAACTCCTAAGATTGATCAAATGTTTTGATCAATTTTAATTATAGATTGGAAATTGGAATCAATATTGATAATTTCAGGTCGAAAATCTCACCAAAGCGTGGGTGTCAGAATTCGGGTGTCCAACATTCCAATTCGTGAAATCCATCGAACTTCCATCCGTCCATTCAAAAGCATTTTCTTTGTTCGAATTTCTCTGAATAAAGAAATTTTTATGTTTAGACATTGATATTTCGATCCGATTTTCTTTTTCCTTTTGAAATTATGCTAGTTTCTCATTTGAAACCATTATTTCTATCAAAGAACTATCAGCCACACGAATCTTTTTTTACAAATCTTCCGAAAATGACTGAAAGAATCATTAGTTTCTATATATTTATTTATGTCTTTCAATAAGAAAAATTCAACCTTTATTCCGATCCGGAACCCCCAATCTTCCTATTGAGATTATTTTAGTTTTCCAATCGAAACCATCATCTCTATCAAAGAACTATCAATCAAACGAATAAATTTTTCACAGGCGGAATTCTGGGTTTTTGGGAAAACTTTTATATGAGATTTTGAAGAAACAATTCAGAAATAAAGAAACAGATAATGTGCAGTTGTGTGTTTTCAGAAGATTGAATAAAATGGGATTTATTGATATTTGTCTATAGAAAGAAACATAAGATATTTATCAGAATTGAAAGCTCCTTTTGCAGATGAAATAATCCTGATTATAATCCTGATTGGTATAAGGATAGGCCAGCCATTTCCCATCGTGGCTCCGAAGCTGAAATGTGTTCATTTCTGATGGAAATCCTTTGATAAAACACTTTGCGTTATTTTACACAAAAAACCTCCTCTGATTGATCGAAAGATTTTTGGATTAATTATGCATTGGAAATTGGAATAAATATTGATGATTTCACGTTGAAATTCTCACCCTAGCCTGGGTGTTCGAATCCGGCTCTCCAACCCTCCAATTCGTGAAATCCACCGAACTCCCATCCGTCCATTCAAAAGCATTTCCTTTGTTCGAATTTCTCTGAATGAAGAAATTCTTATGCTTAGACATTGATATTTCGATCCGATTTTCCTTCACAAAGAGCCTTCCGATAATGGCCGAAAGAATGATTACTTTCCATTTATTTATGTCTTTCAATAAGAAAAATTCAACCTTTAGTCCGTTCCAAAACCACCAATCCGAACCGACATTTTTCGCTGAAATAAATCTCGATTGTTTTTGGTTTAGAAAGCATCAATTTTTACAAAAATCATGAATTTTCAGAATTAAATGATTTCGATTTCTTACCGATTTTCTCAACAAAATCGTTCTCTTCCTGACTGTGAATTGAGACTAAATGACCCTTTCGACTCGCACAATAAGCCTCGGCTTCATCAAATGTCTTTTGATGAACGGAAGCCTTGAGATGAAGATAATCCTGGTTCACAACATCCACCAAACCTTGTACCAAGAAGCGGTTTTCGGCAAATACGACCATCCCTCCAGATCCAAGAGATCCAAGTGAATCATCGTTCGATTTCTGAATTTCTTCGAAAAATTTACTTCAGATTTTTAAAACGAATAATCAATCCTTTTCCTTAAAAAGAACTCACAAATCTGCCTGCAACTTCTCCATTTCGGCCGTTTTGTTTTCCCTTTCAGATTGTCTAGAGAGGAATTGATTGGATTGTGTGGAATGGGCGTTTTGGGAGTTTTCTCAAGTCTCAGTCGACAAGAGATAGATTCTAATATTGTTGCCCCAGTGTTTTTTTCTTAAAAAAGGTTTTTTTGGTAAAAAAAAACAAAAAAAAAAAAAAGAGAGAGACTCACAAATCGGCCTCCAACTTCGTGATTTTTCCCATTAAATCCGCCTCGATTTGGTCCATTTTCGTGGAGATGGTCCTTGACATTTCGGCGACTTTGGAATCTCTAGATGTGTCTCATTCTCAGATATTTCTTTAAGGGATCTCAAGGCTCACATCTCGGCTTTCAAATCAGCACCAATCTTCGTCGGTCGTTCGCAGAGTTCGCAGATTTTTCCTCGAGCCTCGACGAGTTCTTGTTGGGTTTTACTCCTGAAAAGTCTTGTCATTGGGACACGCAAACCTATTTCTTGTTCATTCTACCAAATTCGCTTTATTGATTTGCTTTTCTCCAAAAAAAACCCACAAATTTCTTTGACAAGACCTCAAATTGATGGGATGGACGGTATCAATGGACGACGAACCCTCGTCTCTACTGCTGAAATCTAACATCATCGAAAATCCCTTTCTGACCAACTTTGATGAAGAAATTCGATGGAAAAGAAGGAAAATCGTGATGAATAGACCGACGGCCATCACACCCATTCCGATCGATTGGTGAATTCGAAATTCAAGGTTTTGAATTCAAGGAAATGGGAAGAATGAATGGAGCGACGATGACAAAGTGCCAAAGTGAAAGTTTTGACGGCCCAAAGGGCAGGAATAACTGTTTTGACGAGCCGGAATAGATGTTTGAGAATGGAATTTTGAGCATTTAAAAATCGCTTTCTGAGGTCATTACAAACAGACAGACAGTTATTTTTAGATTCACAATACTACTAGTTTTTGTGGAGGCTTTATAATTGCTTGCTTTTGGTGTGAAAAGGAAGATAAGAATCTAATAAATCCATTCTATCACCTTGCATCTTTCGATTTTGCGATGTCACCGAGTTAAAGGCTTCGAAAAAAAGGGGTTCCCGGGGTTCTCCGTTTTTTTCCTGTTTTGAAATGAGTACATTTTTTTGTGTAGAATGACACATCTTTCATTAAAATTCATCAAAAAACGCAAATTGCACCGATGTGAGTCGGTGTTTTGAGTTTAAACTATTATACTACAAGGTCTTTGACAGAGAAAGTCCAACATCTCACATGTTTGGGCAAAAAAGCCTTCAGACACTTTTAGAAATTGGCTCTGTCTAGCCAGTCCATAACTTCCAAAAGAAGAGTCCACCAAGCTGTGAAAACTAGACCTTGCTGGGTTTAGTTTCAGTGTTGGCTTTGGTTTTATCAGCCAGCTTGTCGACTGAGACTTAAGAAAACAGTTTTTTCATTTCCCAGACAATCTGAAAGGAATCGAAATGATTCAACTCTGAAAACCCATGATTTTTGCAGAAATGTATGCTTTATAAACCAAAAACAAGATTTTTTTTAGCGAAAACTGTTTATTCGAAAGAAGGGTTCTGGATCGGACTAAAGGTTGTATTTTTCTTATTGAAAGGCATAATGTTAAACTTAATTCTTTTTTGAGATTTTTTCAGCCATTTTCGGAACGCTCTTTGTAGAAAAAAATTCATTTGACTGATAGTTCTTTGATAGAAATAATGGTTTCGATTGGGAAACCAGAATGATTTCAATAATTAGAAAGGAAAATCGGATAGAAATCATAGTTTGAATTGAAAGACTAGAATAGTTTTAAAATGTTTTAAATAGTTTGAGTTGAAATGGAAAAAAAATGGGTTGAAATAGCAACAGTAGAAGATAAAAATTTCTTTATTCAGAAAAATCCGAGCAAAGGAAATGCTTTTAAATGGATGGATGGAAGTTCGGTGGATTTCACGAATTGGTATCCGGGAGAGCCGGATTGGAGCACCCACGGTTTGGCGAGATTTTCAACGTGAAATCTCAATATTTCTTGTAATTTCCAATGCATAGTTAATCCTAAAATATCTGGGTCAATCTTAGGATCTTCAATCTTTGTGTAGAATAACGCAAAGTGTTTTATCAAAGTATTTCCATCAGAAATGAACACATTTCAGCTTGGGGGCGACGAAATGGGAGGGAAATGGGTGGCCTTTTCTCCTACCGATCAGCTTCCTTTTATTTGCAAAAGGAGCTCTTAGTTCTGAGAAATGCTTTATCTTCCTATCTTTGGACAAAAACCAATAAATCCAATTTATTTCAATCTTCTGAAAACACACAACTGCGGATTGTTTTTTTCTAGAATAGAATAACGGCATAGATCGAAAGCTCGGCGTTCCGTGATTCGATCGGGCGGCGATTAATTTGTTATCATTTTGTGGAATGGCTCTGAACACTGAATCTGTTTGACTGATCATGTTTGTTCTGGTTAATTTCGCGAATAATTTAGTACTAATTCCATGTCACCATCCTTGTATCAGGACTGTAATACTTTTTTGACGACTTTTTTTTTGTAAGATTGAAGGGAAGCAAGACTTTTTTCAAGGTTAGGATTAAAAATTGAATACTCGTTTACATTAGGTCGGTGATATTCACAAATTGATTGACTTACTATCTTAAATGGAAATTTTGGAAGCTATGACTAGTGGTGTCGACAACTTACGTTGAGCTTAGCATTGATATGTTCTCGATTGCGTTTCATTTTTGTTTTGGGTCAGAATACAGTCACCTTTTTTTGCCCCAATTTATTCTATTCATAAAACATTTCCTTTCACTTTCCACAAAATTTTGGAGGCTATGATTAGTGGTGCTGACAACTTACTTTGGCCTTAGCATTGATATGTTCTCGATCGTGTTTCATTTTTGTTTTGGGTCAGAATGCAGTCACGATTTGTCCCAAATTTATTCTCATCATAAAGCATTAACTTCCACCCAATTGATATCGATCCATACATTCGAAACCGAAGCCATAATACGAGCAGAGCGTCTCCCCATCAGCTGACCAAGTCACGTCTTTCCTTGCACAAACTGCTTGAAAGTATTGAGTACACGTGCCCCAGTTCCCAGCTTTTTGCTGCTAAAATAATTTCCTTATAAAGAAGAAAAAAAACTAGAGCTGCTTATGCAAATCTTATTGTTCCCAATCCTTTTTGAAAGTTGAGATTAGCTTGAATTAACTTTTGGATTTTTTTGAGACAAAATACCTACAACACAACACTTCTGCACATTAGCTAAAGGAGTTTTCGATTTGCAAGCCCATGTGCATTCGGAGATATGACGAAAGTGGCGAATGCCTGATGGTTCCACGCAAAGTGAAGGAGCTAGAGTTGGGAAATGTTTTAAATGGATAAAATGACAAGTCTGAAACTGACTACTGAAGCGGAATGAGAACAAAATTTATCAGAAAAAGTTCAACACTCACCAACGAGCATCAGAAGAGTTGTCCAGAAAAGTGTTTGCATTCTCATTGAGTGTTAGCAACTTTTTGGTCGAGCAGTCATTTTATAGAGGGCATTCGCCTAGTTTGATCTCGTGAATTGGTCAATTTGTCATTGAATGCCAAGTCTATTCATTTTATTGTAGAATTGGAATGACCGTGCTAGGCTTTGTAGAGCAAGCTTTGGTCAAACTGTTATTGAAAACTCACTAAATCCAATAAAGAGATCAAATGATGCATTTTTGTTGGTCTTTCACCGCCCACACGACGAATTTTTGCTAACTTTCAAATGCTAACTTTGGGTTTGTAAAATAGATGTGATTGAAGATTTGAAGAAGGCAAACTTTCTTTGGTAAAACAAATTCGAAATAGTGGAACGGGTAAATGGACGAGAAACCATTTCAAAACATTTCCAAAAGAAAGATTCCCTGTCTCCACACCCAGATTCCTTGTCATTCCTTCATTCCACAAAATTTGAATCTTTATATGGACAATTTTCTTTTTAAAACTTTCATTCAATTTATTCCTCACCACAATTTTCTATTTTACAGTTTCACAATGCGACTTCTCATCCTGTTCTTTTGCCCTTTTTGGCCTAAACGAGGCGCTGATAAACCAGTAAGTTTTGAAAGTTAACATTTTAGAGTTTTTGAAAAATTATTATTTTCCAAAATTAAATTCAGCTCACTTTTCGCACCAGAAAAATGATGGGAGTGGGACAAATGCGGCCTTTTTTTTGCCCACCCGGACATTTGCGCACCTTTTTTCCGCACCTTGCCCATTAGCGCACCTTTTTTCGCGTTTTAAAAAAGCTCTAAAAAGCTAATATTAACCAATTTCTATTCCAAATGTTGTTTTTCTGGGTAATTTGAGGGTGTAGAATTCAAATTTGGACATAACAGAGCGTGTGGAACCAATTTGAAAGACAGATCAAATTACAGAAAATTGTTGATTTTCCTCTTTGTATAACTCCGTCTGTTTGTTTCCACAAGCTTTGTTATGTCAAAATTTCGATTCTACACCCTAAAATTACCTAGAAAAACAACTTTTGGAATAGAAATTGGTTAATATTAGCTTTTTAGAGCTTTTTTAAAACGCGAAAAAGGTGCGCTAATGGGCAAGGTGCGCAAATGTTCGGGTGCGCAAAAAAAGGTCGCATTTGTCCCACTCCCAAAATGATTCCTTATGAGGTAAAGCTAGCATAAATGGCTCTATAATCTCTATTTATTGGTGTTGGTGTTATCCTATTCATTCGCCGTTCTTATAACTTTATCCCTGTTACTAGTCAATCGGTCTCAGGTTGCGAGATAATCATTGTTGATATATTCGCTCATTCAGATTCCCCCTCACGTATTTTTATTGTTTATCGTCCCCCACATGTTAACAACCAGGGCTCTTTCCATCTATTTACATTTCTTGAAGATTACTTGCTACCCAAGCATCCAAATTCCCTTCCTCGCGATTTTAATTTTCCTTTAACTGTTTCTTCAGGACTTTTACCTAATTTATCGCGTTTTCCACATTTAGAAAATTTCCTGTCAGCCAACAGCTTAGAAATTTTAAACAAATTCCCTACTTTCAGGAAAAGTTCGCATATTTTAGACCTAGTTTTAACCGATTCCCCTCATTTAATTTCAGCTATTTCACCATGTCCTCCCATTGGTGGTGCCGACCATTTTTCTATGTCTTTTAATTTAATTCTGCATCATTTTACCTCTCTAAAAGGACCGGATGATGGTAACCGTGCCTTTTGGAGAGGTAATTTCGGTGCTGTCTGTCTTTCTTTAGCGCTCTACAATGCAAGGTTTCTTCCCCGGCTAGAGATGGACGTCAACGAGTGTTATGCCGACTTCTTTGAAGAGATGAAATCGCTGTTGGACGAAAATGTACCTATTTCAACCAGGTCTACCTTTTCTTACCCCAGTCACATATCTCGAGCTAGGCAAAGGTTAGAAACAGCTTGGCGTTATCGCGATTCCCCCCATTACGCATATCTAGAAAACAAGCTAACTAAGTTCGTGAAGAAATTCGAGGCCAATATTGGACGGAAATCCGTTTTTAGTCCTACTCCCAAGGCTTTTTACTCATACGTCTATTCTAAGATTAACCCAAACCACGATTCCTCTATTAAATGCATATTTGACCCCCTTCGCAACTCGTTGATTTTCGAAAATCACAAAATTGCTAATTCCTTTGCTCAATATTTCTCCAGCGTTTTTGTAGTTGACGATGGTAGTTGCATCCCTGCTCTTCCCGCCCCAGCACATACTTGCGCAGCCCTAATCGTCACACCAAGACTTGTAGAAACAGCAATTAGTAAGCTTAGCAATAAGATTTCTCACACCCCAGACGGAATTCCCTCTTTTGTTATACGGAAAACTAAGTTTCAAATATCACCACTACTTGCTAAACTTTTTAATCTGTCACTTCTAACGGCTAAGATCCCTAAATTTTGGAAAGACTCAACAATTTCGCCACTTTTTAAGAAAGGAGATCGGAACGCGCTTGCAAATTATAGACCCATCGCGCTCACCTCCTCCATTTGTAAAGTCTTAGAAATAATTATTCGCGACCACATTATTCATTATCTAAATGAACATAATCTAATTGATAAAAATCAATTCGGCTTTCTTAAAAACCGCTCTACCTCCGACCAGCTAGTTCTCTGTGCGCATGACTGGCTTCTAGCTAAAGCCAAAAACGACCAAACTAGCTGCGTTTTCATTGATTTATCCAAAGCATTCGATTCTGTTAATCATAGATTTTTAATCGCCAAACTAAATTCACTAGGCCTCCCCATATCCATCACTAATTGGATTGCAAATTGGCTTACCGAAAAGACTTTTCGCGTCGGCTTTGGGCTCTACTTTTTCGAAGGACTTCCCCATTAGTAGCGGAGTGCCCCAAGGGAGCGTTCTTGGTCCTCTTCTTTTCCATATTTATATTAATGACATTAACTGTTCGATCTCCCTAGGCACAAAAGTCCGACTCTACGCCGATGACCTTAAAATTTATAGGGTACTTCCGTCCCAGAGCCCCATCCCTGATTTTATCCTTCTCCAGTAGGATCTTGATTCGATCCTTCTGTGGAGTAAATTCTGGAACCTTAACATTGCGCCGGCCAAATGCAAACACGTTACATTTGGTTCATTGCGCATATCCCTTTAAATTTGGGGGACCTACAATTACCACAAGGATTGGTCGATGATCCTGTAAAAGATCTTGGTATACTGTTAGTTCCCTTTCTAAAATTTGATCCTCGCATAAACTACATTTCCAAAAAAGCCTCTAGAATTTCTAACATAATACTTCGCGCCATTTGTTTCCCTAAAATCGCGACTTATCGCAGGGCTTTTATAACCTATTGCCGGCCCTTGCTCGAGTATGCCACCATCGTATGGTCACCTTCCATTAAGAAACTTATCACCTTGGTGGAAAATGTCCAACGACGTTTCACTAAAAAAGCATACACTCGTTGTTTCCCTTCTTTTCTTATTCCAAATTATGAGACTAGACTTATAGTTTTTGATTTAAAACCCCTTTTATATCGCCGTATTTACTTTGATCTTATTTTTTGCTATAAAATCCTTTTCCACCCTAAGTCGCATCCAGAATTTCAAAGCCTCTTGAAAGTTGTGGAAATTCCTAGAAGTACACGTAGTCATCCTTATCGAACTTCGGTCGGTTCCCATCCTCATCATCTTTCCCTTTATTATTCTTTTGCGAACCGTATTAGTAGGGTTTGGAATAAGCTCCCGTCTGGTATCTTTTCGTCTGTAGGAAAATTCAAAGTATCTGTAAACGAATTAGATCTTATTGCCATGTCAAATCTGCCCTTTTAATTTAATCTTTTTGTACCTGTGTTTCCTAACTGTAACCTTACTGTGCTATTTGTAGTGTCTTTCTTTTTTTGTGAAAGTATTGTAGCAATATGTTATATGCGGTTATTATTATCTGATTCGCTTCCCCCCTGAATGAAGCACATATATAGATATAAGAAATCCCTATCTTGCTTGGCAAAAAATTTCTTGTTTGATTTTATCTTTTCTCATCAATTCTGCTTATTTAGTAGCCTTTTCCTTTATTTTTCACTTGTTCTTCGGCAAAAAATTCACTTACTTTGTAGGCATCCAATCGTCTAGCAACCGAAATGGACAATCGCTCGAATCCCCAACGCCAAGCCGATTTGTGGGTTTTTCGCCAAATCTTTGCTTCTATCAAAAACAGTCTTTAATTTAATTGAAGAGTTTAGGGAAGAAATGAAAAAGGAGATGAGTCAATTGGCAGCAAAAATTTCCCAAAACGAGGCGTATCTAATGGGGAAAATCGCAAAGTTGGAGGCTGATTTGGTTGACGGAAGGGAGAGAAATCGAGAATTGGAAACGAAAATCGCCGAGACGATAAAGAAAAACGAAAATCTCGAAGCACAAATGTACTAATTTTGTAATTTCCTTTTAGACAGGCTCAAACTGAAGTATAGATAAAATTCGAACTTTTTTTAGAAAAACTCAAAATACGGAGGAGAGAGACGGAAAGGCCAAGATTGGAGAGCTCGAAGGGGAAATTGAAAGAATCAAAACGGTCGAAATCGCGAAGTTGCAGGCAGATTTTTGAGTTTTTTTAAGGAAAAGGATTGAGTATTTTTCTAAAAAAACCTGGAGTAAAGTTTTTCAAAGAAATTCAGAAATCAAACGATGACTTTCTTGGATCTCTTGGATCTGGAGAGATGGTCGTATTTGGCAAAAACCGATTCTTGGTACAAGGTTTGGTGGATGTTGTGAACCCAAATGATCTCTTCCCCAGGTTATCGATCAACGAATGACATTCGATGAAGCCGAGGCATATTGTGCGAGTCGAAAGAGCTGCTTAGTCTCCATTCACAGTCAGGAAGAGAACGATTTTGTTTGGGAACTCGGTAAGAAATCGAAATGATTCAATTCTCAAAATTCATGATTTTCGTAGAAGTTTATGCTTTATAAACCAAGAACAACCGATATTTATTTCAGCGAAAACTTTTGATTCGAATTGGGCGTTCTGGATCGGACTGAAGGTTGAATTTTTCTTATTGAAAGACATAAATAAGTATATGGAAAGTAATGATTCTTTCAGCCATTGTCGGAAGGCTCTCTGTGAAAAAATGATTCGTTTCACTGATAGTTCTTTGACAGAAATCTGAAATGATAGAAATTTATAGAAACCTAATTTGAATTGAAAAATTAGAATAGTGTTAAAATGAAAAAAAATGTGGTTGAAATAGCAATAGTGAAACATAAAAATTTCTTTATTCAGAGAAATCCGAACAAAGGAAATGCTTTTGAATGGATGGATGGAAGTTCGGTGAATTTCACGAATTGGTATCTGGGAGAGCCGGATTCGAGAGCCCACGCTTTGGTGAGATTTTCAACGTGAAATCATCGACATTTATTCCAATTTCCAATGCATAATTAATCCAAAAATATTTCGATCAATCTGCGGAAATTTCCTTTAATGAAATAGCGCAAATTGTTTGATTAAAGGATTTCCATCAGAAATGAACTCATTTCAGCTTAATATCCACACTGGGAAATGGGATCAGTTACCTCCTACCTATCATTCAGCTTTTATCTGCAAAAGGAGCTCTCAATTCTGATCAATAGCTTATGTTACTTTCTATGGACAAAAACCAATAAATCCCATTTTATTCAATCTTCGGAAAACACACAACTACACATTATCGTTCGTTTTCGTCAGTTTTTGATTTTGATTGATTCGATTCTTTCAATGATTGATTAGACATTTTTTGAAAGGTTTATTCCAAATTGAATCAATTTTACCAAATCAGTAACCATTGGAATTCTAGCGCTTAAACTACTTTATACTAAAATCTCCTAAGTCTGCCAACTTCTCAATCTTCTTCTTAAACTTGATAAATTATCTCCTACTTTCAAAAATTGCCTGATTTGTGTAATGTTCGTTCACTATAAAGTAACTGTGATATATTGTATTGTCGAATAAATTTATGATGAAAAAATTTAAAGTATCATTATTTTTTGCTGAAGATTCAATTTCAAAGTTCATAGAAAAGCACAAAAATCTTTATAAGCTAATTGGTTCATTCATTTTGCCCGTTTGGTTTCGAAGAGGCCATTGAAAGGACAAAAGACGACTGGAGGTTCAAAATGATCGAATTCACTATTCCGGCAGAGAAACTTTAGCCGATGGGAGGGTTATTTTAAATGTAGCGATATTCTGGAGAATTAAATGAAAAGCCTATGCATCATTTTTGTAATCTTACCCGAATTGGATATCCACTGCTTTGTGGTCTTTTTCATGCCGAAACAAAGGAAAAGAAACCATTCACCCATTTCTTGACTCGAAATGATGAGGCTCATTTAGAATAGTCTATATTGGACTGGTACATGTTTACAGGTTCTTTAAGGAAGTATTAAGCTTGAGCAAAGCTGTGCAACCAATTCGGTACTCGCTCGCACTTGCTCTTGGTTTTTTCTACTTTGTTTTCGATATTGACGCCGATCAATCAAATTGTTCGTATTTTGTGCTACGCGTCGATGGAAAATTGGCGATTGAATAGAACTTTTCATCCTGTATTTCGAGAAAGTCACGATTTTGTGTTTGAAATTAAACTTGGACTTGAATTGAACTTAAATTCAACTTGAAGTAAGTGATAGCTACTCATCTTTGAAAGTACTAGTATACAAAAGTAGTTAATTAAACCAATTAAATTGAAATTAAACTGTCTTTTTTTGGGTTTGCCAAGTAGTCTTTTAACTTTTGTCAGGGTTTTACGCTATTCCAATAGATCCAAATAGGAAACCAGGAATCCATTTTGACTTCTTCCCATCTTCGACGCAGGTCCTTGATTCCATTTATGAAAAATTGGGAATTTTTGCAGCCAAAATAGCTTTTCGACCGCTTTTTTTGACTTGAGCATGATCATTGGACTTTTCTCCCATGATAAACTGTTTCAGGGATTGGAAGAAAATGTAATCTGACGTAAGTCAGGAGAGTAAGGCGTATGAGGAAGCAACTTCCAGCCCAGCTCGTCAATCTTTTGTGAGTGACTTTTGCAGTATGGGGTTTCCGATGATCATGCGCAATTCAAAAAAAGCGGTCGAAAAAGCTATTTTGACTCCAAAAATCCCCAATTTTTCATAAATGGAATCAAGGACCTGCGTCGAAGATGGGAAGAAGGCAAAATGGAGAAAACTTTGCTGATTGATAGTTGCTATTTCTTGTAGAATGCAATCTATTGTTACACCCAAGAAACCCGCATTATTCTTTCCTTGATCTAATAGTTAATAAAACATTTCTCCTTCGGTTTTGAATAGTTTTTAGATTTGCATAAAAACCAACCTTCATAAAAACCGAAAACCGAGAATCTATCTATTAGGTACGGAAAAAATTAATGTCGTATTTTTTCACTAAAGTTTAAACGTTCCTAAAATTTTTATTTCAAAAGCAATTTAATCAAAGTAAAAACCAGAAGAATCTATACATGATTGCCAACGTTTGGGTAACTTTTCAATTCCTAAAGTGTAGAACGCGGGTTCCCTTGAATCGATAAACTCCTTGATGCCATTTTCGACCTCCCCTTGAGTAGCAAAGCATTTCTCCGATAAGAAGTGATCGAGGAACTTGAAAAAGTGGAAATCCGTAGGCGACAAATCAGGAGAATATGGAGCATGAGGGAGGACTTCAATGTGCAACTCGTTCAATTTTTGAAGCGTCTTCAGTGAACAACGCGGGCGAGCGTTGTCTTGCAATAGGATGGGACCCTTCCGATTCACTAGAGCTGGATCGATCCTTCGAAGTTTTTCATACATTTCGTTTATTTCGTGAATATACTGATCAGAATTCATCGTTTTTCCGTTTGGTAGAATTGAATAATGGATCAGACCTTTCTGTGACCACCAAACACTGAGAAGAAGCTTCTTTGGGTGTAGGTCGGGCTTCGGAAAGGGGTTCGGTGGTTGTCCTTTGTATAGCCATTCGGCTTTGCGTTTTCGGTTATCGTAGAGAACCCATTTTTCATCACAAGTTACAATTCGTTCCAGAAATGGCTCGTTTTGATTACGAATCAACAATGAATACGATGTGAGATAACGGTGCAATTTTTGATATTCGTTCAGGGCGTAAAAATTAAGGCGTAAAAATGTAAGATTGGCTAATTCAAGAGTACGCGAATAATAAAATAATTGCGCGCCTGGACTTTTTTAAACCACTAGAAGTAAGTTAAAGATGTTCAGCTAAATAATTAACGTCTACATTTTTTGAAAGAAAATGCTTATGAGGGCGCATTTTGAGAAATTTTCGGCCCTAAAGCTCACACCTTTTTTAAACATTTTTTTATTAGGGTGATACTAGCTTAACGCCCCTTTTTTCATCGCATTATTTTACCTCTTTTACGTCATAAAAACATACAAAAACATTTAAGCAATTTTTCAAGAGGGCGATACTGGCTTACCCCATCCCCACTCAAAATTTTGCTCAGCTTGTACAATGTGATAGAACCGGATTTGAAGATTGAGGTATATTTTAAGTTTTGAAATAGATTTTAGTCATTAAGCAATTTATTTTGGTACTTTGGTATTTGGGAGGGGCCACTTTTATCCTGGCTTGGTTGGATCTAATGTTTTTTTATCTAATGAGTCGTTGTATATCGATGCCTTTTAACTACTGTAATAGTACCCCACCCCCATAAGGACGGTGCGGAGTGTTGCGTAGTCTAGCTTTGAACGAGTTTTTCTCGACACTGGTTTATGCTACAATGCGCGCTTAGGTATCAAAAAATAGCCCAGAATTTCAGCTATTTTTTGATACCAAAGACGCATTTTTTGAAAGTACGGGCGCTTTGAAAAAAATGAAATACTAAAAAACTTTTGCGATTACGCGACTGTACGAGGGGGATGGGGTCCAATTACAGTATTTACGGTACCTATCTTGGCGTAATCAAATATGGCTATGCTTTTAGAGGATTTACAACATGTACCAAGTTTCATATTGCCGGTTTTATTTGATTTTCAAGTCTAAGCAGCTTTGGGGTAGCATTTGGTGGTTAAAGTACATGAAGTTAGGCTAGAAATGCCAAAATTGGTCATCAATCTATTAAACATATTTGATTATCTTAGAATAGGTAAAAGGTATCAATACAACCACGCAAAACATTAGATCCAACTAAGCCAGGATAAAAGTGGTTCTTCCCAACCATCAAAGTACCTTTATTTTTTATACTTAACTATTGGGTTGGTGAATTGAAAACTGCCGGCTATTTCGCGGGACTCGCAGATAAAAAAAACAACAGCTTTGAAAGGGGGTTTGGTTAATTCAACATTTCCTCAAATTATTGCGAAAAAATTATGCTTCCAGCTTTTTATTTTTTGGTATTTCTCTTCACTTCTTCTATAGCACTCGACAATCTGCCACCATATTCGTCATGTCATGCTTCATGAGTTCCTACAAAAGCAGAGTGCAGGCTTGGCAGTTGCTAATATTAAAAAGATATATGGGGAGGACTCACCTTCCGAAAGAAGGTGTCGACTATGGTTTACCAAGTTTCGATCTGGGGACAAATCTTTGAAAGATGCAGAGGGCCGTGGAGCGGCACCCCAACTGGATGATTCCAAATTACTCGAACTCATTACCATCGGGTATCATCGCGTGAATTGGGAGAAGAGTTAGGGGTTGATCAGGCTGTAGTGCTAAATCGCCTTCATACCCTTGGATTTAAATAGAAACTTGGGAGTTGGGTGCCCCATGACCTCACTGACCCCCAGAAGTGGCAGCGCGCCTCCATCAGTGCCGTTCATCTCTCACGATACGAAAGGAAATCCTTTCTTCCTCGAATTGTGGCTGGAGATGAGAAATGGGTTTTACCTGTGAAGTTTCGAAGGAAGCGGCAATGGGTGAGACCAGACGAGAAACCCGAAAGTGACCCCAAGCCCGATTTGCACCAGAAGCAGTTTATGCTCTGCGTTTTCTGGGATATGGAGGGAGTGGTGTACTGGGAGTTGCTGAATAGCAAGACGACCCTTAATGCAATCAAAGAGAGTGAACAGTTGGAAAAGGTGAATGAATCCCTGAAGAAGAATAGGCCCTCCAAGTCAAAGATCGTTCTCCTTCACGACAACGCGCGCCCTCATGTTGCAAAACTGAGTCGCTCTAATAAACAGCCTTGGTTGGGAACTTTTGGCGCATCCCGCATACAGTCCGGACCTCGTCCCTTCTGATTACTATTTATTTCGGACCATGAGTAATGAGCTTGCGGGAGAACACTTTGATTCGGAAGAAGCAGCCAAAAATTGGCTCCAAAAGTTTTTCGATTCAAAACCAAAATCCTACTACGAAAGAGGAATCCGCAAATTGCCTGTAAAATGGGCAGAAGTCGTCAATAATAGTGAAAATTATTTGGAATGAATTGATGGATTTATGTTGAATAAATTTTAGTTCAAAGTCCGGCAGTTTTCAATTCAAAACAACAATCAACAATGATGACATCTTGAGCAGCTTTGAATTTTGAAGTTGGAGAAGTCAAAAAGGCTCTAGGAAAAATTGTTTACGCCGGGGGAGATAGATTCCCCGAAAGTAGTCTCCTGATGACTCCGCGTTTTCTCACTCACCAACTTCACACGAAGTGACGGCTTTCTTTTTCCCGAAATGCTACTTTTTTTGCACGCAGTTCTATTCGAAGCGATTCTTTCAACGGCTTAATGAGTCAATCGCTTTCCTACACGATTTCAGAGCTCTCAAAAGTTCTTTTCCGTAAAAAAACAATTGTTTATCGGATCGTCCCTCCATTCGTTCTTCCCATTTCCCCGAATTCAAAACTAATCAATTAATTCAGCGGAATGGGTGTGATGGCCGTCCGTCTACTCATCACGATTCTCCTCCTTTTCCATCAAATTTCTTCGTCGACTCAACAAAGCGTTCAAGTGGATCAATTCACGTATTCTCTTCCCTTCAAATAGCCATCTTTTCAACCATTCAGATCTCCGAATGATCGAGATGAGATTCTGTCTCGTGATCGTCGTACTTTGAAGTTGGTCAAAAAGAGATTTTTTGATGATCTTAGATTTCAGCAGTAACAAGGATTGTCCCGACACCGTTCTCTTGAGATCTTGTCAAAGAAATCTGTTGGTTTTTTGGGAGAAGAGCGAAATTAATAGAATAAACAAGAAATAGGCTTGAGTGTCTCAATAATAAGAGTTTTCAGGAATGAAACCCAACAAGAACTCGTCGAGGCCCGAAAAAAAATCAGCGGACTTGAGAGGGAAAGGTGGGCGAAATCAAAAATCTTGAAGAATTCAAGCTCATCTTTTTTGGATTTTGAGTAGTGAGTAATTTGAGTATTCAGCGCAAGAGAGCGGAACGAAACGAAGGACAAAGACTTCGAGATGAGTCTTTTAACAGCAAAAATGGCTCAAATGGAGACGGATCTAATGGGGAAAATCGCCGAGACGAAAAGGAAGAACGACGATCTCGAAGCACAATTGTACTAATTTTGTAACTTTCTTTTTGACAAGCTCAATATATGCGAACTGCTTTCAGAAAAACTCAAAATACGGAAGTGAGAGACGGAAAAGCCAAGATTGGAGAGCTCGAAGGGAAAATCAACGCGTTGCAGAGCAAGAACTCTCACCCCGAAACCCAAATGTGAGTCTATTTGGTATCTCTTGTGTACTGAGACTTGAGAAAACAGTTTTTTGACTCCCAAATAACCATTTCACTCAATCCAATCAACTCCCTTCTTAACAATTTGAAAGAGAAAACAAAATGGCCGAAATCAAGAGGTTGCGGGCAGATTTATGCGTTTTTTAAGGAAATAGATTAAGCATTTGTCTAAAGGACTAATGTTTTCCGAAGAAATTCAGAAATCGAACCATGAATCTCTTGGATCTGTATCGGGGTGGATGGTCGTTTGATTTGATAAACCAAAAACAATCGATATTGATTTCAGCGAAAACTGTTGATTCGGATCATTTGTTCTGGATTGGACTGCAGGTTGAATTTTTCATATTGAAAGACATAAATAAATATATAGAAACTAATGGGTCTTTCTTTTTGTGAAATAAGGCAAAGTGTTATATCAAAGGATTTCGATCAGAAATGAACTCATTTCAGCTTGGGATCTACGATGGGAAATGGCGGGGGTATGCTCCTACCTATCAGTTGGGTCTTATCTGCAAAAGGAGCTCTCAATTCTGATAAATGTCTTATGTTTTTTTCTGTGGACAAGTACCAATAAATCCCCTTTTATTCCATCTTCTGAAAACACACAACTGCACGTTATCTTTTTCTTTATTTCTGAATTTTTTTTTCAAAATCTCAGATAGAAAGTTTTCCCAAAAATCCAGAATTCCGCCTAAAGCTGCAAGTATTTTGCTCTCTCTTCGCTCCTGAATAGACTATTAGATAAACGTGTTGAACATCAATGGACATCAGCATGAGGAAACTGACAATTCTTCGTGAAGGTCGCTCTTCTCGTCCCTCAACTCGTCGGTTTGTCTTTGAGTTTTTTTTCCCTTTTTGTTCTCACTGTTGGTTTTGTAGGCGGAGATTTTTCGGAGATCAGAAAAAGCAGAAACCCGTGTGGGTTTGAATGAAAAAATTATTGTGGATAGTTATTAAATGATCGTAATGAAGAGAGATGCTTTCAAACAATGATCATCAATCACCTTCTTATATATGAGCTGGGTTCTGGTTTGAGATGAGCAGATGCCTTTCTGTGAGTTTTGGGTTTTCGAGCCAGATTCTTCAAAGCACTCACTCATTGATTGAGTTGTATTTTTGTATTTTGATCTAGAACGCAATGAACTACTATTTCTTGTTGTCTGTTTGACACTACACATATTGATCGTGATTTTGTCGATATCCGGGCTCGTAGCTGTGTCGTCTTGGTTGAACGTTGATCGGCGTCTTGTACTCACTGAATATTCTTAGTTTGACTTTTAAAGGCATTAACTGCCGATGATAAATTCCTTTATCCGGAATGGGCAATCGGAAGGGTTTCGGCTGACTGAAATTGGGTGTTTTGAGTGACTTCAATTGACCAGAAAACAGAAACAATTATGAATGTGAATTTAAGGAGGGGAAGTTGTTGATTGCGAAGAGGGAGAGGTCTGAGAAGAGATAAGATTTCAGAAGCTGGGGATATGCTCAGAAGAAGTATGTTTGAAGGGATTCTGCAATTGGGCTGCGGAAATAGGAAGGATAGGAGGGAGGGGCGTTTTCAAGTTTGCTTTGCGATAGACTTGTGTTTCAGTTGAACCGGAAACGTTCTTTTTCGGTTCGGTTGCGGTTTCGGTTTCGGTTAACCGAACCGAACCGAAAAAAAATATTTTTCGGTTGAACCGAAACCGAACCGAACCGAAAAAATCATCTTTTCGGTTGAACCGAAACCGAACCGAACCGAAAAAATCATCTTTTCGGTTGAACCGAAACCGAACCAAACCGAAAAACGAATTTTTTCGGTTTAACCGAACCGAACCGAACCGAAATTCGATAACGTGCGATAAAGTGAACCAATGCAAAACGCAATAAATTTATGCGAATTACGCCAAACTTTTTTGTTTTTATTTTCGCACTGAATATTCAGTTGGTTAGGTTGAATAACTTGACAGTAAATATATAAAAAGCATTTTGCAATAAAGTTTATTTTATATTTCCTCGATTTTTTTTTGCAATTGCGCAATTGTTTTTCAAAAGAAACATTCTGCACTTTGTCTGTCTTTACTTGCAACATTTTGTTTGTTTACTTTCATTTGTTTTGCCATAGGTATAAACTGTTCAAACTTACGTACTCCAGCATATTTTTTTAGAGAATGGGACGCAATGTAGAATCCGAGTATCGGCGTCATTTCACGCGAGAAGGCGAAATGGAAAGATGTAACTACTGCGAAACGACGTACAAATATCAATCGTCGACCAGCAATCCAAAGAGACACTTGGAGAGATATCATGCAAATAAATTGGGAACATTAGTATGTTGTTGACTAGTGTTATTAACATAACTGTTTTTTAGCTCCCTTCTAACAAAGAGGTGGCAATAAAAACGTTTTTTGAGCCAAAGGCAGTATTGTCGTCTTCAAAAATTGCGAGTCTTGACAAGGCATGGGCCTTAGTCTTTTCAGCCAACAACGTGGCTTTTTCTGTGGTTAGTTTGATTTATGTATTGCTTTAAGAAACCATAGATTTTAAAACCACCAAAACTTGTAGATAACCCTATATATATGTTCTATCCGATTTAGCTTCAATATAAATCGGATACCTGATTCTGAGTGCGGGAATTTTCGTTGAATCAATCAAAAATTAACGATTACTATGTATAACATTTTGACAAAGCAAAAGATAGAGTGTTGTGAAACGGACATCAATGATCAATGATATCAATGATCAATGATAAAACTAAAGCTTAGTATATTTTTACTTTTACGAATGGCTAAATTCGGCAAAAGTTACGGGATTTTGGTGCAGCTATTGCTTTTGATCTTGCTTTTGGTGTCAAAAAATATGTGCCAACGCAGCAATTGTTAAAACTATTGTTGAGTCTAAATCGGATATGACATATATTCAATATAGCTTAGATAGATTCTCCGAGTTTTCGCTCAGCTTTGGAAATCACACAACCGGGATATGTTTTGACAAGAAAAAGATTAATGGAGTCGATTGATCTACTGAATGCGAATGTTGAAGCAAATGTAAGTTTTTTACCCAACCGCTATCCTAATTTATTGTACTAGAAAAAGGAGGCACTGCAAGAAGCCGACAAAATTGCGTTGACTACTGATATTTGGTCGTCCAAAAACTTCACAATGCAGCTTTCTGCATATACAGGTATGATTTCTCTGAATATGTTACATTTCTCATTACGTTTAGCTCATTACTTTGACAAAACGGGAGTTAAAAAGTCGTTGCTTTTGAAGACAAATGCGCTTTATGACAGGCAATACCTATCATATTTATTGCATTTATCTTTTATTCTAGACATACATCGGAAAATCTTTTGATAGATCTCTCATCAACTCTTCAACACTACAATCTTGCTGATAAAATAGTTGCTGTAGTCTCCGATGGGGCGGCTATTGTGCGGAAAGCGATTCGAGACGGAGGACACCAATGGTTTTTCAATTAAATTTCTTATTTGTAATATTGTTTCAGGGTGTATTGTACAAGCCATAAACTCAATCTGGTCGTGCAAAAAATCTATAAGATTGCTTCACTCAAGCCGATTCTCGGTAAATTTAAAGAAACGATCAATTTATTTCATCGGCACAGCTTCTATCGAAAAATGTTTATCAGGCTTGTGGTTTTTTCTTTGTCTATAAGTCAAATTTAGTTATTGCACACAGTCTGGATCAAAACCATTGGTTCCTCGTTCAGAATGCATAACACGATGGAATTCCCTTTATTATATGTTATCTGATTGCATAGCATTGGTGCGTTTAAAGTATCTTATAATTTGAATCGTTTTTAGAGGGCTGCCTTTACTCAGTTTTGGCTTTCACAAAAGGAAGAGATTCTATCAAACGAGGACTTTGTGCTCATCGTTAAAATTTGTGCTATCCTTGCACCATTTGACGAAGCGTCTAGACAAGTAAACTTGCTAACGGTAATTAAAATTTACTGATTTAGTTGTCTTATGAGGATGCTCACATTGCGATGATTATCCCGACTCTGAAAAAGTTGCAATTCCAAACGAAAATGTAAGAATACTTTTTTACTTGTAATCTATGAGTTTAGGTTTTTGGCAAATGAAGAAGCTTTATCAAAAGTTTTGGAAGATTTTACTGAAGGGATGGATAAACACTTCACTGACATTTACAACATGCGTTTTCTTCAGTATGCTGTATTTATTGACCCCCGATTCAATGGCTGTTCATTCTACGATAATACTGAATGGAATGATATTGAAACGGACTTTGTCCAAAAATATGGTAAATATTTACTAATTAAACTAGTGCATTTTTCTCTTTTTAGATTCATTATGCTCAACGAATCTTCACGAAAATATTGCACAAGAATTGGCCACAAAAGATGTTACTAAAACTGATGATTTCTCCATGTTCTTCAAAGGTCCAACTGTAAAACGAAAAAAAACAAACCAATTACAGGTTGTTTTCAAAGTTTTATGTATTTATAGAATTTTTTAAGCAAGAATTGACTCGTTTTCTTGAATCAATCGACACAGCCCGACCACCCCCAAACGCGAACATTTACGAATGGTGGAGAAATCATCAAATGGATTTTGAACTCTTATATCGGATAGCACAAGAACTCCTGACGGCGCCTGCTACAAGTGTCAACTCTGAAAGAGTGTTTTCGTAAATTTTACTTGTTTAATTTAATTTATTTTATTTTAGTATCGCCGGTGTTTATCTAAATAATCCTCGTCGTCAACGGATTTCTGAAGACACGGCTATTAAACTTCTCAATATTTCATGTAACCAGGATCATGTGAGGTATCACATTTTTTTCCAAATATGACTAAATGCTATTGGATTTAGGCGAAACACATGGCCATCAAGTAAAGAAGCACGTTACGGTTGGAGAACTGCTTATTCCCGCTATGCAGATCTATCACAAAATGAGTGTGCCGAGGACGAAGGCGAAAATGAATGGTTTGCAATTGATTCGGAAGATAATTCTGGATAAATATACTGTTATATACGTTTGTTATGTTTATATTGTTGCATTTTTGTTGATAAATTTGTTAAGAAATCAATTAGCTTTTCAAAGTACAATCGCTAAAAATTTGAGTCAACCGAAACCGAACCGAACCAACAAACTCAGTTTTCGGTTGAACCGAAACTGAACCGAACCGAAAATTCATCTTTTCGGTTCAACCGAACCGAACCGAGCCGAAGATTTCGGTTGACTTCGGTTGAACCGAAACCGAAACCGAACCGAAAAGAGCCAACCGAAACACAAGTCTACTTTGCGAGTGAGCAAGTGGTCTGAAGCTAAGACAATATGCACAACAGAATTGGCGAACACGGTTTGCAACAATTCGACTTGTCTCAAGATTCAAATACCTAAAACCATTTGACAGAAAGCTTAGTAAGAAAGATTGTGAACTTGATGATAAGGGAGATGCTCTGTTAAAATATGTAATCCATAAATTTTGAGTTTGAGCATAAGAATACCAAACTCAACTACCGAGCTGATTAGTTGCAAGATGAGCTATTGAGCTATTGAGCTAGCGATTGACTCATTAAGCCGTGAAAGAATCACTCGCTCGCTCGCTTTTCGGTCGCTTTTCTAAACAATTTCAGCGCTCTTAAAGGCTCTTTTCCGCGAAAAAACAATTGTTTATCGGATCGTCCCTCCATTCGTTCTTCCCATTTCCCGAATTCAAAACTAATCAACCAATTCAGCAGAATGGGTGTGATGGCCGTCGGTCTGTTCATCACGATTCTCATCCTTTTCAATCAAATTTCATCGTCCATTCAAGAAAGCGTTCAAGTGGATCCATCCACGTATTCTTTTCCCTTCTAATAGCTAAGTTGTCAATCATTCAGATCTCCGAATGATCGAGATGAGATTCTGTCTGGTGATCGTAGTACTTTAAAGTTGATTAGAAAGAGATTTTTTTCATCTTAGAGTTGAGCTGTAAAAAGGATTGCCCGGACACCGTTCTCTTGAGATCTTGTGAAAAAAAATCTGTTGGTTTTTTGGGAGAAGAGCGAATTTGATACGATAAACAAGAAATAGGCTTGAGTGTCTCAATAATAAGAGTTTTCAGGAATGAAACCCAACAAGAACTCGTCGAGGCCCGAGGAAAAATCATCGGACTCGAGAGGGAAATGTGGGTGAAATCAAAAATCTTGAAGAATTCAAGCTCATCTTTTTTGGATTTTGAGTAGTGATTTTGACAAGCCCGATATATACCGTAAATACTGTAATTGGACCCCATGGGGTACTATTTCCCCCCTCTAGGGTGGGGTACTATTAGAGGGTGGGGCACTATTAGAGGGTGGGTTACTATTTTACACCACTCTTCAAGTTACCAAATCAGGATACATGTCAATAATTTGTTCAAAAGCCAACTTTTACTTTAGTTTTTATTGGTTTTAACCATTTGAAAATTTAACAGCAAAACGAAACAAAACCAACTAACAAGCTAAATCAATAGACACATCTGAATCAATGAATTCATCATTTTCTTGCTCATCAATTCCTCGATGTCCTTGAAATCTCGTCGATGCGAGCGGCTGCTTTGATCGAAACATCATTGCCCATCTTTGCAACAGCCAATTTCGTCCTCAGCCAAGCCAAGAGGTCCTCGATTTCTGCCTCTGTCCGAGCATTTCTCATCGCCTGTAAGTACAATAGATTAAAGATCAGTCCACCGAAAGAGTGTTGCAAGTATTTCGCCGTGATCTCGTTATCGAAGTACTTGCTTTTCTTCTCTTTCGAATAGAGCAATAACTTCGATTGGAACTTGGTCTCGATTTTTTTGTTCATCGTCTTCCGAGGCACCACGACAAAAGGACGCAACTTTTTCCCATCAGAACGAGCAGTGAGCATCACGGATATATTCATCTTGTCGTAGCCGCGGGTGAGAACATCAACTTCTTTGGCTCCAACCGCTTCGATGCACTTGCTCGTCGAAGCATCCAGCCAAACCGCCGTCTCATCGCAAGCAACAATGTGCTTGTAATCGCCTTCTTTGATTGTCTTGTTCAGCCTCAGAATGTGCTTGACGATGGCCTTCTCAAATTGACAGCTTTTGACAAGCTGTTGTTGGTGCCCTCAAAGAAAGGTGGTGGCGCCTCAAGAACGACTCCATCCAGCCATGGCTTCTTTTGAAAGAAGTTTCAGCTTTTTCGAATCGATTAGCCGCTTCATTCCAGATAATCCGGCGTGTCACTCGTTTCTTCTCGGCTCGACGATCCATTCAGCCAAACCGATATCAATCCCCCTCCGAGTTCAAGTGGCTTCTAAGTGGGCCAATCTTTATGATTTTGGTGTTACTTTGTTGCACTTGTTGAGATCTACAATCATAAAGATTGGCCCACTTAGAAGAAAGTTATGGCGAGCTGCGCAAAAAATTTGGCGCAAAGTAGCCACCCCAAATTTTAAAACAACAAATTTATGAATAAAATTAAAAATACAAACGATTTCTGAAAATACATGAAAATTTTCCGCTTTAAAAGCGTTGTTTGTAATTACGCGTTAGGTGGGGTACTATTAGAGGGGTGGGGCATTATTAGAGGGGTGGGGTATTATTTTTCCCCTCCCCCTCTAGGGTGGGGTATTATTAGAGGGGTGGGGTCCAATTACAGTATTTACGGTAGTTAAGATCCGAACTTTTTTCAGAAGAACTCAAAATACGGAAGTGAGAGAGGGAAAAGCCAAGATTGGAGAGCTCGAAGGGAAAATCAACGCGTTGCAGAGCAAGAACTCTCACCCCGAAACCCAAATGTGAGTCTATTTGGTATCTCTTGTGTACTGAGACTTGAGAAAACAGTTTTTTGACTCCCAAATAACCATTTCACTCAATCCAATCAACTCCCTTCTTAACAATTTGAAAGAGAAAACAAAATGGCCGAAATCAAGAGGTTGCGGGCAGATTTATGCGTTTTTTAAGGAAATAGATTAAGCATTTGTCTAAAGGACTAATGTTTTCCGAAGAAATTCAGAAATCGAACCATGAATCTCTTGGATCTGTATCGGGGTGGATGGTCGTTTGATTTGATAAACCAAAAACAATCGATATTGATTTCAGCGAAAACTGTTGATTCGGATCATTTGTTCTGGATTGGACTGCAGGTTGAATTTTTCATATTGAAAGACATAAATAAATATATAGAAACTAATGGGTCTTTCTTTTTGTGAAATAAGGCAAAGTGTTATATCAAAGGATTTCGATCAGAAATGAACTCATTTCAGCTTGGGATCTACGATGGGAAATGGCGGGGGTATGCTCCTACCTATCAGTTGGGTCTTATCTGCAAAAGGAGCTCTCAATTCTGATAAATGTCTTATGTTTTTTTCTGTGGACAAGTACCAATAAATCCCCCTTTTATTCCATCTTCTGAAAACACACAACTGCACGTTATCTTTTTCTTTATTTCTGAATTTTTTTTTCAAAATCTCAGATAGAAAGTTTTCCCAAAAATCCAGAATTCCGCCTAAAGCTGCAAGTATTTTGCTCTCTCTTCGCTCCTGAATAGACTATTAGATAAACGTGTTGAACATCAATGGACATCAGCATGAGGAAACTGACAATTCTTCGTGAAGGTCGCTCTTCTCGTCCCTCAACTCGTCGGTTTGTCTTTGAGTTTTTTTCCCTTTTTGTTCTCACTGTTGGTTTTGTAGGCGGAGATTTTTCGGAGATCAGAAAAAGCAGAAACCCGTGTGGGTTTGAATGAAAAAATTATTGTGGATAGTTATTAAATGATCGTAATGAAGAGAGATGCTTTCAAACAATGATCATCAATCACCTTCTTATATATGAGCTGGGTTCTGGTTTGAGATGAGCAGATGCCTTTCTGTGAGTTTTGGGTTTTCGAGCCAGATTCTTCAAAGCACTCACTCATTGATTGAGTTGTATTCTCGAAGGGAAAATCGACGCGTTGCAGAGCAAAATCTCTGGCCTGGAGACCCAAATGTGAGTTTGACTCGTATCTCTTGTCGACTGAGACTTGAGAAAACATTTTTTTCAGAAATCGGACGATCACTTTCTTGGATCCGGATGGATGGTCATATTTGGCCAAAACCGCTTCTTGGTACAGGGTTTGGTGGATGTTGTGAACCAGGATTATCTGCATCTCAAGGTTATCGATCAAAGAATTTCATTTGATGACGCCGAGGCATATTGTGCGAGTCGAAAGAGTCATTTAGTCTCCATTCACAGTCAAGAAGAGAACGATCTTGTTCTGAAATCCGGTCAGAAATCGAAATGATTCAATTTGGAAGATTCATGATTTTCGTAGAAATTTATGCTTTATAAGCCAAAACAATCGATATTTATTTCAGCAAAAACTGTTTCTTGGTATGGTTGGTTCTGGATCGGACTGAAGGTTGAATTTTTCTTATTGAAAGACATAAATAAATATATAGAAAATAATGATTCTTTCAGCCATTTCCGGAAGGCTTTTTGTCAAAGACCTAATAGAAATAGATTAAGCATTTGTCTAAAGGACTAATGTTTTCCGAAGAAATTCAGAAATCGAACCATGAATCTCTTGGATCTGTATCGGGGTGGATGGTCGTTTGATTTGATAAACCAAAAACAATCGATATTGATTTCAGCGAAAACTGTTGATTCGGATCATTTGTTCTGGATCGGCCTGAAGGTTGAATTTTTCTTATTGAAAGACATAAACAAATAAATAGAAAGTAATGGTTCTTTCAGCCATTTTCGGAAGGCTCTCTGTGAAGGAAAATCGCATCGAAATATCAATGTTAAGAATAAAAATTTCTTTATTCAGAGAAATCCGAACAAAGAAAATGCTTTTGAATGGACGGATGGCAGTTCGGTGGATTTCACGAATTGGAAGGTTGGAGAGCCGGATTCGAACCCCCACGCTGCGGTGAGATCCTCAACGTGAAATTATCAATATTTATTCCAATTTGCAATGCATAACTGATCAAGAAATATTTCGATCAATCTGAGAAAATTTCTTTTTGAGGAATAAGGCAAATTGTTTTATGAAAGGATTTGCATGAGAAATGAACAAATTTCAGCTTCGGAGCTACGATGGGAAATGCGTGGCATATTCTCCTGCCCATCAGTTTCGCTTTATCTGCAAAAGGAGCTTTCATTTCTGATAAATATCTTATGTTCCTTTCTGTGGACAAAAACGAATAAATCCCATTTTGTTCAATCTTCTGAAAACACACAACTGCACATTAACTTTTTCTTTATTTTTGAACTGCTTCTTCAAAATCTCTTATAAAAAGTTTTCCCGAAAACCCAGAATTCCGCCTGAGGCTGCAAGTATTTCGCTCTCTCGTCGCTCCTGAATAGACTATTAGATAAACGTGTTGAACATCAATGGACTTCAGCATGAGAAAACTGACCATTCTTCGTGAAGGTCGCCCTTCTCGTCCCTCAACTCGTCGATTTGTCTTTGATTTTTGTTCCTGAAGTTCTCAAAAATTCGATTTATGCTTGGTTCTGTTGGTTCTGTAGGCGAAGATTTTCCGGTCGAGCTTTAGATTTTTTGTCTCTTTTTGGCTAATCTGAAGGATTAAGCAAGTAGATAGTGTATGTAAAGTAGGGGTTCATAACTTTGGACACACCTCGAACTCGAACTAGAATTTGTTCGTTCTTTTTGCTGATAATAGATTTTTTTACCGAAAGCGACTGTCTTATACGGTTTTTATCCCTGTTCATTGTTTCCGCATGAATTTGGCTTTTAGTTTGATTCTCATGTATTTTTGATCTACTTTATCCGAGACACCCACTTTCTAGGGGGTCATAATTTTGGACACACTTGTTGAATACATGGTTTTCTTTAGATGCCTTCAAAGAAAATCTTGTCTAACGACTTGAAGGAACGTTTGGTAGCCAAAATGAGTCAAGGAATGTCGTCTAGGGATGCTGCAGAGATGTTTGGAATCACGTTTTCGGCGACTGCAAAGCTCTACCGCAAATCGAAAGAAAGAGGATCGATAGAACGGAAAATTGGTGGAAGATTATCAAAAAAGGGACAAAAATCTCCGCCTACAAAACCAACAGTGAGAACAAAAAGGGAAAAAAACTCAAAGACAAATCGACGAGTTGAGGGACGAGAAGAGCGACCTTCACGAAGAATTGTCAGTTTCCTCATGCTGATGTCCATCGATCTTCAACACGTTTATCTAATAGTCTATTCAGGAGCGAAATAAAAAAAAAAGAGCGAAATACTTGCAGCCTCAGGCGGAATTCTGGGTTTTCGGGAAAACTTTTTATAAGAGATTTTGAAGAAGCAGTTCAAAAATAAAGAAAAAGTTAATGTGCAGTTGTGTGTTTTCAGAAGATTGAACAAAATGGGATTTATTCGTTTTTGTCCACAGAAAGGAACATATTTATCGATTGAAAGCTCCTTTCGCAGATAAAATGATACTGACTGGTAGGAGAATAGGCCCGCCATATCCCATCGGAGCTATGAAGCTGAAAGTTCATTTCTGATGGAAATCTTTTGATAAAACACTCTGCGTTATCCCACAAAAAGAAATTTTCTCAGATTGATCGAAATGTTTTTGGATTAATTATGCATTGCAAGTTGGAATAAATATTGATTATTTCACGTCGAAAATCTCACATAAGCGTGGGTGTTCGAATCCGGCTCGAATCCGGCTAGGAATGAAAGCTTTCAAGAAAAACAAGTGTCACGGAATTACCGATGCTACAGAACTTAAGAGAGAACAGCATTGTGCTCAACTTCTTGCTTGGTTTCCTGGAAAAGCTCACCGAAGGATTCTTTTCACCCATGAGAAAGTTTTTACGGTCCAGCAAGTGTTGAACACGCAAACGATCGAATTTACGGCATTTCTAATCCACACAAATCAGTTTCGCATTCTCTTCATCCCACCTCGGTGATGGATCTCCCCTACTTGCGTGCCACGGTCGACGACTTCCGGAAGCGCCTTCAGCTCTGTATCAACGCGAAAGGAGGACATATCCAATAATTGTTGTTTTTTCATTACTTTACTATCTAATTTGTTAACAATAAAAGTTTCATCACAAGTTTTCTACTAAAAAAAGTTTTTTCAAGCTAGTTATCAGGTATCAGTAATTGTGGAACACCCTGTAGTTTGTCAATTGAAAGCATTATTTCTATTAAAGAACTATCAATCAAACGAATAGGTCTTTGACAAAAAGCCTTCCGGAAATGGCTGAAAGAATCATTATTTTCTATATATTTATTTATGTCTTTCAATAAGAAAAATTCAACCTTCAGTCCGATCCAGAACCAACCATACCAAGAAACAGTTTTTGCTGAAATAAATATCGATTGTTTTGGCTTATAAAGCATAAATTTCTAGGAAAATCATGAATTTCCAGAATTGAATCATTTCGATTTCTTACCGAGTTCCTGAACAAAATCGTGCTCTTCCTGACTGTGAATAGAGACTAAATGGCTCTTTCGACTCGCACAATCTGCCTCGGCTTCATCAAATGACATTCTTTGTTCGATAACCTTGAGATGAAGATAATCCTGGTTCAGAACATCCGCCAAACCTTGTACCAAGAAGCGGTTTTTGCCAAATACGACCATCCATCCAGATCCACGTGATTCATCGTTCGATTTCTGAATTTCTTCGAAAAATTTACTTCCGACTTTTAAAACGAATACTAAATCCTTTTCCTTTCTGTACCAGAGCAGCGAAAAGTTTTTCTCAACAAATGGCTGGTAAAATGGAATTACCTAACTTTTTAAACCCACCTCTCTTTCGAAAATGGTAGCATACAAAAAGGCTGGATAATGCTCTAGAGCATGACCGGTTGCGATGATTTCCTTGATGATTTCACCTTTTTTTAGAATGAGCCCAACTTCTTTGTAAATATCTTCAATAATCTCCTCATTCCATTCATGTTCTAAAAGTTTTAATTTTGTTTTATTATTTAACTTTGAATACTATGAATACTTGAATACTTTCATCTTTCAACGAGCGTAACACCTTCCTTGCCATTTTTGAGGCTTTATAGCCTGAAGCGAGTTTGTCAACGATAGCATTGATATAATTTTGAATAGGCCGAGTCTAAATTCTTTAAGTTTACATTGATGTACAATTGAACCCACCAGCTTTTTGATAAGATACTTAAAAACACTTGGAGTGGTTAATTGCGAATCTATCATTGCAAGCATCTAAATTGTGGGAAATGAATTGAATTGAAGAGTTACCTGCTTGGCCCGATTATATTCCAGTTGTGTTGGATTGAAAAATAACCCACGACCGTCTTTTCTTTTCGTCTTTTCGGAACAAGTGGACCGAAGTGGGACCAAATAAACGAGATGAACCATCTCATCGATCCAACTTGCACTCACTCAACCATCCGTCTCATCCTCTTTCTTCACCAACAATAATTGTGCCATCATTCGTCTCCTCTGTTGAGTTTGCGAAATCACTTAGCTCCGACTACCACATCGCTATTGATGGTCTACCGGAGGTCAGCCCTTCTCTTTCCTTCTCATCTATGTTAAGGAGAAATTACGACCGGTTGATGCAAGAAAATATTTTTGCCTGCTATGGAATTGAGCGTATTTTACTACATTCATATCGCATGGGAGTCTTCAACAAGTTTAAGCCCCGTCCTATGAAGGTAATCGTCGCCTCTTCACATACTGTCCCAAATGTGATCTCTTCTTTCAAAAGATTCGAATCCTGGTTTCTGCCGTGGACTTATCGATACATTCAAATCAGGCATTCCGATCCAACAAAATTCAAGAAAGGAAATAGAGATGTGCAAAAAGAAAAATTTGTCTCTAAAGATGCCATGAAAAATTTCACTACGAGGAAAATAATGGATTGTGATGTCCTCAAAACTAAAATTGATGTTGCGACACAAGTTGATGAAGCAGCTATCGAAATCGTTGCAGACAAAAGGAATTTAGCCCCGTGCAACTCAGTCATCTCCGTTTCCGAGGAGAAACGTGGAGGGCCAAAAGGATCTGGGAAGAATGAGAAAGGAAAATACAGTCTGGAAGTAGCCTACCAGCCTTTAGTATCTAATAGTCTATTCAGGAGCGACGAGAGAGCAAAATACTTGCAGCTTCAGGCGGAATTCTCGGTTTTTGGGAAAACTTTTTATATGAGATTTGAAGAAAAAGATAATGTGCAGTTGTGTGTTTTTAGAAGATTGAATAAAATGGGGTTTATTGGTTTTTCTCCACAGAAAAGAACATAAGACATTCATCAGAATTGAGAGCAAATTTTGCAGATAAGACCCAACTGAATTGGAGCATAGGCCCGCCATTTCCCATCTTCGCTCCAAAGCTGAAATGAGTTCATTTCTGACCGAAATCCTTTTATATAACACTTTGCGTTATTTCACAAAAAGAAATCTCTTAAGATTGATCCAAATATTGTTGAACCCAAATTATGCATTGGAAATTGGAACAAATATCGATGATTTCACGTTAAACATCTCACATAAGTGTGGGTGTTCGAATTCGGGTGTCCAACCCCCCAATTCGTGAAATCCACCGAACTTCCATCCGTCCATTCAAAAGCATTTTCTTTGTTCGGATTTCTCTGAATAAAGAAATTTTCATGTTTAGACATTGATATTTCGATCCGATTTTCCTTTTTTCTTCTTGAAGTTCTTCTAGTTACCGAATTGAAACCATTATTTCAATATTAGCCAAACTATTAGCCAAACGAATCATTTTTTCACAAAAAGCCTTCCGGAAATGGCTGAAAGAATCATTAGTTTCTATATATTTATTTATGTCTTTCAATAAGAAAAATTCAACCTTTAGTCCGATCCAGAACCCATGAAAGGGTTGAACAGTTTTTGCTGAAATAAATATCGATTGTTTTTGGTTTATAAAACATAAATTTCCACGAAAATCATGGATTTTCAGAATTGAATCACTTCGATTTCTTACCGAGCTTCTGGACAAAATCGTTCTCTTCCTGACTGTGAATTGTGACCAAATCGCCCTTTCGACTCGCACAATATGCCACGGCGTCATCAAATGTCATCCATTCTTTGATAACCTTGAGATGAAGATAATCCTCGTTCACAACATCCACCAAACCTTGTACCAGGAAGCGGTTTTTGCCAAATACGACCATTCATCCGGTTCCAGGATCCAATTCATCGTTCGATTTCTGAATCTCTTCGAAAAATTTACTTCGGACTTTTAAAACGAATACTAAATTCTTTTCCTTAAAAAAACGCATAATTCTGCCCGCAACTTCACCATTTCGGCCGTTTTGTTTTCCCTTTTAAATTGTCTAGAGAGGAATTGATTGGATTGAATGGAATGGGTGTTTTGGGAGTGAAAAAACTGTTTTCTCCAGTCTCAGTCAACAAGAGATACCAGATAAACTAACATTTGGGTTTCAAAGCCAGAGATTTTGCTCTGCAACGCGTTGATTTTCCCCTCAAGCTCTCCAATCCTGGCCTTTCCATCTCTCACTTCCGTATTTTGAGTTTTTCTAAAAAAAGGTCGCATTTTAACCATATATTAAGCTTGTCAAAAAAAAAGAAAATTACAAAATTAGTACAATTGTGCTTCGAGATCGTCGTTCTTCCTTTTCGTCTCGGCGATTTTCTTTTCCAATTCTCGATTTCTCTCCCTTTCGTCAATCAAATCGGCCTCCAGCTTCGCGATTTTCCCCATTAGATCCGTCTCAATTTGAGCCATTTTCGTGTAGATGGCCCTTGACATTTCGGTGACTTTGGAATCTCTAGAAGTGTCTCATCCTCAGATATTTTTTAAGGGATCTCAAGACTCACATCTCGGCTTTCAGATCAGCACCAATCTTCGTCGTTCGATCATCACTTTCCGAGATTTTCGAGTTGATCTTCGTGAATTCATCACTTCTTTCCTTTTGTTCACATTCACTGAAAAAGATGAGCTTGAATTCTTCAGGATTTGTTCATTTCACCCACATTTCCGTCTCGAGTCCGCAGATTTTTCCTCGGGCCTCGACGAGTTTTTGTTGGGTTTCATTCCTGAAAAGTCTTGTGATTGAGATACTCAAGCCGATTTTTTGTTTGTTCTATCAAATTTGCTCTATTGATTTGAAATCTATTGATCTTTATTGATTTGATCAAATTTCTTTGACAAGATCCCAAGCGGACGGTATCCGGACAATCCTTTTTACTGCTGAAATCTAGGATCATCGAAAAATCCCTTTCTGATCAACTTCAAAGCACGACGATCACGAGACATAGTCTCTTCTAGATCATTCGGAGATCCGAATGGTTGAAAATATAGCTATTTGAAGGGAAAAGAATACGTAGATGGATCCACTTGATTGCTTTGTTGAATCGACAAAGAAATTTGATGGAAAAGGAGGAGAATCGTGATGAATAGACCGACGGCCATCACACCCATTCCGCTGAATTGGTTGATTAGTTTTGAATTCGGGAAAATGGGAAGAACGAATGGAGGGACGATCCGATACACAATTGTTTTTTTACGGAAAAGAGCTTTTGAGAGCTCTGAAATTGTTTAGGAAAGCGATTGACTCATTAAGCCGTTGAAAGAATCGCTTCGAATAGAACTTCGTGCAAAAAAAGTAGCATTTCGGGAAAAAGAAAGCCGTCAGTTCGTGTGTAGTTGGTGAGTGAGAAAACGCGGAGTTATCAGGAGACTACTTTCGGGGAAGGTCAACTCAACCGACCGTTCCCATCAAATCGCCACAATTGTTTCTCAAAGCTATCTATCTCCCCCCGGCGTAAACAATTTATCCTAGAGCCTTTTTGACTTCTCTAACTCCAAAATTCATGGCTGTTCGAGGTGTCATCATTGTTGATTGTTGTTTTGGTTGTTCTATGTTTTTTAAGTTGTTCTGTGTTAAAGCAGAACAAAAAGCATAACTAAACAAAGCTTCTCGAAAACGGGAACTGCTCAAGGCATTAAAATCAATAAAAAGAAAAAAGAAAATCAGCTACCAGACTGGAACCAGAGAGCCCCGCCTCCCGGAAGTAGCATCATGATCAGGAAATTTATTGAGGGCACTGAGACTGAGAAGCAATGAGTGAGAAATTTGGAGAGATTTTGAACTTGAGTGATGCTAATTCGGATGATGAGTGGCTTTCTCAGATCAAATTTCTCAAATCGAACTCGAGACAAAGAAAGAAGATCACAAAAATCTTGAGACACCGAGGCATCAGGATGATGAGGTTGGTTGTAGAATCTCTGGAATCTTCCTTTCCTTCCTCGATTTCTTCAGAGCATCTCTTCATTTTCCAAATCTCCATAAATGCCCGAAACGACTGAAGAATTACCTGAAAAGAGTGTCAAACGCATAGAAGAGCCGGCCATCTCGTTGAAGAAAATCGCCCAACTCGAAGCCGATTTGTGGGTTTTTCACCAAATCTTTGCTTTTATCAAAAAAAGTCTTTAATTTAATTTTGAATTTTCTCGAAGAACAAGGGAAAATTAAAGGAAAAGGCCACTAAATAAGCAGAATTGATGAGAAAATCAAACAAGAAATTTGTTGCCAAGCAAAATACGGAGATCTTACCAAATAAAGAGAAAGGAGGGGAATGCCCGATTCGTTTAGTCATCATTCGTCAACCAAAAACAATCTATCTTCATTTCAGCGAAAACTGAAGACGAAAACTGCTACAAAATAAGATTAAAACAACAATGATTTGGGGCAAGAAAAAGAATGAAAACACTCGGATTTCCCCAATAATTTCCTATATTCAGACTACCGGATTAGAGAACTTGTCTTAGTGGCTATTCCCCACAGTATTGCCTTTTTCCGTCATTTTCGAAATAGCAGACTCTTTGTGAAAAGTAATTCGTTTGGCTGATAGTTCTTTGATAGATTGATCTCTATTATAAAGGTCTTTATTTGTTTCATTTTTTATCAAATTCTTGAACGCTTTGGTGACATTTTCTTGATTCTCGTCGAAGTTTCATCAACATTTGATGAGCCTTAAACAAATTCGAGCCTAGGCTCCTTTTCATTAAGACATTCGTTGCAGCTTCGGCACTCATTAAAGCCGCCTCGACTCTTTCCATTTGTCGCGATTTGGGTAACTAAAGAGAATTCATCTACCTCGAAATTGGTTTGACTTAACTATGCATTGGGAATAAATAAATGAATAAATATCGATGATTTCGGATTTCCGTGATGATTTCACCTTTTTCCAGAATAAGCCGCACTTTTGTGTAAATAACTTCAATAATCTCTGCATTCCATTTATGTTCCAAGAGTTTTAATCTTATTTTGTTATTCAAACTCTAAATACCCACCTTCATCTTTCAACGAGTGTAACACCTCACGTGCCATTTTTGAGGCTTCATCGCCTGAACCACGTTTCCGAGGCTTCATCGCCTGAACCATAGCATCGATATGCTTTTGAATAGGTTTAGTCTAAATTCTTTAAGCTTACATTGATGTCCAATTGAACCCACCAGATTTTTGATACTATACTTAAAAACACTTGTGGTTAATTTCGAATCATTCGAATTTCGAATCATTTCGATCATCTAAATTGTGGAAAATGAATTGAATTGATATCGAAAAGCTACCTTCTTGGTGCAATCATGTTCCAGATCGGTTGGATTGAAAAAGTGGTACCCGACCGTCTTTTTTTTTTCGATTTTTTTGATTCGAACCTTTTGAAGTAAATTGAGTCAGATGTAAAATGGAAGCAGGTCTGATGAGTGAATGATTATCATTGTCCTTCCTCAGCTTGTTGAAGCTAGAAAAGCAAGACTACGATATTTGAAAGCAAACTCATCGTTAGAAAGAACTAATGCTTTAAAGCTTTATTCACTTACATCCAGATCAAGCCGAGCTCGGTGTCTTTATTTTCTCTGGCTCTAGCCTCCAGAGAAGATGAAATTTTTTCGACTTCTTTATCGACTAGAGCCTGAATTTCTGCTCGAATTTTCTTCTCTTCCGAATTTCCAAACGATTTATTCATCTAAAAATGCTCTTTTATAAGATGCCTAATATTGCTGTTATTATACAGAAGAATTCTGTCGGAAGAAATTCTCTTCCTTCTTTGCCGAACCCTGAAGCATCACAGGAATGACATGCCCCAGGTCATCTATAAGTTTTGACATTTTTAAAACTCGTAAAGACAAAAACTACCAGAAGTATCGTTTGGTCGAAGATTTGCTCTTGTAGTGGAGGACACTGTTTTTCCTGAATTGTGGAAGCTTCTTATTGTAAAGGTTTTGAGTATTTACCTTGTTTGAGTTCACGAAGTTCCTTATTCTTAAATCCGGCATAACGTATGGTGTATTGTTCCTTATCGATATTTTCGGGATAGTAACCTCCATCAGCATCAGATTTTGCTTGCTTGAGGTCCTGAAACTGTCATTAAAAGTATTGAATCGTAATGAATACATTCACTCAAATCAACTCGCCCAGATTCGCATTTTTGCACTCAGGATGTCTGGATGATTCACTAAAAATAGCCGTATGTATATGGAGATATTATTGGGTTGGGGAGAATGAGTCGGCGCCAAACTTTAAAGGGACTTTTTGCACACATAAAGCCTTCTTTAAACATACGTTTGGTTTCATCAAAAGGATCCACTATTTCTCTACAAAATGACTTTTGAGAGATTCCACAAAGCTTTTCTTTCGTGGAGTTTATGAACTTCCAAACGCAGCTGGTTAAAATGGCAAAGAGTCCGACTCATCATTTGAACAGTTTCTTTCACATAAACCTCCTTTGGTGTTTATATAAAAAGATAGAGCACATTCAATTGCTTAAGTTGCCAAATTTGCAGGAGGATCCCAGCAATGGTTTTTTCTAGATAACAGTTTGTAGTTTTTGTGAAAAAATGGCTTTTTCTTGAGCGGAGGCGCTGTTTGAATTTTCTTTTAAATGTCATTTTGTAGAGAATTAGTTAACCATTCTACTGATATCAAACGCATATTATTTGACGAAGTCTGCTAGAAGTTTTAGACATTTCTTTGATTTTCTCCCCAACCCAATAGAATTATTGAGTTCTGATTGATTTCAGAGAAAAAACCTTAAAAACTTGATAAAATAAAGAACGAGAAAGCTTGAAAAAATAAACTAAAGGACGAGTTTCGAAAAGGCGAATAAAATGCTTTTACATCAATAGTTTCGAATCGAGTCATTATCGTTCATTATCCAGTAGTCGGCGTGACCGCGTACTCCATGTTGTGAACGATCCACAATCGTTCTTCTCTTAGGATCGACTCGAGCCTAGAAATATTTATAGATAATTGAGTCTATAATTTCTTTCAATGTACAGTTGAATCAACTGAAACAAAAGCTTGTAGTAGTTCCCATCAGTGTGCTTATACTAAATAGGTTAGATCAAAATCATTCAGATTAGCAAAGAAAACCGGTCCGAAATGAATTAGTTGTACCCGTGGAAAAGAAAGTGTGAGCCAACCGGAGGGATGCTGATAAATCTTATGGAAAGACAATTGAAATGCCAAGTTAACAGCTCGGCGAGGGACAAGTCCCCGATTGATTGTAGTATTGGCAGACTATTAGGAAATATGCTAGGGTTAAAAGATTTGTTATCCTATTAATTATGGTTTTAAGAAATCAAATTATCAGCACATGGTATAATTTCAAATGACGAATCTGGTGCCCAAGAGTGCTGAGCTGATTGCTACATAAACTTTTTGCTAAGTTAAACAATACATGAACTTTTTGCTAGCCATAAAGGCTAATCAGCTTGGGGAAACTCAAGAGACATACAAAAACTGGCTAATTGTAACCAAAGGTAATTCCTCTGGACCAAGTGATGTGCAGAGTAGAAAAATTAATACCAAACGAATACGAAAGAAACGAACGAATATAAAAACCAGTTTTTTTGTGATCTTTTTTAATTATCCAAAATTTAGCAGCCTTCAATGCTCCGACGGTGACTAGCACTTGTATTTCAAGGAGAATCTCCCTAAAACACATGTTGAGTGTATTGCGAGTGTTCTGAGGTCAATAAATTCATTTACATTCCACACATTGTAAGTCAACAGTTTTTCAAGCACCATTTCATCTCTTAAAAGTTGCTATTCTTTGTATTAATCATTCTTTTTGCTATTTTTTTAGTGGAAGCCATGTCGAAAGGGAATCAAGTCAAAAAGGCGTCATCGTCTTCAAAGAATAGCCCGAGACAGTTGAGTGGTAGTTGACAACAAGCTTCCCAGATCAATCAGCTCAGCACTCTTGAGCACCAGATTTGTCATCTGAAATTATACCATGCGCTGAGAATTTGGTTTCTTAAAACCATAATTAACCATAAGTACAGATTCCCTTGTCTATTTCAATAGTTAAGTTCTAGCAAGGATCGCATTCGAAGCGTTGTTGGGGAATGGCCAGTTGCCTATCATGAAACAACGGTGCAAAACGCAGCGCCGATTCTGATTGAAGGACCGCGAGTGGTATCAAGGGTAACTAAAATCCTTAAGAAAACTGTTGTTCAGGAAAAAACAAGGGCAAAGTACATGGGCCAGGAATTTACTGCACGCCCGATCCAGATACGGCTCTCGATTACGCGACGAAGTATAAGTACACAGATGGGAACTACTACGATCCCGATAGAAGAACGATTGTGGATCGTTCACAACATGAAGTACCCGGTCACGCTGACTACTGGCTAATGACCGACGATGACTCGATTCGACCCTATGGGGCCTGTATCTTCAAATGTTGAAAGCTAACTGAAGAGCCATAGCTTTTTGCTATTTTGTCCACAATGTTTGTCCTTATTGTATTGTTTAAAAATAAAATCTTTAAAAGATCGGTTCCAAGAAATTGCAAATCGCAAAATGCAAATTGCAAATAAGCTCTTTTCCCATTTTGTTGGATATACACAGTTCAACTTTTTCCCAGATTCACGTTTGTATCTTTCTTTTCAATCCAGATTCATTGAAAATCTCTTTGTTGTTTCGGTCTCCTAAGCCCTTTACTAAAAAGAAAAATGATTATCGCTAGTGCGGAAGAGTGGGGCAAAAGAGATAACCAACCAGAGAGAAAGCGACACGAAGCTAGTTGTATCGAATCGCAAATTCTATCGATTGTTCTATTTTATCATTTGCCGGCTTAGTTCTAAGAAAGAACGCTCTTTGGTCATTCTTTGTTATGACAGTTTGTTAACTAACGAATCTCCTTTCTCCAGCTAAACGAAAATCACCGAATGGAAGGCGCAATAGTGGGTTTATTTTTCATCGATTGTCGACTGAGACTTGCGAATACAGTTTTTTCACTCATTTAAAGAAAAAATTTAATCACCATTTAATCACAATTCACAGTCAGGAAGAGCACAATCCGAAATTCCAAACAAAATTGTGCTCTTCCTGACTGTGAATTGTGATTAAATGGCCTTTTCGGGTCGACAATATGCCTTAAAAAACTTGATAAAATAAAGAACGAGAAAGCTTGAAAAAAATAAACTAAAGGACGAGTTTCGAAAATGCGAATAAAATGCTTTTACATCATTGAGGGAAAAGCCTTCGGGAACGTGTACGGGAGAAGCCGGATGGACGGGCACGCTGTGAGATTAGATTTCTGAATTTCTTCGAAAACTTTACTCCAGATTTTTTTAAACAAATAGAGTTTTTTTTTCTTTAAATGAGTGAAAAAACTGTATTCGCAAGTCTCAGTCGACAATCGATGAAAAATAAACCCACTATTGCGCCTTCCATTCGGTGATTTTCGTTTAGCTGGAGAAAGGAGATTCGTTAGTTAACAAACTGTCATAACAAAGAATGACCAAAGAGCGTTCTTTCTTAGAACTAAGCCGGCAAATGATAAAATAGAACAATCGATAGAATTTGCGATTCGATACTACAACTGTGTTTTCAGATGATTGAATAAAATGTGCTTTATTGGCTTTTGTCCACAGAAGAGAACACAAAGCATTTATCATAATTGAGAGCTGGTTTTGCAGATAAAACGACACGGACGGGTAGGAAGATAGGTCTCCCATTTCCCAAGGTCGCTCCAAAGCTGAAATGTGCTGATTTCTGATGGAAATCCCTTGATAAAACACTTTGCGTTATTTCACAAAAGAAATCTCCTAAGATTGATCGAAATATTTTTGGTTTAATTATGCATTGGAAATTGGAATAAATATTGATGATTTCACGTTGAAAATCTCACCAAAGCGTGGGTGTTCGAATCCTGTCTCGGATACCAATTCGTGAAATCCACCGAACTTCCATCCGTCCATTCAAAAGCATTTCCTTTGTTCGGATTTCTCTGAATAAAGAAATTTTTATGTTTCACTGTCCTTATGTCAACCAAATCTTTTTCCATTTTAAAAATATTCTATTGGGTTGGGGAGAATGAAGCGGCGCCAAAAATCAAAAAAATTTTTAAAACTTCTAGCAGACTTCGTCAAATAATACGCGCTTGATATCAATAGAAAAGTTAGCTAATTCTCTACAAAATGACATTTAAAAGAAAACTCAAACAGCGCCTCAGCTCAAGAAAAGGCCATTTTTTCACAAAAACTACAAACTGTTATCTAGAAAAAACCATTGCTGGGATCCTCCTGCAAATTTGGCAACTTAAGCAATTGAATGTGCTCTATCTTTTTTATATAAACACCAAAGAAGGTTTATGTGAAAGAAACTGTTCAAATGATGAGTCGGACTCTTTGCCATTTTAACCAGCTGCGTTTGGAAGTTCATAAACTCCACGAAAGAAAAGCTTTGTGGAATCTCTCAAAAGTAATTTTGTAGAGAAATAGTGGATCCTTTTGATGAAAGAAAACGTATATTTAAAGAAGGCTTTATGCGTGCAAAAAGTGTCTTTAAAGTTTGGCGCCGAGTCATAGTCCCCAACCCAATAGTTTTTCAATTCAGATTAGATTTCTATCAGTTTCTATCATTTCAGATTTCCATCAAAGAACTATCAGTCAAACGAATCATTTTTTCACAAAGAGCCTTCCGTGAATGGCTGAAAGAACTATTACTTTCTATTTATTTATTTATTTATTTCGATAAGAAAGATTCAACCTTGAGTCCAATCGAGAACCCCCATCCCCCATTTAATCCCGAATAAACATTTTCCGCTGAAATAAATATCGATTGTTCGTGATTCATAAAGCATAAACTTCTGTGAAAGCCATGAATTTTCAGAATTGAATCATTTCGATTTCTTACCGAGTTCCTGAACAAAATTGTTCTCTTCCTGACTGTGAATTGAGACTAAATGGCTCTTTCGACGCGCACAATATGCCACGGCTTCATCGAATGTCATTTTTTGATCGATAACCTTGAGATGAAGATAAGCCTGGTTCACAACATTCACCAAACCTTGTACCAAGAAGCGGTTTTTGCCAAATACGACCATCCATCCAGATCCAAGAAAGTCCTCGTTCGATTTCTGAATTTCTTCGTTTCTGAATTTCTTTACTTCAGACTTTTTAAACAAGTACTCAATCAAAAAAGAAAGTTGCAAAATTAGTACAATTGTGCTTCCAGATCGTCGTTTTTCCTTTTCGTCTCGGCGATTTTCCCTATTAAGTCCGTCTCAATTTCAGCCATTCTCGCGGAGATAGCCCTTGAGATTTCGGCGACTTTGGAATCTCTAGAAGTATTTCATTCTCAGATATTTCTTTAAGGGATCTCAAGACTCACATCTCGGCTTTCAAATCAGCATCAATCTTCGTCGATCGATCATCACTTTGCGTAATTTTCGAGTTGATCTCCGTGAATTCATCAGTTCTTTCCTTTTGTTCGCATTGACTGAAAAAGGTGAGCTTGAATTTTTCACGATTTGTTCATTTCACCCACATTTCCTTCTCGAGTCCGCAGATTTTTCCTCGAGCCTCGACGAGTTCTTGTTGGGTTTGATTCCTGAAAAGTCTTGTCATTGGGACACTCAAAGCTATTTATTGTTTATTCTATCAATTTCGCTTTTCTCCCAAAAAACCAACAAATTTCTTCGACAAGATCTCAAGAGGACGGTGTCCGGACAGTCTTTTTTTACTGCTGAAATCTAAGATCATCGAAAAAGCTCTTTCTAACCAACTTCAAAGTACGACGATCACGAGACAGAATCTCCTCTCGATCATTCGGAGACCTGAATGGTTGACAATATAGCTATTGGAAGGGAAAAGAATACTTGAATTGATCCATTTGAACGCTTTCTTGAATGGACGATGAAATTTGATGGAAAAGGAGGAGAATCGTGATGACGAGACGGACGGCCATCACACCCATTCCGCTGAATTGGTTGATTCGTTTTGAATTCGGGGAATTGGGAAGAACAAATGAGGCTACGATGCGATAAACAATTGTTTTTTTACGGAAAAGAGCTTTTGAGAGCTCTGAAATTGTTTAGAAAAGCGATCGCCTTCCAACCGACGATTGACTCATTAAGCCGTTGAAACAATCGCTTCCAATAGCACTTCAAACAGAAAAAAAAGTGGCATTTGAGGAAAAATAAAACAATCAGTTCGTGTGAAGCTGGTGAGTGATAAAACGCGGAGTTTGAAACAAAAATGTGGGTATTTTCATGTGTGTTTCCCAGACTTTGCGAAACTCCATTCAATATTCTTTAATTATTTCAGAGATAATAAAACGGTCAGAGATCGAGAAGTGGCACATAGATTTGTGAATTATATCTGACAAAAAACTGCCTCTTTTCGTTGAAGCTTGTCTATGAGCTTATGGCCTTCGATGATGTCCATGGCATATTGTGTCTCAGGGGAATGCTTGCGAGTATGTAACTTTATCGTGAAACAGAATATCTAAAAACCCTTTTGAACTAGGAAATCACAAACTGATGACAAAGAAAACTCTTCGAGTCAAATATTTCCTGATATCGTTATAGCCCGACGAAGATCTCGACGCAGCCAAACGGACTGAAAATGGCAGCAACGGGCGGCATTGATGACCATGCAATTGCTCGGCGAGGTGAGCAGCGCCTGAAATCGCAAATATCTACAATATGATATCAAGGATCTTTCCTTCCTAATTAGTGCAGTCCTGGGTGATTCGGAGATTGGCGATTAGATCCACTGATGTGATTCTCTAGCTTCTGCATAGATGAATGAATCAGGAGACTACTTTGTGGGAAGGTCAACTGAATGTGCTGCCCAAATCATATGAGCCTTAGACCATTCGACGCAGAGTTTCACACTGATCAGGATGCTTTTCTTTTTTGCTACACGCTTTCAAAAGTTATAAAGCTTAAAAATTTTTCGCTTGGGAAATTGTGGTCGAATAAACTTCGGACGAAAAAAGGTTGGTGTATGAGAAAAATGCCGAGCCTGAGACAAAAGTGTGGGAATTTTCATGTGTGTTCTCAAGACTAAATTGAAAATACAACTAATTGGAGGCTTGGAAACTCTTTGCGAAACGAAATAGCCAACGTTGTGAGAATTTAAAAGTTCTAAAATATTTATTATTATATCAATCAGTTCATTTTTAATCAGGGCTGTACATAACACCTCGAATAAATGAAACCAAACGAAATGATAGTATCGCCGTGCATAAAGGAGGCTTTTCCCTCGACCAAAGAGTCGTTGTGCCAAAGTTGTTACAGAAACGACCTTGATTGATTTCTCCGTCTTGCACTCGAATCTTGGCTTTTCCGTCTCCCACTTCCGTATTTTGAGTTCTTCTAAAAAGAGTTCGATTTTTATCAATATTTTATGCTGACAAAAAAGAAATTACAAACTTAATACAACTGTGCTTCGAGATCGTCGTCCTTCCTTTTCGTCTCGGCGATTTTCCTTTCCAATTCTCGATTTCTCTCCCTTCCGTCAACCAAATCGGCCTCCAACTTAGGAGGATAGACCCGCCATTTACCATCCTGACTATGAAGCTGTTGTTCTCCCATCAGAAATGACTTGCTAACTTCATTTGTTTGTGCTCTTCAAAATTTGTTGATTACATATTTTAACAGAGCATCTCCACTATCATCAAGTTCAAAAACTTTCTAACTAAGCCTTCTGTCAAAGGTTTTATGTATGTGAACCGTGAGACACGACGAATTCTTGAGAATCCTACTCGACAATTTTGTTGTATATACTGTCTTAGCTTATTTTACACAAAAAAAACTCCTGAGATCGAGATGAGATTCTGTCTCGTGATCGTACTTTGAAGTTGGTCAGAAAGAGATTCACCGTCCGCTTGAGATCTTGAGAGGGTGTTGAAAATCCAATCCAACCCAATCCCAACACATCAGCGGGTCTCCAAACTCTCACGGGTCTCCGAACCAGCCAGTAGGCAAAGCGAAAGGGCCAAGATTGGAGAGCTCGAGGGGAAAATCACCGCGTTGCAGAGCAAAATCTCTGGCTTTGAGACCCAAATCCGGGTTTATTTGGTATCTCTTGTCGACTGAGACTTGAGATAATAGTTTTTTCACTCCCAAAAGACCCATTTCACTCAGTCCAATCAATTCCTCTCGAGAATTTGTCATGGATCAGGATTCCTCACATATTAATAGGTGACAAAGCAGGTATTCGTTTTTATTTGACACGCTTCACCCAATGAGATTCCAATGAAAATCTACGTTTAAGAGAGGAGGTCGTGTTGACTTTCTTCGTTTCAATTATTCTACTAATTGATCCACTTCTAGTAGCGTTTCCAATATGGCCTACAAGATTATAAAAACGTTTCATTTGAAGCTGACTCTTTTCGATTTCATTTCAGAGTCGCGTCTTTGGCGATTTCATCTACGCGGCAAATGGCAAATTGAATGAGATACAATATGTATGTTTGTGTAAGCCATCAATATAGAGACTGAAACCTTTCAGATCTCCAAAGAGACTTTGCAACAAGTGCTTGCCAACAACGAGGATCTCCGACCCTTGGGTAGAAAGCTCAAGTTGGTCGGGGGATGCGGGCGGTTTAATAAGAATTGCAGTCACAAATTCGACGAGGCTTTTCCGGGACTCGATCGAAGCAGCTTCCTTATCTCTCAATATTCTCAAGGGCTTTCGAGGAAACTCGATATTTCTTCTATCAGCTTGATGTTCAATTGTCAATTTCAGAATGTCAACACCGGAATTATGGAAAAGTTCTTGGAGCAGAGGAAAGCCACCGATCTCAACACCGGTCTCATCGCGCATTTTCGGGACGAGGTGCAATTTTGAGCTGATGAATTTATGTGATGCTGATGATACAGATAGCTAAAGGCTTTGTGTCTCTTTTCTGTTGTTCCTTGAGCTATCTGTTCAGGAATCCTTGAGGGGATTCTAGTCCTATCCAAAATCGATCATTCTCAGCAATGAGCTTCCTACTACTCAAAATTTCCCCAAAATTGAGGGGGTTTGCTTTTAAATCGGCTCGTTTCGCCGAATGGATCATTTTATTGAAAACTTGCAGAGCGCTTCGTCAATACGTGCTTCTAAATGGTGTCTTTCCGAAGAAACTTCATTCAGTAGAGGTCTACTTTAGCCGTGTGGCGCTAATCGATGGAGAAATACTCACTTGCTTACAATCTCTGTCCTTTTTATCAATACAATTGCTACAAATTACAATTTACAAGCCCGAGTTTTCTTTCCGAAACACCATTGAGAAAGGTTTCCGTGCTCTGAGGCAATTTGTCGCTATTTTCTGCGCAAAATCTCTTGCGCTAGTTTTTGATTTATGGCTTTTTTCTCGGATCCTTCAAATAATCCATTAAATTGTACTCATAAAATGCTCGACTTTATGCCGACACTCGATTTTGTTGCCGATCTTATGCCTCAATTCACCGGTAGTTTTAAGAGGATCCTTTCAAAAGCGTTTTCACAAGTGACCAGAAATTCGAGATGTATTTGTCGATTCGGAATTTGGGGTTTATGAGTGGCCCGCCAAGATTGCCTTGTGCTTGCCAACCGAGATGTTCACTGAAATTCGGTGTTCCTGATGATTCTGAATATCCGTTTCCCAAAGAGATGCAAATTCTATGAATGCACAGAACAGGCTTTTATTGAATTGTTACAAAATTATACAGAATTTCGAGAAGCGCTGAACGATCAATTGAAAGTGAGAGAAGGAGGCTCGATGATTGGCCCGTTTAAGGGTGATCCTCTTCAAAATTTGTCTTTAAAGTCTAAAGACAATTTCGATGAGGTTGGCGCATTTCTTTTCCTGCAATGCCCAAGCAATACCGGTAGAAAAGGAAAAGAGAAGAGACATATTTTGTTCTACTCGATCATCCGAAAAACTATAAAACTGGAGAGAATATCCCTTGTTTTGATTATTCGTTTAATTTCTACAAAATTGACGTAAAAGAAGTTGATCAGCATTTCGAAAAGTTGACTTCATGGGACAAATCCCTGGTTTCGATTGACTTGGAAATGAGTGCACGCATTGTGAACCTGGAGGATGAGGGAACAATGGCGACATCTGCTAGACGCAAAGAGATTTGGCGTGTTTTTGCTATTGGACTTTTATCATAAACTTTTTGTTTCAAATTCATTGAAATTTCCTGCAGTTTCAGTAAATTCTCTTCTTTCAGAGAAAACAAGAGTATTTTAACGTTAACAAAAATTCTTCGTGATTTCCGTTTCAACACTCGACTTTTTTGGAAATTTTATGAAAAAAAAAACCTTGAACCTTCTTCTTAGGGTCGAGGGTAAGAAAACAGTTTCACTTTTAAACGTGTTTTTGGACAGAGGACAGAACGATTTGGGCAGAGGGCCATCGTTTAAAATAGTTTTTAATGAATTCTAAATTCTGGAGTCATGTGGCCCCCCTTACCTACCTTTTTGGAACAGCCGATTTTGAGGTGTTGAAAAGTAGAACGACATGTCTCTTAGGTTGGGGGGGGGGGGGGAATTGCCAAAATAATGCGAATTTTTTGTGACCCGAATTCTTATTTCAAAAAACAATAAATGACGAGGATTAAGATAAAAGGAATTCTTCATTATTATTTAGCATATCATGCCATCTTTTGCTTCAATTTAATAATTCCATTTTCTAAGAGCTGGAGACTTTTTGACGAAGAATACCTGGTGTTAGGATAATGTGTGTGGATGTATCAGAAGTATGTCACAACTCATACAATGCAAATCTCTGTGTGTTTTTAAATTGCGCTTTCCCGTCCTTTCCCTCTATTTTCCGTGATAAGAAATCCCTATTTTGCTTGGCAACGAACTTCTTGTTTGATTTTTTTCTTCTCAATTATGCCTCTTTAGTAGCTGTTTCCTTTCATTTTCACTTGTTCTTCGAGAGAATTCAGTCATTTTGTAGGCATCCAATCGTCTAGCAACCGAAATGGACAATCTCTCGAATCTTCCTACTCGATGTCTTCAGAGCATCTCTTCTTATTCCAAATCTCCAGAAATGCCCGAAACGACTGAAGAATTGCTTGCAAAGAGTGTCAAACGCATAGAGGAACCGGCCATCTCGTTGAAGAAAATCGCCCAACTTGAAGCTGGTTTGTGGGTTTTTCGCCAAGTCTTTGCTTCTATCAAAAACAGTCTTTAATTTAATTGAAGAGTTTAGAAAAGAAATGAAAAAGGACAAAGAGGTCGAGATCAGTCAATTGACAGCAAAAATGGCTCAAATCGAGGCGAATATGAAAATCGCGAAGTTTGAGGCTGATTTGGTTGACGGAAGGGAGAGAAATCGAGAATTGGAAAGAAAAATCGCCAAGACGAAAAAGAAGAACGACGAGCTCGAAGCACAATTGTACTAATTTTGTAATATACTTTTAGACAGGCTCAACATAGAATATAGATAAAGATCGCACCGTTTTTAGAAGAGCTCAAACTACGGAAGTGAGAGACGGGAAAGCCAAGATTGGAGAGCTCGAAGGGAAAATCAACGCGTTGCCAGCAAAATCTCTGACCTCGAAACCCAAATGTGAGTTTATTTGGTACCTCTTGTCGACTGAGACTTGAGAAAACAGTTTTTTCATTCTCAAAACACCCATTCCACTCAATCCAATCAATTCCTCTGTAGACAATTTGAAATGGAAAACAAAACGGACGAAATTGTGAAGTGGCGGGCCGATTTGTGAGTTTTTTTAAGGAAAAGGATTGAGTATTTGTCTAAAAAACCTGTGAAATTGAAAGCTTATCAAAAAAATCCAGAATACGAACGATGACTGGGGTCTTGGATCTGAATGGATGGTCGTATTTGGCAAAAACCGCTTCTTGGTACAAGGTTTGGTGGATGTTGTGAACCAGGATTATCTTCATTCCAAGGTTATCGATCAAAAAATGACATTCGATGAAGCCGAGGCATATTGTGCGAGTCGAAAGGGCCATTTAGTCTCAATTCACAGTGAGGAAGAGAACGATCTTGTTCAGAAACTCGGTAAGGATAGGATTCAATTCTGAAAATTCATGATTTTTGCAGAAATTTTTGTTTATAAACCAAAAACAATCGATATTTATTTCAGCGTATGCTGTTTCTTCGAATCGGTTCTGGATCGGACTAAAGGTTGAATTCTTCTTATTGAAAGACATAAATAAAAAGAAAGTAATAATTCTTTCAGCCATTTTCGGAAGGCTCTCTTGAAAAAATGATTCGTTTGACTGATAGTTCTTTGATGTAAATCTGAAATGATAGAAATTGATAGAAATCTAATTTGAATTAAAAAACTAGAATAGATTTAAAACGGAAAAAAATTTGGTTCAGATATATATATAAAAAAAAGATTCGTTTGATTGATAGTTCTTTGATAGAAATCATGGTTTCAATTGAAAGACTAAAATAATTGTAATAATAAGAAAGTAAAATCGGATCGAAGCATCAATGTCTAAACATAAAAATTTCTTTATTCAGAAAAGTTCGAACAAAGGAAATGCTTTTGAATGGACGGATGAAAGTTCGGTGGATTTTATTAATTGGTTTTCGGGACACCCGGATTCGAACACCCACGCTGCAGTGAGATTTTCAACGTGAAATCATCAAGATTTATTCCAATTTGCAATGCATAATTAATTCGAAAATATTTCGATCAATTTGAGGAAATTTCTTTTTGTGAAATAACGCAAAGTGTTTTATGAAAAGATTTCCATCACATTGCAGCTTGGGAGCTACTATGGGAATTGGGAGGCCTGTCTTCCTACCACTCAGTGCCGTTTTATCTGCAAAGTCAGCTCTGAATTCTGATGAATGCTTTTCGTGCTTTTCTGTGCATCAAAACGAATAAATCCCATTTCATTCAATCTTCTGAAAACACAGAACTGCACATTATCTTTTCCTTTATTTTTGAATTGTTTGTCCAAAATCTCGTCTAAAAAGTTCTCCCAAAAACCCTGAATTCCGCCTGAAGGTCAATCGAGTTTTATTGTCTCGGATTTTATTGAAAAAGGCTACGGGCAGTGCTTTTATTGAAAGCATGTTGACGATGGACGAAAAGTGGATATATTTCAATAATTCAACACGCAAAAGACAATGGTTGAGCAAAGAAGAAAGGCCGATTCCGACATCACATCCAGAACTTTACGGAAAGAAAGTTATGCTGTCAGTCTTTTGGAATATGAAAGGAATCGTTTATTTTGAACTACAAAAATCTTCAAAAACTATAACTTCTCAAATCTACGCCGAACAGCTGAAGAAAGTTGATGAAATTCTACGAGAAAGAGGTGTTAATCCAAGGACAATCCATTTGCTCGCTGACAATGCCCGGGTACACACATCAAACTTGGCTCAAAACACCATAGAAGAATTAGGCTGGAAACTTGTGCCTCATCCGCCATATTCGCCTGATGTTGCTCCCTTAGATGTTACCACTTGTTCCTGTCTATGCACCACTCTCTTGCAAATCTAAAGTTTAACAATCTTGAAGAAGTCGAAATTTGGGTGCAAGACTACTTTGCGTCGCGGGACCCCGAATTTTTCGAATCAGACATCCGAAGTCTACGCAAAAAATGTAAGAACATAGTTGATAATAATGACAAATATCTTTTGGAATAAAGTTGTTTTCTTATTGATTTTCGAGGTGTTTGAACGTTGCGTATAATACGCAGTTTCTTTTGCAAGTCCCTAGTAGTATGGCCAATATTCCAATCATTCCGGTAAAGTCGCTACTTGCCGGCAGTTGGTCGAATTGACTCGGTTGTCGAACGGTATACTGCAAGATCATCACGATGCCAACGGCAAAGAAAATTGCTGACGTCTGAAAAGAGTTCCGATTGATGAAATTGCTGTTTCCACTTACCATAGCAAAATATGCGATGACTCTCATTCTTGTGAGTCACAAGAATCAGAAATGATTCACAAGAATCAGAAATGGCAAGCAAATCGTACAAGCGATGAACATTTGCTCGTTTTTCGTCGAGCGCTAGCGCTAATCAACATCTCACTGGCAGATCTGTCATTTGACTGCTTTTCTCTATTAAAAGTTGTCAAGAAAAGCTTTTCAATATTTCTGGAACCGTTCGCTTTGTTTTAATGACTTTTACAGGAAGATGTCGAAGAAACTTATAAAAAAGGATTATCTTTGACAAAACTCTAATCTAAATTATTGATAGATCAGAAGCCCAAACTTAATAAAAGCTATTTACAGAAAACTAAAACAAATTTGGTGGACTATTTCATTATAAAAATTCATTTGAAGAGTTGTGATTCTAGTAAAAGAGTCAAAATGCGTTTTTAATTAAATTTCAGATAAATAGAGAGCAAGTTTGAAATAGCGCATAAGACCTCCCCCCAAGATGACAACTCAGGGTGTCCCCGAATCGGGACAATCGCCGATTTTCATGGTTTTGGTGTCAAAAGGTACTGTCCAGAACTCAAACTTATAAGATTCCAAAAAAGATTGGAAAAAAAAAGATTGAAAAAAATAATGGAAAATAAAGAAAATACACCCATGCACAAAAAAAATGTCACATCGTTTTTACAAAACTTTACGCCTAAATTTGACCTACTAAACGTGTTCCAAATTCTATGCTGTCAAAAGGTTATAGATAGCAAAAAGCTTCTACTTTCTTGTGAAAAAGTGTTCAAGTTCCAGCAATTTGTTTAAATTTTTATTTTTCAATAAATACCGGAAGAACACCAAAAACGGGTGCACAAAAAAAATGTCACATTTCACTTGAACCTGCTTTTTTTCCGTTTTACTTTTTTTTGATGGCATTCTTTTATGCTAATTTTTTTAATTTTAGAATGGTAAAATCACAGCTCTCAACGCACCTTTGTGCACCCGTTTTTGGTGTTCTTCCGGTATTTATTGAAAAATAAAAATTTAAACAAATTGCTGGAACTTGAACACTTTTTCACAAGAAAGTAGAAGCTTTTTGCTATCTATAACCTTTTGACAGCATAGAATTTGGAACACGTTTAGTAGTTCAAATTTAGGCGTAAAGTTTTGTAAAAACGATGTGACATTTTTTTGTGCATGGGTGTATCTGCGTTTTATCGAAAAAAACTCAATTTTTTTGGAAATTCTGTGTGTACCTTGACGTGTACTGGAAATTCTGTGTGTACGTAAACGCGAAGCTCCTGGAAACTTGGGTAATTAAACCATCCGAACAAGTCTCCATGTGCCAGAAGGCGCTTTTTTGAAGTCGAGGTGACTTTCTTCAAAAAACTTTCTTACCCAACCCCCATTCAAGGATTTTCGACTCAGAGGGTAAGTAAAAACACAGAATCAAAAAATCATAATACAAAACACTTTTTCTAGGCTAAAATTCCACGTAGAATCCGAATCCGGGCTCAAAAATGGGAGTTGGGTCAGAAAAAATAACACTTTTCCCTACAAAGGAAGGTTAGTACTAAAATACCTTAGTACTAACCTCTTTTTCTTTACATTTAGAACAAAAGAACACCTGAGTTTTCTTTCGAGTCTTGGAACTAGGGCCGGACGATACACCCTAGCTCGCGGCACACTGATTCGGCCACCGCCACGGAAAAATCTCTTATTGTCATCCCAATTTATACAATTCTGGGTTTACCATAATCCCTCAACGAGATGGCAGAAGGTCAGTAGACAGAGAGTCTGGAATTCGGTTTTAGTTACAGGATTCATTTGATCCAAACCAGTAGAAGAGTCCGTAGAAATGCCATTGTTACGAATGTGACAGATGTTGGCTTGGTGAACGATATGACTCTTAAAATATTAAATGGTGCGTCAGAAATAATTGTGAATGTGAATTTAAGGAGGGGAAGAGGTTGATTGCGATGAGGAAGAGGGAGAGGTTCCGAGAAGAGATAAGGTTTCGAGAGGTGGGGACATGCTCAGAAGAAGTATGTTTGAAGAGATTCTGCAATTGGGCTGCGGAAATAGGAAGGATAGAAGGGAGGGTCGTTTCGAAATTTGCTGTGTGAGTTAAAATGTTCCCTCAAAAAATATTCTCCGTTTCATAAGGAAACTAACATTTAGTATCCTTCGATAATGACTCTGTGTCTGTTACTACGTTCTCTTCTCAGTTTTTAGCTATAGCGAGAAGTGAGGGGAGTAAGTGGATTAATCATCATCGGAATCGGGGGTCAGGGGCCAGGGCAATAAGCCAAAGCCGAGATCCGCTTACAGATAGAACCAATATTTCACCCCATACCCCTCCATCAGCCAACTGAAGATGGAGAAGCAAAGGCAGCAGCAGATAAAACCGAGAGAATTTCATTGGGTGAAGCGTGTCAGGAAGCAAATAAAGATGAATTCCTGCTTTGTCACCTATTAATATTTGAGGGATCTAGATCGATTAACCCGATCGAAAAAACCCAAAAAACACCTCTTATTATTGAATTTCGTCTTAACATGCGTGGACTGAGAACGCATTTCCTTTCGAATTGATTTCTTCAATCTGGCGCTGAATTTCCGTGGGATTGATAACATTTCTGTGTTCTTTCGAGCTCGATTTTCGGCTCATTTTGGAAACTAATCAGCTCGGTAGTTGAGTGTTGGAACTCTTATGCTTTTTGCCAACTTCATTTGTTTCTGCTCTTCAAAATTTGTTGATTACATATTTTAGCAGAGCATCTCCCCTATCATCAAGTCCTAAATCTTCCTCCTAGCTTTCTGTTATATGGTTTTCGGTATGTGAACCTTGAGAATTCTAGCGAATCCTGCTTGCCAATTTTGTTGTAAATATTGTCTTAGCTTCAGACAACTTTATTACTTTGAATCTCGGGTGGTTTCCTGTCTTGATAATCGTATTAGATTTATTCAAGAACTTTTAATGAAATCCGACTTGGCTCTTGGCCCTTCTCTCTTAACCCATTGACCAACATCCAATTTTTGGTGGAAATCGGTGGCAGAGTGCCACCGGATGGCCAGCGAACCTTCAAGAATATTGACATCGAGTACAGCCGTCAACTGCCCGAGAATCCTGGATATCGTTATGTGAGGTTTGTTTGAAGGTTGGAAAGCTTTAGCCTATCTATTCAATCTAGTCGTCTATCGGGCTCCGGACATCGTGACGATCGCATTGAGGGTTTCGGATTCAAAGCGGATGGTCGTCCTGTTGTGATGCCTGTCAACTCCGAGCACATCTATCGACATTCGGATTTGGGGACACGGGGACAAGCACCGCTTCAGTGAGTCCTTTAATTCTTCTGACCTGCGAGCAAAGCTCACTATCGCTCGCTTTGTCCGCTGGCTGGCGCGGAGACCCGTAAAAGTTTGTAGCTTTTGATCTATGCCGTTATTCTAATGAATTTGGACTAATAGGGACTCCTTGAATTGAAAAGAGATCTTTGTTAAACTCAAACTCGAACAGCATCTCTTTCGCCGGACCTCTTCACTCGCTACTCGTGCCTCAAAGAGATTTTGGATTTGGACAAAGAAATCCGCTTAGCTACACGTAATTCTTCACAAACGTCGCGGAGAACATCACGAGGCAAATGAATGGGGAATTTCGAAGGAAATCCATTTTGATCGCTTTCAGTTTGACATCACTAACGGGCACCTTAAATAGTCGACCATTCTGCAGAAAAAGCCGTTCAAGAGTATAATGTAGTGATATGTACATAGCTAAATGATTTCATCGAATCAACTTCGTCTGAAAATGGGCTTTCATTCAAAAAAATCAAAGACGAGTTGAGGGACGAGAAGAGCGACCTTCACGAAGAATTGTCAGTTTCCTCATGCTGATATCCATTGATGTTCAACACGTTTATCTAATAGTCTATTCAGGAGCGACGAGAGAGCAAAATACTTGCAGCTTCAGGCGGAATTCTGGGTTTTTAGCAAAACTTTTTATATGAGAATTTGCAGATAATGTGCAGTTGTGTGTTTTCAGAAGCTTGAATAAAATGAGATTTATTGGTTTTTGTCCACAGAAAAGAACATAAGGAATTTATCAGAATTCAGAGCTCCTTCCGCAGATAAAAGGACGCTGATCGGTAGGAGACCAGACCCTCCATTGCCCATTGTGGCTCCAAAGCTAAAATGTGTTTATTTCTGATGGAAATCCTTTGATAAAACACTTTGCGTTACTTTACACAAAAAAACTCCTAAGATTGATCAAAATATTTTGCGATTAATTATGAGTAGGAAATTGGAATAAATATTGATGATTCCACGTTGAAAATCTCACCGCAGCGTGGTCTCTCGAATCCGGCTCTCCCGATCTCCAATTCATGTAATCCACTGAACTTCCATCCGTCCATTCAAAAGCATTTCCTTTGTTCGGATTTCTCTGAATAAAACAATTTTTATGTTTAAACATTGATATTTCGATCCAATTTTCCTTTATTGTTATTGAAATTACTCTAGTTTTCCAATTAATACCATTATTTCTACTAAAGAGTTTCACTGTTGATATTTCAACCAAATTTTTTTTCAATTCAAACCATGATCTCTATCAAAAAACCATTAGTCAAACGAATCTTTTATCACAAAGAGCCTTCCGAAAATGGCCAAAAGAACCATTACTTTCTATTTATCTATTTCTTTCGATAAGAAAAATTCAACCTTCAATCCGATCCAGAACCAATTCAAGGAATCAACAGTTTTCGCTGAAATAAATATCGATTGTTTTTGGTTTATAAAACATAAATTTCAACGAAAATCATGAATTTCCAGAATTCAATCATTTCGATTTCTTACCGAGTTCCCAAACAAAATCGTTCTCTTCCTGACTGTGAATGGAGACTAAATGGCTCTTTCGACTCGCACAATATGCCTCGGCTTCATCAAATGTCATTCCTTGATCGATAACCTTGGAATGAAGATAATCCTGGTTCACAACATCCACTAAACCTTGTACCAAGAAGCGGTTTTTGCCAAATACGACCATCCATCCAGATCCAAGAAAGTCATCGTACGATCTCTGAATTTCTACGAAAAACCTTACTTCAGATATTTTCGATAAATACTCAATTCTTTTCCTTAAGAACAGATCAATCTACCTGCAACTTTTTTCCCTTTCAGATTGTCTAGAGGCGAATTGATTTGATTGAGTGAAATGGGTGTTTTGGGAGGGAAAAACTGTTTTCTCAAGTCTCAGTCGACAAGAGATACCAAATAAACTCACATTTGGGTTTCGAGATCAAAGTTTTTGCTCTGCAACGCGGTAATTTTCCCTTCGAGCTCCCCAATCTTGGCTTTTCCGTCTCTCACTTCCGTATTTTGCTCGCTTCTAAAAAAAGTCCGATTTTTATCGATATTCTATGTTGAGCCTAAAAGGAAATTACAAAATTAGTACAATTGTGCTTCGAGATCGTCGTTCTTCCTTTTCGTCTCGGCGATTTTCCTTTCCAATTCTCGATCTCTTTCCCTTCCGTCAACCAAATCAGCCTCCAACTTTGCGATTTTTCCCATTAAATTCGCCTCGATTTGAGTCATATTTGCTGCCAATCGACTGATTTCGATGTCTTTGTCCATTTCGGTTGCTAGACGATTGGGTGCCTACAAAATGATTGAATTTTCTCGAGGAACAAGTGAAAATTAAAGGAAACAGCTACTAAAGAAGCAGAATTGATGAGAGAAGACAAAATCAAACAAGAAATTTGTTGCCAAGCAAAATTGGGTTTCTTATTAAAACGAAAACTGCTACAAAACAACAATGATTTGAGGGAAGAAATAGAATGAGGACGCAAGGATTTCCTCAAGAATTTACCAATATTCACACTACCAGGATTAGAGGGCTTTTTTATTGGCTAATCCCCACAGTAATGCCTTTTTCAGTCATTTTCGAAATGGCAGGCTCTTTGTGGAAAATAATTGACTGATTGACTGGCGCAATAGATCTGAAACTAGACTTTTCTTGTTTTCCTTTTGTTCTGAAAAATGTAAGATTGGCTAATTCAAGTGCATGCGAAAAATAAAATAATTACTCGACTGAATGTGACAATTTTCTTTGGAAAGATGAGTCGTTGAGAACAGGAATTGATTCTCCAATCGTCCGTATTTGTTGTGCTCCTCAAAAGAGACTATCCAATGATTTCGAACGATTCCCCCAGAACTTTCGATACGGATTCTGTCCAATTTTCGGGAAAACAATCATTTGTGTTGAGATCGGTGGCTTTCCTCTTCTCCAAGAACTTTTCCATTTCCAAGGAAATTAAAACAATCATTGGCCTTTCAATCTTGAGGAATCATGAAGCATTCTTGAAGAATTCTTAACAAAACTCTGCTTTCCTTTCTTCCTCTTTCCGCCTTTTTCCAAAAACTCGCGAAGTTCCACCCTAAAATTTATACACTTATTAGCCTTCTCAAATCTTTCTTGCGTCAGTCCACGAAGACCGATTAATGTGAAGAAATTGATGGCGAAGCGAGTATTGGCTGGGTTGTCCTCAAGAAAAAGCCCCTCAAACACATCTTGCAATTTACTAAAGATTATTGAATTCTAGAAAATCTCTAAACTTACGGATCAAAGATCCTTTCATACAGCTTTGGAAGTCCCATCATTTGAGCCAATTCAAGGAAAATGGTTTTGATGTAAATCCTGCCCGAAGAAGTTGTTTCATTCTCCTTCAAATGGATTTCGCCCAAAACCTAAATTTGGATACGAAAAAGTAAATATTCGTATAAAGACTTACATCCCAAGTAATGGCATCTGTGAAATGCAAATGACTGATTAAAAGAGCCATATTCCTCAGTTTCGTAATATCAAAGCGATGGATAGTTTGATAAGTCTCAGCTATCGTCTCAAAAGTAGCCTGAAATAAAATAAATGGTCATATACTTTTGAAACTAACTTCAAATTCACGTTTCAGCCGACAAAAACGCTCGATTTTGCTGAGTGTTGTCAATGATTTCCATTTGTTGAGGTTGAGCTGAAATAAGTGTTTAAATATTGCATTAGATTCGTCTGAAGTTCCATAAAATTTAAATCGATAAAATTGAATGTCTACCGTTTGCCGCTGCCTCATCGTCATCATTTTCCTCCTTGGCCTCTTCCTTTGATTCCTCTTCACTTTCACCGGCGTCACCAATGATTTGTTCAGGGAGCTCGTCGAAGGCAGCTTCATTTTTCTCAAAATCGGGATCCAATTTGAAAATGACTGTAAAGTTTGTTTGCAAGCCAAGTTGATCGAAAATTAAATTTTTTAGTTCACCCACTAAGCATATTTTCAGGATCGGTAGCATCTTCAAGGGAAAGGGTATGTATAATTTGGTCCTCTTCCGAAATAAGATCGAGTTTCTCAATTAAAGCTGGGTAGTCGTTAAAGAATAGACTTTGCCAGGCAATAGAATGGAAAACTGACCGCAAATTTATCTCTCCGAATTGCCATTGCAGTTTCAATCATATAACGAATACGTGAATCCAGTTGTGCTTCAGCAAGAATGTTTCGAAGTCTTGAGTAAACATTGTCCAAGGCACGCGGGGCAATCTAACAAATCATTTCTCAATAAGCGTTTCTCAATAAAGCAAACCTGTCAGTTTCGCGCCACATTCTTTCAGAAAACCAATACACACTTCCACTGAATCTTCCGTGGGTGTTTTAAGCATCAAAAGCATGATCTCAAGAGAAAGCAACTCGTGAGCCTAAATATGCATCGAATCCATATTCAAAGAAAAACAGCATACCACTTGTTGACAGCATACTTAAGCGTCAATTCATCAATAACAAGAAAGTTGGAATTAATCACTCCAACCAAACCAGCGTATACATGTGGAAATGTTGGAGAAAAAACTTGTGCTTGAATCATCGATCCGGTCAGCAAACCCTTAAAATTTTTTTACTTGAGAAAATGCTAAAAAACAAACTTTCCACGGATAATGTTTTCTTAAAGAAGCTCTCGCACAATTCCGACAAGATTGCTTGCGTTGACTTTATTGACGAGACTGTGGATCTTTTTCTTCAGACACCCCCAATTCAATCGTTGAAATTGCTCACCCGATTTATCCTAAATTTTTTCTGTGGTCACGTTATCATTTGATGCATTACCTGGATTTGTTCTTGCATCAACTTCAGCTTCGCTGGTGTGATGTATCCAGTGTGAGAACGCAATAAATCAACAGGCTCTTTCTTTTCCTAAACTGTATTTACTTCAACAAAGTTTTCTTGTATACTTTTTGAGGAGCTTCATTTTCTTTTGCCTTTCCTGGTGATTCTTCACGTCGAGCACGTTTTGGAGATACGATGGAGATAAATATACGGAAGAGATACACACTCAACAAGTTAGCAAAATGATAAATAATGAAAACTAGGCGATCAACTTTCCGGGTCTTCGGCGCCTTCGATGTAGAGGATGCTGTTGCACCCAGATTTAAACAAATTAGACAAAAGTCACATTAATCACCTTATTAAAATTGCTCCCGAACCCCCAGTGTTTGTTCGATCAATGTATTTCTCCGCGTTAGCCATCTAAAAGATAAAAAATTCATTTGTGAATGCTTAGGCCTAAGCAAGCTTGCTCGTCATATATCTGACTGACTAGCGACATAAAAACTAACAAAATTCAGAACGTACCTCTCCAAACTAGCTTTAAGCTATGCCATAAAAACTGTACACAAAGACAACCCCACCTGGACATTCATGTAACCGTCGACCGAGATGAGGACGTCTCGATATTCCATTCCCCATCTCATCTGCACACAACTGGCTTTCCGGCGAGTCCATTGAGGAACGGCTTTGGGTTGACTGGTTGAACAGACCAGTCAACCCAAATTCAACCCAAAATTCTCTGAAAACAAAATTAAAAACGAATTTAAGTAGATAAAATGTTAAAAAGAGCAAGATTGACGCTGGAAGGAGTCCTCGTAAACAAAAAGGACGGTTTTTCGGAATAATTATTGGAAGAAAAGGATTCGAATACAGCACAGTGTGGCAGACATATAACTAGGCGCCTTATGGAGGGACAGTGTGGTTTTTGCACGAGGGAAGAGAAAGGGTGACAGAAATAGAAAGGCGTAAAAATGTAAGATTTGCTAATTCAAGAGCACGCGAAAAATAAAATATTGCTTGACTGAACTTTTTTAAACCATTAGAAGTAAGTTAAAGATATTCAGCTAAATAATCAACGTCTACATTTTTTGAAATAAAATGCTTATCAGAGTGGATCTTGAGAAATTTTCGGCGTTAAAGCTTACACCTTTTTTAAACATTTTTTGATTTTGGTGATACTAGCTCAACGCCCCTTTCTTCATCTCAAATATGCCTATGCTTTTACAGCATTTATAACATGTGCCAAGTTTGATATTGCCGTTTTTATTTGATTTCAAGTCTAAGCAGCTTTGGGGTAACGTTTGGTGGTTAAAGTACATGAGGTTAGGCTAGAATTGCCACAATTGGCTAAAGAGTCATCAATTTATCAAGCATATTTGATTACCTTAGAATAGGTAAAAGGTATCAATATAACCACTCAAAACATTAGATCCGACTAAGCCAGGATAAAGGTGGCTCCTCCCAACCATCAAAGTAACTTTATTTTTTATACTTAACTAATTGCTAATAAAAAAGTTCTTAAGATATGCTAGGATAGGTATTTTTACCTACTGAATCCAATCCCGTCAATAGTTTCTCAAAGTTTTAATTTTTTTTTGACTAACCGAGCCCAACGTTACTGTGTGCCAAGTCCACAAATCATAAAAGATTGTCAGCTAAAATGAACTTTAACCAAAAGCGTGTTAGTTGAGATTCTTCCTATGAGACATTAAAACCTCAAATTAACACATTCCTGACGACATAAACTCATAATTTCTATTGCTAATTTTTCAGCCAACAAGTTAGTTAAATTTATTTGCAAAAAGTCAAAGAAGCTCCGGACCAACGACTAACCAATTTAACCAACGTGGTTAAATTCGATGAGCTTGGATATGTTTAGCTTCATTTCCCCTTCAAAATGCATTGATTAGAGAACAAAAAAATGTGTGAATGTGTTGATACCGTAGTACCTGTAACATTAGCGTAGTCTAAATTCTTTTTTAGAAAATCTTTTTTCTCAGCGCCTAGCTTTTTCCCAACTACAGTTTTGGTACCAAAAAATACTAGATTATAAGGGCTATCATTTGACACCCAAGCGCACACTGTAACATAAAGCAGCGCGGAGAACGGAGCATGTAAAGTTAGACTAGGCGGCAATACCCCGTCTTTGTGGGGAGGGCGCTACTGTTATAGGTATTAAGGTAACAATTTTAACTAAGTGTTTTCAAGCTCTAACTGTATTTTTAACTCTACTTTAACTTTTAACGAAACTTTTAGATGCTTGGGAGCAAAAACTGTGTTTTTCCAAAATAATATAGACAGGGATCTTTGTGAAATCGACTGATCGAGTACTCGAAGTGTGACTACTCAAAAGTTAACTCAAAAGTTAACTCATTCTTTCCCTTTTGATATTTTATTGAATATGTTGAGATTAAAGTCTAAATCATAAGATATTCTGAGAGCAAATATTAGGTTGGGACAGATGAAACTTCCGTCACACTTGTTTGTTTATATCTTGGACCTAATAAAAGTTTTTATTGAATATATTTGTCTATCTGGAAGAGCGTCTCTTTGCGCGTCTTTTGATATCTAGGACTCATGCGTTTTAATTCATTTGAAGTAATTTTTAGCTCCTAAAGATGGTTGACCAAAAATTTCGAGTGCGGGTTTGCTTGTTGTATGATTTTAAACAAGGCAGAACGGCTGCGGACTCTCATCGTGCTCTGTGCAAAGCATTCGGCGATGACGTGTTGTCCGAACGTCAATGCCGGACTTGGTTTCAGCGCTTCCGAGACGGTGACGAAAGTTTAGAAGGCCAAAAACGCGGGGAATCCGCCGCAAATTGTCGACAACGATGAGTTGAAGGACGCTATCGAATCGGATCCATGCCAAACAAAACGCAAACTGTGCAAAGATCTCATATTTTCGAAAGCTTTACTTATTTCAGTGCTGCACGACTCACGAGTCGTCTACACGATGCGAACTGTGGTCACGTGGAGTGAGCAGCTCTTTGAGGCAGTTAGGTACATGTATCGCGAATTCAACCTTATCCATCGAGGCATCAATCCAGCAAAATAGGGTGAAAACGTTTCTGAAAATAAATTTTTCGCGACAAGCAGATTCCACTTGAAAATGGGCGACTTCGGCTTCTCGAAATGCATAGGGCAAAGCTGCTCTGGGACGTTTGTGGGAACACCTCGGTACATGAGTCCCCCGCAAACAATCAAACAATCTATGGTGATCAGGAGAACAACACCGATGATCTACAAGTGCTTTTTTTACTTCTTTTTTATAAATAATATGCTTTATTCATTCAAGGATTCATTGATTCTCGTCTACACTACACTACACTCTAAGGCGAAATGTGAAAGTTTCATTCAGACTCTTTTGTTTACAGAATTGTCTTCACCGACTATGGTAAAGAGCGCTTCCATCGAGACGATTTTGTGACTGATGTCTTAAAAGAGAAACCTGATATGTTGTCGCTACCGAAATGTCCATCCCACTTTCAGAATATCATCGAAAGGTTCCGAGCTTCTTGTCTTACCAATTCTATTGTTGACACATGCTCAGAAGTTGACCAAAACGGATAGATTTTAGTTGCACCCACTTCAATCGGCGTTTAAGACCGATGGCCGCCGAGGTTCTCGATCAAATCAATAAGGTGTAGTCTTTTGAAGTCTCTCTCCTCTAAAACGCTTTATTTTCAGTCAATCCCTTTCGGCAATGAGTTCCACTTTGAGCCGATAATCGACGAAGAACAAAAACGAATTTTGCGTCCGATCGGCTTTGACGAATCCGTTGAAAGAGTGCCGATCGAAGAAGAAGCCGATAGTGATTTGGAGCTCTCGCTAAGCTTCATTCATAGAGCCTTCACCAGCAGCACACAATCAATAAGCTAACAAAAAAGTATGAAGTAAAATTTTATGGGTCATAAAATTTATGTCTGCTTTTGATTTCAGTACAGCTCAAGATTTATTCGAACAGAGATATCTCTAACAATAAACACAACGGCTCGTCGCGAACGTGTTAAATACGCGAAATTTTCTGTCCTTCCCCCTCCCCTCCCCGGGACTTCATTTCATTTCATTGCCGTTGTGTGTCCGGTCTTTTCATGGTGGCACAAATCGAACTGTTTTCGATAATTCTTGATCCATTTTCTTTATTTTTACCCTATTTTGTTCTAGCTCTCAAATTTCAAGGCTTGCGCACTTTTAGCTTGAACTTTAGCCTTGGTTTGTCAGTTTGTTTGTTTTGTTTTTGGGTCCTTGTGGCTATTTTCTCCGCGAATTTCCACAAAAGCAAATCCTTCACCTTTACATTTATACGTGAATTAGTATTTGAAAACTGGGTAGATGATTTTAGTTTGGGTTGTGAGATAAATGAGCATATGAAAAAGTTATTCGAAGAAAATGTCCAGAAGTTCTCTACAGCGTACAGAGTGGATATTTTCTCCGCGTTTTTCTCATATGCAAATTGAAGCAAATTTCGGGATTTGCGGGGAGAAATCCACAAGTGCCTAACTTTCCACATTTATAATATATAGCTTATGTAACAAGTTGATGTTGGTTTATAAATTAAGTTGTTCTCAGATGTCCTCCTCTTCCTCCTCCTCTTCCTCCCCCTCTTCCTCCTCCTCCTCTTCCTCCTCCTCTTCCTCCTCTTCCTCCCCCCTCCTCCCTCCTCCTCCTCTTCCTCCTCCTCCTCTTCCTCCTGATCGACAATCACTCCTCCTTCTTCCACAAGCTAAACCAACCCAAAGAGTCCAAAAGCTAAACCAACTCAAAAAAACAAGTTCTTTATAAGGACAGTTACTTAAAGCTTAAAGCCAATTTCAATTTGTCAATCGTGAGCGAGCCAGATTTTCTAGGGCGCTTAGCTAATGCCCTTTGAATCTTTTGGATGCTTTATTTAAACAGGAAAATATTTTTATAACATAAAAACAAATCTATACAAGTTTTATCTGATCAAAGTCTTTCAGGCAGCTACAAAGCTCAAATCCGAGAAATCCCCAATTCGATTGGGAAAACTCGACGCCACCGTTTACGAGGAGATCCTAAACCTATAAACATTCAAATGCCTAAGGCAAATACACCCATGCACAAAAAAAATGTCACATCGTTTTTACAAAACTTTACGCCTAAATTTGACCTACTAAACGTGTTCCAAATTCTATGCTGTCAAAAGGTTTTAAATAGCAAAAAGCTTCTACTTTCTTGTGAAAAAGTGTTCAAGTTCCAGCAATTTGTTTAAATTTTTATTTTTCAATAAATACCGGAAGAACACCAAAAACGGGTGCACAAAAAAAATGTCACATTTAACTTGAACCTGCTTTTTTTCCGTTTTACTTTTTTTTGATTGCATTCTTTTATGCTAATTTTTTTAATTTTAGAATGGTAAAATCACAGCTCTCAACGCCAGACAAAGAAAAGATTGTTGAAGCAAGGAAACAAGGAATCCCGCGGAAACAGGTGGCCGGGCTGTTCAAATGTGATGTAAGAACCGTTTCTCGCATTGCTGCGAAGTCGAGAACGACTGGAAATTTGCACAGGACACCAGGAAGTGGACGGCCACCAGCCACTACACCACGCGAAGACAAGGCTTTGATTTTGGCGCACAATAAGGACCCGAATCTTAACGCGTCGGATGGTGTTTGCCTCATCAAGCAACAATTCGGCAAGGATATCAATCGAATGACAGTGAGCCGACGCTTGAATCGAGCAGGATTGATAACTAGAAGGGCCGCCAAGAAGCCTCTGATGGTTGCCAAGCACAGGAAGATCCGACTCGAGTTCGCAAAAAAGTACCAAAGTTGGACGCCGAATGACTGGGCCAATGTCATTTTCACCGATGAGTCGAAGATCAATCTCTTCAACCCTAATGGCAATCACTTGATCCGGAGACCAGTTGGACAACGCCATAACATCAAATACTTGCGGCCGACAGTCAAATTTGGTGGCGGATCGATTATGCTATGGGGTAAAAGACTTGTTCCCTTATGTCAACTAATCTTGCTTTTTTTCAGGAGCGATGACTAGAAGTTCACCAGGTCCACTCGTCTTTCTCAACTCAACCTTGAAAGCCCAGCGGTACAAGACGATCCTGGAGAATGATCTTCTTCCATTTGCGAACACGAATATGGGACAAGGATGGTTGTTGTACCAGGATAACGCTCCGTGTCACAAGCACCAGATGGTCGGTCGACGATGGTGAGGAAGGGTCGGTCGACTTTCAAACGGTGGAAGGGCTCGTTTACCGGGATGGTTCGCTGACAATCGTGTCAAGCTCGTCGCTGCTCCACCTTACAGCCCGGATCTCAACGTAATCGAGCATTTGTGGTCGCACATCAAGGGTAAACTGAAGGGCAAACGATTTGCGACCAAGGTTGAGCTTGATACTTCATTCGAAGCGAATGGCGGAAAATTTCTCCTCAAATCTTGGAGGATTTGACTGATTCGATGCCACGGAGGATTCAGGCAGTTATTCAAGCTAAGGGAGGCCCGACAAAATATTAGATTTTTGTTTTTATCAATTTTTATTTTATGTGTGACATTTTTTTTGTGCACCCGTTTTTGGTGTTCTTCCGGTATTTATTGAAAAATAAAAATTTAAACAAATTGCTGGAACTTGAACACTTTTTCACAAGAAAGTAGAACCTTTTTGCTATCTAAAACCTTGTGACAGCATAGAATTTGGAACACGTTTAGTAGGTCAAATTTAGGCGTAACGTTTTGTAAAAACGATGTGACATTTTTTTTTGTGCATGGGTGTACTTTGGGGAAGAGCCACTAATAAAAGTTCTCTAATCATGGTAGTCTGAATATAGCTAATTATTGAGAGAATCCGGGTGTTCTCATTCTATTTCTTGCCCCAAATCATTGTTGTTTTGTAGCAGTTTTCGTTTTCATTTTTCGCTGAAATGAATATTGATTGTGTTTGGTTGACGAGCGATGACTAAACGAATCGGGCATTCCCCTCCTTTCTCTTTATTTGGTAAGAAATCCGTATTTTGCTTGGCAGCAAATTTCTTGTTTGATTTTCTCATCAATTTTGCTTATTTAGTAGCCTTTTCCTTTAATTGTCACTTGTTCTTCGAGAAAATTCAAAACGAAATTCAGGACGTTTTTTGATAGAAGCAAATATTTGGCGAATAACCCACAAATCCGCTTCGAGCTAGGCGATTTTCTTCAACAAGATGGCCGGTTCTTCTATGCGTTTGACACTCTTTTCAGGCAATTCTTCAGTCATTTCGGGAATTTCTGGAGATTTGGAAAAAAAAGAGATGCTCTGAAGACATAGAGGAGGGAAAGGAAGATTCCAGATATTCTACAACCAGCCCCATCATCCTGATGCCTCGGTGTCTCAAGATTTTTGTGATCTTCTTTCTTTGTCTCGAGTTCGACTCGAGTTCGACGAAATTTGATCTGAGAAAGCTACTCCTCGTCCGAATCAACATCACTCAAGTTCAAAATCTCTCCAAATTTCTCACTCATTGCTTCTCAGTCTCAGTGCCCTCGATAAATTTCCTGATCATGATGCTGGTTCCAAACGGGGGCTCTCAGCTTCGAGTCTGGTAGCTGATCGTCTATTTTCTTTTTCAAGGTTTTAATGCCTTGAGCAGTCTCCGTTTTAGAGAAGTTTTGTTTAGCAATGCTTTTCACAAAAAGGTTCTGCTTTAACACAAAACAATCCAAAAAACATAGAACAACCAAAACAACAATCAACAATGATGACACCTCGAGCAGCTTTGAATTTTGAAGTTGGAGAAGTCAAAAAGGCTCAAGGAAAAATTGTTTACGCCGCGGGGGAGATAGATAGTTTCCCCCGCGGGGATTGAGGAACAATTGTGGCGACTTGATGGGAACGGTCGGTTCAGTTGACCTCAATGATTTGGGACGCGAAATAGAATGAAGGCGCACCGATCTCCTCAATACTTTTCCAATTTTTTAGGCTGTCAGAGTTGGATAACTTTTAGTGGCTATTCGCCACAGGAACGGTCGGTTCAGTTGACCTTCCCCGAAAGTAGTCTCCTGATAACTCCGCGTTTTCTCACTCACCAACTTCACACGAACTGACGGCTTTCTTTTTCCCGAAATGCTACTCTTTTTTGCACGAAGTTCTATTCGGAGCGATTCTTTCAACAGCTTAATGAGTCAATCGTTCTCCGAAACAATTTCGGAGCTCTCGAAAGCTCTTTTCCGTAAAAAAACAATTGTTTATCGCACCGTCGCTTCATTCGTTCTTCCCATTTCCCCGAATTCAAAACTAATCAACCAATTCAGCGGAATGGGTGTGATGGCCGTCGGTCTATTCATCACGATTCTCCTCCTTTTCCATCAAATTTCTTCGTCGATTCAACAAAGCAATCAAGTGGATCCATCTACGTATTCTTTTCCCTTCGAATAGCTATGTTGTCAACCATTCAGATCTCCGAATGATCGAGATGAGATTCGTGATCGTCGTACTTTCAAGTTGGTCAGAAAGAGATTTTTCGATGATCTTAGATTTCAGCTGTAAAAGGGATTGTCCGGACACCGTTCTCTTGAGATCTTGTCAGAGAAATCTGTTGGTTTTTTTGGCAGAAGAGCGAAATTGATAGAATAAACAAGAAATAGGCTTGGGTGTCTCAATGGTAAGACTTTTCAGGAATGAAACCCAACAAGAACTCGTCGAGCCTCGAGGAAAAATCAGCAAACTCGAGAGGGAAATGTGGGTGAAATCAAAACCTCGAAGAATTCAAGTCCATCTTTTTTGGATTTTGAGTAGTGAGTAATTTGAGTATTCAGCGCAAGAGAGCGGAACGAAACGAAGGACAAAGAGGTCGAGATGAGTCGATTGACAGCAAAAATGGCTCAAATCGAGGCGAATTTAATGGGGAAAAACGCAAAGCTGGAGGCTGATTTGGTTGATGGACGGGAGAGCAATCAAGAATTGGAAAGGAAAATCGCCGAGACGAAAAGGAAGAACGCCGATCTCGAAGCACAATTGTACTAATTTTGTAATTTTCTTTTTGACAAGCTCAATATATAGTAAAAAGCCGAACTTTTTTCAGAAAAACTCAAAATACGAAAGCAAGAGACGGAAAAGCCAAGATTGGAGAGCTCGAAGGGAAAATCAACGCGTTGCAGAGCAAGAACTCTGACCTCGAAACCCAAATGTGAGTCTATTTGGGATCTCTTGTGGACTGCGACTTGAGAAAACAGCTTTTTGACTCCCAAAACACCCATTTCACTCGATCCAATCAATTCCCCTCTTAACAATTTAAAAGAGAAAACAAAATGGCCGAAATCAAGAGGTCCCGGGCAGATTTATGCGTTTTCTCAAGGAAATTGATTGAGTATTTGTCTAAAGGATCTGGCCTAATGTTTTCCGAAGAAATTCAGAAATCGAACCATGGATCTCTTGGATCTGTATCGGGATGGATGGTGGTATTTGGCAAAAACCGCTTCTTCGTACAAGGTTTGGTGGATGTTATGAGCCGGGATTATCTTCATCTCAAGGTTATCGAGCAAGAAATGACATTTGATGAAGCCGAGGCATTTTGTGCGAGTCAAAGGGGCCATTTAGTCTCAATTCACAGTAGGGAAGAGAACGATTTTGTTCAGGAACGCGGTAAGAAATCGAAATGATTCAATTCTGAAAATTCATGATTTTCGTAGAAATTTATGCTTTATAAACCAAAAATAATCGATATTTATTTCAGCGAAAACTGTGAATTCGGATTCTGACTTCTGGATCGGACTGAAGGTTGAATTCTTCTTATTGAAAGACATAAATAAATATATAAAAAGTAATTCTTTTATTTTTTCAGATTCTTTCAGCCATTTGCAGAAGGCTCTTTGTAAAAAAAGATTCGTTCGACTGATAGTTCCTTGATAGAAATAATGGTTTCAACCAGGAAACTAGCATAATTTCAATAATAAGAAAGTAAAATCGGATCGAAATATCAATGTCTAAACATAAAGATTTCTTTATTCAGAGAAATGAAGGAAATGCTTTTGAATGGAAGGATGGAAGTTCGGTGGATTTCATTAATTGGAGTCGGCGACACCGGCGTTCGTACACCCACGCTTTGGTGAGATTTTCGACGTGAAATCATCAATATTTATTCCAATTTCCAATGCATAATTAAAATTGATCAAAACATTTTGATCAATCTTAGGAGTTTTTTTGTGAAATAACGCAGAGTGTTTCACCAAAGGATTTCCATCAGAAATGAACTTATTTCAGCTTCGGAGTCTCGAGGGGGAATGGGTGACATATTCTCCTACTTATCAGTCTCGTTTTATCTGCAAAAGGAGCTCTCAATTCTGATAAATGTCTTGTGTACTTTTCTGTGGGTAAAAGCCAATAAATCCCATTTTATTCAATCTTCTGAAAACACACAATTGCACATTATCTTTTTCTTTATTTCTGAATTGTTTCTTCAAAATCTCATAAAAGGTTCTCCCAAAAACCCCGAATTCCGTCTGAAGCTGCCGGTATTTTGCTCTCTCGTCACTCCTGAATAGACTATTAGATAAACGTGTTGAACATCAATGGACATCAGCATGAGGAAACTGGCAATTCGTCGTGAAGGTCGCTCTTCTCGTGCCTCAACTCGTCGATTTGTCTTTGATTTTTGTTCTTGAAGTTCTCCAAAATTCGACTGACTGTTGGTTTTTTGGGCTGAGATTTTGGTCTCTTTTTGGCTAATCTTAGCGATTAAGCAAGTGGATAATGTATGTATGTATTGTAGATATAATGAGCTGTATATGTCTTTATAGTCGAAAACCGAATGAAATCCCATTTTCAGACGAAATTTGTTCGATCAGATCATATTAGTGATATTGTACATTATACTCTCTGTTCCAGAGAGTATAATGTACAATATCACTCTGTTCCATTCACAGACAAACCTGACTAATTGATTTTAACCAAGAACTCTTTTCAATCGAAGGAGCCCCTATTAGTCCAAATTAACTAGAATAACGGCATAGATCGGAAGCTCGGCGCTCCGTGGTTCGATCGAGAGGCGATCAATTTGTTAGCTTTTTGCAGATTAGCTCAAGCGCCTAAAGATTAGGAACAACTCTAAAAAGAATAAAGTCTTCATGGTGATCACAAAAGACAGACACCCGTGTGGGCTTGAAGGAAGACTTTATTATTGGGTAGTTATTAAATGTTCGTAATGAAGAGAGATGTTTCCAAACAATGATCATGAATCACTTTCTTTAGAAGTCACCATTCTTGAAGTATCCCGAATCGACGCTGTGCTCGCCATGTTTGTGCGATTCGATTTGCTATCTAAATGTTGCCAGTGGGTCAAGAAGGGGGATACATTTCCACTAGTTGATCTCTCGATCTATCAACCCACTTGAATCCGGAGGCTCAGAATTGATTTCCTCAGGCATCCACGTCGAAATGATGCTAAATGGTTCGAATCTGATCTAGATAGATTCTCTCCCAAACTTCACAAAACGAAAAAAAGCCCATGATGATCAACTTCGAGTTTGTGTGATTACCACACTTTGCTTTTATTGTTAATGTTTGTCGATAAAAAAAACTTTCCATCAAAATGCAAAATCAAAATGGTTTACAAAGCTTTTGCTCAATCTCCCAGATGGAGTCAGTCCAATTCGTGTCTACCATGCTTTTCCGCTCCAGTGTCCCACCAACAGACCAGCGTTACATTTACGCAAAGCGGTGATGCAGCGCACAACATGAGCTTTTTCCTCTATCGACAAAGACATGATCTCTCGACTGAGAAGTCATTTGATGGAGATAAGGAAATGATCCAACAGATTCGTCGAAAAATCAACTCTTTTATAAACAAGTTGATTCCACGATTCAAAACCTGAACGATTTGCCTCGAATTGAGAAATTGAATAGAAATCCGACAACAAAGTGCATTTATGAAAAATGAAAAGCGGATAAAATGCATTTTAATCGTTTCCTCACTCAGTAAAAGCCATTTGAGATCCCTCTTTGCATATAAAAGGACACGTAATGTCGGGATGAGAGACACCCGTTTTCCGCCGTTGATAGCAATCTGAAAAGAGATTCTTTATTCATTTACATAAAGGAATTCTCTCAATTTGCTGGTGACATTTACGATAAATCTTTTTTGAATAATTGGAGATCAAAATTGGGAAAAGTCTCGATTTGTTGGTTTTGTCGATTTGAATTGACTGCTTGTTCAGCTCAACAAAATTTATAAATGATTGAGAGATGAAAATCTCACCTCGACGTGGGTGTCCGAATTTAGAATTCCTCCAATTCGTGAAATCTACCGAATACTCTCGAGCACCAGGTTTGTTATCTGAAAGTACATCTGAAAGAATGTATACCATGTGCCAATAATTTGATTTCTTTAACACTTTCTTTTTCTTTCTTTAACACTTTCTCTACAACGAATATAATACAAGAAATTATTTTCACACACGAATTGGAGCAAAGACTGTCGAAAGAGTCATCAACTCCTCGTCGGCTATCACACATAAGTAAGTGAAATGAAAATGACTATATAACATAAAATTGGTATGTACAAACACTGCCTCTGGTTTTGTTCCCGTCCGACCCCTCCCATTCAAGACCCTAATTGAGGAGTGTTTGGATATTGATATTGTTCAATGTGATGAAGTTAATTGTTCAGAATTGGCGTTTATTAAGTGTGCTAAATGCGCCAACTGTTATTGGTTTTACCATTTTTTTGAACCCTTTCATTATGAGTGTCGATTTAAAATTTTTCTTTATTCAAAAATAGTTCAAAAAGAAAAAAAGACTTAAAAAAGCTAAAAGCAAACACTTTAGAAACTCGAAAAAGTGTTTTGCGGAAGTTTTGCAAAAGAAAAGCCAAAAGCAGGGCCGCGAGGGGAATCGAGCCCAGAGGAAAAATTGCACTGGTTTGATAGTCTAAAGCCGTCCGCTAGACCCCCGCTGCTTTTCTTCCCTTCGACGTGGCACCCTCTTATAGGTGAGGTGAGAGTTTGCCGAAAATGGCCGAAACTTTGCTTGCGCCTTTCTCGAAAGCCGGGGCCCGTGGGCAACAAAACAAACACAGCATCGGATTCGTCATGTCCTATAGGCCATCTCATTGCCATCTAAAAACCTTACACCCTCTTTGGGATGTGCCCTTGTAAGTCTAATTGGTAGCACTAGTACTAAGTCTAGTACTAATTAATCCAGTACCAAAGTGTTTAAAGTTTCGCTACAATTGCCATATCCATAAATGGTGACCAGTTCTGCCAGCCCCTAGTCAGGAAATGCCATAAGTTCAAATTCACATCGAATTCTGTTCTGAAATATATCCGCGTTCTTGACCCACTGTCAACATTTAGTTATCAAATCGAATCGCACAAACACGGCCCGCACAGCGTCGATTCGGGATACTTTATGAATTGCGACTTCTAAAGAAAGTGATTGATGATCATTGTTTGAAAGCATCTCTCGAACCAAGATCGAACCACGGAACGCCGAGCTTTCGATCTAGGCCGTTACTCTAGTTAATTTGGACTAATAAATACTCATTTGATTGAAAAGAGATCTTTGTTAAACTCAAAGGGATTTTCGAAAAGCATCTCTTTCGCCGGATCTCCTACTCATGATGCCGGACAGTGTTTCAGTTTGACATCACTAACGGGCACCTTATCTAGTCGACCATTTTGCAAGAAAAGTTGTTGCAAGAGTATAATGTAATGATATGTGCATACCTAAATGATTGCATCCAACAAATTTCGTCTGAACATGGGGTTTCATTCGATTTTTGACTATAAAGATATCTACAGCTCATTATATCTACAATACATACATACCTTATCTAATTTTTGGCTAATCGTTAAGATTAGGCAAAAATCTAATGCTCGACCGGGAAATCTCCGCCTACAGAACCAATATTGAGAACAAAAACAGAGAACAAAAATCAAAGACAAATCGACGAGTTGAGGGACGAGAAGTGCGAGCTTCACGAAGAATTGTCAGTTTCCTCATGCTGATGTTCATTGATGTTCAACACGTTTATCTAATAGTCTATTCAGGAGCGACGAGAGCGCCAAATACTTGCAACTTCGGCGTAATTCTGGCTTCTTGGAAAAACTTTTTACATGAGATTTGGAACAAACAATTCAGAAATAAAGAAAAAGATAAGGTGCAGTTGTGTGTTTTCAGAAGATTGAATAAAATGGGATCTATTGGTATTTGTCCACAAAAAAGAACACGAAGCATTTATCAGAATTGAGAGCTCCTTTTGCAGATAAACCGCGGCTGATAGGTAGGAGACTTGGAGTACCATTTCCCACTGTGGCTCCCAAGCTGAAATGAGTTCATTTCTGATTGAAATCCTTTGATAAAACACTTTGCATTATTTGACAAAAAGAAATTTTGCTCGGATTGATCGAAATATTTTTGGATTAATTATGGATTGGAAATCGGAATAAATATTGATGATTTCACGTCGAAAATCTCACAATAGCGTGGGTGTTCAAATCCGTTCGATCGTTCGAACCCCACAACGAAACTACAACCCGCCAATTCGTGAATTGCAACGGACTCCGATCCGTCCATTCAAAAGCATTTTCTTTCTTCGGATTTCTCTAAATAAAAAAATTTTTACATTTCACTGAGAGCTGTTTTCACAAAGAGGCAAAGGCCGAAAGAATCATTACTTTCTTGTTATTTATTTTTTTCAGTAAGAAAAATTCAACCTTCAGTCCGATCCAGAAGTGAGAATTCGAATCAATATTTTTCGCTGAAATAAATATCGATTATTTTGGCTTATAAAGCATAAATTTCTACGAAAACCATGAATTTTCAATATTGAATCATTTTACTTTCTTACCGAGTTTCCGAACAAGATCGTTCTCTTCCTGACTGTGAATTGAGACTAAATGGCCCTTTCGACTCGCACAATATGCCTCGGCTTCATCGAATGTTATATATTGAGCGATAACCTTGAGATGGAGATAATCCTGGTTCACAATATCCACCAAACCTTGTACCAAGAAGCGGTTTTTGCCAAATACGCCCATCCATCCCGATTCAAGAAAGTCATCGTTCGATTTCTGAATTTCTTCGAAAAACTTTACTCCAGATTTTTTCGACCAAGACTCAATCGTTAGTTTAAAAAACTCACAAATCTGCCTGCAACTTCACAATTTCGGCCGTTTTGTTTTCCCATTCAAATTGTCTAGAGAGGAATTGATTGGATTGAGTGGAATGGGTGTTTTGGGAGTGAAAAAGCTGTTTTCTCAAGTCTCAGTCGACAAGAGTTGCCAAATAAACTCACATTTGGGTTTCGAGATCAAAGTTTTTGCTCTGCAACGCGTTGATTTTCCCTTCGAGCTCTCCAATCTTGACTTTTCCGTCTCTTGCTTCCGTATTTTGAGTTCTTCTGAAAAAAGTTCGGCTTTTTACTATATATTGGGCTTGTCAAAAAGAAAATTACAAAATTAGTACAATTGTGCTTCGAGATCGGCGTTCTTCCTTTTCGTCTCGGCGATTTTCCTTTCCAATTCTCGATTGCTCTCCCGTCCATCAACCAAATCCGCCTCCAACTTTGCATTTTTCCCCATTAAATTCGCCTCGATTTGAGCCATTTTTGCTGTCAATCGACTCATCTCGACGTCTTTGTCCTTCGTTTCGTTCCGCTCTCTTGCGCTGAATACTCAAATTACTCACTACTCAAAATCCAAAAAAGATGAGCTTGAATTCTTCAAGATTTTTGATTTCACCTACATTTCCCTCTCGAGTCCGCTGATTTTTCTGGAGCCTCGACGAGTTCTTGTTGGGTTTCATTCCTGAAAAGTCTTGTCATTGAGACACTCAAGGCCATCTATTGTTTATTCTATCAATTTAGCTTTTCTCTCAAAAAACCAACAAATTTCTTCGACAAGATCTCAAAAGGACGGTGTCCAGACAATCCTTTTTACTGCTGAAATCTAAGATCATCGAAAAATCTCTTTCTGACCAACTTCAAAGTACGACGATCACGAATCTCATCTCGATCATTCGGAGATCTGAATGGTTGACAACATAGCTATTTGAAAGGATAAGAATACGTGGATGGATCCACTTGGACGCTTTCTTGAATGGACGATGAAATTTGATGGAAAAGGAGGAGAATCGTGATGAATAGACCGACGGCCATCACACCCATTCCGCTGAATTGGTTGATTAGTTTTGAATTCGGGGAAATGGGAAGAACGAATGAGGCGACGGTGCGATAAACAATTGTTTTTTTACGGAAAAGTGCTTTTGAGGGCTCTGCAATCGTTTAGGAAAGCGATTGACTCATTAAGCTGTTGAAAGAATCGCTTCGAATAGAACTTCGTGCAAAAAAGAGTAGCATTTCGGGAAAAAGAAAGCCGTCAGTTCGGGTGAAGTTAGTGAGTGAGAAAACGCGGAGTTAGCAGGAGACTACTTTCGGGGAAGGTCAACTGAACCGACCGTTCCCATCAAGTCGCCACAATTGTTCCTCAATCTCCGCGGGGGAAACTATCTATCTCCCCCGCGGCGTAAACAATTTTTCCTAGAGCCTTTTTGACTTCTCCAACTTCAAAATTCAAAGCTGCTCGAGGTGTCATCATTGTTGATTGTTGTTTTGGTTGTTCTATGTTTTTTGGATTGTTTTGTGTTAAAGCAGAACCTTTTTGTGAAAAGCATTGCTAAACAAAACTTCTCTAAAACGGAGACTGCTCAAGGCATTAAAACCTTGAAAAAGAAAATAGACGATCAGCTACCAGACTCGAAGCTGAGAGCCCCCGTTTTGCCTCCTGGAACCAGCATCATGATCAGGAAATTTATCGAGGGCACTGAGACTGAGAAGCAATGAATGAGAAATTTGGAGAGATTTTGAACTTGAGTGATGTTGATTCGGATGAGTAGCTTTCTCAGATCAAATTTCGTCGAACTCAAGTCGAACTCGAGACAAAGAAAGAAGATCACAAAAATCTTGAGGCATCAGGATGATGAGGTTGGTTGTAGAATCTCTGGAATCTTCCTTTCCCTCCTCGATGTCTTCAGAGCAGCCCTTTTTTTTTACCAAATCTCCAGAAATTCCCGAAATGACCGAAGAATTGCCTGAAAAGAGTGTCAAACGCATAGAAGAACCGGCCATCTTGTTGAAGAAAATCGCCTAGCTCGAAGCGGACTTGTGGGTTATTCGCCAAATATTTGCTTCTATCAAAAAACGTCCTGAATTTCGTTTTGAATTTTCTCGAAGAACAAGTGACAATTAAAGGAAAAGGCTACTAAATAAGCAGAATTGATGAGGAAATCAAACAAGATATTTGTTGCCAAGCAAAAGACGGATTTCTTACCAAATAAGGAGAAAGGAGGGGAATGCCCGATTCGTTTAGTCATCGCTAGTCAACCAAAAACAATGAATATTCATTTCAGCGAAAACTGAAAACGAAAACTGCTACAAAATAACAATGATTTGGGGCAAGAAATAGAATAAGAACACTCGGATTTCCGCAATAATTTACCAATATTTAGACTACCAAGATTAGAGAACTTTTATTAGTGGCTATTCCTCACAGTAATGCCTTTTTCCGTCATTTTCGAAATAGCAGACTCTTTGTGAAAAGTAATTCGTTTGACTGATAGTTCTTTGATAGAACCTAAAGTCGATTCTGGTTGATTCTATTATAAAGGCCTTTAGTCACTGTCGTTTCTATGCTTGACCCATTATTTTTTTCATTTTTCAAGCAAATACTTGTACGCTTTGGTGACATTTTCTTGATTCTTGACGACGTTCCATCAACATTTGATGAGCCTTAAACAAATTCGAGTCGAGACCCCTTTTCATTAAGACATTCGTTGCAGCTTCGGCACTCATTAAAGCTACCTCGATTGTTTCCATTTGTCGAGTCATTTCGGGTAGTTCATTTAGCAGATCTATAGAAGAACTAGCGATAGTAAAGAGAATTCATCTACCTCGAAATTGATTTTTCTGTTTGTTGACGTAGTACGTAGCATAGATATGTGTAGTATGTTGGACATTTGACTTGATAGGCGCTTGAATCCTTATAAGTCTTCGGTCGTGTCTTCAAACAGCAAATCGAAGCCCACATTGAAGAGCAAATGATTTCTTCAAACCATTGAGAAGTTTATTCGGTTATGCAGATTGACTGACTCAATAAATTTGAAACTAGACTTTTCTTGTTTTAAACGGCCCAAAGAGCCGAAACGAGGTTGTGAAGAAGCTGTCGGGTAGGAGACCAGACCGTCCATTTCCCATGGCCGCTCCAAAACTGAAATTTGTTCATTTCTAAAGAAAAGAAAAAAAAAGAAATATCCTTAGATCGATAGAAACATGTTTGAATAAACTATGCATTGGAAATAAATAAATGAATAAATATCGATGATTTCGGATTTCCGTGATGATTTCACCTTTTTCCAGAATAAGCCGAACTTTTGTGTAAATAACTTCAATAATCTCAGCCTTCCATTCATGTTGCAAAAGTTTTAATCTTATTTTATCATTTGACTTTAAATACCCACCTTCATCTTTCAACGAGCCTAATACCTCACTTGCCATTTCTGAGGCTTCATCGCCTGAACGCCTGAAACTGAACCTTTGATCTCGAAAAGCTACCTTCTTGGCCGATTTATATTCCAGATCGGTTGGATTGAAAAAGTGATACCCGACGGGCTTCTTTTAACTATCGGTCTAACTATCGGTCCTTTGAACGTAAATTGAGCCAAAAGTAAAATGGCTTGTGGTTTGATGAGTGGAAGTAAGCTATGGAGCTTAGCTACATAGCTTACTTCCACAAGTTTGAGGGAGATCTTCTGATAAGACTTTTCGAGTTTCTGGTAATCACGACTCATCACCAGAAAACATGGAATGAAGAACGAATCCTTCTGGACTCTCTGATCACTTTTTATCAAAACACGAAATTCTTTTTCTTGACATCCATTTCCTCTAACTTTATTGTGCTTAACAAAATCATTTCGAAGACGTTGTCCGAAGCTTTAGGTGAAGTTGTTTGTAGCGATGAGGTTTCTATTGACTAGCGATTGATTCGTGTCATCGTGAGTCAAAACAATTCGTGTCATCGTGAGCTCTACCCTGCTTCAAAAAGGCAAATCGCATGATTTTTGGGGAAGAATTCTAACATCTGATGAAACATGAATTCAATATGAGAATGTGAAGCGCAAAAATCAGTGGCTTTCTCTAGGTCAACCCCCACAACCAACTTCAAAACCCGATATTCATGGAAAGAGACTTATGCTTTGCTGTTGGTGGAATACAAAAGGTTTGGTGTATTATGAGTTGTTGAATCTGGTAGAAACTGTCACCGCTGATCGTTATTCAAAACAGTTGATGAGGGTTAACGAAGCTTTAAAGAAATTGGGCGTTCAAACATCAAAAGTGCTATTTTGCAAAACGTGATAATGCAAAACCTCAAACTGCAAAAATCACTCACCAAAAAATCGACGAGCTTGGCTGGAAACTTCTACCCCACGCACCTTATAGTCCCGATTTGGCCCCATCAGATTATTTTTTGTTTCGGTTGTTGAAGAGTCTTCTGATGTGAGAAAAGCTCGAGAATCATGCACAGATCAAAAAAGCAGTCGACATTTATTTTGGCTTTAAAACTCCCCATTTTTCGAGGATGGGATCAGGGACTTGCGACGAAGATGGGAACAAGCCATCAATAATAATGGAGAATATCTCATTGATTGATGTGCGTTTTTTATGTCTTTAGCAATAGGCAGTTTTGTGAAAAAACCGACATTACTTTTTCCTCAACCTAATAGTTCAAAAAGAAAAAAAAGACTGAAAAAGCTAAAAGCAAACACTTTAGGAACTCGAAAAAAATGTGTTGCGGAAGTTTTGCAAAAGAAAAGCCAAAAGTAGGGCGGCGAGAGGAATCGAACCCAGAGAAAAAAATTGCATTATTTTGATAGCCTAACGCAGTCCCCTAGACCGCCGCTGCTTTTCTTCCCTTATAGGTGAGGTGAGAGTTCTCCGAAAATGACCGAAACTTTGCATGCGCTTTTCTCGAAAGCCAGGGCCCGTGGGCAAAAAGGGCTCTTTACGTGGGCTATTCATGAATGTTATTTATGAAGGTGGTTTCGACTTGAAGAATGGATGACAAATAGGTAGGTTTTAAATTGGTTGGTTTTAAAGGCCAATTGATAGAGTTTTGGTTAAATCCCGCCTGGATCTCTCGTGGACATGCGTTCTTCGGAGTGATTCTTTAAGAGAAGGGTTGAAAGCGCTGAAATGGAAATGAGTAAGGCTTTCGGGTAGTCTACGAACAGTATTTCTGTTGCAATAAAATTTCACCCAATGTCCCGTTTGATTGTCTTCATCATCTTCTATTTCAGGCCATTCAGTTAACATTCCCAAGTCGACTTTTCCCAACCACAACAGCATCAGAAAAAGGAAAGCAAGAAGGAAAAAGGGAAATGAACACTTTTTCATTATTCTAAATAAAACTCAATTTTAGAATTTAAATTCTTATCGATATAACTGGATAAACTTAAAGGTAACTGGGCAAACACAGACATTAATTGGCATACAAATGAATGGACAAATTTACATTTATTACTACCTATTCTGCCCCTCCAGACGGATTAGATGGCCAATTAGAATACGTACAAAAATAATGCCTTCAAAAGACTATCGAATGTCTTCTAATCTTCCGGAATGTATCTTTAAAGTTTGAAGCAGATTCTCTGATAAGATATTTCGAGCTTCTGGTAAGCCTGACTCATTGTCAGAAAAAAACGGAATGAAGAACGAATCCTTCTGGACTCTCTGATCACTTTTTATCAAAACACGGAATTCTTTTTCTTCACATTCATTTCCTCTCACTTTATTGTGCTTAACAAAATCATTTAGAAGAAATTGTCCGAAGCTCTAGGTGGAGTCGTTTGTAACGATGAGATTTCTACCGATTCTGCTACTGGTTTGGTTTCAATGAACTCTGTAACTAGAACACGACACGACATTTGACTAGCGATTGATTCAGTAAGATAATCCAGAAGGGCCGCTCCGTAAGCCCCAACTTCTTTGACAATGAAATCACGTGAACTTTAAATTCCTTGACCTAAATGAATAGGCCCGGTTCTCTGATACTTTTTATCAAAACACGAAATTCTTTCCTTGACATCCATTTCCTCTCACTTTATTGTATTTCAAATAAACATTTAGAAGAAGTTATTCTTCTTCTAAATGTTAGTTAACCTTAGGTGAAGTTGTTCGTAACAATGGGTTTCTACCGATTCTACCGATCCTACCGATAAATGTTGCCAGTGGGTCAAGAACGCGGAACGCATTTCTACTAGTTTACCTCTGGACGTGCCAGCCCACTCGAATCCAGAAGCTCGGAACTGATTTTCTCCGGCACCCACATCGAAATGATGCTAAATGGTTTGAGTCTGATCTAGATAGATTCTCTCCCAACCTTCACAAAAACCGAGTTTTGGGGATTCTCCTTCCCAGGTGTTTGGCGAGCTCCGGCTCCCATCCTCGCGCCGGGTCCTTGATTGAACTGATGTCAAAATGAGCATGTCAAGAATAATTTCACTGACCGGTCCATCTTCAGAGAAAATGTTGTGGACCTTTCCGGAGCCTCCTTCGGCTCTCGGTCGAATGTGACCCATTTGATCGCCGGGACGTTTTTCCGGGTACAACAGATCTCGGGTGGATCTAAATTTGATATCGTTGTTGCTACGTACAACTTGCATGTATGTATGGATCCTACGATCTCCAGACTTTCACGGGTCTCCGGACCAGCCAGCGGGCAAAGCGAACGATAGTCTGCTTTGCCCCCTGGATAAAAGCATTGGAGAACTCACCTAAGCGGTGCTTGTCCCCGTGTTCCCAAATCCGAATGTCGATAGATGTGCTCGGACTTGACGGGCATCACAACAGGACGCCCATCCGCTCTGAATCCGAAACCCTCAATGCGATCTTCACGATGTCCGGAACCGGGTAGACGACTAGATTGAATAGATAGGCTAAGGCATTCCAACATTCAAACAAACCTCACGTATCGATATCCAGGATTGTCGGGCGGTTGACGGCTGTATTCGATGTCACTATTCTTGAAGGTTCGCTGGCCATCCGGTGGCACTCTGCCACCAATTGGAGCCAGATTCTTCTTGAGATGATCGGCCGAATTTGGCTTGATCCCCCTGCAAATGGTCGAAACGAATAAAATTTTTCTTAGGGATTCGGCAAATGTTTGAGGAAGAGCGTTGTGAAAGGGAGGTTGATGTAATTTCACGGATCGACTCACAACTTCTCGAGGGGATTCCCGGGAGCCGTGTAGTCGTTGGCACGTAGAGGCAAAAGATGAGCAGATGGCTTTCTGTGAGTTTTGGGTTTTTGAGCCAGATGCTTCAAATCACTCACTCATTGATTGCCGGGTAGTGAATCGAGTTGTATCCTTCTTTGCCAGTGTATTTTGATCTAGAAAGCAACGAACTACTGTCTGTTGTCTGTTTGACACTACACATATTGATCGTGGTTTTGTCGATATTCGGGAACGTAGCTGTGTCGTCGTGGTTGAACGTTGATCGGCGTTTTGTACTCACTGAACATTCACAGATTGACTTTTAAAGGGATTAAGACACTAACTGCCGATGATGAATTACCTTTTCTGGAACGAAACGACCCTTCCTTCTTTTCTTCCTATTTCCCAAGTTTTCATTATTTACTCCATCTGGCTCCGGGGAAGGGTCTCCAGAGGACGAGTACATTGGCAGGTTGATTGATTTAAAGTTTTTGCGAGCCAAAGCCAAATCTCTTTAGTAACGGAAAGTCGCCAGAGCAGAGCTCGGAAAAATAGCAGAGAAAAGTATGCTTTTGAATTATGCTGATCGTTGCTGTAATTATACTGTATTGATGACGCTAGTAGGTTAGAAATTTAAAAAGCATTTGAATTTCCCGGTCATTTGTAAATCGTTGTTTACTGAATTCAATTTACTGTACGGCAGATGTGAGCCAACTGTTGCCATTGGGTGAATAAACAATTGTGATTGCCTTAGGCAAGATGTAAATCGACTAAAACGCAAAGTCTCAATCATCCTATACAAAACTCATCAATCATTCTCAGCAATGAGCTTCCCACTCCTCAAACTTAGTCTAAATATTGGGGAATTATTGAGGAAATCCTTGCGTCCTCATTCTATTTCTTGCCTCAAATCTCGCTTGTTTTGTAGCAGTTTCCGTTTTAGTAAGAAGTCCTTATTGTGCTTGGCAACAAATTTCTTGTTTGATTTTGTCTTCTCTCATCAATTATGCCTCTTTATTCGCTTTTTCCTTTAATTTTCACTTGTTCCTCGAGAAAATTCAGTCATTTTGTAGGCATCAAATCGTTTAGCAACCGAAATGAACGATCGGAAGAAAATCGCCCAACTCGAAGCCGATTTGTGGGTTTTTCGCCAAATCTTTGCTTCTATCAAAAACTGTCTTTAATTTAATCGAAGATTTTAGGGAAGAAATGAAAAAGGACAAAGACGTCGAGATGAGTCGATGGGCTGCAAAAATCGCGCAAATCGAGGCGAATTTGAAAATCGCGAAGTTGGAGGCTGATTTGGTTCACGAAAGGGTGAGAAATCGAGAATTGGAAAGGAAAATCGCCGAGACGAAAAGGAAGAACGACGATCTCGAAGCACAATTGTACTAATTTTGTAACTTTCTTTTTTTGACAAGCTCAACATAAAACATATACCACACCCGAAGCCGGACTGTGGTCTTTCTCCAAATCTTTGCTTCTAGCATCTCGAAGCACAATTGTAATAATTTTGTAATTTCCTTTTATACAGGCTTTTTTGGAGAAAAGCGAAATAGATAGAATAAACAAGAAATAAGCTTGAGGGTCTCAATGACAAGACTTTTCAGAAATGAAACCCCAGAAATGAAAACTTTTCAGAATTGAAAAACTTTGACCTCGAAATCCAAATGTGAGTTGATTTGGTATTTCTTGTCGACTGAGACTTGAGAAAACAGTTTTTTTGACTCCCAAAACACCCATTCCACTCAATCCAATCAATTTCTCTCTAGACAATTTGAAAGGGAAAACAAAACGGCCGAAATGCTGAAGTTGCAGGCAGATTTGTGAGTTTTTTTTGAGGAAAAGGATTGGGTATTTGTCTAAAAAATCTGGAGTAAAGTTTTTCGAAGAAATTCAGAAATCGAACGATGTCTTTCTCGGATCTGTATCGGGATGGATGGTCGTATTTTGCAGAAAACGCTTCTTGGTACAAGGTTTGGTGGATGTTGTGAACCAGGATTATCTTCATCTCAAGGTTATCGATCAAAATATGACATTTGATGAGGCCGTGGCGGATTGTGCGGGTCGAAAGGGGCATTTAGTCTCAATTCACAGTCAGGAAGAGAACGATTTTGTTCAGGAACTCGGTAAGAAATCGAAATGATTCAATTCTGAAAATTCATGGTTTTCGTAGAAATTTATGCTTTATTAAACCAAAAACAAACAATATTTATTTCAGCGAAAAATGTTGGTTCGAATTCTTTGTTCTGGATCGGACTGAAGGTTGAATTTTTCTTACTGAAAAAAAATAAATAAAAAGCAAGTAATGATGCTTTCGGCCTTTGCCTCTTTGTGAAAACAGCTCTCAGTGAAACGTAAAAATTTCTTTATTCAGAGAAATCCGAACAAAGAAAATGCTTTTGAATGGACGGATCGGAGTCCGGTGCAATTCACGAATTGGGCGGTTGCAGTTCCGTTGTTTGGTGCGAACGTTCGAACGGATCCGTACAGCCACGCTTATGTGAGATTTTCGACGTGAAATCATCAATATTTACTCCAATTTCCAATCCATAATTAATCCAAAAATATTTTGATCAATTTGAGGAAACTTCTTTGTGCAAAATAACGCAAAGTGTATTATCAAAGGATTTTCATCACAAATGAACACATTTCAGCTTTCGAGCCACAAGGGGACATGGTACTCCAATTCTCCTACCTACCAGTCTCGCTTTATCTGCAAAAGGGGCTCCCAATTCTCATAAATGCTTTGTGTTCTTTTCTGTGGACAAAAACCAATAAATCCCATTTTATTCAATCTTCTGAAAACACACAACTGCACATTATCTTTTTTTATATTTCTGAATTGTTTGTTCAAAATTTCATATAAAAAGTTCTCCCAAAAATCCAGAATTCCGCGGAACCCGATAGAAGAATAGATTGAATAGTTAGATGTGTAAATAGTTTGTGTAAATAGTTTTCGATTGTCGTATGGGATACTTCAAATATTTCTGCCAACTCACGAACAGTGAGTGTTGGGCAATCTTCAATTAAGGCGAGCAAGTCATCGTCGATGACTTCTGGAGGATGTCCTTGGTGTGGCTCGTTTACGAGGCTTTCATCGCCGCCTTGGAATCTTTGAAACCATCGTTGACATTGCCGAATGTGTATACTTTCCTCTCCAAAAACAGTGATGATCGTGCGATGAGATTCAGCTGGTGATTTTCCTTGTTTAAAATCGTAGAACAATGCAGCTCGAATACGAAATTTTTTGTCCTCTATTTTTTTGCCAAAAAGCGAATGATGAAATTTGCAGCACTAAATGTTATTTATGCAGATATCTTTTACTTTGTATATATGCAAAAAAGAGGGAAGAAACGGCGCTTGAAATTACAAAAAACATGTTAAGTAGTGACGCGTCATTATTAAGTTGCCAACCTAATATTTTACCAAACATTCGTCGTGTGGGCGGTGAAAGGCCAACCAAAATACATCATTTGATCTTTTTATTGGATTTAGTGAGTTTTCAATAACAGTTTTACCAGGCTTGCTCTACGAAGCCTAGCACGGTCATTCCAATTCTAGCTTCACAATAAAATGAATAGGCTTGGCATTCAATGACAAATTGACCAATCCACGAGATCAATTTTGTTCGATCACCTTGAGATGAAGATAATCCTGGTTCACAACAGCCACCAAACCTTGTACCAAGAAGCGGTTTTTTCCCAATACAACCAGCCATCCAGATCCAAGAAGGTCGTCGTTCGACTTCTGAATTTCTTCGAAAATCTTTACTCCAGGTTTTTTTGAAACAAATACTCCTTTCTTTTCGATCAAACAAACTCACAAGTCTGCTTGCAACTTCGGCCGTTTTGTTTTCCCTTTCAGATTGTCTAAAGAGGAATTGATTGGATTGAGTGGAATGGGTGTTTGGGAGATGAAAAAACTGTTTTCTTAAGTCTCAGTCGACAAGCTGGCTGTTAAAACCAAAGCCAACACTGAAACTAAACCCAGCAAGGTCTAGTTTTCACAGCTTGGTGGACTCTTCTTTTGAAAGTTATGGACTGGCTAGACAGAGTCAATTTCTAAAAGTGTCTGAAGGCTTTTTTGCCTAAACATGGGAGATGTTGGACTTTCTCTGTCAAAAACCTTCCCAGAAAAACCTGTCTATCGTCTGGGGTGATTCGTTTCCTGAAAATTTCCATGATATTTCTATTCCTTAGCATGAGGCAAGTTTCCATGCAAATCTAGAAACTATTCAAAACCTAAGGAGAAGTGTTTTATTAACTATTAGATGAGGGAAAAAATAATGCGCGTTTTTTGCGTGTAACAATAGAGTGCATTCTACAAGAAATAGCAACTATCAATCAATAAAGTATTCTCCATTTTGACTTCTTCCCATCTTCGACGCAAGTCCTTCATTTCATTTATGGAAAATTGGGGATTTTTGGATCCCTCATCTCTATCGTCTCTGGTGATTCCATCCAATTAACGCCATTCCAAACACTCACAAATCGGCTTCCAACCTGGTCTCCAATTCGGAGACTCTTGTCGTGATCTCGCTAGCTCCACGTCCGGTTTTGTTCGCTCACGATCGTTCGCTTTGCCCGCTGTCTAATTGGGGGACCCGTGAAAGTATTTGCGCTGATGGGTTGGAAAATAGACATAGTTCGGCCCTTTGGACCGTACAAATCTCTCATTAGGCCTTTCAGACAGTTCAGAAAAGTCCACGGTTACACTCAGGCCCTTCTGGCCTTCAAACATTTTCATTCCAGTCCTTCGGGTCTTTCAGAAAGTTTATTCCTGCCCTTCGGGCCGTCAAAACAGTGATTCAAGTCTTACACACATCGGTGCAATTTGCGTTTTTTGATGAAAGATGTGTCATTCTACACAGAAAAATGTACTCATTTCAAAACAGGAAAAATTTTCCAGATTCTCCTGACAGATCTTTTGAAAAATCGTTTTTCAGTGGAGAAAGCGTCATTTACAACGGAGAACCCCGGGAACCCCTTTTTTCGAAGCCTTTAACTCGGTGACACCGCAAAATCGAAAGATGCAAGGTGATAGATTCGATTTATTAGATTCTTATCCTCCTTTTCACACCAAAAGCAAGCAATTATAAAGCCTCCACAAAAACTAGTAGTATTGTGAATCTAAAAATAACTGTCTGTCTGTTTGTAATGACCTCAGAAAGCGACTTTTAAATGCTCAAAATTCCATTCTCAAACATCTATTTCGTCAAAACAGTTATTCCTGCCATTTGGGCCGTCAAAACTTTCACTTTGGCACTTTGGCATCGTCGCTTCATTCATTCTTCCCATTTCCTTGAATTCAAAACGAACTCACCAATTGGTCGGAGTGGGTGTGATGGCCGTCGCTCTATTCATCACGATTTTCCTTCTTTTCCATCGAATTTTTTCGTCAAAGTTGGTCAGAAAGGGATTTTCGATGATCTTAGATTTCAGCAGTAGAGACGAGGGCTCGTCGTCAAGTTATACCCAGCAATTTGTCTATCCCATCAATTTGAGGTCTTGTCAAAGAAATTTGTGGGTTTTTTTGGAGAAAAGCAAATCAATAAAGCGAATTTGGTAGAATGAACAAGAAATAGGTTTGCGTGTCCCAATGACAAGACTTTTCAGGAGTAAAACCCAACAAGAACTCGTCGAGGCTCGAGGAAAAATCTGCGAACTCTGCGAACGACCGACGAAGATTGGTGCTGATTTGAAAGCCGAGATGTGAGCCTTGAGATCCCTTAAAGAAATATCTGAGAATGAGACACATCTAGAGATTCCAAAGTCGCCGAAATGTCAAGGACCTTTTCCGCGTTGAAAGCCGTTGAAAAGTGTTAGAATTTGACTGGCTAGAGTTGTTCAGCGAGAGGGAGTTGAACGAAACGAGGGAGAAAAATGCTGAGGTCGAGAGGGAATTGAGGTCCGAAAACACTGAGCTCAGAGCCGATTTGTGAGTTTTCTTCCCTCTTTGGTTATTCTTTGTTATGACAGCTGTTAACTAACGAAAAAAGCGGTTTCTCTCAAGATCAGAGCAGATTGGTGGAAGTCGATTGAAATTTGAATTTTATCAGATCGGATTGGATAAATTGCAATCTAACTGATCTGATCTAAACTTTTCCAATGTCTACTCGACAATTTAGATACGTATTTCAATCCCGTAACGCAAGAGAGCTGAAAGAAATGAGGGAAGAAAATGCCGAGGTCGAAGGGAAATTGAGGTCCGAAAGCATGGAGCTAAAGGCCGAGTTGTGAGTCTTCTTCTCTCTCTGGTTATTCTTAGTTATCACAGATTGTTAACTAACAGAACTCCTTTTAGAGCAACGAAAATAACCGAATTGAGGGCCCAAATGTGAGTTCATCTCTTATCGACTGAGACTTAAGAAAACAGTTTTTTCATCTCCCAAACACCCATTCGACTCAATCCAATCAATTCCTCTTTAGACAATTTGAAAGGGAAAACAAAACGGCCGAAATCGCGAAGTTGCAGGCAGATTTGTGAGTTTGTTTGATCAAAAAGGAAGGAGTATTTGTTTTAAAAAAACCTGGAGTAAAGATTTTCAAAGAAATTCAGGAATCGAACGATGACTTTCTTGGATCCGGATGGATGGTCGTATTTGGCAAAAACCGCTTCTTGGTACAAGGTTTGGTGGATGTTGTGAACCAGGATTATCTTCATCTTCAGGTTATCGAACAAAAAATGACATTCGATGAAGCCGAGGTATATTGTGGGGGCAGAAAGAGCTATTTAGTCTCGTCAGGAAGAGAACGATTTTGTTCAGAAACTCGGTAAGAAATCGAAATGATTCAGTTTGGAAGATTCATGATTTTCATAGAAATTCATGCTTTATAAGCCAAAACAATCGATATTTATTTCAGCGAAAACTGTTGATTCGAAAGGTTGGGCCTGGATCGGACTGAAGGTTGAATTTTTCTTATGGAAAGACATAAATGAATATATTAAACTTAATTCTTTCATTTTTTTCAGCCACTTTGGAACGCACTTTGTAAAAAAAGATTCGTTTGACTGATAGTTCCTTGATAGAAATAATGGTTTCGATTGGGAAACTAGAATATTTTCAATAATAAGAAAGGAAAATCGAATCGAAATATCAATGTCTAAACATAGAAATTTTTTTATTCAGAGAAATCCGAACAAAGAAAATGCTTTTGAATGGACGGATTCGGTTCGGTGGATTTCACGAATTGGGGGGTTAGAGAGCCGGCTTCGGACATCCACGCTTTGGTGAGATTTTCATGGTGAAAACATTAATATTTATTCCAATTTCGAATGCATAATTAATCCAAAAATATTTGAAGCAATCTGAGGAAACTCTTTTTTCTAAAGTAATAAATGCTTAATGGAAGGATTTCCATCGGAAATAAACATATTTCAGCTTTGGAGCCTCGATGGGAGATGGACGGTCTGGTCTCCTACCTCTCATTTTCGTTTTCTCTGCAAAAAAGCTCTCAATTCAAATAGTATATAATACATGCTACTTTTTGTAGAAAGTTTTTTTGGAAAAGAATAGTTTTCTAAATTTTGTTGCCATAATTTTGGATCATCCTTTGAACCGGTCGCTTAATTCATCCAATCATAGCAAATTTTCCGGACCAACCATCGTTTGACCTTCAAACGCGTACATCAATATTGCAATCTACACTTTCATCTCCATCCTTGAATTGCATTATGGCTTTAAATAAAGCTTCTAATCTTTAAAAATAACTACATTTCTCAAAGATAACTAAGAAATAACAAGATTTCTTTCCGGACTTTCCAGCAAAACTTTCCAGACTTACTGATCGCACCTAATCTGACATCCATTCACTAACAATTAACAATAATGCCAAAGCAACAAGAAGAAAAAGTAGAAAACACGTTTTTTCAAGAACTTTTTTTGATAAAAACTGTTTTAACACATTCACGACGATGGGACTCACCGGTGGGTCCCAGGGTGACTGCCATCTGGGACGACGGGATCCACCGATGGATCCCGGACCTCAACTCGGACCCCGGACCTCAAACCCTCATAATTTCCACCAAAACCTCATTCTAGGTGTAAAACAGTGTTCCCAATCGAGTGACGTTGTAGGATTTTCAATATCTTGTTTGATATTCAAGAGTAGGGCGAGCGATATTTGATATTCGGCCGAGCGATAATGCCCACAACGCACTGCAAGACAATTTATAGAGAGTGTTTTAGCGTATTCGAGTAGTAATTTTGTCGAAAATACAAAATTCAACATTATGAAGTCCAACTTTACATTAACTATTATAAAAAAATCTCAGGAAAAGGTTCAATGCAACAGAAACATAATAGTTTACATCATAGCTCGAGAAACGTAGGTCAACCAAATTTTTTTGTAAAACCGAGCCTAAATTCAGAATCTACGCTATTTATTTGCTGTCTATGCAAATTTTTCATAAAAATAGCTAATCTGAACGGCGCTCGTCCCAGATGGAGGACTGGAGATTCCCAGTTTGAGCACTTTCTTCAAAAGAAACCCATTTTGGTGTCAATGGAAAAGTTGTAGAGAATCAAAAATTAAGCTTATATCCAAATTTCCAGAACGATTCAAAAACTGGTTATCAAGAAATGCCAAATTTACGAATTTTCGCAAAACTTGTATTTTAAGCGAAACTATTAAGTCTATCTTTTTGGAAATTTGGCGATAAGCCTAATTTTTGATTCTCCACAACTTTTCTATTGACATCAAAATGGGTTTCTATTGAAGAAAGTGCTCAAACTGGGACATCTCCAGTCCTCCATTTTTGAGTCTCACACTTGTCTCACACACAAAGCAAAATCCTACTACGAAAGAGGGATCCGCAAATTGCCTGTAAAATGGGCAGAAGTCGTCAATAATAATGGAAGTTATTTCGAATGAATTGATGGTTTTATGTTGAATAAATAAATGAATAAATAAAATAAGTTCAAAGTCCGGCAGTTTTCAATTCACCAACCCAATAGGATATCTTGATTTTTAAACCAAATCTAAAAGTTTTCAATATTAAAATATTTATAAACTAGACTAATAGTAAGTTTGCCGTTTGCCTGGATTGGCGTCAACGGGAACGGTCCAAGACCCTGCCTCCAAGACCCTCTTGGCCAGAACCAAAATTCTATTCCGCTATATATAGAGAAAAGCATCTAACGAATTTGGTGGTTAACCCAGACCTACACGACTTCTTAAGGCTGGGATTTCCACGGCTAGACAAAATGTTACAAGCCTTCAAAGGAGGAACACTTTTGGAGGCGTTCTACTTTTGACCGGTACTCGAAACCGGACCTGTCCAAGACCCTGCCCCAAGTGATTATGATCTATTCCGCTCGACGAGCAACGAACTGATTGGGCAGCACTTCGATGCCGAAGATGACGTCAAAAAGTGGCAAAAAAAAAAGTCCGTCGACTTTTTTTGCTGGGAAATCGAAGGCCTTTTATGAGGAGGGCATCCGAGAACTGTAAAAAATGGGAAAAGATTATTGAAGATAATGGAAAATATTTACAACCGACTCTCTCTAAAACGGAATGGAAGGGACCAAAAAAAATTTTCTGTTGTAGCGTTGGCCAGGACCAAAATTCCATTCCGCTATATAGAGTTCTGTTAAAGAGAGAGTCGACTGTAGATTGATTTGATAAATGCCTTGTCCAACTTTTAGCTATCTCATATGCATTGACCCAATACATATTCGTAATGAAATTATTTTTATCGTTTTATCGTAAAGAAACGTTTCATGTCAATATTGCAAGATGTTATTGAAAAGTATTGATAGCTCAGATGTACACTCGAGTACTTTTAGCTTCCAAAAACGAACGTGGCTCTGTCTCGCCGTTCATTGACCCAATAGATCTTGTGGTTTCAAATGTTTTTGATGCCGGAATTCTGCCGTTTGCCTGGATTGGCGACAACGGGAACGGTGGTTGGACTGATGGATCTCCGGTTGATTATGCTTGGTTCACTCTACCGAAATTATGGGTTTGGTGAGTTGCAAAAGTTTGTGTAATCAATTTGCGAATTTAAATCGCAAATGATAGCTGCACTCGTGGAGGGGCTTAAGGATGTGGGCTGGATAACGAGTATCCTCGATTTGTCTGTAAAATCCCATCAAAGAATCGTGGTCAAAGTTGAAAATCAACAACAAAAATTACCTTTGGAATAAATTGAAGGCTTAAACTTGATTTTAATAAATAAATCCTTCCCAAAGATTGTTGACCTAGAAAGAAAAAAAATCAGATTTGACCTACAAGCTTTGTGCGACAAACGTTGATAAGCGATTCGAGAATTCGCTTTTTTTCTAGTCTTTTCGACTTTTTCACCAAAAAATCAGTAATGTATCGATTGCTTTCCTTTATTTTTGGTTTCTTTTGCTTCGTGGATGCCTATCATTGTCCAGAAGGAAGTATTGAAATACCGAATGAGGATGTGTGCATGTTTGTGGTGAATCAAAGTAAGCTCTTGCAAGGAAACGGCGTAAAATTGAATCAAAAACGGTTAAAATAGCAACTGAATCCATTAGAGACAAGCTTTGAATCAAAAATCAGTCAAAAATCAAAACAAAAATTCCCAATTCAGCCAAATTCTACCTTGATGCCAGTCGCTATTGTCAATCTCTTGGCGGAGTTCCAGTGAAAATTCAAAACATTTTTGAAAACACTTATGTATCGGCAATGACAAAACAAGGTAATTCAATAAAATTGACATAGATTTCAATAGTTTAAGCTTTGAACAACCAATCGCCGTATATTGGAGTGGAAAGGAAAATGAATAACGTTTGGACTTACACTGATGGATCACCGCTCACTTATCAGAATTGGGCTCTCAGTGGGTTTATTTGAAAGTTTTGATTGGTTCGGTAAGTAAGTGATAATCAATTTGAACTGATTATCGTTTAGATCAACCGAACAACTCGAGCAATACGAGTCTTTGCACCATAATGGACCCTCAAAGTGGATCTTGGCTGGCAGCTGAATGTTCATTTGCGCGTCCATTTTTCTGTTCAATCAATGGAGATGGTAGGTCAAATGAAACAAAATTGTATCCATATTGCCTTCCAGATTTTCAATGTCCTGATGGCTGGTTATATAACGAACAGTTTGATTATTGCTATTTCTTGCAGGTATCCCTTTTTTGAATCACCAGTGTTAGTTCTAGAATTTCACCTACACTGATGGTGTTTATTGGCAACTATACAATTTCACAGCAGCTGAGGCTAATTGCAGAAGAATGGGTTCCCATTTGGTCTCGATTCATTCAGAAAACGAAAACAATTTTGTGTTTGGTAAGTTCGGGGTGTGACCCGCTTTAATTCGGGGACGATTTTATTTCAGAATAGCCGAGTAGCACAAAAGTTTAAACGGGTTTTCCCAAAACACTCACAACCACAAGAACACGCAACATCCAGCATAAGGTTAATGCTCATGATACGAGTACACAACGGATTGACACAACAGATCGATGGCAACACAAATATTAGCAAATTCTTTCTCTAATGTTAGACCAGCTATCTAAACAGAATTTAGAAGCTTAAGAAGAAAAAATTATAAATCCAATTTACTTTAAACTACTTAAAGTAAATTGGATTTATAATATTACGGTTTATTAGTACAGAATGAAAGAAAAAGCAACATTACCATTACAAAAACAAAGTGCGCGTGAAGAGAAACATCAAATCCTGAAAGAACGAGGGCAAAACTCCAAATCCAAAAGGGCGAAAAGCCACAAAAACAAGTTTCTTCGAAATACTAAAAAAACAAATTTGAGCGGAGAGAATGAGACAAAAAGTGACGCAAATTACATGCAAATAGGAACGTAATTTTTGATGGGAGCGGGCGCGACCGGTAAGAATAATGGAAAGATAGTCAGAACCGCAAATATCACACCTTCAAATGATACATAAAAATATGATACAAATGATACGCCAGCTGCATAGGTGATTTCTGGAAAATTCAATCGTACATAAAACCCAATAAAACTTCTAGCAAAAAAAATCACAGTTTACAATTTTCCTTTCGAAAACAATCTACAGGCTGGCCGACGAAATTGGACGCAAGGTTTTTGACTTGTAGACAATACCGGATTTATCAAAACGTACTGAACTCATATCCAAAGATGTAAAATTTTCTGTAGTTTCTGGAACTTACTTTCCGCGCTCTCCAAAAAAGGCCTCTGCGCCACTGCTCGTTTTTTTTAAAGTTTGAGGTTTCCTTTGCATGTATTATTAGCTAAAATATCTGAACTAAAATTTAGTCAAAATTATGTAACTAATTTTTTGGAAACAAACACATGACTTAAAAGTGCATCTTGACTATTTTACAAAACCTCGATTTTTGTCGCTTTTAAGGAGTGGTGGTGAAAATGGTGGAAAAAGTGTCTAAAAAGACTTTTTCCTATTTTTCTATCAGATTCCAGTTCCGGTTAACTAAAACAAGACCTTAGCTAAAAACCTTTTTAGCAGCCAGCTTGATGTACAACACAATATTCTAGGGTGAACCTCTATATCACTTTCGGCGCGGAGGTCTTTTTTTGGAGGGCGCGGAAAAGGGCATAACTCAAGAACTAGGAGAACTCTTGTAAAATAGTTATAAGTTCCAGAAACTACAGAAAATTTGCTACATCTTTGGATATGAGTTCACTAGGTTTTGATAAATCCGACATCATCTACGAGGCAAAAACCTTGCGTCAAATTTCGTCGGGCACCCTGTAGAATCTTCATACAATCAGCACAAACTTTGAAGTTATCTTTAGATCTTGTATATGCAAACGCATTGAAAATACCGATCACAACTCCTGACAATAGTTCATGCCAATGACAATGGGCTTGGATCGGCTATTATGGGAATGCAACAGTTGGTGTTGGAACTTGGACTGATGGATCTCTTGTTGACTTTACATTTGGCCCGTCTATTTGGAATATGTATTACACTGTTGTAAGTTGATTTTAAGCAATAATTGCAAACGACCGTTATTGATTGACTGCATTTTATTAGATTATCTATTTTAGGTTTCAAATGATCCGTCATGTCATTGGCGAGGTTGGTCGGGAAATTCAATAAGTGTTGGACCAGGCGTTGCTCGTTTCGTTTGCAAGAGACCGTCAAAGAGTCGTTTGGCCAAAGAAAAGGCATTTTTAGATAAATTTTGAATAAATCTTTCTGAAAAAGAAGGACATTACAAGGCAATTGTCAGTTTAACACGGTTTAACATTCAAAAGCTGAAAGATCTATTCAAAAAACTTCCTTGCTCAAAATATTTGCCCAAAACTTTTTTGTCCGCAAGAGTAAATTAATTTCTTATCTCTACTCTGCAGGAAGTTCCATTCATTTTTGAATTTCTGTTCCAAAGGCCAAAGCGGTTAAAAACAGCTGAATGGGTTAAGAATGTGGTGATAAAAGGTGTTTTTAAGCATTGATTTACAAGAAGGAAAAATTTATGGTAATGTTGTGGGTCAACACCAAAAAATGGAAGAACTAGAAGAGTTGCAAGGTTTGGAAAGAGGTATTTTGGTGAGACTGGTGTTGATCAAATGTGAAATTGCTATAAATGGAGAGTTCAGATAAAGAAGAGACTTTTCGATAGAAAGTGTTCAAAAATTTTGTATACTAGCTACTGTAGTTAAAGTGAATAACCTGGATTCTATTATTGAGCTGATTCAGGTGCGAAGTTGATGTTTAAGTAAAGTAAACAGTAAATAGTAAGTAAAAGCTTAAGTAAACAAGGTTTTAGATCATATAGTAAGAGTCTTATTGGCTGAAGAACAGTCTTATTGGCTGAATAATCTGTGACTTAGTTTTCCAGCGTGTTTTTGCTCTTGTTTTCAAAGCACATCAGTTTCACATTGAAAAATGAAATTATTTGTCTTTATCGTTTCCTGGTCATCCTTCAGATCAGACAGATCCTTCAGTATTCAGTGGTGGGCAGTGTCAAACCAACGGTTTGAATGTTGAACGGATTTTTGAAACAGCGTCATTGCTCCAATTCCGATTTCAGTTCAACCACTCCACTTTGTTCGCAATTCTATTGAAAAGTCTAATCATTTGTACCTGGTGGATGTCTATTTTTGGCACTATTTGTTCTCATCTCTTTACTCCCACAAATGATCGGGAAACGGCAACGAACACAGACAAAATCACAAATAGAAACATTTTAAGTTATCCGATGTATCGTTTTATTTCCTTTTTATGCTAATAATCTGCTTTCTGATCTCATTATCAGATGGTAAATGTAAAGAATTCCATACTTAGTTTGAGTTTTTATTTTCAAACTTGCAAAGTCTTGTAAAGAAAAAGATTAATAGAATGTAATAAAACTGTTTGTCTATGATTCACTTTCTGTTCTTTGTAATAGGGCGGATACAATTTGAAAAGTTACCTGGAAAAAGACATACAAACATTTACTATTTACCCAGTTCGTGAGAACTGAAATCAAAGGTGAAAAGAAGTGCATTGAGAGACTAAAAACTCTCGAAATGGTTAGGGAAGCAGGACAAATATCACTTTTTCCCGAAGAAGAGAAAACAATTGACATCCAGGTGAGTAAACCACACTCAAACAAGAAATATGTTTTCGAAGAGAAGGTTTCGTTTCATGAAATTGCTACTCATCGAACATTGAAACATTTGTTCGTTTAATATTCAATGTTCTTTTTGATTTTCGTTCTGCAATTCTGTAGATTGATATTAGCTGAATTCGACTATGTTCAATATGGAGAAACAGGTGAAAATTAGATTCAAATTGTTAGAAACTTGCGAGAAAGCAATAAAATAAACCCCTCAAACAATGAAATAACTCCCCCAATCAATTCCCAAACCCCGAAAGCCCCGAAGTACAAATTTTTAGCTTCAAATCTTATTTGGACGTCATTTTTAGAGCAAATTGGCCAAAATTTTGGACATTTTGAAAGAAAATTGAGTGAGTTACGTGTTGGACACGTCCTAATAGAAGTAGATGAACAAATGAACTATTGGAGTAGAAATCCATTAGGTTGGCAACTAAATAATGGCCCTCGCCCTTTTTTGATAAAATCTTTTAATCTTTGCGTTTAATCTACCCTCGCTTGTTGTTAATTGAATATTACTGAATTTCTGGTGCATTATTATACGTTTTTTTACTTTCCTTGATTTGATACTTTTCAAATAATTTTGTTTAGAAATGGAAGATCTCAAATATCGAATGCGTGTCTGTCTCTGGTACGACTACAAACAAGGCAAAACAGCTGCCGAATCCCACAGAGATTTATTGCGAGTTTTTGGTGATGAAGCTCTTTCCGAAACACAATGTAAGAGATGGTATCGACGGTTCAAGGAAGGGGATGAAAGTCTTGAAGATGAGCCTCGCCAAGGACGACCCGAACTTCTGCAGAACGATATTTTGGAAGCAGCTTTAAAGGAGGATCCAAGTCAAACATCACGCGAGCTAGGGGATCGATTGGGCTTTTCGCATACTGCAATCGAAAAGCGACTTCATGCATTGGGGAAAAGTAACCGCAGTGGAAAGTGGATTCCGCATGAATTGAGCGAAGAAAATAAGGCTACTCGTGTTATCACAGCTGGAATACTACTAAAAGTTGCGAAAAAGGGAAGCTTCTTGGATTCCATTGTCACTTCTGATGAAAAATGGATCTTTTATGATAATCGAACGCAAAAACGACAGTGGCTTAGCACAAACGAAGACCCAAAACCAACTCCGAAGCCGGATATTCACTCAAAGAAAACTCTCCTCTGTGTGTGGTGGAGTTCTCGTGGGTTGGTGCATTTCGAGGTTCTCAAAAAGCCGGCAAACGGTTAATTCAGAACTTTATTCGTCTCAACTACATCGTGTAGATCAAGCAATTCGCTCTCAAGGACTCGAACCCTCTTCAATTCATTTTCTCCATGATAACGCAAAACCACACACTGCAAAACTTACAATGGAGAAAATCGAGGAGTTGGGCTGGAATGTTCTTCCTCATGCGCCATACAGCCCGGATATGGGGCCTAGTGATTACCATCTTTTTCGATCGATGCAACACTTTCTAGCCGAGAAAAAGTTCAATGACCTTGACGAAGTCCGAATTTCAGTGCAGAAGTTCTTTGACGATCAACCAGAAGAATTTTTCAAGAGAGGAATCCAGTTGCTCCGTCAAAAGTGGAAAGAAGTAATAAAGAATGACGGAGAATACCTTTCGGATTGATGTTGATATTTGTTCATCTTGTTAATAAATTTTTTGTTTTTACTGAAAAGGGCCATAATTTAGTTGCCAACCTGATAGATGTTTGTAAAGACTTTAGAACAATTTAAGATCAATTATTATATCTTAATAATAAAGCAAAAAAGCTTTACCAGCGAGAGGATTCGAACCAGGAATAAAAAAGACAAATTAGAGTCCGACACCTTAACACACTATCCACTGGGCCACCAAGGCACATCCACATGATTCGAAAGCAGTTTCGGGATGCCCTTAACTAGGGTGTGTTTACATCTCAGACTCAGCCCGCTCATGGAATCTAACTTCAAAGGGTTCCCCTGTAAGAGCTCAAAGCCGTATCTCCTGTACTAGATTCAGGTTGGATAGCTCAAAGTCGCTTTGAGGCGGGCTTCGAGTGAGATTTCGGTGATCGATGACCGACCATAGTTCGAACGCGACCCAGCAAGTGTATTGAAGTAAACGGAGAATATTTTGAGCATTTAATGTAAGAAGGTAGCGCTAATTCCGGCGGACCCTGTAATGGATGAGGTAATTTCTGTGAATGAGAATTATTACCCAACATCGTTTCTATAAGGGTAAATTGGTGAAAGATGAACGGGGAACACCAATAAACGATGCAAAATGGAGGAAGCCACAAATTTTTGATTTACTCGGGTCTTGTCAAAAGTACATGTAAATTTACATTTTATCTGCCATTGATCCCTTGAAATTTATTCTTCTTGTTTATCGAAACGAACCAAGCGTTCGAACCAAGGAGTTGGACTGACCAGGAGCCTCTCAACGATTCCTGAACAGATAGCTCAAGGGATATCAGAAAAGAGACACAATGCCTTTAGCATTCGACGCAGAGTTTCACACTGATCAGTATGATCAGTCTGAAATTGGATCTTGTCTCAAGGTCCACATACCTAGAACCATTTGACAGAAAGCTAAGTAAGAAAGATTGTGCACTTGATGATAGGGGAGATGCTCTGTTAAAATCTGTAATCAACGAGAACGGATCATTCCGCCCAAATTTCATTTCGCCCATATTCATTTGGCCGAAACTCTGTAGACTGTAAACTACGATTGTATGACAGTTGATACGCGACATGTGATTCGAGAGAGATTTGATACGCGAATATTTTTGTTGTTGAGCTGGTACTCGTTTCACTAATTAGATTGGCCCAATAATTGCGCCATGTTTAAGCTTTATTCAGTCAAGGTACATTAGTCTGTGGCTTTTAGTCTGCAAAAAAATTAGGTAGACACATTATTTGTAAAATTATTATATTCATTCAAAGAAGTTTTGTCAATTATTCTGAATGATACTAGTAAAATATTTCACAATTATGCATAGTTAATTAAAACTTTTCGTTACAAACGCACCTTGCCAATCTATCTAAGAACTCTCTAGCTCGTGTTTTGAAAAAATCTTTATTAATTCAAGCATGATACTCACATAAAAGTGGGACAACAACTGAAAAACGTAATCAGCAAACTACCATAACAGAAACTTCTTCAGCAAACTACCATAATCTAGTTAACAAATAAACTAACCAAAAGTTTTTGCAATTTCATACAAGATACTTTAAAATACTTTAAAGCATTGCACTTCAAATTCTAAACCTTTTCAACGAGCTCCATCACCTCAATGGGAGGATTGAAGATGATTTCGCCGAGAAGGGCCTCATCCTGCGCACCATTCACATTAGTTTTTTTGTAAATTGAGGCACACCGCTGGTTTTACCGACACATCTCTCGCTCTCGCTTCCAAGACTTCCAAGCTAGAACCATTTTCTTTGATCTCTACAAAGCCTCTTGGATCTCTACAAAGCCCAATTGAGCCGCGTGGACCAGGCATTGCGTCGTCAAGGCAATAACACGGCGACTACAAAATTCCTCCACGATAACGCTCGACCCCACAATACAAAGATCACTCAGCAGAAAATCGAGGAATTGGGCTGGGAAGTTCTGCCTCATCCGCCATATGGCCCGGACTTGGCCGCATCCGACTACCACTTGTTTCGGTCGATGCAGCACTCTTTAGCAGAAAAAAAAATTCAAAAACCGCGAAGAAGTTGAAATCTGGGTGTCCAACTTCTTCGAGTCGCAGTTGCCCGACTGCTTCGAAAAGGGCATCCATTCTCTGCGTGGAAGATGGCAAAGAGTCATTGATAATGATGGCGAATATCTTTTGGATTGAGGTTCTGTATTAGAATTTTTATAATAACTTTTGTTTATGGTTCCAACGGAAGTTTCATCTGCACCGACCTAATAAGTTTACCGTAATCCCTCAACGAGATGGCAAAAGCCAGTAGAGAGAGAGTCTGGAATTTGGTTTTTAGTCACAGGAGTCATTTGATTCAAACCAGTAGGAGAATCCGTAGAAACCCCATTTTTACGAATGCGACAGATGTTGGCTTTGGTGAACGATATGACCCCTAAAATATTAAAGGAAGCATCAGGAATCGTTGTGAATTTTCATTTAAGGAGGGGAAGATGTTGATTGCGATGAGGAAGAGAGGCTCCGAGAAGAGAGAAGGTTTCAAGAGATGGGCACATGCTAAGCAGAAATATATTTGAAGAGATTCAGCAATTGGGCTGCGGAGATAGGAAGTCTTTGCGCGGCGGACGAGAATTCCGGCCATTGTAGCTCGAGCCGCTTTGTTTGCGTCGCTGAGCTGATGTGGCCCCCATTTTCTACACCGATTCGTCTTACCAATTGCGTGCAAATGGCGGAGAATGGTTGTATGGTCGCAGTCAAACAGCTCTGCAAGCTCCCGTGTTGTTTGGCATGGATCCGATTCGATAGCGTTCTTCAACTCATCGTTGTCGACAATTTGAGGCGGATTTCAGCGTTTTTTGTCTTCCAAACTTTCATCACCGTCTCGGAAGCGCTGAAACCAAGTCCGGCATTGGCCTTCGGACAACACGTCATCGCCGAATGCTTTGCACAGAGCACGATGAGATTCCGCAGGCGTTCTGCCTTGTTTAAAATCATACAACAAGCAAACCCGGACTCGAAATTTTTCGTCAACCATTTTCTGGAAGCTAAAAATTACTTCAAATTAAGTAAAACGCTTAAGTCTTGGATATCAAAAGACGCACAAAGAGAGGCTCTTTCAGATTAATTAATCTCATTTTCATTGAGATATATTAGGTACGGAAAAAATTAATGTCGTATTTTTTCACTGAAGTTCTAACGTTCATAAAATTTTTATTTCAAAAGCAATTTAATCAAAGTAAAAACCAGTAGAATCTATACATGATGGCCAACGTTTGGCCAACTTTTCAATTCCTAAAGTGTAGAACGCGGACCCCATTGAATCGATAAACTCCTTGATGCCATTTTTGACCTCCCCTTGAGTAGCAAAGCATTTCTCCGATAAGAAGTGAACTTGAAAAAGTGGAAATCTGTAGGCGACAAATCAGGAGAATATGGAGCATGAGGGAGGACTTCAATGTGCAGCTCGTTCAATTTTTGAAGAGTCTTTAGTGAACAATGCAGGCGGGCGTTGTGTTGCAATAGGATGGGACCCTTCCGATTCACTAGAGCTGGATCGATCCTTCGAATTTTTTGCATACATTTCGTTTATTTCGTGAATATACTGATCAGAATTCATCGTTTTTCCGTTTGGTAGAATTGAATAATGGCTCAGACCTTTCTGCGACCACCAAACACTGAGAAGAAACTTGTTTGGGTGTAGATTGGGCTTCGGAAAGGGGTTCGATGGTTATCCTTTATCTAGCCATTCGGCTTTGCGTTTTCGGTTATCGTAGAGAACCCATTTTTCATCACAAGTTACAATTCGTTCCAGAAATGGCTCGTTTTGATTACGAATCAGCAATGAATACGATGTAAGGTAACGGTGCAATTTTTGATATTCGTTCAACTGATGAGGCACCCACTTCTCCAACTTTTTTACTTTTCCGATTTCCTTGAGATGGTTCCCAATTGTGTGTGGAGTGACCCCAAAGTGGGTTGCTAATTCTGCCTCCGTGGTTCTGGGATTCGCTTCTACCAGCTTCTTCAATTCGTCATTGTCGAGACTAACATGGCGTCCGCGGCCTTCCTTGTCATTCAGATCCTCGTCGCCTTCCCGGAATCGTTTGAACCAGCGCTGAACTACTCGAACTTCAGCTTCGGCTTCAGATCGCCCATTTCCCATCGCCGCTCCAAAGCTGATGTCTGATGGACATCCTTTGATAAAACACTTTGCGTTATCTAACAAAAAGAAATTTGCTCAGATTGATCGAAATCTTTTTGGAAATCGTTGGAAAATTCGGAAGAGAAGGCAATTCGAGAAAAAATTCAGGATCTAGCCGAAAAAGATGAAAACCATGAGCTCGGCTGGCTCTGGATGTAAGTGTATAGTGTTTTAGAGCATTAGCTCTTTCTAACGATGAGTTTACTTTCAAATTCAAATAGTCTTACTTTTGTAGCTTCAACAAGCCGAGGAAGAACCATGAGGACGAGGACGACGTAGCTCACGTTTGTAGCTCACGATGAGATCTAGTGGGGGATTTGAGCGTTGAGCTTCTGCAAAAGCTTGGAAACCGTAAAATGGTCACCAACTCGGCTCGGAGGGGTGCACTACTATTAGAGATTACTATTAATTAGCTAAGATTTACATTTCTGATTTTTCTTTTTATCTTTGTTTTCTATCAACTATTTAAACATAAAGCTTTATTGAGATATAATATTAGTTTGAGGTATCACAGTTCATTATCACAATTATATTATGCCGTTTCAATGACCTTTTGATGGATGAGGACTGAAGTCACGGTGATCGAATTTCTTGTCCTTACCGGCTTTTCTTTCGGTTTTCGGAGGAAAAGTGCGGTGATTATACTGAAATGAGAAAATTTCTACTACAATAAACATTGTAAGTGTTAAAATGAGCTTAATCTACAGTAAAATGTG